>JAXIUT010000021.1:6627573-6644227 GCA_035586675.1 Eurytoma californica | reverse complement strand
CGTTTCCGCGTGCGAGGACCTGAAAACGGTCCAGATGCCGGAGCTGTCCAGACTGAGATATAACGCTCAAGACGAATCGCGCGCTCGCCGGATTCCCGGCGTTTTGCGGAATTACGCTCAAAGCCCTCTCTCCCCCCCTTTCCATCCCCCGGGGCGCAGCTCGCGCACGCATTGTAACAGGATTTCGATAGGGAGTTTTATTTATCCCGTTCTCGCGGACTTATACTTACCCGCGTCCGCCGCGATCTCGGACTCGTACCGTCCGCCTTTGTGCCGGCACTGAAGCGGTGCACTTTTGGCTCAACGAGATTACCTTTTTTTTTCTCTAGTTATGGCACCGGGGAATATTGTAAGCTCTCCTTTCTCCGCTTTTATCCCGCGGTAATATTTCGCGATTCGATGGACGTGGGTATTTTTTTTAAAGCGCCAGATTCGTACGTGGCTCACGTGGACGCAGAGAAAATGCGGAAATAAAGTTATACTCTTGGTTCTTTGTGCGGCGCGACACTTTTAGCCGGGAGGTGGTAAAAATTGAAATAAAAATGGTGCTTTGAAGCCGTGTACTGAATTGTGCGGAAAGCGTCATTTCCTGGGTTAGTTGTATTTAAAAAAAAAAGACCTAATTTGAAAATTTTTCGTTCGTTTCTCGTTTTTTTGCGCGACTATTATCGGAGGTGTGTGTTCGTACGACTTAGCTATTCATGGCTCGTGTGGGCGACATTCACTCGTGTACTTCTGGGATTTAATGTTTTATTGCAGAAAGTTTGCATAATTGCAACAACACGTCATTAAGCGCTATTACGAAGTTGCACGTAAAGCGGGCTTTGCATTATTCACTTGAATTTAAGTGGATAATTCGATCCTGCCAAATTGTTAATTCTGCCAATTGACAAAAAACACGCGCGCCTCGCGTAACTGCGGGCAAACCGAATGATCGACAGAATTATTAATCAACTTTGACACCGGTGCAAGGGTAAAATCAACGATCGCATCTGGTGTGCACACATTTAACGGCGCGATGAATAATTATTTGCAATGGAGAGCTGGTCACTGCAACTCTGTATTCCGCGCGTCAAACATACGGACGATAACTCACTTGCATTATGCTCTCAAATTACATCGCAAAGTCCTTTGTAATTTCATTACCGAGTTGTTACGCTCGGTTACGTTGGAAAACACCACCGCCGGCGTCGCGGCGAGCGTTTCGCGTGCCGGGAAGCAATGACGCATCGGGAAAAATCTGATCTTGAAAATGTAATGTCAAATTTAAAGATCACATGTTGCAGATTGTACCGCCGGGGTAAATTAAATGCGAATTGAAGATTGAGCTGTCGTTAGCCAAGCTTTTGAACATGATCTAGATAAAGTAGATGAAGTATAATTTTGCTGGTACATTTCGTAATGGAGTGTGAAAATTTTTCTCTACCAAATTAAAACATTCACCTAAGTAGTGTCATTTTCAGAACGTGGGACAGTCTAAGTAAAATTTGCGTAAACATTCTTAAAATTTTTAATGTTCAAAGAAGTTCAACAAAGAACTGGTGCTTCCATTAAAATTACAAAGTAAACTTACTCAGAGTAAGAGCTTATAAACTATTCAAAGTATAATATGCACAAATTTAAAGGAACTTTTATAAAATTCTCAAAAATTTCTAGAAAATTTAAATTCTATAAAATTTTGTCTATGATAGTAAATTATTTCTTTTAGCTTCTTTTAAGTTTTAAATTTTATTATCTTATCTCGTTCCCAAATAAAATTTATTTAAAAAAATATTTTTATGATTTTATTACTTCTTCTTTCATCTTATTCGGTAAATATTATTTGTTTGCATGAATTTTTCGAATTTTCTTGTACAACAAACTTGCTTCCACGATATTTAATTAAATTTTTCTGTCTTTTTAATACGGCATTATAGAATCCCAAAAAAACTTTTAAATACGTAAATTTTATCAGTCTAAGAGACAATTTAATATCATCTTCTTTTAATAGAAATTCCCTTATAATCTTCAAAATGTGTAAGAGTGATAAACCACTCGAAACGATCGATAACACAGCCAATCGAGTTTCGAGTGGCTGTGTTTTTTCTGAAAGAGATTGATTTTCTGAATTTTTCACTCTTCTACATTACCAGAGAAGTATCACGAAATGAATTGATTAAAAAAATAAAGTTCAAGTCCGGACGGACGACCCATAAACAAAAATTCCCTTGAAAAACTCAGCGAAGCATCTCGGCATTCTCACTTCGCGCATACTTAGAGAGGCAGGAAAGAAATTCACAGTCGTGTGCATATAGTCGCGCAGTGGCGTAACGAGTGCAAGCTCCGCGAGGGGTCGGCAGCCTTCGCGGGCGTGCAGCGTGTCGGGTGACGTCACGCGCGCACGTCGCCGTCGTCCGCGGGGGCATCGATCCCGCGGCGGCGACGCGTGGGATCGCCGAGCGCCGCGCCATCTGCGCGCCGGCTCCATGTGCTCCTATCCCCTCCGGCCGTTCGTTTCGTCTCCCCCGCGCCGACTGCGCGGCGGAGGCTGGCGCCCCCCGAGTCTTTTGGCGGCGCGTAATAAGACGGTCGATGGCGGAGCCGGGTCTCGGGGATGAAAGTACAGCGCGGGACCGCGGATTGAATTACGTACGCGGGTACGTTCGGCTGCTGCGGCGCCGGGATATTGGCCAGAGTGTACACACGTGAGTCATAGGTTTGATGAGCTTCTGCCAGTGTGCTTTCTCGGGTGTGCCCCGCGGTCGAAAGTTGAGGGGGAATCAAAGCGCATGGAAACGTCGCAATATGTGGCTTAACATTTGTCGATAAATAAGCACATTATTTTTGTAAATTTTGAAAAAAAAGAAGAGAAATTATTTAATTGAAGAAAATTACATGCATAGATAAAAGATTCATTAAATCTACGGCATTAAATTTTCGGAGTATATCAAACGTATACTCTCTTAATGTTTAAAATAAGCTAAAGAGAGCATAATTTGATAATTAAACTATGAACAAAAGAATTAGCCAGTTCCAGTTGATACTTAATTTATAATTAAGCTTTGCTTTTGTGAGCATTACAAGCACGCATTTTGCTCATAAATCTGGTATCTAGCAAACAAGAGCGGAGATGAAAACTTCACCAGCCGCTACATCGGATGTTTATTATTTAAAGCTCCCAACATTGCGCAAGTAGAGCTTTTCTGGAAAGCCACGTAAAAGCGAGCTTTTTTTGCCGCGGCTCTTTAACACAATTAACCGTTTATCATGTTTTCAATAAACAACTCGAGCCAACTTTCACTTTGAAAGGCGAGAAAAATCCTCCGCTAATTTCGCAAACAAAAAAGAAAGAGGCCTTGCGTACGTTGGTGGGGGGGGGGGGCAGACCTCCCCGGTCTCCTTTCAAAGCTCGCATAACAATAATAACTCGCGCACACTCTCGCGATGAAAATCCTCTGAAGCTTTGCAAAAACGTCAAAAGACAGGGCTTTCAGCCGAGGGAGAGGATCCTGCACGCCCGCGAGCGAGCGAGACACAAAGTGTTTGCGCCCCACTGACGATGCGCGTTTATGCGAGGCGACAAAAATCGTTAAGACCGGCAACACGCGCGCACGCAGACGTGTAGGTCATTCCGCCCTAGAGCACCGACGCACAAAGCTAACCCCCCGGATTCCTCGACGTTTTTAGACTGCAAAATCTGTCGGCCTTTAAATTTTCAAAACGCGGTGTATTTGTTTAAATCATACGGATATTAAAAGGCCGTGGTGATGTATGGTATTTTATAATGTAATATATCCGTAGTAATTAAATTATCTGCTTTTGTTAAAGCTTCTATTACTTATTTAATAAATTGATTAATATTCTAGGTATTTGCATCAATTATTCGTTACTATTAATTGATGTTACTTATTTGTTAAAATGATTTTTATTAATATTCGTAATCCCTCCAATTTTAAAACGCATTTAAATTTATTTCACAAAAAATAAATTCGTTAATCCTGGCATTTGAACTTTTGACATGCGTACTTAAAAAGTTTCGCATATTAAAATACGGTATGCTGAGTTGGTTACCAACAGCATTTAACAGAATAATGATATAGAGTAACAAATCATAAATAAAAGATCCACATACATTTACCCAAAATATTATATTCCGGTCATAACATAAAAAAAGGATCTGTGATATTAACCACTTTTTTCGCAATTATCGTTTATATTCATCCCATAAATAATTATAATAAAAACCAGTAAGTAACTGGATTTCCTTGCGCCCGCGCATACAAACGCACCGCCTATTTATCTTTACTGTTAACAACCTTTGCGGGGGAGATGCGGGGAGGAATAAGGCGTAGGTTGCTAATTAAAAAAAAGCGCACGCGGCACGGGAGCGTTAAAACGAGCTTTCACGTCTTTCCGAGCTGTGTAGCAGCGGAATGTCATGCCTTAAGAGGCGAGTTTTCGCAGATTTTTCTTTTCTCTCTTTTTTTCGCTGCACAATGCACTCTAAATAAAGAAAATTAACGCGGTAATGTTATACTCGTTTCACTACAACTGTCATTTTACATTCGTTCCTCTAATTGGGAAGCTTTCTTTTATCAAATTTAAATGTAACTGAACCTACTTCTTTTTTCGAGAATTACCTTTGTTTCAATAGTCTTTTCGCGTTTCCGTTTTAAAACGGTCTCTCAAAGTTACACGTTAAAAAGGCTCTCAAAATGTTTCCAGACAGGAAAAAGAAATTATTAAAATTATTTTGAAGTGTATTTAAGATCGTATACTATTTCTTGAGCAACGGAAAATAAATTACAGTTATCAAACATAATACTACCTATAGTACCTACCGAACACGGAACTAGAATTTGAAATCGATAAAATATATCCTCACGGTAACCTTGAACTTTAACCGGTTGAATAATTCAGCCGAGTACCGGTAGGTCCTCCTGCCAAAATTCACCTCCATCCGTTTTAAAATCAATACGTGGCACGTAGCTCGTTTGCCTCGGCCGCTCCTGATCGTACCGCTCCGGCCGCCGTATAATCACTTAGCTAAGCGAATACGTCACGGTACAGACGATGCGCTGTGGCTGATCCGCATCGAAATCTCGCATCTCTGGCGCCTCGGACCCCTCGGGGTGTATAAATTATTATCGGCCGATGGATATCCGAAACGCCAGCAGCAGACGCGCCGATCGACTCGGGCGACGGAAAAAAAACGCCTCGCCGAACAGAAGGAAGTTTGATTTCCCCCGGGGCGAATGAAACCTCAAAAGCCGTCTCTCTCTCTCTCCCCCTCGGACCTTAGCGCGCGAAGTGAGCGGAGGGGGGCACGGAGATGTCGATCGATCAGAAAACGACCACGAATGAATCGCAAATCGCCCGGATTCCTCTCGACGATTCTGTTGGCTGACGCCCCTCGCTCGGACGCGCAGCGCGTCCACGGAGGCGACGGCGGCAATCGCTCCCCGATCGTTTCGCCCAATGCCTTCATGCACCGGTAAGTGCGAGCTCCGCGCGTCCATTTGAGGACTTTTTTGCGTCCAGCGCGGGGGGTGATTTTGGCGCTACGTGCACGCGCAATTCGCGACGATTTTTCGAGCAATTTTCCACGCCGCTCGAAATCGCCTGGAATTTTTCGCGCGATGCTCCTTTGTGCGCGGCGCCGTATTTACCGCGCGTGAAAATTGTCCAACTCAATGGAGCGGTTTTTACATGCATTACTGCTTCTTTTTTTTATTTTACGCGTAAAATCTGATATGCGCGGATTTTTTGTTTAATAATTCAGTGGACAATTTTGTGAATAGATTATCGAATTAAATTTTTATGATATTCAATAATAATTGATTACGCGACCGAATATTCAAACTTTAATAGCCTTCGGTTTTGATTCCAATAATATAATTTAATTTGGTAAGCCACTAATTGCGCGAAAATTTCATAAAAGAAAATTAAATTAACGTAATATAGAATTCCTTTTTTTTTAGCAAAGTCTGTTAATCGTATCTTCATAAACGATGAACATGAGCTGTGAAAATCGTGATAAAAGCAAAAGAAGGTCCAAAAAGCTTATAGTTAATCCAACAATAAATTAACGCTTCATCGTCGAAATAACATGCTATTAATTCTTCTGATAAAATTTATTTCGACTATGTTCTAAATACTAAACGTGGGAGCAGTAAGTCAATTAATAAACAACTATGTTTCGAGACTCCCAACGCAATTGCTACTCGTTCCGGAGAAATTAAAAGGCAAAGATATATACGCTGGGACCGGGCTCGGATGGTTTATCAAAGACACAATTAGCTCAGCCCGTGTTGACCGTATCAATTTAGCCGCGTGAGTGAAGTAAAGCCGCGTGGGCTTCGTTAAAGCCGCGAATCAAGGCGCGAATCGATCGCAATCCACTCGCGGCTCCCCCGCGTCGCGTACTCACGCGGTGCTTGCAATTTGTGGCACGCGACTCGGTTGACACGTGTCACCGGGTCACGCGACTTTTCTCCTGCTGCCGGGTGTACCGTTGCGCGCCTCGCCCAGCTTTTTTTTCGCGCTAAGTGGACCTCGCGTCGGGGTGGACGATTCCAGCCACTTTTCGTAAATACCTCTTTTTTGTCTGGCTGAATTCAGTACTTGAAAATTACTTCGGGAAGCAGCTGAATGCGCCGCGCGTTCTGTTTCATTCCGAACCAATCGATTTAATAGTCATACTCGACCGTATTTTTTCACAAAAAATGGAGTATATGTACAAAGCTGAAAGACTGCATGCTTTTTTTATTTTCGTTGTGGTGTAAATTTCATTGCACTTGCGTCCCTTTTACTTTAACTCGTTTAAAGTCAATGCGATATCGATATAGGTAAAGTGATGTACTTGAGCGATAAGTGAGATAAATTTAATTTAAACTTCAGTGAGATATAATACATTACTTTCTAGATGCTGAGTAAAAATTTGAAACTTAAAAGTAATCATTACGTAAAGTGTACTCTTTATGAAATAAGCAGGTCTAAGCGTAATTCCAATAATTGACATCATCGATTATTAATAAAGAGACCATCGATCCCTTGGTGTTTTAGGTCTCGAAGTGATTTTCCGATGTTCTTTAAATATTAGCTCTTTGTAAAAAGTATACTTATGTATAAAACTCATAGAAAGAAAATTAATCTGTTTTAACAAACAAATCAATTCATTTTCTCTATTATATAAAATTTTGAGGCTTACAATTAAAAAAAAATAATTAAAACATTGATACTTATTCAAGTACACTAATTTTTCTTCTTGAGATGTTAACACTAAACGCATATGCTTATATTACAAATCATATACAGTTAGTCAACTTAATGTAGCGATAAAAAAGCAGGCAATATAGTAATTTTCCACACGATTTATGGAAATACGGGAGACTTCAAGAAGCCGCGTGGCCGCCTGGCAATTTGACACTGGCGTGAGAGCGAAGCATGCCACGTAATAGTGTGCAGCCTGGACGTTATTGTGCACGAAACTGCGTCTTCTTTTTTAGGCTTTCGAGCCTCCGGCTAATTCGCGTAATCCCGGTATAAGATTCCGCCAGCGCGATGCGACACCGCGTCGAGGACTTCGGAATTAAAGGCGAGAGAGCCGAACAACCCTCCACTTTAAGGAGATCGCCTTGCACGCAAAAGTTGAAAGGCTCTCTGAATTTTACTCACTTTAAAAAGATCAATGTCTTTTGAGAAAGTTTTTTTAACGTTTCTCCAAGTTTTCCAGGGGGTATAACGTTAGAGGAATTCAACTTATTAAAGATAGATCAAATTTTCAAGTCTGTTGAACTTTTGAGTTGAGAGGAGCGCGTTGAAAAATTAATTAAGAGGTTTGAACACTTTTTTTTAATTTTTAAAATTTTAAAGATGGATTTTTACTGTTTATAAATAATTCATCCAGGGGAATGATATGGAAATTATATGTTTTAGCATTGAAATGAGCTTGCAGATTAATTATTTTAGATATCGATTACGAAAGAAGCATACATCATTTTAGCTTTAATAATACGTTGATAAGTGAGTTATTTGAAATTTTCATTTTAATCTCCATGTTCACGTATCAATCTCAATTTATTTGAAAAATAAAATGTCAATTTTTAACATCTATCCTTTGTTAATCAATCTCAATTTATTTGCAAAATAAAATGTCAATTTTTAACATCTATCCTTTGTTAACAAAATTTACCCAATAATTTTATTTAAGTCCGCGCAATGTCGATACAAATAAGTGAATCGATCCATTTCTTTAACTCCTACATTATCCGACGAAATAATTGACAATTTTTTCTTTAATGGTAAAAAAAGCTCTCGTCCAAATTAGAGGGGCAGCGTTTGTAAAGTAGTTATTACGCTTGGCCTTGAGAGTGCCTCTGATCTGACCGGCCGATTGCCAGTAACGCGCACGACATGCAAAGTCGCCTCTCGACTCCTGCGATATTTACATATTAAATAAAATTGACAGATCGACGCGTTTGAGCAAAAAGGTAGCGATAATCGCTATATTTTATCTGCATTGTACTTGTTGAAGGCTTCTTTTACGCTCGAGCAGTAAATTTGATAAACGAGTATCATCGGTGCAGAATTAGGTATTTGCGTAGATCAATATTTTCAATGATTGCAAAAATAATAATAGCAACTGGAATTTTTCATAATTTTTCAGAGCTGTTCGTGATAAAATTAAATCTGCAGTATAAACCCTTTTTTGCATGTAGAAAATTCAATTAGCAATTCTGCCTAAACTCTGTATCGTGTTAATAAAATAAAATCCGTATAAATCTGACCTATTATTTTAATGACTTTGTAATTAAAACACACAATTAATTTTTACGTTTTGTTTTATATTACAAAATTTATTTCGATTGGAGTCAAGGTGAAATTACGTATGTATTGATTATCAATTAAATACTGTACTTAAATATTAGTAAACAGATTAAGGGTAAATTAATCAATAATTAAAAAGCAAATTTGCCAACTCCATGCGCCAACTCCAAAGCTTTTCTTTTATTTAAAAAAAAATTCAATATTATTGCTTTTGTACAATAATGATTTGAACCATAATAATTTGTGTACCATGTATACATATTTATTTATTTTACATAATGCACATTTCGTAGTAAATCAATATATCTTAAAAATCAATTAATTTTGTTTATCATTAACTAAAAATGAACTAAACGTCAAAGGCAATACGTAATATCAGATAATCTGTTGATCGAAGGGAACTCAATGCAGTGGCCTGCCTTACCGACAGTACGTCGCGTCACTATTATACGATACTTTCGCTGCTTTCCGCGCCCGGAGAAATGTCTCGGTGACTGGCCGCCCCCGCAAACACCGGGCGCTCCCGTCGGAGTCGACGTGCCTCTCGCCGCGCGCCTATATGCATGTGTGCGAGCGAGTGAGCGCGCGTGCGCCGTCTCTCTCGCTCTTGCCAGCCGCGCGCACCCAGTGTGTGTATACGCTCTCGGCAACATGGCCGCCTAGTGAAGGCCCTACCATGGCGCTCATCTCACGGCTCGCCTGAGGACGACTGGACAGAAGACGACGGCCGGGCCCTCCAACCCTTTTTCTACCTCAGCCTTTTTTTACCACCGACGTGCCGGGCGGCCCGTCCCCCAAGCGAACCTCTCTGCGCGAGCGAGGAGTCCGAATCATGGAGGAAACGCGCACCGAGGAGGAGACGTGAGAGTCGCCGCGTCGGGGCCGCTTGTATCCCATTTCGGAGCGGGCGCGAGGAGCCTCTCGTCGACGACCCAGTGAGTGTCCCCGACAGCCGAGAAAGTGCCGCGACAGTGTGCTGTGTGTTCTTTGTTTTTTCGGGGGCCGAGAAAACACCGGGGAGGCTGGCGGCGTCCTCGCGCGGGGGGGAGGCGGAAAGCCTCGCGATCTCTCGCGGGTTGCCATGGTTACGTTTTTCGCGAATGTCCCGTTGGCCGATCGAAAAGACTCGACGGCGACGATGTGTCCGGGTCCTCGGGGCGACGATGGCAAACGTTGGCGAGGCGCGATGCTGGCAGTGGTGCGGTCCTGCCGCCTAACCTCTACGAGCAGTCGCAGCCGAGAGCAGTTTTTCTGCTTCGGAGCCGATTGTTTACATCGTGCCCAGAGTAACTGGCGACCTCGAATTCTTGATTTGTTTTGCTTTACGAGGCCAGAGAGTGTGCTAGTGGTGAAATATTAGCTAATTTTTTTTATTTCCTGTCGATTAGTTGTTGAAATTGGGAAATGTTGAGTTTCATAAAGGTTGTATTTTTTTTATTCTGTGTCAATAAGGGGATTGTTGTGAAAGTTATTGTGTGGTGCATGTTGCATTTGCACATAAATTATATGGATTTTTTTTTTATGTGGTGAATGAAATTCTGTAAGCAGTTCTACAGACTTAGCGAACTACTCTTGGGATTTTGTTTCTTAGTTTACGAACACAGCAGAGATTACAGTGCTATATAACTGCTCTCTTCTATACAAAGTTTATTTTCACTGCAATAAATAAGAAAATTGCAATTTGTAATATAGGTGGTACATAATTTTTAATTTCTTCAAGGATAGTTATAGCGATAACTTTCTTTTCTTAATATTTATGGAGCACAAGTTGGTATAATTACCGCATTCAAAGTTTTTATTTCCTATGGGTGAAAATTATATTACTTTTCCTTTATAAAACAGAATTTAATTATACATATTTTCATTAAAGAACTTTTTTCCATAGTTTTTTTATAACATAAAATGACTGATCTTATGTTCATCCCTTCGAGTGCTATTATAAAATATTTTGCTTTTTTATAAAATATTATTTATGATCATTTTCTAGAAAATGAAAACAACTGCAGGAACATTTCATTTAGTTTATAATGGATGTTGTTAGAAATTGATAATACAAATTTTTAGTAAATTATAAAATAAAATAGTTATCATATATGTTAAAGAATATTGTAAATACTATTGGATATTTTCAATCATTTAAAATATATTAATATTTTATTAAGTCTTCTAATATTGCAAATATAATCAATATTCCAATTTATTTATATAACATTCATTAATGAATAAAATATTTAATGTTTATCATAAAGATTCTACATCTATTGCATTGTAAATTATAAGCGACATAAAATAACTTAGCATAATTACTAGCTTGTTGTAAAATCAAAGTTTTACATATTTTTATTTGTATTTTTCAGGTGTTGCAGATATTGATTGAAGCATAACATTACAAAACAGGTGTGTAAACCTTTCTGCTGCACGAAATCAAAATATGCTTGACTAGATCTGGAATGTATCTATTGTAAATAGCAAGCTCAAGGAAGCAATTGGTAAATATTTCAATGAACATTTTAATTACATCATTCCATTATTTATTCAAAAGAAGGACAAAAATGAATTACCCCTCGAATAGCCCATTATCGCTGTATTAATTAAGACGAAAAAAGGCCGAGCATTCAGGCATTTCCACGACCTGGATTTTATCTAGGTGCATTTAAATCCCTGGCAGATCCGGATTAAAAACAATTACGAAATAGCGGAATTTATGTAAATAATCCGAGGTGCAGTGCCTGCGCGCGCGTCGTTTTTTACGCATGGAACTATGCGGGACTTTTCGAACCACAAACGGCTCTGCGCCCGTATTACGCGGCCTCCACCGTTCGTATCGTTATTAAAGCCTCGAATGTTCCCGCATGCACTTCGCAAGGTTCGCCAACCCCCCTTTTTTGCTCGCGCGTTTCAGACTTTTTGTCGGGTTTGCGCGCCACTTTAAACTGCCATCGAGACATCTCGCGAGTGTTTTTAGCTATTATCCGTGCGGTCGGTGCGGATTCTTTGTCCCTCAGATAAAAGAATCGTTGAAATGCATTTTAAGATCCTCAAATGTTGTTGACTGATAAGACTGTTATCAATATTTCTTGCATTTCAAATTTAGAAGAAAATTCAGTTTATAAATACAATTTTATATCAGATAAAGTGTCATTCTTTACATATCAATATGTCAGTTTACTTTATATATTTTTTAAAAAGAGAAATTTTTATTGGATTTTCTTGTATGTTAAATGTTTAAATAGATCAGCTAAAAATTCTTCTTATAGGTTGATCTTAAGTGATAACAAAAAATAAAAGACAGCTATCAAATATAACTTAAGAAATACAAACGTTAAAAAAGTTACGAATTTTTTAAAAAGGGATCAAATTTTTAAAAGATTGAATATTTTATTAAGATACTATAATATGCGACTGTTAATTCGTTGAAGCTTATCCCGTTTAAATTTGAATTTAATATATATCAAATATTAATTCCTTTTCGACACTAATAGTCTTTCCAGGTAAAGTGTCTTTACATGGAGAAGTTCATAAAATATTAATTTATGCTTTTCAATGGTATTTAAAATTAAAGTATTTTTGTATTCAGAAGCTATATGCTAAACGTATAAAGTACGAATTTGGAACTAAAATGTCATTTATAATGTACTCATTTCTTTCTCTGAATTACGTATATAAATTTTAATTACATTGAAAATAACGTATTATCATCTTTTTTAATGTTGGGGACCGCCCCAAAAAATGTAAAAAGTTAGAATAATTTTTGCAAATATTACGCTTCTTATTATAAAATTTGTCGCAATTATAGTAATTCTTAGAAGAACTCGAATAATTATTTTAAAGATTTAAGTTTTCTTCCAATTTTTATACATTTTAAGTAAATTTATCTCTGTTATTTTCATTCAGCGCACATAAAATATCCACAGTAATCATTTTGCCGCCCTGCTTGTAGCATCCCGTAGCAAAAGTGAAGAAAGCAATCCCCGCTCAGTTTTCAAATCGCTCGAGCGACGCTAATCCTTTAAGAGCGAGCTTTCCCGTGCGCAGTCGTGCAATTATTCCCCCGATCGGTGCAGCTACGGGGATGCGTTATTCGCGCTCGGGCTCGCGGTCATAATTGCGCGGGCGTTTTCGCGCTGCTGGGCCGAGTTGCGGAGACGATCCCTTCCCCCCCTGATGCAAATTCGCATGTCGTCGATCATGCGCTCGGCAATTTGGCCCGTAGCGCCGAGACGCGCGGGCATACATTATCCGGCGTAATGGCTTTAACAAACGTCAACCGCAAACGGAACGACGCGGCCATGCCCACGCGAACGCGTGATCTCTGCGCGCGCTTAATTTTTTTTTTCATTTTCGAGGGCCGAACCGCACGAGCCGGCAAGACTAATTGTGCGCGCCGCGCGCGAGTCCCATTTTTCGAGCTCGATTTAATTGCATAATCCTGCGTTTAATTGCTACTGCCGTTTTATTTACTCGTTAGAACTTTGATGAGCATCAGTGGGTTATTGTCAATCGGGTGGAGGTAATAGGCTATTGGAATTTACTTTGTTTTAATATTTGTGCTGCTTCCAAATGTGCACGATAATTTGGTATATTCTGTGAAGTTTTAGCATGATTTGTTCATGATCAATGGATTTTATTACGATTTTATCAAATGCTAATAAATAGATTAATAAAATTGCTAAGTTTGAGGTGCTGATTTTAAAAAAGGGCTTTATACATTCGATAAAAACTTATGCGCAGTAGATTTTAAATGAAAGAAATTTTTAGTTTTAAAACTTTACATCAAAATTACATTTACATAACAAAATAATACTTAATATTATTTTCAAGCAATCCCTTTATAAATAAAGCATGACCTTTTCATTGTTGTTGGCATTTCTCGGGTCGAGACCAGTTGAATTGTAGCTGTATCTTTTTTTTATTTAATTGAGAATGCAATAAGAAGATAGACTGCAAAAAGAGTCCGCACAAAGTACACATCTGATATTATTTACAAAAACAAGTGCTGATTATATTTTTACAAGATATTACAGATTTTTGATAAAATTATAGAATTATCTCATAAGGAATTTCATCACGCCGATTCGCCACAAAAGATTTAATTATTTTCCTCTTTTTCGATCGCTTAATTTTTTTTTAAGTTCATTTCTCCAAAGTGTAATAAGTTGTATTCTGTACTTTGTCCTTTACCCACACGAAGAATGAAGTGTGAATAGAAAATGATACTGCCGGTCCATCGTAGCATGTGATCACGCCTTAGTAGTAGCATGAACTTTTACATCAGTGGTACGGAATCCATTTTCCGAGAATGTCCTGCCATGCTGCACTCGAATGGTGACAATTGTACTTGTGTCATGGAAAAGTTCTTTGGATATTATTTTAAAGAAAATCAATACCGCAATCACGTTAATAATGCTCCCTACAAAAGGAATGAAAGTATTTATTAATATTGTGTTGTCTTTGTACAGTTGTTGCATATATGCCACTTACATTATACCGTGACTGTTTTTACATGTGCTCTTTGATATTTTAATCCTCCTCTGACCGGTAAGTTGATTTTAACGACCAATTTCATTGTTGTGTTTATAACCAATGGTTGCGATCTAAAAAAAATAATAATAATTTCTCCTAAAATTATTATTATTGAATTTTAAAAAAAAATCCCTGTATACACTGACTCACCCCTGTATATATTCTTGTTTTGTAATCGGAAAATGTAAGCAAAACACCTGCGCCCTCTCTTGCAAATCTCTGGAAGCTTCTCACCACTTGAAAATCGATTCATCCAACTCATGTTATTCCACTAGGGGTGGCTTACCGACTGAGATCAACCCTCCTTCGTTGCCGACCGGGGTGAACTACCCCTTTATCGACGCTCAAAACGTCAGCTCTCGCCTCCCTTGTGTTATGTTGCCGACTGACGTCACAGAGGCTGGTCATTGATCCTCGGTGAATAAACCCTAGTGGGGGGTGCAATGACTCCTACGAGAGGCGGGCTGAACCGGCCGGTGATAAACCCACCTGAAAGCTCGAATTACTTCGTTATCGCAGACGAATAAGGGCAATGAATTTTTTAGGGCTCTACGTCAATTCTAAAACTAAATGAAATATTATATGGTCCCTTGTAAAAAGTACAGTTCTTATAAAATATAAATGGAATTTTAAAGAATGCCTTTTTTTCATATTACGAGCAATAAATCTGTTTGAATTAAAAATTGTTGATATAGTATATTTAAATGTCAAATATTTTTTTACTTTCGCTTGTATGATATTGTTTAATATTTATTTTCGTAAATATTTGGATTGAACTGTTTAAATAATTGCATTACGAGCAATGAAACATTTAACTTCGATTTGAGTTTTGTCACAGCAGATTAAAAAATATTTATTGCGAAACTAAATAAATATTTAATGGTAAATAAATAACTTTATTTGTCGCTTTTCTGACTCCCCATATTCAACTGCATCTGTTTTTACGAGTCGAAAAAACATACACGACAATAAGAACTCAAAGAGCAAATATCCCATTTATCGCTAACAGGACTTCAATGAATCAAAAATTGAAAATCCATGTCAAATGCCGCCGACGCGACAACACACTCCGGCTTTTCAATATTCCGCGCGTTCACTATAAAGCGCTAATGGCCGTTCTCTCTCGAACAACTCCGGCGCAACTATCGAAAAAGCGAAAAATCGCGCGCATCCACGTCGCATTTGAAAACAATGCCCCGGCAAAAGAGAGCGCGGCGGGGGCAGGTGGTAGAGTAACTTTTCGCATTGACCCCGCCGCCGTCGCTCTCTTGCTCCACCGCGGAACAATGCGCCCCCGGCAGCGCGGGGTAACACGTGCGCCTGCGCGCACGTCGATGCGTGTCAACCCGAGCGAGAGGAGTCGCTCGTCAAATATGGGCCCGTACCGCGCGCTCTGTGGTCTCGTTTTCATCTCGTGCATCCTCCTTTCTCTTTCCGCCTCTCTTCCGCCCACGCATCGGTTTTCAAACTGGTTTCACACACAGCCGCGCGTAATCTCAAGAATCCCGGGCGAACCTTTTTCCTTCGCTCTGCGCTCCCAGGCTACCGCGCGCTGCTGATTGTAGCGATGCAGCTTCGACACGACCAGGAAGAGCTGCTGCATTTCAGTTATCTGGAACATAAAATTGTCAGTTGTTAATTATATTGTTATATATTATGATCCGCGTTCTTTTTATACGATCTGAATTTGTCAACTAGCGACTGTTTTTCAGTTAGTTGATCTCCGGTTTTTGGTCCTGTCAACACGCTCTTGTTGTTAACGTTAATAAAAGTTATGTTTGGATAAAAAGGGAATTAATTATTTATTTGCGATCGTAACAATATTATAGTGGATACGGTATATGATGATTCTCGTGAAAATTAGCTAAATTAAGTGGACCTAATGTTGTGGAAGTTTGTATTTGTTTTTGGATACGCAGCCAAGTAAATTCTTGCAATAAAGTATTCCAATAAAACTCGTGTGTTACTCGTAATTGCACTTAATTAAAAATTTAATTCCAATTATATTACATATTTCAATTTAAAGCGTTTCAGTTTAAAGCGCATTGTAGAGAAAATTCGAGAGTTAATTTTACCACCGCAATTGAAAGTCATGCAGGCATTTCCGTTTTTATTTTTTCATTTTTCATATTTATGTCTCATTTTATGATCGAAATTGTATGCTTTCCAACAAATCAAAATAACGATAAATTATTCGATCAAATGATAATACTTACTACGGTACATTTAAAATACCTTTACTAAAGCTCGAGATTTTAATTAACATAGTGTGCTTTTTTTATTTAAGAAAGAAAACATAACTCAGAAATTTTAAAGCATAATT
>JAXIUT010000021.1:6590057-6627473 GCA_035586675.1 Eurytoma californica | reverse complement strand
CTCGAGATTTTAATTAACATAGTGTGCTTTTTTTATTTAAGAAAGAAAACATAACTCAGAAATTTTAAAGCATAATTCCGCTCGCAATAAAATTACATTTACAAGAGTAAGCTAAAAACGAAAAATAAATGTGAATATGTAGCGTTGGCAAGGTGAATAAGGAGCGTTCACGCTTTTCGAGAAAAGTCTAAAACTTCTTCATTCCATTCCGTACCTGATCTTGATATAAAATAGCATCGTTTCTGTTTGTTTAAGGCTCGGGAATAGAAAGCTCTTTAGTTTTATTCGAAAGCGGAATGAAAAAGCCAGGGGGTAGGGGAATGGAAGAGCGGTAAAGAGAAAAAAACCGCGGAGTGGAAGAGGCGGAGGAAGCGAAACGCAATGAAAAAATAAGCTTTAAGAAATGTAACAAGGAAGCGTCCGCTCCTCCTTTTTTAAACTGCACCTTTTTTTCCCTCCCCTTCGTTTTATTTTCATTTTTTTTTCAACCGAGGCAGAACGAAGCCCATTCATTCATTAGACTCGACCGACTGCAGCACGACTTACGTGCCGCACGAGTTATTTACCTGCATGTGTTTTACCTGTCTCGTTTCGCGCGCCTGCTCTTTTTATTAGTGTCCGCCTGGTGGCGAATTATCCCGGCAAAAAGCTCGCGAAATTTTTGAAAAGTCCCCGGGCTACCTCGCAAATAAAGTCGAGTTGATGGACGGGGCGCGTACATTTACAGAGAATTCAGGCAAAAACCTCTTGAATAAATTAAGAAGGTGAAATAATTTGTTTGCTAATTGAAAGTTTTTTCACTTTCAACCCATCCGTGCGATGTCAGATTTCTTCATTTGTAATTGAATTTTTATCAAACAAAAAACTGTATTTCTAGATTCATAACTACAAAATAATAATTCATTCTTATCAGAAAATTCTTCTGGGGAACATTTGTACATCCTGAACAGAAAAACTAAAATTAAAAATTTTCAATTGATATTAATGTTTCTTGAGTTTTATTCGCGTGTAAGCTTTTGTAAGCCAACATTTCGCGAAGATTGCAGCTCACTTCTTCAAAGTAAATCTGAAGCTATTTTAGGTATAAGTCTTCAAAAAGTGAAGTGAAATGATCACGAAACGTCGGCATAAAAAAGGCTTTCAACTTGATTGAAATTTTAATACGAATGGTAGAAATCGCTAAAGCTTTAAAATCTATCAATGTCTAAAAATAGTTCAAAGACGTGTCATCTCGTGACATTACAAATTAGACTCATTATAATATCAGTCAAGCAAAATTTCCCTAGTTAGACTCTAGTGAGGCCCGCGTCTCAGAACCGGGAGCAGCGGTACCGCGCTAAACGAATTTTCTCGATTGGTATCTCCGCACGTCGCTGCGGGCGTCGTTTGGAGAACGAGCTGCAGGCGGGACGCGTGCGATTTCGCGTGGCTCAGCGGGACGCGGAGCTAGACGCGTGTACTGGGTGGTGGGCGCGCGACGCGGCCCCGCTAATGACTTTAATGATCCCGCGATTACGCGGCTGGCGCGGCCCCCGCGCGCAAATCCGCAGCGCCCGCTCGCTCTCCACAACGAACTAACTGGTCATGAATAAATCGCAGTCTGAAAATTAAGGAGGCCCTTGGGTCCACCTACGCGGATGGCTTTTGTATGCGCACGCACGCGCCCCTCCCCTTTTCTGCCGCGAATTCGACCCGCCGAGCTTTGAGTCGCCTTAATTGCGTGAATTTTTTAATGACGAAAGTAACGCTGCTTGTTTCTACACTTAATTTTGTTCTACGTAATCTGGAAAGTGACAGAAATAATAATGCAACGTATTTTGCGGTATACTGTTTAATTCTTTTTTATTTATCGGTAGAGTTGCTCGATTCTTTTTTTTAATTATTTTTTTTTATCCATACTTTTCCAATTAATTTAGTTGGTGCATAATTAAAAGTTATTTTAGCCAAGACTTCAACGTAATTACGCGTTATTGATTTTATAAATTAAAAACTTATTGTTCCTTGGTCGATAACAATTTACAAAACAACTATAAATTAAGTCCCTTTAAAATCTTTTAAAATAATAAAATTGCTTTTACGTAAAAAGAGCCGTTGCATTAATGCGTATGAACGCCCCGACGTGCATTTCATAATTCGCACTACAGTCACGATTTAAAAGCACAGGCGGCATACGACAATCAGACTCGTGAGCCTCCAAGTGCACGTGAAAATACTTAGCGCTTGTTCGCGTACTCGTACACTCGCGCGCTCTTTTACCCTCTTAGGCCGAGACGTGTCACGGACTTGAGATGGGTGTAGTCGGCCGGTAAACTTGCGTCTTAGCCGACGATCGTGCCACAGAATCCGTACATGCTTTTCCGGTATTGTGCGCCCGATCGAACGACTCTGAGCTTTCATTTATTCTCGAGCTTAGCTTAGAGAACTTCTACCTTATTTCCTTTTACTTTTCTCATATCTGCTCTATTTGTATTTATTTTTATTTGCAATAAGAATATTTATAATTCACTGGCAAATAATTGAAATACTAAAAACGGTATACTTTAATAATGCGAAATACTCGCTTCAAGAGATTTTTCTCTCTATTTACTGTTTTTAAAAAAGTGTGGTTAAATTTAAAGTACATAAAACAAAATATAATGGATTATTAAGATTTAAAAGTATTTTTATAATTCATTATTTTTTGTTTTCTCATGCTTTACAAGTAATACTTGAATAATTTTCAACATTTTCTAAAGGTTGAAAATTATTCAAGAATTTAATATTCAATTTTATTAAATAGCACGACATATATTTTAATTGGCCGACAGTTGCAGTCATATGCGTAATGCGAAAAGCGAGTCTAATTTACGGCGCACTGGAGATTCTCGATAGAATAATGAATGAACAGCTACGAAGCTTTAATCCGCTCGACGGCAATGCGTTTAATACAACCAACCCGAGTGGATTCTTATTGACATCCCGTTAATGTTTTCCATAATATACATTCACTCTAATCGTCAAAAGCCGTAATGCGTAAAAAATAAGCTCCTCTGATTATCGCGATGAACGTAATTGGGTAATTTCGGAAAATTAATAAAACGCAAATACGGTGAAATTTTGCAGGTAATTTGCGATTCCTATCATTGTTTAGGTGATAGGTACGAAACTTTCGTGTTTATCGCGCCGGTATCCCCGGTTGCGCATTTGCATTTCAAAACGGCACCCTTTGTTTAGAGAAACAATGTGATACTCATCGATTGGTCTGCGTATTTTGGCGTTCGCTTTACAACTGCTCCTTTGTTTATCACCCATATTGAAATTATGTAAAAGATCGCTTCGCACATCGCAGAAGGAAGATGATTAATCGTCATACGTCGAAGTTAATAATTAATATAACGTAGGGCCTCATTGAGCTTTAAAAGCTCCCTAAAATGGATTAAAACGTAGTCACGGAGGAAATAAAGGAAAGACGCCATTTTCTTTCGCACGTCATGAGATTTCTATTTATTACCATTACAAAGGACGGGAGAAAGTGTCGAAGCTCTTAAGAGCCTTTACTTCTTGCTCTCGCGCTGAACTTTGAAAAATGGCCCCGGCAGCGTTAGATCATGATACACGGTGAACTCCCGGAGAATACGCTGGAAAAATTCAATCTAACGAAGTTTCGCACTCCCCCCACCTTCGCAGCCGCGGCGACTTCGATCGATCGATTCATTGGAGGCTCCCCTCACATCCGCCGTGCGATTATTTGTTTTATTTAGCCGGGGAGATTCACCAGCCGTATCTGTATTTTTCGCGCTCGCGCACATCCGGGACTAGTCCGGATTTATTTTAACTCCGACGTCGGTGGCGGCGGCGGTGGCGGCCCCACGGGACTTTTAACAAACCCGATTCGACGCCGGCGAACGAGGAAAAAATATTTCGCGCACCGAGGCGTCACGTAGTCGTGGATTTATCTCGCGCTCGCGCAAAATTTATATTTCATACTGTCGATCGCGGCTTAACGCGTAGCCGGGGCGTATCGTAAAAGCGAGAAAGAGCGCTATCGGGGGGCGTTTCCTTCCTTTCCTCCTTCTTTTTTTTTCAGCTCTCCTTGTTTCTTTTTATCGCTGCCTTTTTCATACCTTTTTTCCAACCCCCGCCTCTCCGTAAGCCGCGGCGAATGTTAATAATGCACGGCCACTCGTAATGGCTGGAAATGAGTTTCGATGAAATTTTGTTTCAATTATTAATCCTTCGTTTTACGATATTAGTTCGTCAATTTTTCAGCACTTTCTCTTTTTCGGCGACAATTTTAATATTTCAAAACAGAATGGAAGAACATCAGCGCACATGGAATTGTATCAACCGCTTAATTTTTCATTATCTTTATGATCTAGCGCACTTTTTTTAAATGGCACATTTTAATTATAAATGAAAAAAAAATTTTATTATAAATGAAGAGTTTGTCATTTTAATTTACTCTTAATAAAATTTTGCAGCATTCATGATTATTCAAATTGTTACATTAAGTTTACATAAAAGCATTTAGAATTTTGACACCACTGAACCGAATGTTTAGTGATTATCCAATAAAATTGCTTCTTTAAATGCTGCTCAGAATCCTACCACAGTTATTTTAAGGAAGGGTCGAAATTTTACGAGCTAAAAATGAAAATTTGTAAAATAGTGTAGAATGTAACCCCTAAAATAGGGTATACTCTATATAATATAACCTCAGAATCAAACCGAGCGATATTCTCGCGCACAGTGGGCAGCTCTCGTCGTCCACTAATCGGTGCGCGTACGTGTGGTACGGTCGGATCCCCGTTTACGGGGCTGAAAATCGTCCGCATAAGTGTGGCCCGGCCGCTCGGTCGGTAGAAGTGCAGGTGGTGCAACCTGGACAATGAGTCGTCCGGACCACTGGGCCGAGAATGCCTTCGCAGTCTCTCTCGCCGGGCGGGTGAGCGAGCACGCCGGACATTAGCTCTGATTAGGACACGCGATTGACGTTTCGTAATCCCTCCTGCCCCGCGGAGACATGCACGGGAGGGCCGCCGCTGGCGATGGCGGTCCACCAAGACTATAATGGCATTAGAGTAGTAACCCGCACGCACTCTCACGTTAGAACGCCCCAGAACCATGCAATCATTGGCACGCAAGAGTATACCCTGTGTTACACTCCCCCTACCCCTGCAGCCGGGCAAGAGCCCCCCCCTCCCCCCCTCGAGTCTGCACACGCCTCGACGCTCGCAAACGCAGGACTCGCCCCACCGGCGGCGCTCCGCCTCTCCACCCTTTATACGAGGTAATGTCCGCGCTCGCAGAAGCGTATATATTGATTCTCCGGCACTTCGGGGCCAGCCCGCTCACGGAGCCGACACACATGTGCGTGCGCGCCGAGCGCCTTAATCTAATCAAGCCGACCCTCCTCCGCTTGCAGCCGGGTCGGGAGGACTCGCCGCGACCTCGGCCCGTGACCTTACGGCGATCGCCGATAATTCGACCCCCGATCGCTTTTATGAGATCGGAATGATTGCTTTCGAGAGTTTTCCGCATGTTGACAGAATCCCATCGGCCTCGGCTTATATGCGCTTCTACCAGGGAAGTTTGTTGCCGAATGATTTAGTTTTTCCTCGTAACAAGCACCATTGACTCATCACATAGATATAATGTGTTTGAAATGAGGGATGTTATTATGTGATGAAATAGTTTTTATTTGCAGTATGTGTTCTTCTTTCCTCTTTTTCCGGTTTCTTCTTCTGTTTTTTTTTCTTCTCTTCATCATTAAGGAAAAATAAGTTTTCAATTTTATTGAAGTAATAATTAATCGCGGACGCGTCCTTATTTTTTAAATTCAGTGTGACATCAATTTTCGCTATTATACTCTTCCTTCGCCTTTCGATGTAACGAATGTGTAACGACGTCTCACTTGTCACTCTAGTTTCGCTCAAGTGGTAATCTTCTCATGATATTCTTCTAAGAAGATCTGAAACAATGATAACAGGCTCATCTGTGTCATTTCAGAAGCTAAGCAAAGTATCGTAGGTCAATTCAAAATTTGTTATGCAGTATTAAATCTTTATCTGTTTATCTATTTTAGTAATGTAAATATTCTGATTGTTTGTCACCGAAATAATTTAAAAAATGTCTTTGAAAGTTGCAATTGCTTTAATTAATTCAATTATTTATCAAGTAGTGTAATTTACACTAGTAATGTCTGATCCATTTTTCATTAAAGATTAAAGGATCTGGTTTAAGATAAGCAATGATAAATTGCATATGCTACTTTACGAAGTATATTCTTGAGAAATTATCTTATTTGCCTCTATTTCATATAATAATGATGAATAACTGAGTTAATGAAATGAATTCTAAAAGTCCTGTCCGTGTAAAAGATCATAGGGAACACAGAAAAAACAACCCCCGAGGAAGATGAGGATAAAAAGGTGGAATGTAACGTTGGTCGATGCTATCAGCGATCTGTGATGCAAAGTCCCGCTCTAGGGGTTGGGTTAACCTCTAGCCTAATTATATAAAAACCGCCTTTATCGTGTCGAGTCTCGATGCCCCTCAAAGGTCTTTCTCGGGCTCTTCTGCGATGCGTACATTTTTACATTTTACGATGCTGCGCATAGGTTTTATTTTCCATTTCCTTTATAACCGAGAAATTGAATAAGTCACGGAAAAAGCCGCCACAAAGCGTTTCCACGGCGATAAGAGAAGTGAGAAGTGATAAAACAAAGGGGAACATTCCCATTGAGCATTGGTAAGCCAGGAATTTTTCGTCTGATCACGAATTCCGCTCGATTCATTGCGAGTAGTCGTTGTTTCCAATATGATATATATAAGCCTCGCAAAAAAAATTTCTCAACTTTATATGTCTAATATCAGCGACTCGGATCCCCCTATACTCTTAACTTTGAGTATTTACTAGCTTGAGCGGTTGGAGATATAAATAATATTATTGATAGCTCGCGAGCTACTCGCCTGCAGAATGAAGTAATTCATGAGCAGCTATTATTACTTCCGGCTATTGATGTTGGGGAAATTCTGCTCAGAAATACGATACTGATAACGACGCTGCCGCCACTGCCTCCGTTACCTTCTCGCCAAAATTCGATACGAAGTATACGGTAACTGTAGTCGAAGATCGTGATTCCCCAGACAATTATTAACGTGGAAGCGTTTCTCCGATACTCAGCTAAATACGTTAAAACTTATTCGCGATAAAATGTATGTGTAATTTTTTGTTTGTAATTTAATACATTTTCTTTTATTTTTGTGCGGTAAAAGTATTTTGTTCATGCTCCTTAAGCTTTTTCTTATTTATAAGTTTCTCACTCTTGTAATAACTTTATCTATTGTAGTCCAGTATTTTCTGAGTAATATAAAAATATACTATTATAGGATAATTTTATTGGCATTTTTATTATGCTTTTAGTTAACTAAAAGTGTTGCTTTTTAAACATTATTTTTAAACAATACGTACAACATTTTGTTCATTATAAATTATTTTACCTCGATTTAATCATAATTTCTTTTTTGATGAAAACCGCTAATGCTACGAATTTTAAATTTAAGTAATTTGTCAAATGAAACCATAAAAATTCTTCCGAGCGATAAATCGAATTAAAATTTGACAAATGAATTCGTAAATTTTATTAGTTTCCCTCGAGCGCGAAGGAACGTTATTGGTGAAATACCGTAGTTTACATCCAGCAGCAACTTTTATGAAACATTCTGCGTCCCATTCTTCTTCATTACGTAAGAATTTTTCCACGCGCGTAAATAATCGCATCACCGACGTATTCAAAATATTTCGAAGAAAAACAGAGCCCGCCAGGAGGAAGCGTAGAGGCGGACGCGCGCTCTGGATAATTCTGCGGGCGACTGACAGGAACAATGAGAAAAGAGCTGTCAAGTCATGGCTTTTTATTAGCTTGTCAACGCTCGCTCATCACCTGGAAGGACACATGAGGTCATTAACGAGATTAAAATCTCGACAGCTCGTGTCGGACACGCGCTCGCCATATTTTCGTACGTGCGCGTCGCTTCGCAGGCGGACTTCGTCGATTGACCCGGTAGCCCGTCCTGCGAGGAAGAGAGAAAGAGCGCGAGGGAGGGGGGAGGAGAGGTGGCATCCAGGCCCAGGTCGTCCCCCCGGAGGATTAAGAGCTTGGCATTTCACGTCATTCAGAGACAGAGACTCGCTAATCCCCGGGCCGTCGTGGCTCTTTTTCGCGCGCCACACGCGCGGCTAAATAAATATATATGGCGAGCGCGTCGTGACTGTTTAATAAACCGGTTAACGCGCGGGGATATATCGGGCGAAAAATTTTGTACGTGTCGTGACGTTCTCCTGCGTTCGCCGGAGAACCCGATGAAAAATGGATTACGGCCAACGCCTCCCTCCTACCGCACGATTTTCACTTTGCTACGGCTAGGAAAGATCGTGTCTATACCTTTAAGAAATCGTTTTCGTCGTCGTGCCCGGTCTGGGCGTCGTTATATCGTCCCGTAAGTCATGTCGATCCGACCCACCGTCACCTCCTGCCTCCGCCCCCGTTATATAACTATTATCGAGAAAATCTAATCGATCGTGAAAGCTCCAAGGATTCAATTCTTCAAATTGAATAAGGAATTACGAGTTGCTTATCCAAAATCTAAGTTAATTTCTTTCATTGCGCGTGTTACATATCAGGGCTATTACGTTTAATAAAATCGTGTAGCTTAAATAATGACTTGACTGACGTCGAGTTTCGGATCCTCGTTTATCGTCATCTCAATCACTGGTGTGTCTAAAATAAATATAAATCTTTTATTTCCTGTTTAATTACTTGGCCTAGATAATTCCATGATTGTAGGGATTTTTGAACATTTTCTTTAATAATAATACGACTTGAACAGTAAATATATTTGACGGTTCTTAAAATTATGCAATGTTCAGAGAAGGGTGTAACGAGCTTTTATTAAGACCCATAGCTTCTGGCGAGATAGGGTCGGGCAAGCATGAGTAATGTCCTTGTATTCGGTTTCTCAGCTTCCAATTCATATACGACCGCGAGAGTAGGGACTGTCTCCACCGCGCGGCCCCACTGGTCTTGGGTCGTATTGCGGAGCTTAACATCGGGGTTGGTCTGCTGCAGCTTCGGGTGTAACGATATTGTTGCAAGTACCGAATAACCGCAAGCCATCGGCCGGCCAATTATAGGACACCCTAATAATTTAGCTTCCCGACGTGTCTCGAAGCAGATTTGAACTAACCGATAACGGTTTAAGAAGGTCGATTCCTCACCCTCACCGCAGGCGGGGCCTGTCTGCAGAGCGCAGTTGTTTTATGGTAACGATATGACTTAGTAATAACAGGTTGTCGATGCATTTTCTGCCAAGTTTAATCGCGTGTACGTTCGTGGTTATTATCATGATACTCGTCCTACATTGAATCAATATTTCGTGTCAATGTATATCTTTTCGTGGCATATACTGGTTTGCAAATGCAATTTGAGTAATTGGATCCTCAGATGCTGAATGCAGTGCAACGATGAAATGAGAAAGATAAGAATTAAAGGTATTACAATTAACCGCAAGCACAAAACTGAAATCACGTTTAAACAACTGACTTTCTTAAGTAGTTGCATAAATTGTAACAAAATATGAAAGATGGCTTCAAACCTTTATGAAAAAAATTCTATAATTTTTTTACTAATAATAAACCCATTATTGCATCACAGGAAAGTGACTCATTAGCGTTAATACTTTACCCAGCGTAATATATACATCAACTCAACCTGCAATATCGCGTTAATTTCAAAATTACGGCGCGATACTGTTAAGGTGCACTGTGCACGTCGGTAGGCGAGGAAACCTCGGCCCTCTAGTAACTTCTGGGCGCGTTTTTCATATTTTCTTAATGCGTAATTTCCCTTTGATCCAGCTTAAGTACACTTCAAGCTCTGGCGCGCATTTTCTTTAAAATTTCGCCGCGATATAACCTCCCTTCCCTGGCTCGCCCTGCCTTACAACTATGCATCTCGTCAGTAGCTATGACTTCAAATCTACTTATCTCCTAATTGAATTGACGTGGATGCTGAGAACACGGTGATGAGCCTCTCAGAAAATATCGGACGAGTATTTCTTAAATTTATTTACTTGAAAATTTTCGTTTGTTACCAAGTTTCATGCAAGTTTAATCTGTACCAAAGTGAGCACCCTGCGGGCAATTTGCTCTGCTATTACAATCTCTGAATAGCGTCTTACTCGTTAAACCTTTTATACTTTATAACTTTGCGTTAAAATTATAATACATCCTTACCGTCTATTCTAAAAAGCTTATCCAGTTTATTTGATCTTTTATAGCGCATAAAAGTATATTTAGCGAGAGACTAATAAAGCTAGTCGAATCAAGCGTTCTTGTTCAACGATTTATTCAACGAGTTCAGCTAAATGGCCATCAATGATTTGCGTTTCGTTCCGGAATGTTTCTCTAGATTACAAGGGATAGGGTCTCTTATTTTCTGATGATGTTGACCCCGCACCGGCTGCTTTTACGGCGACGTAAGTGCACAGTCGCGGCGTGGCCATACATTTCCATGCGAGCCCCTGGTTATGCTACCCTTCTCACGCTGCGCCTCGCCTTAGCTTTATATTTCGTGCTCTTCACGCGTGATGTCATCACCGAATTACGTGAGCCGCGTGCGGAATGTGGGCTACCTCAACCTTCCTCTCTACCCCCTTTCTGGCGTAGAGGTTAGTTTCTCCACAGAGACTACATCGTCGCCGCTCCTGCGCAAGTGTGTATAACGCTAAGCAGTAATGACGACAAGGGTGGATCTTAAGCTCTTTTTTCACCCCTGCTGTAGTGACTGTTGGGTGTTTGCATTTTTAACACAAGGCGCTCTCCTTTATCGGGGATGTTCCGCTGGGATGGCCACATCTAATGGTCTGGGCTGTTACATACATACGGAATGTTATTGTCTGAATGGCATATAGGAATGCGGTAGTTTTTAGAAGATAGGAAAGAGTTAAGCTTTTTTTCCTTTTTTTTCTACAGTTTTGTCACACCGCTATAAAAATGGCAATAGTGTATGCATACTAGTCTTTAATATTTAACATTTTCAGAAACTGCTTCTATAAATTTTTAATGTTTTCATCTGCAAAAACGAGTTTTTTTACCATCAAAATGATCTTTTTCCGAGTTAGATTTAAAACATTTATAATAAATAAGCGACAAAATTAAAAACTTTAAAAATGGTAAAAAAGCAGAACTTTTGAAGTCCTAAAAGGGAGTTAATTCCTCCCTCCCTAAAATTTACAATCAGTGTTCGCATAGTCAATCAATTTCAATAAAACATGTGCAAAAGACCAAAATCTTTTCTATACGATTAACAAATTTCATCCTTTAGCATTGTTTCGATAGTCAATTGTTATTCCAAGTGTATTCGTGTAATCTAATCACAAGCGACGAGTTCCCACGAAGGTAGTTTGCCAGCGTTCTTGTTCTTTTTCCCCGGCGAAGTGGAGGTCGTGCATCCGACCAGCGAGCGATTCTCTTTCCGGATGAACAACGCGAGCGGGCAGGCGGGAGGAGTTCCCGTGGTAGACTACCGTCATTGTCGTTTCGAGGCAGGGAATTTAAAGGGTCAGCTATTTACGAGGAGTGACCGGCAGTTAGACGGCAAGTGGGTGGGAGTGACTCACTCTCCTCTGTGGCGTCTTTAAATAACGGGCCTGGGGTTCGAGTGCGGACTAGCGTAAGTGAGGAAACGAGTCTTTCATTAATGTCGCAAGCTTTTTGCCCAATTAAAACTATGATTGAAGAGCATCGCGTACACCGCTGCACACCGCTTTTCGAACAAATTCACCGACTAGTTGGTTATTCGCAAACTCAAACTTTGATGTACATAGATTTCGATATTGAATCGCAGAATTTCCAGAATAAATTAGACTTTTCTATTTGCCTTTGAGTTACAAGACGAAATAAAAAGATGTTTTATTCCTTACTGCTTTTTCATAAAGTCATTTGAATATTTAAATCTTACTTAGATATTGAATCCCATTTTAGATTGCTTGCAAATTTAGCACTGAAATCTTTTAAATGTAAAAGTAAAAATAGAAAAAGTCAGGAAAGCACGATACAAATTTTGTCCATCAATTTTAACCATTTTATTAAACAAATTAATGGATGGATATAAATAACTCAGTTCTTGGCAGAACTGCTACTTGGTTGTGTTTTAGCTACCCTTAGTGCCTTGGTATTAACTCTCTCTCTCCCTCTCTCCCCCCCCCCCTCTCTCTCTCTCTCTCTCTCTCTCTCTCATTTTCTGCCTTTCCCTCTCTTATTCTCTCCCTCTCTAACTTTCATTTTAAGCCCGGCTAGATAAGTCGCTATTGATAAACGAGGCATCATATTTTAGGCGCAACACAACTCGTTCGCTTCCTGAAATTTCTAGAAGGGGGAGGGAGGTTAATATGCAGAGGTGCTCGCGTTGAGCCTTACAAATCGCGCAGAACCGAAACGCCCCCGAGTAAATCTTTAGAGCGAAAGAGATGGAGAAGCGTGAAATTTGTATTATACGAGCCGCTACTTTTTCCCGATGAAGCTACAATTGGAGCAACATAAGACTCATACGCCGTAATCGTGAAGATTCAGATCCTGAGTCGATATGTCCGATAAGGTGTTTACCCAACGTCTCTTTATCTATATTCTGTACAATATAGTACAATTAGTTGACAATTAACTGATACTTAATCCATCGTATCATTTTGTTTGCAAAAACACTGCTCCTACGTATATTCTGATAAAGTGGATCATAATTTCCACAAAACATCGGTATAAAAATGCCTCTACATGCATGTAATGTCACAATGAATATTATAAATCATCGTAAAATGCTAAAATCTGTGGGAAGAGCATAATTGCTAAAGTTAACTTCAATCTCAATGCAGTTAAAAATTCCGCTATATTATCGTTTGCTCATCTATTAACATAGTACTATTCTTAAAATATTGCAATAATTATTCCTATCACTAGTAAGCCAACTGCAAAAAATGTAAGTAGGTTGATTCGTAATTTTTCGAGAGAACGTACGCTCTAAAATGAAAAATGTGAAAGAAAGCCGTGCGCGCGCGTTCGCGGCGCCAAACAGCCGTGTCTCCTGCTTGTAGGTCGGTGCGCCGTGACATCGGGGTCAAACGGGGGAGGTTCTTTGACGAGAGCGAAATTAGGGATATACGGTGTGGGTCCGGTTGTTTGGTCAAAGACGGGGCTACGGCATAGCCAACACACGCGGTCTCCGTATACGGGTGTAACGTTAGCTGGCGAGCGATAAACACACTCTTGTGCCCCTCCACCCCTTCGCCACGCCGCTCGCGTGACAACGCTTTTCCACCCCCCGGCTAGGATTTTGTCGCCACTGCGGCGAGCGGGCCGAGCGCTGAGTGAAAATGATTGTTATAAGGTTTTATTAGGTCGCAACGGTGCATCCGCACTTTAGTGGCCTTTTTCCCTGAGTTACGATACGTTGCGGAATTTTCGGAACTACTCTTCGCGGTGACTTTGCATTAAACTTTCATAATGCGCTGTTAACGGTTGCAAACTGAAATGATTATAAATTCAGCAGTTAATTTTAGTTTTAAAAGATATTCCAAAATCCTTTTCTGAATAAGAGATGACAAGAGGAGGTAAAGCAGTTTTAATTTGGCGCAAAAGAAAAATGAGGGCATTCATGAATTTTTTAAATTAGTCAAAACTTCCTGCCATCGATATTGATAAGATCACGGAAAATTGTTGATTCTTTTAACATTAAGAATGTATTTCCAGAAATAAGTTTATAACAAATTCATGGCCATTTCATTGCAGTTGGTATTTCTCGTATTATGATTAATTGAGTTATATCCGTCATTTATTTATGGATTATTATTGTTTATTTGACATAAACCTGCAAAAAGAATCTCCGCGCTCGTCTGACTTAGGATCTTAAAAAGCTGACGGGATTGCACCTATAAACTGACGATTGGACCCTCTAGCAAAAACGGATCAAAGCTGCGTGAAAGTGTCTCCAACGCGAGTAGAAACAGCATCGCTTAATGAATTCCAAATTGAGATCAGACTACGCGGGCGCGTCGCTTTTAGTTGAGAAATCCGTTAAGTATGCACTATACGCTTCCCTCGATTCTCGCGCTTAAATATCTAAATTCTCGAAAGCCACGCGCCCCTCCGTCACCCAGGGTGCCTTCGTCTGCCGGCGTCTAAATGTATGCGCGTCTCAACAAACACGGCTACGCGTCACTGAAGGCACTTTCTCGTCGCTTCCGCGAAACTCCCCGTATCGGTGACGCGGCGGCACCGGTGTATTTGTGCACGCGAGACGAGCTGCTCGTGTGTGTACGTACGCACGCCTACTCAACCCGCGAGTATAACTAGAAATTATTCCGGAGTTTCCATTACTAGCCCCCCACCCCCTCGCCCTGCTAGTGCCTCGCTAAATATGGAGAGATCGTGTTTTCCAAGGCGCCCGCGTACGAGCGCACCCCCCAGACCGTCGGAAGTTCGATGCATGGCGAAATTGATCTGGAATTGGTGTCGTTAAGTATGGGTCTTGCAATTAGGGGGATGCGGTAGAGGGCCGATACCTCAGATTTTATCGGCCTCGTACGCTTGTGGCTTTAGTGGAAGCAATAAATTCGAACGTGCGAGCGTGTTTCTCTACCGGGCTTTTTTTACCGTGCTCGTTCGAGAATTGCAAATAGGGCGGTTCGCCGCATACTCAGTGCTGATAAATAAATGGAGATCAATTCAGTTGGATGAAATATACATCTGAACTATGCTGATCAAATTAGTCTTTAATGGTATTCTAATAAAAATAATTTGTTTAAAATTTTCATAACATATTTCAAATTGGGTATAACAAGATTTTTGGTTACTTTATCAGGAGTTTCTTCGTGTTTACAAATTTTACAATAAACTTTTTTTGATAAAGGAAAAAATTTCCTTCTTTAGTAGTAAATGTTATAGTTCATTTCTACATTATATTGATAAATATGGAATACTGTATGATTTGTATACTTGAAAAATTCATTTATTTAATTCTAGTTTGTAAACTACCAAGTTGAAGACAAGAATAGTAGATATTTTCGTGTGCATCGCACCGAATTAATGGGTAGAAATTTTAAAGATTCATCTACATTATCGTGATAAAAAATACCACTACATAGATTCTTTCATTAATTTAATTACACTAAGGCAAATTACTGTACCCACACGGTAAAATATTCATGGAAAATATTGATTCTTTCATTTACTAATAAAAATTTATCTATTAGTGGTTCCCGAAATAAACCACGCTGTTAATGCACTCGCATATTGTCACTAAAATATTAGACACCAAATGGACGCACATCTCTGTCAATAATATGATCCACGCACGCCAATGGCAATACAGGCAAGGCGCTGCGAAACCTTAATTTTCGGTCACGATGACGTTGCAGGAATATACGATCGCACAGTATATTAGACGACACGCGGCGCCCTTTATTAACCGGCCCCTTTCATCCCTCGTCTTGTGTACCAATAACACACATGAATCTTCCGGCGCACATAGTTCGAGCTTATTCTCTGAAAACCTCCGATGAAAGTTACCAAATCAAATTTGCAAAATTTCCACGGAAGTTCTTCCTATTCCTGCTTAAAATTTTGTGATTACTTGAAAATTCTGGAAATTGGTTGAATTATGATACACTGTAATTAGATTAATAAAACTTAATAAAGTTGGTCGCATGTTTTCTACTAATTTTTGTGGCTTTCGCATCAATTAGATTGGCTTAGTTTCTTACATTGACGGAACCCATCGATGCGAAGTGAGGAAGCATATTAATTTCGAGTTGGCTATTGAAACCTATGCATAGTTTATGGGTCCAAAAGCCAAGGAAAATTCAATATACTCCTTTATTGCATCAAACAGCGCAATTGATGTACGACGTTAAACTTTGTGTGCTGCACTTCCCTGAATTTATTAAGCGTAAACGGTAATACCTGTATTATATCATTTTGCCTCGCATTTTGCAAGTAAAGTTAGTCGCGAAATTATTTTTAATTAATCTTGAACTATCTTAAATTAGGGAATTTTCACTTACAATGGTAGATGACTAGGTTGATACATGCCTTCTCGAACGATAAACAGTCGCAGCTCAATTAGTCTATCGTTTCATTAGTTGCACCAGTGGAAAAAGGGAATCCCTAATTTGTGCCACAGTTAATTCGCCGTTATTTACAATTCCTGCATTTGCCCGGAAAAGTCACGAGCACACAGGTCGCGTGCAACTCGACGGTGAGCGAGAATCAGGGGAAGAATTCGCAAAATGATCCGAGCACTACTATCTAACAATGCTCCCTTGTGCCGGCGCACTCGCTCAATGGAGCACGTATTGCACTCGCGACCCGGTAATTACATTGAAATGCGTTCTGATCAGGCTTGATATTGAACTACAGGAAAATTGACTCGTTAATATAACTCGACGTCGACTAACGCGACCCTATTGTGCGCCGCATGCGGCGCAGTACTGCCGTTGAAATCATCGCGTGAATGGTCGGCTAAGTGGATTACTCGAAAGAACTGCGTTGTCTTTAATTCATTGTCGAAAGAAAATTGCGGAGAAAAATGACGCTGTACCAACAATGCAGCGTATCGCGGGATGGAAAATAATAAAGACGAGTAAATATTTGCCGAAGTAAACGAGAAGAAAGAAGTAAATTGCTTCATGCTTCATGCAGCAGGGAACAGCTTTGGAAAACAATCAGAATCTTCTGTCAATTAGATCGTGTCTGGTGGCAACGACTTTTCTTTCATCCATCAATCTCGACAGGTCGAACGGGAAAACCGGAGTAACTAGACTCCTCGACGTTCCTCCCCCGACCTCTCGCTACGTGTTTCCAGCGAGCGTCGGCTGATTTCGACGTCGTGTAGTACGCGCACGCTACCAGATACGCCCTGGGCGCAGAGCCGTGGAAGGACGGGGAGGGGGGCGAGACGACGAAGCCAAAGGACGACGGGGCTTCATCACTAAGTCATGATGCTTTTATCCCCCCGCGCCGTGTGATATCCCTATATCTTCCTCTACCTCAGCCGGCGTCGCGACGTCGCCCCGCGCCTAACCCTACGAGGCCGCAACACTCGTTTTACGCGACATTGTGTACGGGAGAGCCGAGGAGACGAGCGGACCTTGTTTCACCGCGGCGTCCCATTATCCCCCTCCCTTCGGCTCTCCTTCCTCGCGCATGCATATTGCACTGACCGATTTATATCTGGGAGTCGCGCGGCTGTCGCGCGTATAAAAGCGGCTCTCGTTGCTGGAAAAATTATTCCATTTACTTTGGCGGCCGCGGCGTAACACCCCGCGTCACTTTTAAGTTCGTAAATTCCATTTCGCGCAGGCGTACGGTTTCATGAAATTTTAGTGAATATTCCGCGAGCGGGAACTTTATATACGGCGAAAGTTGAAATGCTGCTGCTTCGGGGGGGCTCCCCTCCTATTGCCGCTGGTACTTTTAAATTGAAGCTCGCGGGGAGGCGCAAAACTTTTCGGATATAAATTAATTGTTGATGCTGAAAAGCTCGAAGGGCCGGGGCAAAGAAACGAAGATTCATCGATATCAGCTCGACTAATCCGAGTCGTGAGAGAATAATGAAGAGGCTGAGACGAGGGAAGTCGATAAGGAGTCAGAAGTAGCCTGTTGACTACATCGGCAAAAGAGATTGATGAAATTAGCGATATTTACTGATTATTTTGATTCAATTAGTAATCAATTCTGTCATCAGTAAATCTGTAATTTCTTAATTTAACTTCCTTATGTTTTCTTTTAAAATAAATAAAAATAATTTTAATTGGGATTGAAAACGTGGGTATTTTCACAATCTCATAATTGACAGCGCAAGTCATGATGCTCTTCATCTATCGTCTGTTTATTTATTATTTCGTATATGTTGGCTGGGAGCCACGTATTCTGCTGCACAGGTTTGCTCCAAAATAAAATCATCATGATTAATTTAAGTATTAAAATATAAATTATATACGAAAATAATAATTTTAATTAATTAGTAATTAGTTTAGTTTTCAAATTCCTGACATTTATTCATATTATTAATTAGAAAGTTTTAAACTTACTGACAAAGCAAATATGCTCGTTTGGAAAATGTTCACCGTCAAGCAGACATTTTATTAATTCATAAACTCAATAATATCAAGTTACATCAAGGAAACTTATGAAAGTGAAAGTTATGTTTACTTAAATGTTTACAAACAACAGAAATGGGGGTAATGGAGGGTGATGGCCTCGTGTCTTGCACTTGATTCCAATAACTCTAATGCATTTCTGAGAAATATTCTGAATTATTTGAAAAGTAGACTAGGTATTACGCCTTTGAGTATCATATAATTGCCGCTCGGCGCAAGAGCGAAACAGCGAGAAGATAAGTAAAAGGCAGCGATATAGCGCATCTCTCGAGGAATGAAAACGAGGCAATCGAAGAAGCGAGAAGGTTATCCAATCCTCGCGTGCCGAAACATAGGACGTCTTGCTCTCCGGGCTCCTTTGCTCCTTCGCTTTCCCGGCGAATCTCGCGCGTATGTTTGCCGTGAGTTCGGAAAGCGTGAGAGAGAGAGAGGGACAGAGAGCGGTGGAACGTCTTTGAGAAACATCAAAGGGGATTTGGATAAAGGCGAGGAGGGGAGGGGCGTAGGAGGGCCTATCCATCGCGTTTTCTCCGGGGGTCACACGTACCTCGCGTTTTTACCGGATTACAACGAGCTCGACTTGCGGAAGCAAAGGGAAGTGCATTTCAAACGCATTCTCGGAAACGCCGGATGTGTGTATGCACCCGGTGATATGCTCGATTTGCCCGATAGGCGCCGTCTGGGCGGCGTTTGTCATGCAATTGCGCCAAGTGCACCTAGCCGGAGATGGAAACCTTAGTCGGGAAAATATAGTGGAAAATCCTTATTCTCTTTGTAAGTCGCGCTGACGGAGTGGTATACTTTGTATAATGATATTTCGGAGGCATAAAAGCCTTTGGAAAAGTGTATTAATGCGAAGTGCATTATTTATTATTTTTTAATAACTTCCTATTTTTAACAACGAAGAGCTCAGTGGTTAAGGCGTGAGAAAAAAAAAACACTCCATCTTCTACGCCTTCCATACGTATTTGATTTGAAAGAGGTCTACGGATAATTACCGTAAATCAGCTATCCGATTTCTATTAAAAGCAGTGTCATTACAAGAGCCGAAAACGTGCAATTATAAAATTGATCGAAGCCATATTAGCAGGACAGTACCGGCCTCCTAAAACGTTACACTCATCCGAATAATCACCCGGGACCATGGACGTGTATTCGTGCGGCGTCGCGTTTTTCTTGAAAATGCTGTTTTAATAGAACATTAGCAGCGAGAGAGCCGGGGCCGCCACGGCAGTTTCAATTAATAGATTAAACGTCTGTCAGGGGAAAGGCCGACCGACGCTGTGCGGTTCTCCCGCCACGTCGATCGATCTCGGTGCGCTCGCAGGAGCGCACACACTCGCTCGCGCGGGCGCGCGCGGTTGCACTGCCGGCCCGGCAAGAGGGTATACAACAAGAGGCAGGTGAAAGCGCCGTCAGGACGCTACCTGACAGTAGTAATTGCCTGTTTGAATCGGCCCGGCGTCCCCGTGTGTCCACTCTGTAACCTCGAAAATGGATATTTGAGTTCCTCGTCCCGCTTGCCCGAGGTATCCCTGGCGCGCGTCGCTCGGTCCCGCCGGTCAGCGGCACCGTGGATTCATCGATATCACCTGGGACACCGAGAGGGCTATTTTTCATTGTGCGATTCGCCGCCTCCCTCGTCTCGAATGTGCAAGCCGTACCTTCGTAATATCCAGCTCGGTATTGGCATCGGCCGTGTATTCCATTTGCGTATAAACCCCGGCGATCGTTATTCGCGCGCGATACTCGCCAAGGCGATTGGCCAACAACTGCTGATGTTTTAAAGATTCATAAAATGACTTGGAAGAAAATGGATTTCAACATTTGTGTATAATTATCGCTGCTTCTCTTTCTTTCAATGGATAGGCTACTCAGTACTGACCTGTAATTACTTGTTTTTAAAATCTGAAATCATGCGATAATATCGGAATGCGGGAATTCAGAAGAATATAAATTCGGAATTTGAAAATGATGGAATCACAAATTCGGAAAATCAAAAATAACGGAAGTAAAAATGCTGAGAGGGGTAGAGCTTCGATAAGTAAAAATTCAGAAAGAAAAATCAGATTAAATTTTTATACAAATACCCTCGTTAACTAGTTTATCGTTTCAAGATCTATTTTGAACACATAATTTTTTTAAAGGGGGCATATTAAAAACTACCCAAATAATGCTTTCAGGTTCTCCTTTTCAATGAAGGTAACGACGTCGAAAGTTACGAAAAATGATTTTTTACAGCGCCATTACACGCTCATTCCAAAAAGGCACTTCAGTTTATAACTGCCAGTAGCAGGCATCGGGGCGAAGACAGAAAAGAGCTAAAACTCGCAAGCCTCCGGCAGTTTCGTGATTAACTTCTAAACGCTTTCTTCCGCTTTTCCTACCTCGCCCAGCATTTTTTTGCCCTCGCACTTTCTATCTCCCATCGTCGACTTCTCTTAATTCCGCGCTTCCTCCATCTCCCCCCACCACTTCACCTTTTTCTCCTTCGCCGGAGCCATTTGCCAGCTCGCGCGGAAAGAGGGCCAAACGTTGAAAGGGTCTGAACGCTGATTTCGTGGATGGAGGTGAGCGAGGCGAGGTGCGTACAAGTTCAAGGATAGAAAGAAAAGGGCGGGAAAGTAGAAAGTGCAAAAAGGAAGAACGGGAGGGGCGTATTTATCGCTGGTTGCGCCCGCGAATGTATACAGCCGCGCGCGTCGTCGCATTCAAGCGTGAAACTGAACTGGAGATTGAAATCTCGTTACCCCCGAGGTTCTCCCCAGAGTGCGCTACTCGCACAAAGGATCGACCCGGCCGGCAATAGAGAACACACCGGCCAACTAATGCCTTTATCCCGGCGAGATACGAATGGGTAGCCTACGGAGCTGAAAAAAAGATGAGCGACCGTGCGCTTGTTTAACAGTGCGCCGAAGTGCTTTTTTTTCATAGGTCACACATGGCGAAGGGGCAATTTTGTAAAAATGTTGAAAAAACATCATCTAATGGATTTCCCGCCGCTAGTCGAGTGAGGAGGTTCAATGAATAACACGGCGTATAGACTCGAATCGATAATTTCATTTCATCAAATTAAAATCTCCCCACAATTTGCGACTCAAGCTCTAAGCGAACGAACTTAATATGGAAAAGTGCTTATGATTACCCCCCACTCGGCTCGTCGATGAAAAATTGAACACTTTAGCGCCGCACGCTCGGTAGATATAGACCGCTATTATAAATAATTTATCATCGCAATTAAGGCAGCATAAAGCCATATTAAAGACCGGTGGCGCTGTGGGGTCTACTCCTCCTAGTTAAACCCGCCGGCCGTCCGACGAAATTACTCTCTTCTCTCCCATTTCGACGTTTAATATTCCGGATAGCGGGCCTGTCTCCTTGGCCTAGTGTGCGACCGTGCCTTACACGAGTTCCGATCGCATTATCGCCACTTCGGCCTCTCGAGTGCCTTCTTTGTGGGCGACCAGCCATCGTAATCGATTTAATTAGGATTTTATCTTTCTCCTGCGCTTCCGCTCCCTCCCCCTTTCTCCGGGCCGGGGCGGCTACTCGTCGGCCCCTTAATCACTCGCTGGAACAAAGCGTCGGAGTGGCCGGGGGGCGAGCGCGAAGCCACTAATTGAGGAATGAAATTTCAGGGTCTAATAAGTTGAGTATACAGCGGGCCACGGGTCGCTTGGCTTCTCCTCGCCAAACTCACTTTCGCGACAAATTGACGACGTTATTTTATTTGCCTTGAGGCGTGCCTCCGCACTTTTTCCGCTGGCCGCTCTCCCCCTTGTATTCTTTCCGGTCACCGCAGCGCCGAGCGAGCGAATCCAATCGCGCGCTCCCTGTCGCTTTTTATTAGTTGTTAATTGCTATTTTATTAAGCTAGTCCGGCATCGTCGCACTTACGCGGTCACACTTTTCTAAGCAAATTCATTTAGCAAGAAGTTGGTTTATTCTTCAATGATTTGGAGTGTAATTCGCGTACTAATTCAGAAGAAAAAACATTCTTTTATCCAAATACATTTTTTGCGACTTTATCAAAGTTCCTTAAATTACATTTGCAAAGTGGAGTGGAAAAGCTCGATATCATAAAAAATTCATTCATTAAACCGTTGGGTGCCATATTTTTGCTTGACATTGCTAAATTGCAAAAAAAATTGGCAGTAATAAGGTACAGGCTGTTCAGAAGCTATTTCTCAGCGTCTTCGTGAAAATTTCACGAGGGTGTCCTTCTCTCGCAAACAAGAAAAACCATGCCGAAGTCGATGCTCGACGTCTTGGCCGACAAAACAAAAAATCACGTCCCAAGAGCGGCGGCGACGCCGAGAAAGCGTCCTCCGAGCTTCGATAACATCGCAATAATTGATTTATTCCCTTTGCAGCGCGAAGCCCGGAGGCTGCTTTTAGTGCCTAGCGCCATTACGGGGAAGTGGCTTTCCCCGCGAAAAATAACAACGCCAGCGGGTCGCCTTGTGACTTTGAAGCCCGAGGACTACGACGTCGTCGCCGGGGCTTTATGAGGCACCTGCACACCATAAAATGGATACAAAGAGCGCTGTATTACCAGGGAGCGCGCGGCCTCGTAGCCGCGGGACGTGAATCTGCATATGGAACACGCATTAAGTTTCTTCGGCGCTTAATTTAGTATCTCTCTCGCGCGCCTGCACAATGAGAGCAGGAGATTGCGGCCGCGAGGCGCTAGTTAAGCGCTTAACATCTCGAATATGAAGCGCCGAGTTATAACGCGCCCACCACTGGCGCCTCGCGAATGTCGCTAGATATACCACCGGCGCAGGGACAGGTCAAAAGAACGTAACATTGTCTTTAGCCTCTCACTCTTAAGCTGGATTAATAAATCTGCGGATTTTGTTATGTCATCGACACCGTCATTTGTACTTTCATTTATTACTAACTTGCACCAATAAACGGTGCAGAAAAAAGGAACAGTTAAAAGAAGAAATAAATAAAGTAGAATAAAGATGTTGCAAATGTTTATTTTGTCTTGATATTCAGGTGTTTTATTGATTTTTTATTTTTGACTGAAATTCAAAGTATTGGAAATTGTAATGCTGTTTATAAGAACCCACTAATGTGATATCCAATGATTCTGTGATAGAATGAAAAACGACCAGTTGTAGCCAGGTGGCGATCTTTTTTCTTCCTGTCGTCTTTTAATTGGGAGTGTAGAAGGTGAAAAATCACCACCTGGCAAACGTGTCAACAACTAACCATTTGGACAATCTCATCCCTGCTATAGCTAAAGCAGGTCAATCAAATAAAAGATATATTCGAATTAAACCACTCGATTGACTGAGCTGTTACTAAAACTAATCGATAAAGTTCAATTTCGATTTGATTGTAAGTGCACAACTTCAAACGAAAACCAGGAAGTGCATACTTTATTTTGTAAGGTAGACAACAATTTGTGATACAATGAATTCACCAAATGTTAATTCCACAAGTTTTCCGTCAAAGACAATATTTAACGTGAACTGGAAAGTCAACTCTTTATACCGATTATGATAATCTACGGTGATTTTACTTTCCACATTTCACAGAATAAAACTTCCTTGAATTCGAGCAGCTCTGGTCTACGTTCTGGAATACATTTGAAACACATTAGGGAAGGCCCGCATTTCCTGCGAGTTTGAAAATCAATTTTTCCCGAAAGAAAATGGCGGGATAAGGTATAGGAAACGGTCTGTTTGCGACTGCACGCGCACGGAGCGCAGGCCAACGTCACCGACCCTTAACTCTGGTCACCGCAAAAGGTAGCCTCGGCCGGGGCAACTCCGCCGGCCAGTAAATTAAAACGTCTCGTTTTAATTCGCTTGGGAATCGAATTTCCTAGTCTGGAGAAAGGAGAAAAGCTATCTTCGAAATCGAGGCCACTGCCAGTTATGGTCACGCCGATGCAAATTCATTTTAGCCCCTCGCCGCGTCTACGCTCGACTCGGGAATGAGCGAGCGGAGCTTTTTTCCCTCGCCAACGCCATTAGAGACCTCTGTTCCCTCTCGGCTCTCCACACTGGCGCGTATTATCGTAGCTTTCGATTTTATTGAAACGCGCGAGCGCGCGGCGACGGTGAAAAATTTTTGCAGTAACGGTAAGAAAGTCGACTCCGGTGTCGAAGGAAATTCCGAATATAGGAGGCGAAAGGATCGCGAGGTAAGCCGAGATGTTGCGGTGGTGGATGACGCGCTGAGGTCGCAAGTGCCGAGTCCTTTGCGCTGCGATAGCGTTAAAAGGACGTTAATAGCGTTCGCTCGGTTTTGCTCTTACACTTGCCGTACTACGCACGTTTATCGTACATGACTTGCGCAGTCAGACTTCTTGACTATCTATATCCTGTCGACCTATAAATCTTCAAAAATTAATGATATCAAAGATCTGTTTTTATTGAAAGAACATTGAATACTTTAAGTTAGACATTTTTATGCTAGTAGTGAATGATAATAATAATACATTCGCAGTAGTCACTTTTTTAATTCTTTTATAATTTGATGAACGTATTATACGATTATATCAAACATACAACATTATAATTAAAAAAATGTAATTCCCTCTCTGGTAAATCATTCTTCTTCTGTAGAGTCTATTTTTTCTAGCCTCATATATATAATTAGATTAGATTAAATTAATGTCTGTAAAAGTGGATTTAATCAAAATGATGACCAGCATAAAGCCACATCTAATCTTAAATAACATCGCGCTGAATTCCCCGTTGTATATAATACATTTATATTCACACCTACGAAGATGGAAGGGAGCGCGAAGAGGGCCGCTTCATCTTTCCGTTAACTTGCGGCGACAGTCGCGGAAGAAAAATTGGTTCCACCACCCCTCTTGGCCCTTCTCGAAAGGTGTCTTCTCAGCGCGAAGGTGCGAGGAAGGCGCTCCCCCGCGGCTTCCATCCCCACCTCCTTACCCCCCTCTCTAATATCTTATGATTTAGTGTTCTGGATGCACCGACGCCTTAAACACCGGCGACGCTTTTTCTCCTTCCTCCTCTCGCTCCCTCTCGAGAAACTGATACCACCTCTTACGCCGGCGCAAAATTAAACTGCCACCCGCTTTCTTCTCGCTTTTTCGCGTGGATTTTTCTTCCTTCGCTTCCTTTCTTTTAAGCCGCCGGAGCCGATGCTATCGCGGGACACTCGGCAATTCGTCTTTTCTTCTTTCGTCGGAGCTTTCAGACCTGCCCCGCCCCACTCTCCCGGCCTCTCCGAGTCCCATTGTTTCGCTGCGGCTGATTTTACCCCCTGCCAACTTGGCAAACAAGAAAAGGTGCGATTGCTAACCCAGCGGTAAAAGTTCTTTGGGCACTTAATTGCTTAATACCGTAATGCCTCGCTTAGGGTACCGCGAGTATCGTGTCCTCGCTGCCTTAAGGTACTGCCGAGATTACGCTGAATTTTAAAGTCTCTGGGCGTGATTATTTCTTTAACTTCATGCTGTTTCCAGTAGATTTAACTTAAAGGTTTTAATACTTACTCGACTATTTCTTAAAGTCCTATATAGTTTATCTAGAAAAGCTCTTTTTTAAGTTATTTAGATGTGTAGTTTTGTAGTACAAGAATTAAAAAAATGTTCATTAAAAAGTAATTAATATTTGTAACTTGAAAAGTCTTTAATTTATGCATTAAAAAAGATTAAGCTTTTACTGTTAATTGAAATTTAAAATAAAACATTAATATCGTGAAAACCTTTATAAAAGAGAGTCCCGGATATCAATATATACACACACATCACCGATAAATAATGCCTACGTTAGCTGAGTACCTTATGACACCGATCAATCATCGCGCTTACGCCTGTCGCGCCATTAAAAATCTAAACATCTCCACATTCGTCTGGACACGTGTCAGTGCTCTAATTTACTAAACAAACGCAGCGTCAGGCTGCCATCGATCTCGAAGCGCGCGCGTACGCCACGACCTGCCGAGTCAATTCCGAATCGCGCGTTGCCCCGCGCCGACACCCGGTTTTTCCTCCCCCGCGGCCTACCGGCCCGATGATGACGGATTCTCTCGCCCCGTAATTTTCGACGCTCGTCGCGTCTGTCTTCTTCGATGCGTCGCGCGTCCCGCGCGCGCGGGGAAAATATACGAGCGAGGAGGACGAGCGAAAAACGAAAACAAAAAAAAAAGCGGCGAGACGCGGCCGTTTATCAGGTGTCGCGCGGCGCGTCCATTAAGGGGAAAAATCGAGTGGCGCCGCGACCATAAACAAACAGAATTATATGCGAGCCGCGCCAAACGGATTTCGCGCCCGCCTAGATAAACTTTATCTACCCGTGCATCTGTATCATCGCTCTGTGCGCCTCTATCTTTTTTTCCTGGGGACGCCCGGGCCCGCGCGCGTATATATCGACAAAGCGCTCGACAGCGCTTTCGCGCGCAATGAATGGTCGAGAATCAACGAGACAGAGAGTCGTGGGGGAAGGGGGAACACACTTTTTTTTTCCCCCTACCAACCGAGCGCCGATTTTGTCCCTCTCGTGCGCTGGCAGATGGACGTGCTTCCGCCGAGTGGGAAATAACGCGTTTCGACGCGCAGCCGAGTAGACCGCGAGTTACGAGTCGTGTTTTTCCCGTGATATTCTTGAGGAAACGAGAGTGGAGTGTTTAAATATGAATGACGGCAGTTGGTAAACCAATTAACTAATTGTCTTTCCTGTCGCTCGTCTTGAAATTAAAAAATTACGATGGAAAGGAGATTCTTCTCGACGGGTTTTTCAGTTACCTTGCTTGTAGTAAAAAACAGTTTTGTGCAATAATTAACGTTTTAATGAAAATTAAAAAGGATTTGCATTAAAATCTTGTAAAAATTCGTTTTAAAACATCAAGTGTAAAAAAAATATCAGTAGACCAGGTAATATCGTATAAACTCCGGTAAAGAGGGGTACTTTCAGCCGACGCGTATACCTCGTTATCCACTTAGCCGTACTTAATATCGACGCTTCTTTTTATGTTTATAGATTCTTGAAAAATTTAGCCCTCGAGGTGTTCCATATATTTGCGTAAAAGGAGGGAAAAAGAGGTGGGGCGAAAAAGTAAGAGAGGGAAAAAGAACGAGAGTGACTTGACGACTCACACCATTTGCGGTCGTTTCTCGCTCGCGTAGAACTTTTACATTAGCGCCGTAAAAAAATTACTCTGCCGTTAAAAGAGAAAGAAGAACTTTACACCCACGAGCGGCGTCTCTTTGAAATTTAACGTTTGAATATTGAACGAGAAGTGATGTTACTCTTGATTAAAAATCTTTTAATCCTCAAAAGTTATAGTCAGAATACACGTTTATCACTTAAATAAAGCATAATAAGATTTCACTAACAACCAGTGTGCTAAATAATTCTGTGCACTGTAAGTCTGATAGAAAAAAATGAACTAAACATTACATTGCATCGGAGATAAATCGTCACAGTAATTATGCACTCTCTAAATATGAATAAATGAACTTCGTCCTAATGCGCTTAGTCAAATTTAGTTAAATATTAAATTTTTCAAACCATTGCAGACATTGCGAAACTTTTTATACTAAAATCAGTTTTAACTTTGAAATGAAAAACAGAAAGACGATACCTGTACAGTTAGTCCCTAACTATATGTTTTAAATCCAATATAATTGATAAAAATAATTGCAAGATTTTTGATTGCAAAAATAATTGCATATCTCATTAAAATAAATTTCATTACATTGTAAACTTCTTCTCAGATGTACAAAATCTTGTGCGGGCAAGTTGTTTAGGGCAGCGGTGAGGGTGCACTTTCGATCGCCCGGTCGAATTAGTCCTGATGGAGTCGAAGCAACTCATAACCGGTCAAAAAGTTTGGCCGGTGGCTCCAGTACCAACTCCTCTATATATTAATTTGTCGGGGTGGCTCGTTCGTTGTATAACATAATTACGCGTGGAGGGGGGTGAGGCCTGCGTCGTGCACCGCCTTTTCCCGGCTTTCGAGTTTGACATCGCATATAGGCCAATTTCACTGCTGCCGTCTCGACGTTTATGAAGCGGCCCGGCTAGAAAGTCACGACTCGACTGCACGACCCGTCGCTAATTCGTGATTTTGTTCCGGCAGAATTCGATTTGTCGCTTTGACGAACTTTGCAGTTCGCGCTGCGTCGGTGGATAATTTTCATTGTTCACGTTTTAAGTGGTTATTTGGAATCGAGGGGTTTTCCGGCAGAATTATTCACGATGCCGCTTAAAAGTTCACTATAGCTTTTTTTTTATTTTAAAACTTTTATTTTAAATGGCAAATATTATGTTTTTAAAGCAACAAATATTATTTGATATTAAAATAAAGGTAACTTTAATGCATTATATTACTAAAAATTATTAATTTATTTTTGTAATCACATCAGGTTGAAGCCATTTACATCGAGTATTTCACTCATTATATACCTACTCATTATGAAAACGTGCTTGGGATTAAATATAGTGCACAATATTACTTGGTTCATCTACCGCTATGTGGTGTCTGAAACATCTGCCCCGGTACTGAACTTGGTGCTTAGTTTTATATATAAGCAAATTTAACACTTGGCTGATTAGGCGTTTGAAAAAAGCTACTTGGTAATTTGCTATTTAATAGATTATCGCTTTATTTTACTTGTGAACGCCTGATTACTTTCAATGTGTCAAAAACAATTAAATTCTTATAAATATCACTGTAATCAAACTGTAACTGAAAATCAAAATGAGGGGGAAAAAAATCGCAATTCTATGAAAAGGTTAAAAAAAAAACCAAGTCAAATAAAATGAGAATACTCCTCGGCAGTGTAAACGGAGCGACTCGAAAAAACCCGACTTAATTACCTCGTCTTATATTTGCATAAAATTTGTAAGATGAGCCCCGACAGCAGCCGCTAACTCCCATAAACTCGTCCCGAGCACAAACAAAATCGCGCCCGGCGTTCCGCTCTGTAAAACTTCGCTCGGATAAAATTTTGTTTGTCAGCTCCCGCATAAATTATTAAAAACGCTGCTTCCTCCTCGTCCGCTGCGAACTTTATCCTACATTTTACATCTCCCCATCGTGAAATTCAAAAATGCCCCGCAGAACTCTCCGCTCCCGCGGTGCCCCCGTCCGTTTCCAACCGCTGCCTCTTTCTCTCGAAACGAAATATCAATTCAAATAGCGAGCGCCGCGAAGCGGCATGCTCAGCCGTTCTTCGCGTCATTTCCGCGCCGAAGAAAAAGGGCGAGGCGTCCGATTCGACGGGCCTTGGGTAAAAAAAAGGGCAGAAACTTTCGCGTTGGGGCGAGGAGTTTTTTTTTCGCGTGGGTGCGTAGTTACGGGGCGGCCATCGGGGCTGCGACTACGCTCGTAATTTTTGCGCTCGCCGCGGCCAGGTAGGCGAAAAGCCGAACCGTAAGTCCGCGCGTGACAGCGACTGCGAGGGCGGCGAAACTTCAGAAGCAGAAGCCTTCCCGGCAACAGTTGCCCTCTCTTTGTTGCGAGCCCAGGGGAAGGGAGCGGCTCGACATTCTCCGGCTTCCGCGCGCACGCGGAAACCACTGAGAATCAGCCGAGTCTGCGGGACAACTTCCAGGCCCCGAGCTGACCCCCCGACCCCCCTCCGAGCTTGTATCGCCCTCATACGTATCGCCTCTTTTCGGGCTGCGCGTTCCTGGCGCGCGCGCACACACCCCTGCGGATACTCCGGCCCCGCCGCAAGTCCGCAGAATCTAACCGACGTACCCATCCCCGCGGCTACGGAGTTTGCCGTGCCGGAGGAAAGCGAGGCCGCGAAATTATTTCGGCCCCCGCGCAGATTGACTTTCTACTTTACGCTGCTCTCGATGCTCCTTAAGGACTTCATCGGGAAATGCTAAATGTCGCTTATGCTACAATTGATATTGCAATAATTGAGCTAATATTTTTAAATTTCATAGAATGGAATCGAAAAAATGATGATGTTTTTACGAACCTTCGGATCAAGTATGACTGAAATGACTAACCAATTTTGTTAAAAGCCGTAATTTTTACCAAGTTGTGAATGATTACCAAATAATTTCTTGATTCGAAGATTACTAACTACATTGAATTTTAACAAAATATGAGTAATTTTTATCAAATAATTCTCTTAGTGTAAAGTTAAAAGTTTTTAAATATGTTTTATAAAACTGATCATTTAAATTTCATGTTAATTAACATATTTTTTCTTGTCTTTTTCAGACTTAACAAAAACTGGGCTGCTATTACGAAAACTATAGGTAAGTTAATCGAATTAAGAAAAGAAATAAAATTAAAACCATGCATCATATTCTAAGTAGTCCTTTAATACCGAATATATATCCAATCCATCAATCATATCCTTGATACCCAACCGTTCGTGGCGATCAGCTTTTATATGGAATCACTTTGATCAAATTGTGGAGCGCAATTTCCCCATACAGTTGTGTGTTTACTGAAAACTAGTATAAAGTGGTAATTTCGAAAATTAGAAAATGAGCAGTTCCGTCACTAGCTTTCAACGGTTTTCATCATAATTTATTTTACAGGGATACAAGAAAAATAAAACGCAGACGATACCCTCGTCGAATAAATAATTAACACAATATAATCCTCCTCCATCTAGCGGCAGTAAAAAACATATTTAATGCGGTCGCTCATAAAAACAAATTACGCTCAATGAATAAAAAGTGAGAATATCTGAAGCATTAATGCGCTAATGAGGGAGGAGTAGCGAGGCCACGCGATCAAATAAGGAAAATAAAAAAGAAGGTGTACACGGAAAACGCGGCGTGTATCCCATTCAGCGTCGCTCGCTCGACGCCGCCCTCGCTTTTATTTTTGGCCGCGCGGCGAATCCCCGTGCGCGTCTCCTCGACGCGGCGCATCCCATACGCCGGCTCATTTAATAAGCTCGCGATATTGGATGGGCGACGTTGAAAGGCGTTAAGCGGGCGCGAATTTACACGCTGTGCCCGCCGCATGTCTTTATGCTCGCGTGAGACGCGCCACGGCATTAGTCTATTGCTCCCCCAGGCGCATCGTCGCGCGGGTCATTTGCCCTCGGCGGACCTTTTATCGCGCCTCGTGAAGTTTCATTCGTCCGCCTCGCGGATTTTTCATGCATCCGCCGCGAAGCCCGCGCGGCGATTTTAAGTGCCTTCCGTGATGGCGAATAGTTATGGCCCGCGGGCCTGTTGTTTGCCACCGTATGCACTAGTTTATAGTGATGTTCTTTTTTGAGGGGGGAGGAGAGGGGAGGATTATGCGCCGCCTTTGTGCCGCGCGTTTTCGATAAATTTTATAGAGGGTGTCGTAGCCGCGCGCTCTGCATAAACAGATGCTCTTTATGGAGTGATGTAGTAAAAGCAGCGATTTACTACCCAATGCTGAACTGCTTATTATCAGTACAAATATGCCGTTCAATTCACAGCTTACTCCGTTTTTTTAGTATTCAAATAGCCGGAAAAATAAGTACCGTAATTTTTTATACGTTTACGAGGAAAAAAGTTTATTAAAATGTCCATGAATGGGTTAAAAAATAAACTTGTTTAAAGAGAAGTAAAACTATACTGCACACATGCTGAGAAAAGATGCTAATATTCATGTGTATTAAAAAAATCTATTGAATGTTGTATGTTTAAATAATTATTAACCATCGCACTTTTTCGGTGCGAAATGTTCAAATATCCTATATTGCAATTGGAGCTGGACTTCCGTGACACTATACTAAAATTAGAATTTCTCCGGTAGTTGCTTTACGGTGTACATTGTACTCCACTTTCAAAAAATAGGTTTTACTATTTTTATAAAAATTGATTTATTTTAGGAAACCAATGCCCTTGTATAGATTAGATACACAGAGCTTACGACCGAAATAACAAATCAGAGTATAGGATCGATTAAACCGCCGACTTTATTGGAAAAGTGACAATCTGTAAGTGGGTTAGAACATTGAATATCCGGAGAAATATGGATAACCTCAAGGAGACTCACGTAGACTGTGGATTATCGTGTTTAGGGAAAGGGCAGGGTAACTGAACTTGCAAGGCTTCAACTTTGAAATTGATGAGACTTTGCAACAGCTATAACGGGATGTATATCGTCGGGCATCGACGTACGCGTATTCCACGAAGCTTCCAGGTCAAGACAGACCGAGCGAATGTCCTGCCTAAAAACTTGCCGACCCGATCAATTATGATTAGTGCCGCGCTGTCTCTCGAGTGCTCTCAGACTGAGTTATTTGCTTGTCTACTCTCGTCATCGTTCAAACTCGCGATGCATTACGACGTAATTCGGTTATCTTATTTTCGTCCAATTCCTTCTTTTTTTTCAAAGATAAACTCGATGACGTCAGTTACGATCACTTAATATTGCCTTTTTCACTTGCTGTTAATAAAATGAAACAGAACTTTTGATTAACTATTTCAGTAAAGAAGATATGTAAATAAAATTCGGCTAATCCAGTTTAACGTCTAATCAAGCCTAAATTTCGTAGGAGAGAATGTATGTATGAAGTTTTATGTCTCGGGCTATAAAGGGAGACCTCGTCACTTTAGGAAGCATATTGAGAACATAAAACTGTTATACGCACATGCACACATATGACGCATCCAAAAAGTAATGAGATTCTCAGATAAATTTAAGAAATTATAATTCACTAGTAATTTCGTGCTCAAGAAATTAACAATTTATTTAATAATAAAAAACGATGAACATTTTAATTTAAAAAAATAATGGGATACTAGCGGCAATTTGAATCGGAGCGACGAAAAACTAATAAAGACATCGACGTCGCTGTTTGAATTTATTCGCTGGGATGCAAAAAAAGTGAACGAAATCCCTATACGACTGCAGACCGTGCACCTTTTTTTTATCGAATTCGCAGTGCGACGCCAGTCACGCTGATCCCGGCTTTTCTCGATACATCCACGCGGCTTTTCTCACGATTTGCAATTGGAAATTCATAATAAGGACTAGTGTTGCTTCAAGCGTAGAAAAGTTTTCATCAATTCTTTTTTCTACGTTAATTAAAATAAAAATGTTTAAAAATAAAAGTTTTCGTGATTTGATAAAAATAAAGAAAACTACAAAAATGCATACATCAGTACAGTTAAAAAAAATTTTACAATTTTTTGTTTAAAACGATTTGTTTTTTAAATACGGCTCTTAATTTTACAAGCAGTATCTTCCGCGTTCTCTCTAAAACCACAACCGCATCGGCAAAATTAAAAACTAAATCGTTTTCATTAAACGCGGGCCATTTTTCGCGACACTGCTCGCACGCCGCCGAGTTTATAAGTCAAGCCGGTGGCATTATTACGCGGCCCGGAAGAAGCGTCGGAAGGCGAGGAGTGGCGCGAACGCGAGAGGCACCCCGGCCGGGTGGTTTGAGGCGAAAATCCAGCTCGTCGCGCGCGAAGATCGCGTCGTTCTCCTGAAAAGTTGCTTGGAGAGTAGACGCGCCGGGGCCCGAATTAGAAGATACGAGCCGTAGATTTTGCGCTTAGGCTAAATGATAAAAGTTGGCCGGGGATTCTTCTGACTTTTTCTTCCTCGAGTACGGGCGGAGGGGGGGAGGGAGGGGTGACTTTCGAAGTTTTTTTCCTCTCGCTCCGCCGAGCGGGCCAAGCGTTTTTCGTCATTAACCACAGCGCTGGGGACAATGAGGAAAAACTATTCTTCGCAGGAATTTTATTGGTGTATTAGTGGCGACTTGGACGGCATTTATTTGCCTTCTTTTCTTGAGATACGAGCGTTTACCTTCTAATAAATCTTAAGTAAGTCGGGCTTTATTGAGTGCATTGCACAAACTTACTACTCTGATACTGTCACGATTCATGCTTTTTCTTTTTGTACAAATTTTATGACTCTCTTACTTCTTTTATTACTAATTTGTTTGCTGTTTTGTCTAAAAATGATGAAAAATAAGAATTAGAAATAAAGTAATTTTTTTTAAAATATCTTTTTTTTTATTTTTTTTTAAATAGCCAACTTGATAATGATTAATAATAAATTTAGCGATCAAGATTGCGATTGCTTGTTCGAAAATTTCGATTGTTACGCTACCTATCGTATTTCTTATACTCTACTTCACTTATTCATTGGTTAAAATTCGTAGATTATTAAACAGAAAATTAACACGAAAAGTATTTAAAAAACATCGATGGCATAAAAATCATAAAATTCGAAAAATACGGTCATTCCAAGCAAGCAGCAGATTCGACGCCGTCGACTTCGCGGGCGGAGCCGTCCCGGCGGAGGGGTGAAGGGATGCCAGGGCCGTGAGCCCGGCGCATATTTATCGAGTCCCTCATATTAAAAAGTGGCGCGGGCGCGTCTGCGCCCGGGCGAGCCGGGGGCCGGTAAATCACGGGGGAGCCCGGCATTATGAACCATTTGCATAGGGCGGCGTTATTACGTCGCCGGGGCGCTGTATTAGGCCGCGCGCGGAAGGTCCGACACCTTCGAGGAGCCGTGGAATGGATGTCGGGAATCCATCTTGCCTGCCAGCCGCCGAAGATTGTAGCATCAAGGCGGGTGAGCGCCCGGAAGAATTCGTTAATACGCACATACTCGGGCGCGCGAACGAGAGAATGGGGTGGTGCCGCGTCTTCCGATAGCGGGATGCGCGGACTTTTGAATGATTGAGATTGAAGGCCGAGGGCTGGAGGAGGCTGCGCGCTGTGGATAATCCGCGTGCGTGTATGCGAGGTCGCTCGATTTTTCATAGGCTCTTATGGATATTGGCCGCTGCTCGATGGATTATTTGTTACGGAATAAACTTTGCGATATATTGATTGTACACGGAAGGAAAAAAAAGTGGTTAAGATTGATATTGTCGGCGGAAAAGAAGAGGCTAAACTTTAGTTATTAAAATGTATTACTTGCACCAACAGTTATATACTATTCGTACGAGCCATTTAAAAAAACTACGTAGCGTGAATACTTAAGTACACAATAAAAGGTATTTTCAAAGTTTTATCTCCCTTACGAATAAAAGATAACGACCACGAGGAACACATCGGAAGCAGCCAGCGAAAAGATTGATATCTCCTGTAAAAACGCAGCCGCTGACCTCAAAAGACATAAACCTCAGGCAGCAGCCCCTTCGCCGTACGAGGGAGAGAAAATCGACTAAAAATGGACTTGTCTCGTCCCTCCAATATTTCCCTCCGATTTCCGCGCGAGGGACGGGAAGAAAGCGCAAGATCATCCGCGTGATATTGCCGGGCTAAAAGCAGGACAAAGCATTTCGATTCTCGCTCCGCATTGCTCGCCGGCTATGACGTGTCGCGCATCGGTCTTCATTTGCTCGCCCGTGAACCCGCCCATACCCGAAGCAGATATTGAAAAGATGTGCGGAAAAAAGAGGGGAGTCGGACGGAGGTGGAGGGGGGGGACATCAACGCGACTCCGGCTTCTGAAAGGGTGGAAAAAAAAGGAGGAAGTAAGAAAGGAAGGCAATCAAAAAAGGATCTACTCGCCCGAGCCGCGAGAATCTTCGCAATGACTGCCGATCGAGAGGAAGCGCCGGATACGAGGTGTTTGGAAAAGTGCTCCTTGCTCCAAACGCGGAAGGAATTTTTTTTCCTTGATTGCGATTTTCTGAGCCAGTCCGGACGTTTCCTTCTTTTTTTTTAATGAAATTTCCTTTAAAATTGGAAAATTGCTCAAATGCCTCTCGAATGGATTCGGTTCTTAGTGAAATGAATCAAACGAAATGTTTAATCAAATTTGTAATTAAAACGTAGAAAATTTAATTTTCTTTTACTAATTTGTGTTTTAAATAACTACTGCTTGTTACGAACGCTACTGTTCCTTAAAAAAGTTTTAGCCAGAGTATAATTCTTATCGAGGTGAATATTTTCTCGTAAAAACTTCGGGAAAACCAGACTAGCTTCGAATCTTCAGTTCAGCACGTGAAGTACTTCGTCTCGATAGGTTCGCTCTCCTCTCATTTAATTAACCGGAGCTCGTAAATCACGCTTCAATATTAAAAACTTTTCGCGATTCGCTGCCTCCGCGAGAATATGAATCTTCCCCCCATTTATTTTACGATCCGTAAAAGACTTCGACCTTAATCATTTCAAATCGGAAACACGCATTAAACCAAAGCCCGTATAATACTTTACTTAAAACATCGCACCAATTTTCCATTAAAACCCTCCAGTCGCGAAGCAATACTTTTTTCGCAAATTTTTTTTTTTGTCGAATTCGCCTTACACGTCGAATTTCTTTTTCACAAGCAAATTCTTTATCAAACGCGATAAAACCTAACGTCCCATTAATCGATAAAGTAAAGTCCGCAGCGACGACGTGGGTTCCTGGAGTGTCCTCACGAGGTTGGAAGGGCGCACTCGAGGTCTCGGGCCGCGATAAGATAGGCATCATGGATTCTCGAGTAAGAAAATCCAATTCGCCCGGGCGTCCGATAAAATTCGAGCGGCCGCGTGTGCGGCTCATCGGGCCGATCATAACGAGCGTATATAGGGCAGGGTTGGCTACGAGCGAGTGGGGAGGGGGGGGGAGGGGTGCAACAGGCTGCCGGCGCTCGCGCACGTAAATTGCGACCACTTCGCGGACACGGCGCTACTTGGGCGCAGGCGAGCCTGCATTCTACTGTCGATGAAAGTTTCTGAATTCCATGAATTTGCCGCTTGACATTTTCTTACGAGCAGTAAGCTTCTGACAGCAGTTTCTTTGTTTTGCCCCTTTTGTTCTTGTTACTTCAATGTTGCGTGCAATTCTTTATTTGTACTGAATACTTTCAATTTTTTGGATCAGACAAGTAGGGGTAGTTTTTAACTTTGTTTAAATAAAACTATATAAAAACAATAATTGCAGAAAAATATGAAAATAATAGCGAAAGTAATCGTCGAAGAAACTCCTTAAAGTGGTACAGTTTATGGTATGAAAATGTCAATATTTAGGGTATACTAAAATAAATAATTAAACCCTTTTAGTCTAATTAAATTTTCGGAATTTAAAACTGGATTTTTTTTCATTTTTTCACATTTTGAAAACACAAATTGGTTATTATTTATGGTCAGATAATCTACATATAGCTTTTACAATTACTACAGGTCCCGACAGCATTTTAAAAAGATTGGATAATATTTAGTTTTACAAAATTTAATATTGATTTATGCATATATTATAGGGGAAAGCGGGGCATAGCAGGCCATGGGGTAATGTGAACCTTCAGGGCATAGTGGGCCACCCCATTAAATATGTTTCATTTGCTGTGAAACATATTTCTTAACAAGT
>JAXIUT010000021.1:6466915-6589957 GCA_035586675.1 Eurytoma californica | reverse complement strand
TATGAATATATAATGTAAATATAATTTTTAATTTAATACTTTTTTTTGCAGCTTAAAAAGTGAAGAAAAAGGCTAAAGGTCCCATAGCCCCTTAAGATAGGCTATTTTCGTTTTTATGATTGCGCGATTCCTTTATCGAGATTTTATTCAGTGCGCTGCTAGTTATTTTTCTAGTTATTATTCTTCTCAAGCAGCCATCTTGTATATCTATATCTATTTTCTGTCTAGTTATTAATCTTCTCAATTTTCTATCTAGTTACACTGGCACACAAAAAAAAAGTTGTCTGATCTCGAGATCGCATTATAGTATCTTTAAGTATTTTTGATCGCCGAATACAAATCCGGGGTCATTTTGACGCCATCACGTCAGGGTCAAGGTCATTTCAAGTTCAAATTGAACATAAACCTTTTGAACAGAAAAGCACACCATACTTATACGTTTTTTGGATCGCTGAATCCGAATGTGGGATCTATTTGACCTCATCGCGTAAGGGTCAAGGGCATTTGAAGGTCAAATATGAAAAAACAGTTCGAGCTGAGAAAACCACCATACTTATACGTTTTTTGGGGATGAGGTCAAATAGATCCCAGATTTGGATTCAGCGACCCTAAAAACGTATAAGTATGGTGTTTTTTTCTGTTGAAAAGGTTTATGTTCAATTTGACCTTGAAATGACCTTGACCCTGACGTGATGGCGTCAAACTGACCCCGGATTCGTATTCAGCGACCCAAAATACTTAAAGATACTATAATGCGATCTCGAGATCAGACAACTTTTTTTTTGTGTGCCGGTGTTATTAATCTTCTCCAGCACACAGAAATTGTTGGAAAAGCAATAGCCTCTCTGTAATATTCCAGATGATTTAGCTGTTGATTTAAAAGCAAAATGTATAATCACTTTTATTGAACTAAGTGAAATATCGAAACTCATTATTCGGGGGTTTTCGGGGTCGCTGAACAGGAATATCGCATCGGCAACGGTATCCGAGGTACCTGGTGCTCAGGGTGGACAGTATCAACGTCGTCTCCTAGAGTTTTACAAAAATTTTAAATATAATTACTCGAAAGATGTTACTCGGGCATTTTCGGGGTCGCTGAAGACAGATATCGCAACGGCAATGGTGTCCGAGGTACCTGGTGCCCAGGGTGACAGTATGAACCTCATCATGATTACCTCATCATTACCATCATAATTAAAACCCTAAAATCATTTAAATAAAGACACTAAAAATAAATTCAGACACTAAATTGAGAAACTACTTTTTTTTACATTATCTTTAATTTAAACTACTTATCAAACTTTTTAAATTAAACATATAAGAAAAAATAAAATAATAAATAATTGAAAGAAAATTATCAACAAAGAAATCTACTGACAAACTTTTTAAATTAAAGTAACGAAACTACTGAAATGTTAAACCTGGAAACTCTAAACCCAGAAATTCTAAATTTTATAGAGGAAATCGGGCCATAGTGGGCCATGGGGTAATGTGAACCTTCGGGGCATACTGGGCCACCCCATTAAATATGTTTCATTTGCTGTGGAACATATTTCTGAACAAGTCTCATTGAAAATAAAGCATTTTGAAAGAATATCATTATTACATTGATGTATTACTATATATATATTTGTTGTATATAGTAACACAGCAATGTAATAATGTGTAATAATGATAATCTTTCAAAATGCTTTATTTTCAATGAGACTTGTTAAGAAATATGTTTTACAGCAAACGAAGCATATATAATGGGGTGGCTCACTATACCCCGAAGGTTCACATTGCCCCGCGGCTCGCTATGCCCCGCTTTCCCCTACCATTTGCGTTATTAATTTCATTAATTTGACGTTACTATTTTAAAAAATAAAAGATTATTTGTTCAATTCACAGAAATGTGTGTTTGTATATTAATTACATGTTTTTAAAAATATACTAAATATAGACTTCGTTACTAATCATACTTTAATGGACACAAATATTTACCATATAGAATAGGAGAGGGGGGAGTTACCGTCTGCTACGTACCTTACAAATATTTACAAATTCAAATATTGAGATACCGTTTAAATTGTAGACAAAATTTTTACTGAAAAAATTGTATGCTTAAAAATAAAATTTTAAATTAAAAGAGTAAGCACGGTCTCCGTTACTTACACACAATTATAGGGGTAGTATGCACATAGAAATTTTTAAAGAGCGAAGACGAATCCGAAAGTCAGATGGTAAAAGAAGCAAAAGCGCCTCATAAAAAATGAGTCACGGGGACAATGGATTCCGCGGTCCTTCGCGAAATACAGTTTTTCCTTGCTCACCGGTAGCTGCAAAGGAAAAAAAAATAAAAAGAAAACCCATGATGAAATAAGAAAAAGGAATTCTATCCTTTTATTTAACGGTATATACGAGTGCAGAAATTATCACTGATATATCTTTCAGTCTGTTTTTTATTTTTTCTTCTTTATATTTATGTTTCCTTACATATATTTTCGTTTAAATTTTTTCTTATTTTAAAAACTTCGAAGAGTTGCGAGTAAGTCTTGTTAAAATAAACTTTTACATCGCGAAAGGTAATTTAATCTTTATAAATAAAGTCTGTAAAGTGAAACGTTCTTACAAATTTTTTACAGTTTCTAATACTTTTCCTCGAATAGATTTCTTATAAATTTTCTGGAAATCTCACTAACAGACTTTTAAAAAAATAATAAATTTTCAGTTATAGATTCAACTGTAGATTTTATTATTATTTTATTAAGTCCCATGAATTTTTATACAAAAAATCTATTAAATAAGGAAAAATTTAATCTTTGAATTGTACCCGAATAAAGGTTATTGAGTGACGCAGCAGAAAAAGTATAAATTTTTATTATTAATTTTGCGAAGCGGTCTCCTGATAAAAATATAATTGCGTGTTCGAATTTGACAGTCAAATTAAAATTTATCATCCGCATCGCAATTTAAATGATTTCGCGGCGCATTAAGTCGTATTTTCGCATTTATTCGTTCTTAAACTTCTGGCGGGGCGGAAAAAGTCGCGGGATCAACGGGAAACTTTGGCCGGCGGTGTAATACGTTCTCGCGGTTAGGCGTGCGCGCGACTTTTAAAGTGCGCGCCCGCCAAGAAAACTTTGACTCCGCGGGGGCTTTAAGTCCTTATGAATATTTAGACCCGAGTAGATTATTTTAGCCACTTTGCGACCTCGAACAGTATTACTGTTCGTTAAAACGATTTAGATGAAAAATTTTAATTCCGCAGGGCCGCGCGCGCTCTCCGAGGCTTTCCGCGCGATAAATAAGTGATTTACGCTTCTAAAATTAAATACAAACGCATTCGAATCTTTTATCTCCGCTCAACGCGAGCCGTTAAAAAAGATTCGCGGAAGTACAACGTGTGCTCATTAAAAGTCACAAAAAGAAACAGTCTGACAAAACAGATGTAACTCTCGTCTAAAGATCGCATAACGAAGCGGAAAAACAGTGCCGCTGCACTTCTCGCGCGACAATTAGCCCTAAAAAGCCGTCACTAATTATCCGCGACTCGTGCGTTTGGGCGAGGCCTTAATTAAGAATTAGCCGTCGATATCGTCACTGTCGATATTGAAAATCAACCAGCTGGAACCGCGTGCGACGCTTAAAAAAAAAACGCTCCCGCGCACAATAGGTCCTTTGTCGCTTCGTTTTCCACGTGGTGCCGACTTTGTGCGCTTCGCCCTCCACCTATCGGTCCTATTTACGTTGTCGCGAAACGTACGGGGGTGGCTCCGCTTTTGCCGCGCGTCCATTGTCGCATCTCCCGCTCGGCCTTTTTTTTTACCTCGCTTTTTCCTCACAATGCGCGCGAACAAGTTACCCCGAAGTAAAGTTTGACGTGCGCAGTTTTTGAAAATGGCGTTTGCTTATGAAGTGCCTCGGCCCGCATCTGGAAGTAGCTGCTCCATTCGCTCGCAGCCGTGTGCGCGTATTGAAAGGATTACTCAATTTGAACTGACATGGAAATTTCAGTTCAGTGCGTTAAATCAAAATGAAACTGTTTTTCTCAACGGATTTAAATTTATTGTTGCGTTGCTAAGAATTTTTTAAAGTCTCGTCGATTTGTCAATTTAAAAACTTTTAAACAATTTTACATTTACTAAAACTAATTGAACTAAAATAATATAAATAATATAAAGTAGATTTGTCAAAGTTTCAGTTATTGTACTCAAAAATTTAGAGCTGAACTACTTTTATAAATTATGTTATTATAATCTTTACTAAAGGACAAACTTGAATAACCGCATAAATTAGAATAATGACTAGAAAATTTTACTATAAATGAAGTTAAATTTACTTCAACTGAACTAAATTTGAATAAATAGTTTATCATTTACTAGACATTATACCAATTTTGTTATTTTTCCATTTATTTCTCTTTAGTAAGGAAATGGAACATTTCTCTGTAGAAGTAAAATTTTTCTTTTTATCTAAAAACATTTAGATAATTTTCTTTTAATTGGAAATTCTTTAAACGAATTTTACTTAGTACATCACAAAGTACTTCAGATATTCTCTCTTTCTTTAAATTATTCAGGGCGCGATTATACCTCCAAGTTGTGCTCGAGAGCTCTCTTTATTTAATTGCAAAAATGTCGGCCACGTTGGTTCTCTGTTTCTTACAATTTAAAAAAAAGCTCGACGAGAAGTCGACAAAGACACAGGCGAAGAGAGAGAGAGAGAGAGAGAGAGAGAGAGAGAGAGAGAGAGAGAGAGAGAGAGAGAGAGAGAGAGAGAGAGAGAGAAAGTCGGCGCGGCGAAAATCCGAGGCAATAAGTTTTCCTTTTCTAATAACGATTATTCTTGCCCGGTGGCCTTTTGTCTGGGGACCCGCCGTGCGAGAATTTAATTGCGACGAACCGCTATTATTCTCGCTTACGCGCTACAAAGAGTCCGGGAGAAAAAGTGAAGAAGAGTCAGCATCCGGCAATCCATTTCATTTTCCTCGCGAGTCCACTTCCATTTGTTTTTCAGGATGTTTAACCACCCCGAGGTATGGAGTGAGACGTTGATTTAATAAACGATCGTTTCCCGCCACCCAATTACAAACGATTGATTTTGATTGACACGCGATGTTTTCCCGGTTACCGGAAAACTTTTGAATTTTCTTAGCATCAAAACATGCGTATCCAAAGTACGAAAATTAATCATGAAAATTCGAGGAAAAGATGTTTAAATGGGTGATCGCCATTCGAAATTTGAGAGTTAAACCGTAACGACTGAAAATTAACGTCAGCTCTAAGATAGTAATCCACACCATTATAACCGCAGAGCCGATGATTGTCAGTTTGTCCAGTCGTTCCAGGCGGCTTATCGATTCTTTTCATCCAAAGAGCTGTCTATCCTGTTGTGAAGAAATTTCTGAGGATCGAGCTGGGAGGTGGATTAATTATCCCCCTTTTTCATCGCGACGAGTTTATTGAAGATATATTATTTTCCACGGTTGACACGTGCGCTTTTAGACTTCGTCATGCGGTGATCTGTCTTTTTCTTTTTTTCGGAGCGGTAGCTTTGTATTCGAATTCAGATATTATGCGACCGACGCTTTGCCGCTGGATTAATTAACAGAATTAAGCTTTCAGATTCAACGATTTCAATTGTATGCGGTGATATTTCACCCCTATGTCAAATATACTTTTTCAAGGAATATGTGCACTGTCGCACGCGAGCTAATTATTAACGTATGATTTTGTTAGTTGACAGGTGGGTAAATTAAAGAGCGAAAATAACTTTTAATTTGTGCTGCAGATCTTTCTTGCTATCTTTTTAATTTTCTCTTATATCAATTTAATAGTTAATAGCATTTGAAAAACGGCTGAAATTTGTGCCAATCAACAACTATTATAGCAATATTTCATTCGCATTCATCAAAAGAAAGAAATTTTAAAATCATTGGCAGACTAAATTTAATTATCAATGAAACATATACCACGTGGTAAGAAAAACAAACAATGCAGTTAATTTTGCCGATGTACTAAATTACACTGTGACCTGATCAAGCCGAAACGGTTCTTTGACGGATTTTAATGTCAATTAGCTGTGAGTCGTAGTATTCATAAAATTCTCACTTCTCAACTAGTTTTTTCAGACGATCTGCTGAAGAGAGCCAAAAGTAAACTCATTGATTGACAGCACTGAAATCGCTTTGAAGAAATTGAAAATTATAAAAAATATTTATCATTTGAAATTTTTCGTTTTAACACAAGTTACTTCTCATTGAGAGCAAATATCATAAAAAAAAACAAAGAAAAGCCGGTAAACTGTGTAAATTTATCAAATAGACAGATTGGAAGAGCAAAAAAACCTTCCCCCCTTTAAAAAAAAGCACGGCATTTCAGTCCTCGTTCCAGTGCGAGTTTTACGGCCGCTCCGGCTGGTTTGTTCGTCCGATCGTCGTGTTACGCTCGGCGAGGCGGTGATGCTCGTTGACGTTGCGACATCTGTTTTGACTGTTCAACGCCCGTACGGGAAAGGGAAGGCCCGCAAAAGAGAGGGAGCAGATAGGGAGAACAGGTGCGCCGTTAGGTGAACCAGCGAGGCTCTAAGAACTTTTAATTAATACGTCTTCGCGGGCGGGGAAGGGTGTTTCCCCGGGCCGGCGGCAGGGAGGGAGAAGACTGACGCACAAAAGCGGCGCGAGTAGTAGCAAAGAATTTCGGGACAAAGGCGGCCATTGTTGTCGGCTCTTGTTATACGGCCTGATGTCTTGGATAGGAGAGTAAAAGCACCGACAGCACTCGCTTGTTATGTCTTTTTCACCTTGTTCACTCTCCTACCTCGCTGCGCTTCCCTCCTCTCGTCTCCCTCCCCTTCTTTTTTCCCCCCGCTTTTCTTTTCGCGCCGCGACGCCGGTGCTCGAGCGTCACTTCGCCTTCGCTGCGCGCACCCGCGAGATTCGCCCTTCGAATGTGAAAAATAAACAATGGCGGGGACTGCAGTCGCGAGCTCTCGCCGTGCGCTTAATTGAATTTCCTCGGCGCGAAGTAGTTCGCTCCTCTAGTCATTGTTTGATCTTGCGAGAGAAATTTAATATTCTTCACGCTCTCCCGGTCAGGCGTGCTGGACTGGTATAATTAATTATTTCACCCGCTTATTCGCCCCTAAGTGACAGTCGAACTTGAGGCTTCCCTTGTTAAGCTACTAAGTCCCATGCGGATTTGCAACTGATTGGTTTCTTTCTTTTGTCTAGTCTAAACACAAAAAAACAATTTACAGTTTCAGAGTGTAAACAACAATTTGGACAAGCTGACTACAAATGCTGAATGAGCAGATTTTTTTTACAAAAAAAACAACTCATTTTTAATATCGTAATTTTTTGAAACAAAAAACTAATCAACTGTGAAATATCCTCAAGGGACTTAATGATTTAATCGAGTAAATGCTTCGTGAGAAAGCTTCAAATTGTTTTTCATTTGTCGATTTGCTTAATCTAATACGAGCGACAAGTATTTCCCTTCTGAAAGGCGTTCCTTTTATTTCTCAACATTTATTTCTCCTCGTTGACTCTTTTCCTTCGCGTTTATCCGCGGACGCGATGAGTCTTGACGATAAATTGACGCCTTTCAACGGCGGATAAAAGTAGAACAAAGACCTCCCTCCCTGCCGAGGTCCCGTCCACTTGTCGATCGACCCTCGACAAAGTCCTAATCCCCGGGCCGCAGCCGGCGACGCTGATCCGCGCCCGACCGAACTCGAACCTTCACTACTTTCGCGAGGCGCCGCCGCGCTCGGGCGATTCAATCGACTTCCCGCTGCGGCGTTAATTAAAAGGAGCGCTGCGAATCGGGCGAGCGGCCGCGCGCGACAAACGGAAATCCAAATGAAAGGTGAGAGAGCCCGCTCGCTGTTTGTCTTCGGTGCGCACGTCGAACCCCCGTGAAATCCTCGCGACCCGACCGAGGAGCCGCGTCTGACGAGCGGCGAAAGAGATCCCGGGGACTGGGGAATCTAGAGGCCGCGACGCGACGGCCTAAAGAGATTCGCTAATTCCGCTGCCGTCTTCGATGAGGGACTGGTTAAACCGGCCTGCTTTATTTAAAGTGATTTTAATTCACACAAGTTACATACCGGATTTTTTTTCCTAAAGATCGGCGAAGCCACAGAAAAGAGATATTGGATTGATGAACAATCAGGAAAGTGAAAAGATATTCTTCAAATTAATCCCGGTTCATAGTGGCAATCAATGAGCATTTAATTTAAGAATTACACAATTTCAGTATGTATTTAGAGCGTAAAAAATATCATTAGATTAATATTTACGTATTTCTGTATATATTTAGACGAGAAAGAGATATTGAAAATATGAATAAAAAATGCTTTAAAATCGGTTATTTTATTTTTAAAACTAATCCTGTACTGAAGCTTGCAATCGATTTTACTAGATCGGGGTATTGTTAAATTTTAAGGGGCAGCTTCCTCTGCGATGAAACTCGATCAGGGTTTAATTTTCGACGATGTAGTAAATTTGATGGAGGGTAAGGGATTATTCTCCTCTGATCATTTAATTATTGGATGAAACGTGATCATCAATATTTTTTGGTTAAAATATTATCGCAGTGAAAAATGTTGTTTTAATATTGTTAATATAACGTTTTAACACAAAGGAATATTTTATGAAAACTTTCGAGTCTTTATGCACAAGTTGAGTACTAGTAGTAAAAACAGATATGTGTCAGACTGATATGCAGAATTTAGTACAGCGCCAATATTATTTTATAAACTTTAACCGTCCGTCTTCACTTTGTGTAAAGGTTGAGATAAAAGTTAATTTCATTCAAAAGATTGCTCAGTAGGTTTATCACGGAAGTTCTACCTTCGTCTCTCTGTCTCTCTTCTCTCATTCTCCGCTTCTCTCTATCCCCTTAGCTTTAAACAAGACTATTGATTTCATGAAGTACATTTCTAAATTGCAGCAAACAACTCTTACAACTTTCGTCTGCTTTTGGCTCTTTAATTAACCACCACTTGACTAGGAAAACCGCGTATTTTCCCGCGTCTCTACATTTTCAGCGTTAATTCGTAATTTCATAAATATTTCAAAGTAATCAGAAATAATAATATTTTTTTACCGTAAAAAAACATGCGAACAGTGCATTTTACGAGACGACAGAGCAAAATTTGAATATTTTTTTAATGTTGCAACGAACAACCCCTCGAGCGCGTATACGAGATGGAGGGAGAGAAATAGAAGGCAGAAGAGGAAATCTTGATTTTTCAATGGGTTCCGTGAGGCGAGGCCATTAAAGGCGAGTCGGCGCAGGACGCCGGGGGTAAATGGCAGGGATTATTGAGAAGTGGCCCCGGCCTCGCGGAGAAGACGCTTCTCCGCGTGTGTTCGCGCTAACGATGGGAGCCGCCTCCAAGGAATATAGCTGGAAAGGAAGATGTATGAGGAGAGTGAATTGGAAGTCACTTTGTGATACTTTTCTTTTCCTAGCGTTTCTGATTTTTGCACTGTTTGCGATCGAGTTCGTTTTCTCGCGAATGCGTTTGCCGATAAGGTTTTTCGCTACTAAAATTGACCTATTATACTTATTAAAATTGCAAATTGAGTTATTTTAATTAATTATTAATATATATTGCATTGTTAATCAGTGGGTAACTGATATGAATATTTTGTTTAATTATTACACTAATAGACACTTGTGCACAGTATTAAAAATTCAAATAAAATTTTCGTATCAATTAATTAATGTAGAATAATTTAAGTATTACTTTGAATTTAATGACGATATTTTTATAAAAGTTAGTGCAAAAATAGATTTAGAAAATTTATTAATTAAAGCTTCTGCATCGGATTATTTATTGAATAACAATTTTCTAAAGTGCATTTATTTTATGCTATACTATGTATTCAATTCTAGGCCTCTTTTTCTATTACATAATTAAAATTCTTTTTATTTCGCTTTGCAATCATTCAAGCCTTTTTGCTCTTGAAAATAGGAAAATTGAATAAACGCTTGCTTTTTAACGCTCACTTGAATGGACTGAAAGAGCGCACATGCACTCGGAGAACTTTTAAATCGTTTATGAATTACGTGCTTTTTCAAAATCAATACACTGAAAACCCTGTGAACGGAAAACAATTGCTACAAATTTTTTTGTACTTATTTGTTTCTGAATTTAGTATGAAGTTACATTTTAAAAGAAGTTTTTCGTTAAAAATCCTAGAAATCAACTTTTTCAATTATTTTTTCATCATTTTTCATTTGTTGAGAAAACGACTAAAAAAATAGAAGTTTGTTCTAGAAATTCCACGAATTCTAAAACAAAAAAATCCAGAAAAAGTTTAATCGCGACAAGAAAAAGATTAATGCAAAATCAAAGATGTCACCCGGCACAAGTGAGACACTTCTGTAGCGCATATATACCTCCGGCAGGCGATTATCCGTGGCAGCGAGAAAATTGAGGGAGGAGTCCGAAATTTTTTTCGGGCGACTTTTTGGACGCCATTCAATTCGGGAAGAAAAACGCGAGTCGGGTGGGGCATAAAGGTAAAAACAGGGAGGAGGAGGTAAATTGCCGCGCAGCTGCATCTGCAGTTTCGAAGGCGCGGCGCGGTTCCGCGCAATAATTCGAGCCGAGGTCGGATTGCCCGGGGTCTCGGCGAGCTACGCATGCATAAAGCGCTGACGGCTATAGGAGGCGTGCGGTTGAAGAAGCGCGAGCTCGGTGCGTAATTTACGACAGATGTTTATTTATGAGACCTCATTGGCCTTCCGTTACTTCGAATTTTGCCAAGACTGGCGTGATTTTTTAACGATTCCTTTTTACATGCTTTGAATTGAACATTGTGCAATCATATTACCCAATAATCATCGATCAATTAATTATCTGCACCAATTATAACACGCTTTTACTACTGCACTAAAAGGTATCCATTTTTTATTGTGTAAAATTTTTGTTTAATTGATAATTAAATGAACTACATTCATACTTTTTTATCAGAAATGTCTACTAAAATATCATTTTTTATATTGGTAAAAGTAAACAATATTTTAATCAATATGAATCATTTTTTTTAATTTACTTAATTAAATTTCATAGAGTGCATAGTAAACGCAGCCCCTTAAATATTTTGCACAAGAATTCGAAAATATAAATCTTGCAGGAAAAATTCCTTGCGGAGTGTGGCCTTATTCACCTTAATTCGGGGGCGCCTGATATTACATGAATGTACTCCGCGCATTTCGATTATTCTTATTCTGGCAGTTATCTCTTGTTCACTTGACGAGACGAAACTGAGAGATGTAGCGCCCCACAGGGAAGGCAAGATGTGAGATAAAATGGAAAGAGAGAGAAGGAAAACTCTGGGGAATTTATCATCTATGCCGCTGTGACACGCAATACATTAAATTAAGCAATAAATGCCATGTCATTTTTTTGCAGGAGAAACCTTTTGACTATTTATTTTTCATTAAGAAATCGTTCATTAGCAATCGATTACAATTTCTTTTGTTTTCATTTTCATTCTTTTTCTTAATACAAACATCTAAATTAATTTAATTTGAACGTCGAGAAAAAACCACAAGAAAATTAATAGGAAAGATAAAAGTTATTTATTTATCTGAAGTAACCGAAGTCATTAAAACGAAACTAGCACACATTCAGAATGCATCCAAGCTTATATCAGAGTTAGAAAAAAACTATTTGATTTCAATATCAATTTTGCGTTGTAAATAATTTGCTCCATCGATATTGGCTATATTTATCCGAGCCAATTAAAAAATTGCATGGAAACATGGTGCATCGATGAAGGTTTGAAATATTAAAGCGAGCGAGATCTCTCGCCACTTCTCTAAAAAAAAAAAAAAAAAAAAAAAAAAACAGTTGCGCTGTGCAATAATAGAGGACCTCGTGAAATAATCAGAGACGCGCACATGCTCGAGCCGCGCTCTCCGTCGCAGGGGACTACGCGCTTACCTGAAGAGGCCCGAAGTCGATGTCCGGTGCTTTCGCCTGTCGATCTAATAAATCGTTGATGCTTCGGAACCTCGCCTCTTTGTCTCTCGACGGACCGCACGCGACGAACGCACTGTTCGCTGGACTCGTTTTTTTCTACTGTTTACCATTTTGACGACTGTAATAAAAAAATAAAAGTTTTTTTTTATAAACGAATAATTAAAACTACTTTAAAAATGTTTGGAGCACACTAACAAAAATTTATTTCATATCACAGTTGACTAAAACAAAATTTTTTTTTTATTTCAAATTCGAGAGTAAAAAACTTCATTTTATTCAGGTGTAAAAGGTCGATTAAATATAAATTTAAAAAAAACGGAAAGAAAAAGAAATGTATCTTACCTGACGAGCGAGAGGTGCAGCGCACGCGTCCGAAGTAGTCTCGTGGCGGCGTCGACGGCGGCCGCCCATCCAGACACACAAACATCGAGGCAGGAACTGCGATACGTCGCCGGCACGGCGCGAGAGCGCACCGGGTTCGGCCTCCCTCCCAGAGATGCGGCTCCGCGCGCGCCCCCGAACGCATGCGTCGCCTTTCAAACCGCCGCCGCCGCCGCCGCCGCTGCCCCACCACCGCCTCCCGGCGACGCACCAGGTGCTCCCGCGAATTTTTCTCGCGGCACCATGTGAGGTTACCCCCGCGCGGCGGGTGGCCTGAGGGGGGGGATTTCCTCTTTTCGAGGCACGAACCGCGTTCGATGTGTTTGCCCGATCCCCGTAATGTTTACCCTCGCTTAATTTGAGATGTTTGTCCCGTTGTTTGATCGATGGGAGCGTACGGATTTTTCAAATTAAATGAAGCTTTTTTGGGGGGGAGTGATGTTTGCACTGCGAAATGGAACTGTTTTTCCGCGCATTCCACGCTCGGTTGATCCACTGAGGAAAGAGTTATCGATAAAGACAAGTTACATCGCTCGATTTGCAAACTCGCGAACCAATAATTTTATTTAACACACGAAAAAAGCAATTAAACTTTGTAAACAATTTCAAGCTCACCTTTGCCGTACAATCCTTTGCCAAAAAAAAACGAGATTCAAATTCTCGCAAATTAAAATAACGAATCACGTCGACGATAAAACCGAAAACTATTTTTTCCCCGGTGCACCAGGTGAAAATCCGCAAAGAGCGAGATGGAGAGAGGTAGGTGTAGGTAGGGAAAAAGGGAACGCTTGCGCGAGCATATTGGATCGAGTTAAAAGCCGGCGTCGGGCTCGGCTATTGCACGCCAGGCCACTCTCCCGCGGCGATGGGGGCGCGCGCACGCGCGGCCGACCCTCCCGGTGGAAGGGGTAGGCGGCGCTTGTGCGAGCGAGGAAAGTCAGTCAGGCCGTAGCGCGCGCCCCGTCGACTTGCCGCGTGCGCGCTCACCCCCCGGCCGAGGCGTCGCTACCAGATGCCGGCCGCGTCGACGCCGACGCGAGTGTGCAGCAGCCAGCGCGAGCATCGGCCAGCCTGAGAGAGCGAGATAGACAGGCCCGAAAGCGCAGCCCCCGCATGGCAGCAGCCAGGCCCGTACGCCGCGTGTAACGGCGCGCCGGGAGACGCGCGCTCCCGGGATAATGGGATGGTCGTGGAACCACAGGAAGAAAGAGTGCCCGAGTCGCGGACGCCCAGCGGTCAGCGAGGCGTGTACGTAAGGGCCGAGGACGGAGCCCGCCGAACGAGCCCCCCGCCGGGTGCACAAGCATCACCTGTACATAGTGCTCACATAGCGTAGCGAGGAGGATAGATATTTTTTCTACTGCTCGGCGAGTTGGCTGGGAGGCGAGCGACCAGGAGTCGATGTGTAGATAGTACGCGGCGTGTGTTGGTGCGCGCGGTGGGACGCTCGAGACTCGCTGATCGAGCGCCAGCCGAAGGAGAAAAATCGTCTTGTGCGCGTGTGTTTCGTTGATCGCCACTCGCGACACCCCATTAATTACACCCCTCCAGCCCCTTCACCTCCAGAAATCTCGATCCCCGAAAATTTGCGAGAAATTTTTCAATTTTTAGGTGCATCACTGACAGAGGTGCGTTTTTATTTATGTTTCTCGCAGGTGGTCCGAAGAGTCGGGGATATCCACGACGACTACACGGTGGTGGTGTTTGAGAGTGCAGTGCTTGAAAGGGGGTGAAAGAGAGTTAGAGATAGGGCGGTCAATATGACTCCCATCATTCTCATACTCTTGGTTGTGATCGACCCTCTTATCGCGCAGGATAGTGGTGAGTAATTTAATATCCAGCAATGATTTCGATAATAAGTAAAAGACAATGCACCGGACGATGAAGTGACGCTGGCAAAGAAAAAGAAAAGTGCTAAGGGGCTACGCAGTGGACACTAGCGAAGCGAGCCCAAAATGTTTCCAGTGGACTTTGCGCGAATGTCGATGACGGGACGAGGGGATCGGCGGGAAAACGAGTTGATTCATGATCACGAGATGTGCCGCGGTTACACTGTGTTTTGAATTTCATCAATATAATCGAGGCGTTTTTCGCATTTGGAGCGCCCGACGAAAATGTCGTCACGTACGATTTATTTGTGTGCAGCCTCATTGAAATTATTGATCTCACTCAAGCCGATTAACCATTTTCGCGCCATGAAAATTTAATGTGCGTATCGTTAAGTAAAGCAAACCCTTTGAATGTTAATTCGGCCCTGGTTTAATTTAATTGAAAAAAAAGTAGGAGATACCCGTTTAAAGATATATTTTTTCCTTTTTTTTTTAATGGAAAGCATATTGGCACGCGCTAAAAATTTAAAAACTCGATAGCTGTTCAATCCTGCGGAGAGGAAAAAAAGAGTAAAATCAATTCCCTAAAGAGGTAGGAGTAAAAGAATAGCTGATAGTAATACCTCATAAAATTCTACGAAAGCCGATTACCCTGAGCGGAGTAAAGAACCTCTCGAGTATCTATTTTGGAATTACGTTGCCCTCGTTTTTCTCTATTTTGCGTGGCTCCAAAACATACCGTTGAAATCTTGACGAATAATTAATCTTCTCACGCAAAGATAAATTCGCGGGGTGAAAAATAATTAAAAGAAATTGCTTCCATTAAAAAAAAAATAAATAAATAAAACGACCTGAAGTGTAGGGCATTTTTTCAATTTTTCAATTACAGAGCGTGAACGGGATATCGAGAGAAAAAAAAACGAGAATATATAATGCGTTGAAAATGATCGGTAAAAAAAGGACTAGATAATGAATTGCCCGTGGAAAGTACGGTTGCCCGGAATTTTTTTTCTCAGCTATTGAGCTTTTCTCGAACATTAAGCTCTGCAATTCGTATAATATAATTCGAGTGGATCTATAATTTATATTCAACTTTATAATTTAAGCGAATTTTCGTAACGAAATAAATCTTAAATAAACCGTTTATTAAATTTTTTTACGCTACTTTTGTCTTTCCAATATATTACGATAAAATTATAAAAAACTTGAAAAAAGAAGTCTATAAAAATCTGTTTTTTTTTTATAACTTTATAAAAGTTCCGTGTTTAAAACTACTTCGGTCAAAAAAACCGGCTAATTAAAGGCGAATGCACCAACGAGCAGTCGAGTGGCCGGGAAGAATGGATCGCGCATGCACAATACGTCGGGGCGTCGAGCGACCAGTATTAAAAAAAAATATCGATTTCCACTCAAACCTTAATAAAAACATTTTTCCAGCGAGCCATCGAGAAAAGGGGGAGAGGCTCTCCGCAGGTACGCCAGCGTTCCGATCAAACGGCCGCAAGGTCGTTAGGGCGCAACCCCTTTCCTCCGCGCCGCGCCACCGGAGAAGTAGAAACGGACCGGCAGTGGTGGGACGAGCGCCCGCTTTTGTCCCGGCGCCTTTGATGCTCGAGTAGGCCGCGCTAATATAATGAATCGCGAAATTTTGAAAGTCGAGGCGTACATCAGGCCGCGTGCACACCACTCGGAGCCTACCCTTTTAGCTGGGTCTGATTTATGTCAGGGTTGGACGGCCGCCGCTTCTTTTTTACTTTAGAGCCAAAGCTGACCCATTTGAAATATGTACCCTTTGCGCCGCTGCTTTGCGATTCGCCGTGATTTTTTTTTAACTGATTGAAGCGCGTTTTTTTATTCAAGTAAAAATTGCTATAAAAAATCGTTTTGAAAGTTTATTCGGCGAGTCGTCGTCCCGCTTTTTATTACAGCACATATTGTCCGGGTCGGAATAAATATTGAATTTGCGAAGCAGTACGAAATCAGCATTGCAATGAATATAACTGGCACAAATTTAGTAAAATAATAAACTAAATTCGAGTAACGAAAATCGAGTTATAAAATTGGTTATAGAACGGAATTTAAACTTGCAATTCAATAAAATCGCTTTGCATTTATGAAATCTAATATGCTCGCTAGAGGAGTTTCGTATTTACAGTCCACTAAGTGTTCAATAATAACTTCGAAGTGTCGCGGCGTTATACCCTATAAAAACGAAGCGATAAAAATTAGCATAAACGTAATTATTAACGTACTTATGACGGCATCGGCATATCGAAAAATAGCCATAAATTTTTTAACGCTTAAATTTTGTTTATCAATCGCCGCACATTTACGATCGATGCGAGCACTCAACTCGGGGCACTTATATTTCATAGCATAACCGGCGGGCTCTGTATTTGCCCTTCAAAATTGCATTTCATTCTGTGAAAATCCCCTTTCTTTCGCATGCCGCGTTAAATGAAAATTTCGTACCCCGCGCAGAAGACGTAGGTAGAGAAGGAGAAAAAAGATGAAAGCGCGCGGTAGGAAAAAAAATGAACTACCTTCACTCCCTCCGAGATACGAGCAATAACGGGTACCCAGTAAGCCGTCCAACCCTTCCCCCGCGAGGGGCAAATAGCGTGGGATCTAAAACACGCTGGTACACGGGGGCGTACGTACACATTTGCGAGTGCCCGCGCGTATTTGCGCGAACATGTTCGCGTGTGCATTAACATACCGGCGCGTAAATACGCACCGACACCAGTGCGAAGCCAGGGCTAGGGTGTGTACAGCCACACACCAGGGGAAACCGGGCGCCGAAGGAGCCAAACTTAGGTGCAAGTTCGGCGTTAGTGGCATACTTAATTTTACGGGCTCGATCAGCGGCGCAGCGGTTCGCCCGTTAAAGTTCGATATTCCGCGACAAATCCGCGGCGGAGCGTATCGCCGCCGACGCGAAACTCCCTCGTAAACCCCGCCGCTCTGTTTTCTATCCCCGGGCCCTAATAGAGGCCGTCGACTTTCGCGCTGCACATCTCGCGATCGCATCCTCGACTTCGCCGCCGATCCTCGCCCGAGCGGGCGAACGCACCCCGTACCGGGGGAGAAGAAAAAAAAGCATTGTGGACACTGAGAATACGACGACAGCGCAGCACCGCGAGAGTCCATGGGCGTCTGCGCGCGCACCGCCCGTAAAAGAGGCTTTCGCCGGCCGCGCATACGTTCGCCGCGATTATCCGCGAGCTCCTGCCGATAAATTTCTCCCCGTTTATTTTATAAGCGAGGATTACGTAAATGCGCGCGCCGCGTATTTATGCGCGTCGCATTTTCGAACCGCAGACCGCGTCGATAACGGCGCTTTTCGTCTGCGCGCGCGAGGTATAACTGATGGCCCCGGAGTTTCATTGGGGTGGAAAACGAAAAAAAAAAGAGGGAAGAGAAAGTTTTTGGACGAAAGGGCGACGGGTTCGCTCCGATGGATTTGTTGTTTTCCCAGGTTTGAATTTCAAATTTGACAAAGTTGTAGGAGAGAGCGCAATGTTTTTCGCGCCGGAACTTCGGGGTCACTTTAAAAACAAGCGCGAACTCGCTGCCCTCCCTTCGGATTCCGCGGAGGCGGGCGAAAAGCGCCGCGAGATTTTTAATAAAATGTTTTTGGTGCGGAATTAACGCGAGTATGGAATGCCAATTTTTTTGTTGCGCGACAAACAAGCGTTTGTCGCGCAAACAATTGTAGGGTGGACGTCCGTTTCCTTCATGCTTTATGTTTACCAGCTTTGCTTTTTTTAAACCCCCATGCGCAGAATGACGGATGTGTGGGCAATTCTACAAAAAAGGAACATTTAAGAGGTCACGTTAGAATAATAAGTTTTTCATCCTGCACACCTTTCAGAGTCGTTGCATTCTTTTATCTCTATTTTTCAAAGAAAAATTTTTGTACGAAATAAATTATCATTTAGCACCCTTTTTTAATAAGTAATGTAAACGGTTGAAAAATTAATATAAATTTGATTTCCTGTATTGATCTTTATTATTTACATTTACATTACGAATTGAATTCTTTCTAAAGGGATGATTGTAATTTCTTTAATTTAAAAAATACATTTACCAAATGTTTATTTAAGACGTTTTCATGACGATGTATTGAAGCGGAAAAATATAAAAGCAAATAAAGCGATACTGAAGCGATTCGCCGAAAGAGATTCATGTGAGATGCAAACAAAAAATAAATAATTTATTATCCATAAATTATTTATTAAAGATCCTTTTTCGTAATAAAAAATGTCGAATTAAAAAAATTTAAAAAAATTTTTTATTTGATTTTTTTTACATCAATTTTTTTTTGCTTGCACCTGTTCCGCCCGAATATCGTTCAGCTAAGCGTTCAGTATCGCTTCAATAACTCATTTTATGCGAATTCTAGTTCAAACTATCTTCATCAAACTAAACCTTTTTAAACGAATACTTGTAAATGTGTTTTCTAACACAAAGAAATAACAATCTTTCATCTGTTAAATTCTTAAAAAAATAATAACGTTCAAAAGACTGAAATTTTTATTAATTTGTGAATAGTACGTTATTCTTAAAAATTGTTGATAAAAGCTAATTTTTATTCAGTAATTTTTCTTTTTTAAGAAACATTAGATGCACTAGATTTGTAAAATTGTAAGTATTTTTTATATATGCAATGTAATGTACTTTCGTGCAAATATGAATATAAATGTTAATGGAAATATTCTCGTCATTTTTTATGAGCTTTTAATTACAAGTGCATTAGAAAATAAATTCTTAGATTAAACGTCATATAATTGAAATAACATAAATATTTACAGTTTACAATCACAATCACGTATTACTAGAAAATTGATAGATAAAATGTTTGTCAACTTTTTATATTTAAAATATTCGTGCTCACCGCTTTTCAGTTTTTAAAAACAGTTGCTTTTAAAGATATATAGGAACTTTAATTTAAATATTTAAAAAGTGCTTAAACATATTTCCACGAAAAGAGCCATACCAACGTTAAAATAACAATCTCTGCCATTTCATAAACTGCTGAAAAATTTGGTCATTCTAAGCCAAGGCTCTGGCTCGGTCGGCCGAGGCACGAATAATTGTGATCGTTATCGCGAGTCGGTTGGCCAGAGGGTGGTGACCCCTTCTCCGGGGCGCCGGCATTGCTCAATAATTCCGAGCTGAAATCCGAGCGGCGACCGAGCTTTGCGCTGACTATGTAATGAAAATGATGTATACGGGGAATTTCACTCGATTAATTATGACGCGACGTAATCCTAATTTGACTGCTAGGGTCGAGAGGCAGAGGAGACGCCAATATGTTATCGGAATTACGTTTTGTTGTGTTTTGTTTTGCTTCGCGCGACTGCCATTGAGCGAAATATCATGATTTATAGATTTACCGTAGCATTTTACGAAGCTATACCAGTACAATTTATTCAAAGTTATTTTCGTACTTTCGTAATAATCGACATGTTATTGAGTTTTAAATGGAAAATATAGCTTCACTGTCAGACTGCCTACCAATCATTTAGTAAAACGAAAAGTGTCACAAGTTATTAAGAAACTCCGTACTTTCGAAGTGACCAAACTCTAAATGAAATTTAGACACATTATTACGTCTTAATGTAAATACAGTACGAATTTAATAGTATCAAACTTTTAGAATCTTCAATTTAAAGTTTCTATTTTAATTTTTATTTCGATACACGCACTCTTTATACCAAAAGAACCGGCTAAAGTCGGTCTTATCCCACCTTAAAAGATTTAAGCCCTTAAACTCGATATTTCCGTGGAAGGAGAGGGTGTATATTTGCAAACGCAGAAGGGGGCGAAAAGAGTATATATGGCGAAAATTACCAACGTGAACTCGCCTCCCCCGCCCGCTCGCTTGTCGCAGCGCCGTGAAGCTTAAGCCCTTGTGACGTTTCCGGACGAACAATTTCGAATCACGTGTCACAAAGCATGCCTCTGATTCTCGCGTGTCTAGCGTTTCTCCTCGAGGGGCGAAATAAAGCTTCGTAAAAAAGCGCTAGTCGATTCTTCTCGCCCGCACCCTCTCCCCTTATACTTCACCGACTCTTCAAAATATATTTTGAAGAATCAAGCTCGGAAGAAAAAACAGAAACGAAAAGGACACACTTGACGTTGAGTCGTTACAGTTTAAGCTTTTGCATATCACATCGAGGTATCATATTCCAATACAGTGATTTTTTTATTAAGAAAGCTTTATAAATATAAGCGTGTTTGCGTGACGGAGTGAATTGACGTACAATTTTAATTATTTAATTCCTCAAGTAGAAGTACATTTATCCCCGTGAATTGTACTATATTCCATCGTCATTAGTGGCCGAAATAATTTAATGAATATTTTTGATCATTTGGGTCATTGGTTACAGACGTTATTCCAACTTCCAGTTTATTAATAGAATATAAATTGTTAAAGAACTGCTACTACGCACCGACAGTGTTAATGATTCTCTTTTGTACGGAAATGAACTCAAATTAAAAATAACCATTGTTTTGACGGTAACGATGGACTTTTATGCCATCTAGACAGTGGTTTCCGATGGCGTATTCAATTTTATTATAGCGTCAATAAATTTTACCGTCGCTGTATGTTTTCTTCACTCGAATCCTTGTCGTAAAATATGACCGTAAAGATAAATGCTGTATCATTTGTTTTGAAAAATCGATAAGTTTTGAAGTCGCACAAAAGTAAAAAATTAAATGAACAAAAACTTATATTTAGTGTAAAATTTGTCCGTTTTTAAAGAAACTTTCAATATATTATGAAACTTATTGCAAAGATGTGAAAATTAATGTTTCTTTGTAAATTTTGTTGAGAAAATAATGTTTTGTATATAGTTTTTATAATATTAATGTTTCTCCTTGCAGGATTAAACGCTTTTTTGCTAATTCCCTGCTAACGTTAAATTTAATTATCAGTAAATCAATAAATTGCTGGAAAATCGGAAAACTCCAGTGCCTTACGTTTACGCGGCAACAGATCACAATTACTGGCACTAACGGTCGAGGAAGCTCGTGTAACTGCAGCTGCGAGAAAGTATCTCGAGAGGTGCGCGCCTTTTTTACACATTATATTGAAATTTACATGGGCGGCCGGGAGGCCGACGCGCCTCGCTCTCTCCCTCCGCGTTCCTTCTTTTTTTTCATCCCACCCCAACAGCTTTTCTTCGCTCGGCGCATTTGTACCCGCGGCCCGCGACTTTTCCCTCCCTTTTTTTTAATATGCGCACGCGCGCAAAACAGGCATAAAGTCCGCTCACCATATATTTGGTATTAAACTCGGAGCGTATATCGCGGGCCGCAAGTGCCGTGGACGGAGATTAGAGGGCCGTGGGGATTTTCAGAGGGGGAGAAAAAAGACGGCAAAGTTATTCGGCCGTAATGATAAACGAAAGCGGGGGCCCGTGTTTACGCTCGTGTAATGCACATTAGCGCCGGGGGGAGCAGCACGACTCGTAAATTAATTTAAATTTCGTCCGAGTGTTGCGTCCGTGGAACATTTTGATTCGCGTTGATGCCTGGATCCCCGGATGGAACTTCAGCCCCTCCCCCCCCCCTTTTTTTTGTACCTAGCGCAAAAGTTGACTGTATAACGCGATTTCCCGAAATTTTACCGAGCGATCGAAATACGGAAACTTTTTTAATTAAACGCTTTTTATAACTCATACACGTCGGTGTGCTCGGCGCAATTTTTCATTCGCTGCGGTAAAAAAAAGCAAATGAATTTTTCTACCCAAGTACCGCGCGTAAAGGGTACTAGGTACATTTTTCCTTTTTGTAGCCCGCGGAAAATTTTTCACTATCGGCGCCGGGCGATCTTTCCCTTTGTCGTCATTATATATTTCGCCGGGTTTATGCCGCGCTGCAAATTGATATTTCAGAGACGGTAAGGCGCCGGGCGCGGAGGTATACTCGGCAATTAATGGCGCAATTTTTACGATACGCGCTTTAAATTATGAGTTTTACCGCTATAAAATCGTTTACGAGCTCGCGCCGCTCCAAATGCAAACTGCCATAGCGGGGCTTAATTCTGGGCGCAAGATTTTCCACCGGCGGGGGGAGCAAACTTGACTTCCAATTTCGAGTTTTGCAGAGGCATAAAATGTTTCTTCCGCGCCGAGATGCCGTTATATTAAACGGCGCGATAAAAGCGAAATTATAATTGATCTCCGCGGGCGCCCCTCCCCGAGCGCGAAAAAGTAAATGATTATCAAACAATGAACGCCGTGATATTGAGTTAGAGCGCGGGGAGGCATCGCAATAATTCTCGATGAGCGTTGAAAAGCTTCGATAAATTTTCACGTAATCTTCCGCGCCGCTATCATTATGATAATTCACACGCGGCCGCGTATAATCGCTTATCGCGACGAAAATCTTATCGCGAAAATACTGATAAAATGCTCCAATTACGAAAATTTATCGCTCCTTGAATGAAACGCAAGAGCCCGCCCCTCGCCAAGCTGACGCTCGCGAAACTTCCAAAAACTGCCGTCGTACCGAAATGGAGTGCGTTCGTTTAGAAAAAAAAAAGTTTAAAAAAAATAAAAAAACTGGATACGCGCAAGATAAAAATATTACCCCGGCAATAAAGTGGCCAAAAGGGCGGGCTCGTTGTCTTTTTTAATTTCCGCAGGCGCCTGCGACCGTTCGGTTACATTTGCACGCTGCTGATAGTTATTTATCGCGGGGGTCGAGAGACCAATAATTTACATTCCACTCGCGTCCATACTCTTCCTCTCGCTTTCGCGATGGCCTGTCCGGCGTGACGGTTTCGCCCGGACCCGGGCGTCGCTCTTTTATCAATAATTGACGGAGCAGACTCCACCACCACCACCGCCAAAAAAACGGGGTTAGCACGAAAAAAAAAAACGAATCGCGCATATCCGACCGAGCGCAGCTGGCAGAGTCAATCATATCGCCGGAAAGTACACGATACCTCTATAAATGCTAAATAATCATTTTCATAATTCAGATATGATTTTTATGGGTAGTTCCCGCTCTGCTGTATACTTGATTTTAGTTTTCAGAATAAAAAAGATATAGTTGTTTTTGTAAAATGTAGTGGTAGTCAAATTTTCGTGAAAATTGCAAAATACGTGATTTTTTTGAAACTAAAAACTTAGGAGGAGCGTTTACTGGTGCTTTTCTTACTTCCTCGCCTTTCCTAAGTCTAATCCAGCTTCCCACGCAGCGGCAAACGTTTCGCCTGCCAACTCGCAGATAAAGTGACTCGGAGGTATTCGACCACCTGGAACATTCGTACGTCTCTTCTCCACGGCTTACGTCTCATTTTATCTTTTCCCTCCTCTAAATGAAAACTTTCGCATGATTTAGTCTCACGAGCTGCTGGTATTCGCACTTATTTCTCGATATACACTCAGAAGATTTTCCCGCCTGAAAGTGACACTAGTCGCTTATATAATTTAAAAAAAGGTAAGAAATAGCTTAATTTATTCCAGATTTAGCGTTAGGTAAATATTACACTTTCCTTTGTAAATTTTTATAAGTTTTCTTTTCATAGAGTACAAGGTAATTACATGGTACGCAAAAAAATAATGATACATAAAATACGTGCAGAAGTATTGTATTATTGCCAATTATTGTTTTAAAGCTTAATAAAAAGAGGATCATTCTCTGACCCATTAATTCAAATAACCAACTTTTTAGCACCACCCGAACCTGAAATTCAGCATCACGGCGTGAATAAATTTGACCATTTCCTTTTTCTTTCCCACGGGTTACCGTCGCTATCGCGGCGGCAAACTTTTCTCCATGTATAATCACTCGGAGGAATATCCCGGGCTTAGCGTTTTCCAATATGGATGCTACTATGTACTTTAGCCGAGCCAAGTTCATTGGCATAAACTACTGAAGTCGCTCCCGACGATGACGGCGCGGGTCGGGAATGGAAGCCGGCAGGGGCGGGTTGAAGTAAGAGTTCGGTAAGACAAGGCCGCTAGATGACGGTCGGGGCTGTAAAATAAAAAAGTTACTCGCATTTTATGAGGCTCGCCGTACCCACTCCCCGTGACTCGTTCCTTTTTTCATCACATGCACGGCTCTCTATTTTGTTCCTTTCTGTCGAAGCTGAGGATGCGATACAGTCTCCGCCAAAATCGACTTGGTTTTATGAAACTGCAGAGAGGAAAAGTGCAAAAAACAAAAATACTGAAATATTTTTATATAAGAAATGTAGAAATTGTAAAAATTCCATTGTTTCCGCTATACAAAGTGAATAAAGAGTGAAGTTAAAATCAAATGATGAGCATTGTTTCAAACTTGGGCAAGAATATTGTTAAAAATCGCGCAATTAAAATTAATGTAAAGAGTAATCGGAGTTAATAATTTTCATTTCATCAAAAGATAACAGATAATTGCTTAATGTACCGTCGGGCAGGCCCCGTTACATTTTACATAGAACAATTATCACTCGAAACCGTTTTCTCTAATTAACGAACCTCCCGCCGAAATTCGCCGAAGCAGCGAAAATGCATTCGAAAATTCGCGTCTCCGAACACGAAATAGCGCGCGAAGCAAAAACTTCGCCTCGAGTTTTGAAGCGACTTGGACGTCGCGCGCGCGCGACCCCGAGGGAGACCCCCGCCCGAAGTCGCCGCGCGCAACTTTCCTCCCGGCGAGCCGTCGGCTTTTTCCGCGGATTAGCCGCGGCGACGGATACCGCGGCGAAATTGACTCCGCGGATTAGCGCGGCCGCCGCCGCGAATCGGCCCCGGGGTTTCCGTCGCCCGTCTGTGTTTGCGCGGCCGCGCGCGGATTTTCCAAGGGCGCGTCTGCTTTGCCGAGTTATTACGCACGCGCGGTATTAATAGCGCTGAGTACACTCGGCAAATTATGGAGATGCTCGCCGGCTTGGTAACTCGGTTTTCTCGCTCTGCCAGCGTAAGCGTAAGTTCAATTTGCATTTTATCTTCTCGAGAACGTGTTTAACTAAATCAAAGCAATTGATGATTAATTAGAGATTGCTTTGCATACTTCTGCTGTTGTAAATTATCGATTTTTTACAACCATCAATTTTATGGAGTGTAATATTGTAAGTAATTTATTCAATTTTTAATATCACATAAAATATTTAGGTCAAGTAAAGTTTGAACGTTACCTTCTCTTTTTGCCTGAACCAAAATAATGAAAATAATTTCAGCATGTATCATAGTTGATTATTTTCAGGGTTAGTAAATGTGTTCTATATAAAGTCTCAAATGTCTTATTAATTACCTTCGTTTTGAATTATAATTGGATCCTTATCTTTGCACGATGACTATTTACCAAATAACTTTTTACCACAGTAATCCATATAAATTACACGCGATTTGCGAATTTCAAAGCGATTCCAATTTGGACATACCGTGTGAACGTTTTTATTTTACTTTTCATCTCATTTCCATTTTACAAATTTACTGTTACTTTAATTACTTTAATGACAGTGTATTTTTGAGTTTATCCTTTGTTTAGTTTTATTATTTATGTTTTCTTCTATTTTTAATAAATGTAATAGACTCGGGAACCACAAGTTATTTCGTTCTCATTCTTCTCGGTAATATACACTACCTCCGACATCTTAGACAAGATAATAATGAAACATCCATGAGGATGCCAGTGTCATGACCGCACGAACTGGAGCTTCCCAGCTCTCTCACAAGGGGAGAGGAACGAAGAGAGGGGGGAGGGGGTATGTAATTTATAGGCATTCAAAGTGCAGTTCGCTGTTCCAACTGACTGACCCCTCATCAGACATTCACCCTCGCTCGTCCGTAATTGACGTATAGGTTTCACCGGGCCGGCCGAAAGGTACGAAGCCGGCGTAAAAAGGACGCGCGCACCGAGGATAGCGCGGTCGCTCGAATTTACGTCAATCACCCGTTTTATCGCCGGACGTCATCGGGACCGCAAATTAATCACGTCACTCCGATCCGCCCGTCCCGCGCGTCGCGGCGACTCCGAGGAACAACCGGATGTTTCTTCTTCTCGTGAGGACGCCCGCTAATCGTTCCGCTGTAATAAATGGCCCACGGCCCCGCGAAAATTTTCCGGCGAATTTATGATGAATCGGCCCCCTGCGACGAGGAGCTCCGGGCTCACGGAGAAAGTCCTGAGAGGTCCGGCGAACTTGCGCACTGCGTACGGAGCCAGTCCCAGAAGCGAGGAGAGATACTCCGCTGGGAGTTTATTCGGCCGAGGAACACATTCAAGTTGGGAACTTTCAATCCCAGCGAAAGCTCAGACTAATGAAAAAATTCCACGCTAGGACTTCATTAGTCGAGCATGTAGAGTGTCTTTATGATGGTGGTGTGCTGCAGCACTTTTGTATGACCGAAAGTTTTTCTTAATTTGATTAATGATGCATGGTAACAGTTGCCTTAGTGATGGTAATTGATTGTGCTTAAGTTTCGCAAAAAAAAAGGAAAAAAAGTCTAACTAGAAAATAATTTGTCTCTGAAGATTTGAACAAGCCTGTTTGTAATAAAAATAACATATACATGAAAGTTGTACATAGTCTGTTCTACGAGCACGTCTAATTGAGATTGTTAGTGCCTAATTTTCTGTTCAAGGCTTTCTTAATGCTATCTTCTATTTTCTCAACGATTTGTTTGAGATTGTTCAGATTTTAATCGTGCTAATGTTGCGTACACATTGCCGTTTACTTTTTTCAAAAGAAGTAGACTGAACTGTTCAAGACGCTCCAGCGCAAAAAAAAACTGTAACCTACTGAAACGCGTAAAATTGAATAATGAACTTTTATAAAGCAGTTTATTTAATTGAAAATTTCATACATGCCACGCATTAAAATCAGGACATAATCGTTTGTAGCATCAACACTATAATCGCCTTTGCATAAGCCGGGGCTTTCGCAAGTAGGAACAATAGTGGCTCTAGGCGATCACCAGTGGAAATAATAAAAGTCCCGGTGTTACCAGCAAGTTGTACTCGAAAATAGGCAAAATCATAACCCGGTAGGATTGGAGCCGTGGGGGTAGGCCGTAAGGAGCTTATCCTCCTTTTGTACAACAACAGCGTCGGCGGACTATCTCCATCGCGGCATAACGGTAAACAAAGGCTTAATTACCGTGCTATTAGCGCACAGCCAGCTGGCAGCCGGTATTTTAAATCATGTCCCCTTCATGTGCGATTACGGCAGATTACTTATCGATTACTATTATAATGGGCCTGGGAGTAGATGGTCGCCTCTCAGCGGTGCATCTGAACCCGCTCGCTCGCTTCTGCACTCGCGATTACCGATATTCAGCTGGGCGCGAGGTGCGAGAAGGGACGGGGGGAGGGGGCCCATAATTTGCAATAACCGCCGCCCAATAACCGTGCCTCCTTACTGTTCTCGATAATGGAATCCGGGCTGGCGGCAAGGTGCACCGGTGCGACCTGTATAAAAGGGGGCTTTCCAGACCCTTTTTCCCTTTCCGATCGATCCCAAGATATCGCACTTTGCGGCGGGTGTGTATGGCATACCAGACAGCGTGATTACTTTATGGTGAAATCAAAACCTCCGCGTCGCTCTCTTTCTTATTTTTCGAACGACAAACACCGGGTTTTAAAAGCGCGGGGCCAGAAATTTTCTCCCTTTCAATATTTTCAAATATCGGCGAGAGGTTGCGCTTGTTCCAGCCAGTTTTCTCGCTTCTTCCCGCATTCTTTAATATGAAGGGAGCCCTTCGTGCAATTGCACCGGGGCAATCTCAGTGTCTTGTCGAATGCAAGAGGAGAGAGAAGAAGGGAAGGACCGAGATTCGGAATGAAATCTCACTTTCAAAAATTGGCAGCTCGTGCATCGCGTAGCTGAGAAAAGAGACCGCGCGTAAAAGCAAGCGGAGGCATAAAAAAAAAGAACGCGAGCGACGTGGAAGGGGGCTCGAGGTAGCCTTTGAAAAATCGATGACTTCAAACGGGGATTTCGTTCGCGTTTGCATAAAATGAGAGTTCCACGCCTCCTCCCTCTCTCTCCCTCTTTTCTCCTCCAGCCCTCCTCTCCTCTTTTTTTCCATTCCTATATACATATCCACGGTCAAAAATCAACACTTTTCAGAGCGCCGGCTCTCTTTCTCGATTCCCCAGTCGCATTTTCAATTTTGCCCCCGCAAAACTATTTTTCACGGCTCTTTCCTTCCATTCCACTTATGCTCGCAGCGGCCCGGGAGCGCGTGGCCTGCCCCGGCGCTTTAAACCGCCGTGGTACGTGCTACCGATTCGTTTTTGTTCTTCTCTCTTCCTCCCTCACCCGCCCGCCCGCTCGCTCACCTCTCGGGCTCTCGAGCGTTGATTTTCCGCGAGTTCTCCCTCTGTGGCGTTCGCTTTTGTCTCTCGCGAGACCCCGGCCGAACAAAGTCGATAAAACCCTCGAAAACGACGGGCGCTTCGACTTTTCCACTTATCCAATCTATCGATTGCGCGATACTTTTCTTGAATGACGCGGCAGATAAATCACGTACGTCAAATATTTGAAATGGACTGGGTACCCCCACCACCTCCACCTCATTAAATCTACCTCCCTTATTATTTTAAACAAAAACTCTCATTTCTCGTCGCGAGAGTAGAGCTCATACGTCGGGAATATAGATTGCGAACTGGAGAAATTCAGGGATAAGAGAATGTAGGCGCGCAGATTTTCAATCAGCCCTAATGAACCGTTGAAGGGACGCCGGTCGCGGGGCGGCCGGTGTGTTGACAGCCCCGTGGACGGCGGGAGAAATCATCGTTCGCGCGCTGCTTGGCGCGATAAAACTTTCAATTACCCCCCGCGCGCGCGCGCGAATCCTTAGCGTGACTTTGGGGCCGAAGCTTTGAAAACTATTAATCCCGTGTCTCGCACAACCAGGCGCCCCTAAGACCAAATCGATTTCTCTCCTTCTTCACTTTCCAGTGAAACGCTCCGGCGAACTCGCGCCCCTCTCTCTTTCTCTCTCTCTCTCTCTCTCTTTTTTATCCTCTCGACGTTTATTGAAAAAAAGAAAAAAACGGGCATAAGGAAGAAGAGAAGTACGGAAAAAAGGGACAAAAATGGATACATGGGGTGTAAACTTTAATAAAGTCCTTTGAGTGTTATAAACGACCTGCACACCGTTTCTGTATTATATCGCAAATTCTGCAAAAATGCAACAATTTCTTGGATTAACAAATATGCGAATAAAAGAAAGGATAACGTTCATCTTTCATAAGATTAGCATTATTCGATTGCTTTAAAGATTCGTTGCACTTCGCCTTCTTTGTTTACAAATTCCAACTTCTTGAAAATAATAAAGCGCTTTTATCCGAAAATATATAACGGATGGTAAAATCTTGTGGGCTTATCTGGGCCAGCCTCCGAAAGAAGGAAGAGATCGCAGCGGTGAGAAAACTTACCTGGAGGAGAGAATTACGTCCCGCTCGCTCACCGCGAGAGCTTGACCCCACGGTACATCCAACTCTCCGCCAGCTCCCGCTTTGGTTCCTCCTCCTACGCGGATTTCCTTCTTCGTCCTCTTTTTGCTCTCCGCCCTACTCCCTCTCGGAGCGAGGTCACTTCCCTATCTTAACAGCCCATCTACATTGTCTCTACTCGGGGTAGCGAGCAAATTTATCTGCAACTTAAACAATGTGTTTCTTCTTTTCGGAGAATGTATACTTCGTCTCGGCTTTTCTTTTACCCTCTTTCCCCGGCGCTAAAGGCCCCTTTCAAGAGGAGTTTAAGACCACCCGGCTATCATTTTGTTTTGCGAGAACTCGAGATTTAGGGCGAAGAAAACGGCTCCTTTTTCCCTCGCGTGCGAGACCATCCTCGGCCGTCGCAAATTTTTTGCGCTCGCGGGCGCCGCTGTGACGAAGGGTCGATCGAAATTTTCGCCTCGCGTAAAAATTTTCGAAGGAGCCGCCGCGGCAAAAAGGGGCTAATGTATATCCCGGGCCAAAGTCCCGGGGTCGCAAGAAAAGGACGAATAACCCGCTCCCATTCATAAGCCCCGCGGAGCTCGCGCATCGACTCATAGAATTTCCGTGAATATATGAACTCCTCGCCGGGCGCCTCGCTCTCTCCCTCCCTCGCTTTTTGCTCGGCCTCATCCTTTACGGGCCGTAAGCCGGGCGCCCGCCCAGCCGCGCGCATGACAAATGATCGAAGGCCTCGCCCTCTCCGGAGAATTTCGAGAGATGCGCAGATTAAAATATAGATTTTATTGTTTTCCCCGGGTTGACACTCGTGGGTCGATTTATACCGGCCGTTACTCAGCGGCGCCGCGGGTATACACCCCCACGGGCAACTGCGGCGAATAATAATTCATCCCTCGATTTGTATTTTATGAGTTATTCGATAAGAATTACCGCCGTCATGATGACTTCCCCGGCGCGGGACTAATGAATCGTCACGGTGCGCGAACCAAATGAACGCGGAGCTTTAAAAAAAAAGGCGGGGAACAAAATAAAAGTGGAAAACGGACGGATGAACGTTTATTTTTGCGCGATCGAACTCGCGGCTGTTAAGCGGGAGAGTTTTACGAGACGCTAAATTCGAACGCTCGCGTAATTGCGGATGTCTCATATTGTCGATTAAACGGCATTCAATGGCAATGAATGGGCGCATTAAGAGTCGGCTTTAATTTGGAAAATTTTTTATCACTCGTAAAAAATTGAGAGTCGCAATGCGCGAACTAAATCATTCGGTACGCAAATTAAAACTACGTGGATATATAATAGGTATGTTTAATCGCCTGAACGCTAAATTCTTTGAAAAATAACCAACTTATTTTCGGTATTCGTAAATAAATTACAATTTCCTTTATGTGGATGCCGCTCAACTATTGGAAAACTGAATTTATCCTCAAGTGTGAATGCACCACTGCCATTTTCTCATTCATTTTTAAAAGGCTCGCTAAATGTGAATCGTCGTTCAACCAGGAAAACTCCGAGTGCGTTGTCGGTTATCGACCTTAAAGCGATAGTTCGATCCAGGTTTTTGCGGGTTACTCTCTCATCGACGCGAAAAGCAGCGCGACATCACCTCGCCCTTTCCCTCGGTCATCGCCAATTTCTCCCAGTCGGCAAGAGAAAGAGAGAGACGAAAAGGAAGAGAGAAGAGGGATAGAAAGAGGCGGCACGAGAGCCATACAGAAAAAGAAGGACAAATATACGAGCGACGTCTCGTTCTTTTTTCCGCACTCGTTCTTTTGTCTCGCGTCTGCCCGCATTTCCGGGCGCAGCTTCCCAGGGGGTCACCTCTCTTTCTCTCCCTCCGTCCTCTCTCTCTCTCTCTCCCTTCTGCCTGTCGCCCTTCCTCTCTTTTTACCTCCTCTCTTCGATCCTTCCGATATTTTTCCCAGTCTATCCCGTATATCGCAATTGCGTTTCCCACTTTGCCGCCGCCTCGTCTGCTCGGAAATGCGAGAGCAACTTTTCTACCTGTCGCGGAGAGGTGAGCCTCGGTTCTGATACCTGGCGACGCGAGACTGCAAGAGCTCTATATCAGCGGCGCGGGAGCCTTTTGCCCTCCGGCGCCCTTGATTCCTCTGACACGCGCGAAATGAATCCAAAGGGTATCCCGACTAATGTCATCGAAATCACGTTCCTTCCAGTCTACCTGTTGAGGCTAACTCTAAAAAATTAACAGCTCAAATGGCCGCCTTAAATTTTTAAAAATTTTGTGTAATTACTTCGGTGTACAGACTGGAAAATATACGCAAATGAATTCTCGTGCTGTGCAATTAAGAAATACAATACACATTTTTGAAACAAAAATCTTTGCCCGGAAAGTCAACAACGTAAAGAGAAAAAATAGCTAGAGCTAACAAACAAACTCTAAAAGTCAGCAGGGAACTCTAGCACCTCGTAATTGAATCGCACGTTTAGTTTAACGAGCGGGGGTTCGTTTCAGAAAGTCCGACGCATGTATTCATTTTACCTTACTTAAATCTCATTGGTTCGCCAAGTAGAACGCACACGTTTTATTCCTCAAAGAGGGAAAGTTCGCCCCAATTAAACGGTTAATGCCTTCTTGTAAATCGCGAAACAAGTGTAACGAATGTAAAAAGAGAGAGAGGAAGTGGGTTGGTCGAAAAGGACGAAAACAGTCGCGGTTAAATACAATTCTTACCAGACACAAGCGGTCCTTAATTAAAAAAAATATCCGACTGAGTGGCGGCGGCAACGTGACTTCGAGCCGGGGCAGCTCTTGAGTCACCCTAATGGCGCGCTACGGCAAACACGCCGCGGTTTTATAGCCGTAACTACACGCCTCCGCGCGTATACACATCGGGGCTCGTATGTATGGGAACTGCTTACTGTTAGCGCCAGTACAAACACGCACGCGTAAAGGGGCTCCGCTTTTCGTCACGCCATTCCTCCCGCTATACGAATATCGCGTGCGCCGAAGGTTACATCGACCCTTGGCGTTTCTCTCGCTCCCCTGCCCACCCCCGCCTACTTTCTCCTTTCTTTCCTTTTTGTCGTTTTAGGTCCTGGACCGCGTTAATGGAAGAGAAAAATTTAATTAGAAAATCGCTTATTCTATTTTTGCAATAATTTTGTTCATTTAATTCTTGCTTTTGATCTTAATTCCCACACGATTCACTAATTTGCATCTGCCTAGATGTTTTGAACCAAGGAAACCGAAAATATTTTTGGGCAATTCAATGAAATTTCTTGAAAATTTCTGAAAAGTATGCAAAACAAAGTAATTTCTTCACCTAATCATTTATTTGGTATAACTACATCGTAGGCTTAAAACTAAATTAATAACGTACCAAAGTACTGTGGCAGGGGACTTGGTTAAGTGAGTAACGCCGCGCGCCATTAGCGGAGAAAGAAGCTTTGGCGTCGATAGCGGTACAACGCCCACGCGTACACTCTGTCAAGATGAAAGCCGTTTGTAGCCGCTTCGAGACTGAATTATGCTACTTAATGCAATCGCGTTATACAGCCGCACTCTCGTCTATTAACGGCTCCAATAAGCGGTGATTCCGCGTCAAGAGGCTCATTTCCGCGCAAACCCACGCTCTCGTCGGGGGAGGAATATTGCATTCGCCGCGAGCTCCGCACGGCCGCCTTACTGCCCCGAGGCGCTTCGGCGCATTTCAAGACGACCCCTCGCTGCCTCTCTCACGTCGACACTTATTTTACAAACGGCTAGAGGAGGTGTTTGACGAGGCGAAGCTCAAATATTTGGACTCTTGCGTTGAGAGCTTTTTTCTTCCGGACAATCCAAACTCTTCTCCTTCCCGTCCTTCAAGAATCGAGGGTAAGGAATTGCTTAATCCGGCTGATTTGACTGTGTCTTCATAAAAGTGTAATTAAATTAAGCTCACCCTTTCTAAGGTAATGCTTAAGGTTAAATGTTATCTAATATATACAAGTTGCGTGCGGAATTTCAAACCTTAACAAGTAATTAAAAAAATAATCGGTTATAAAAGAATATGAAATTTTTAATAGATTGTGAAGAATAAGATGTATGTTTAATTTCAATCAAATAGCTTGTTAATGTTTGAACACAACAGTTATTATCATTACTTCTTAACCAATGCAAATAGTGGACCCTTCACAACCTCGTGAAAGGATTGGTACGGTAAATGTTTAGAGATATCTGAGTCCGTGCGCATTGGGTATGCCCAATCCATTAGCGAATATTATTGTGCTTAGAAATTGAGCCACTGCGATGTTGGATTTCATGAGAAATCTGGGTTAATTTGATCGTACTCTAACAATGTGCAGTTAAAATTACAATTTTATTTTATCTATCTATCAATACACGATAGTTAGTATTACATAAACTTATGTCCCAATCAATGTTATTACCTATCTCTTCGATGATTTGCGCCAACAACTTTTGGTACAATTAAAGGGAAATTAAACATTTACCATACATGATTCACGGTTAAACTTTCGAATGCTGTTACTAAAGTATGCTGCCTGTCGTTCGTTACCTTTTTTTGCCATTATCATTTTCTTCACTCTTAAAAAGTTAATTTTCTTCCATTTGCATAAGTCTAGCATCAGCTTGAGTTTATGGCTAATTTTAAAACGCTAACGCAGCTTTTTCAAACTCACATTTGTACTCACATTATCCTCGCAAGTACATATATATATCGATCCCAGCTGACTCGCTTCTACTCCTCGCGTGCCTTAATTAACCTCCCGATCATTCTAAATAGCTTATCGACAAGCAATTATTTTTGGTAGCAAAGAATAATTAATCACCACACCAAAAAATCCAGCTTCATTATAAAATCTTAATTCAGTTTTTTTAAAGCTATATAGGAAACAAGTAGTAGTAATTTTTGAGGTTCATCGCTCCACATCGCTCCATTACTCCATTCACATGAAATCGTTTACCAAGACGGCCTCTCCTTCGGGAAGCATTAGTCGAAGCGACACTACGCGTCCATTATAATAAAATATGAGTCATCGGTGTCATCGCGCGAGTGCACGATATTGCACAAAAGCCGAGCCCGGCGGAGCGAGCGAGAGAGTGACTACGGCGCGGGGGAGAGGGGGGGTGCGCCGGCATCGTCTCTGATATCGTACGTCTCTCTTGCGGTCTAATCAAAATTGATGTCCCGCCGGGGTTCGGTTGACGCTTTTAGCTCGGTTGACTGAAGCGCCGCTGGGGATATATACGCGCGCGTGTATACGCTCTCGCATAAACAGCATCCAGCCCGGCATAATTTTCGCGCGCTTGCGGATTGATTAACGAGCCGGCATTGTCTCTGTATCTCTGGCTTTGAGGCAGCGCCCTGGCCTTCCCTGCTCTTTCAGGCCCCCGATCCCGCACCCCGTCCACTCGAGCCGAGCGGATCTTTTTTATCCGGCGCGTAATCGCGACTCCTTCTTTCCCCTTTGAGCGCGCGACAAAGAAATCGCCCGCCGCTCTCTGATCTCGAGTCTTCTCGTCTGATCGCTCGGCGATATATCAGGCACAGAGGGACACTTTTTAAGGACAAACCCTACTCCGCTCCTTACATCTCTTACCGATTCCCTTTTGACGATTTGTTTAACGAGATACTCCTGCAAGTGAAAATAATAAGCTCCCGATCGACAACACTATAGCGAGTTGTCCTTTGAAACGAAACGAGTGTACGTACCAATCTGTTAGACCTTCGTACCCGCAGTTCGGCGCGATTCTCATCATTGCGCAATTCATTGCCCAACGTCCCTCGCTGCGTCCCTCGACCTCTTTACGTCTTCTCCTGGTATTTTTTTTTCTTTTTTTTTGCGTTAAAGTGCAACGTGGGAGAGGAGGCAAACAAACGCGACCTACCGCGCATACGTTATTTGGCGCGCGGCCAAACTGTAGACATGCCAAACGCGTCGGATACGCACCTTCGACGCACGGTCTGCGCACGAAACTGCGTTTCCGCCGTGTGCCCCCGGTATCCCTTCATTTTTTCCTGCTGCGCTTCCGCCCTCGCCCCCCGCCGGTGGGAACGTCGCATTAAGTTCCTGTTTTAACGCGAGAGCTACCCGCACCCAACGGTCGACCGAATAAATTCCAATTCCGGGCCTCCCGGATCGTTTTTTCGGCTCATTAAGCTGACATTTTCAGGATCGTTCGCAGGCGATCTCCTATTTTATTTTTAGCTTTAGGCTCATCGATTGACCAATGCAAATTTAACTACCACTTTTAAAAAAAAAAATTAAATTTACAAACGCTATTGCTTTTCGTTCTCGAGCAGTCACCACATTATCAATTCAATCAAGCACTTCGCCCTCAAAAATTTGAGCCAACGGATGAATTTTCCGAGCGAAGTCAAACAAATCCATCGTCCGCCGCTGTTTAAATTTAACTCCGGGGGGAGGGGGGGGGGGGAATGCTGCGACCACAGCGTGGTAAAAGGTACGCCACGCGGCTGTACAAATACACCGCCGGGGGGGACGGGGACGGTAACATTTGATTTCGAGCGATCAAGGGTATCATCGCCAGCGAGGAAACAAGGGAAGACGAGAAGAGTGGGGTCTGCGCGCGGCGGCGGGTGGGAGAGAGTCACGACGTACGGTCTTCAATGGACTGGGCAAGCGAACGCGAGCGATGGTTTGCGCAAGCTGCGCCGCCGAGCGTTGCTCCCTCCCACCCAGCGGAACGAGCGAAATAATTCAGCCGTCCGAGCGTGATACCGTCGATCGTCCGCATCCCCCCTGCATATTTTCGTTTGGTGTCGACGCCGCGCGTAAATCGAGCTCCGAATCGAAACTTTTCGTTTCTCCCTGTAATTGCATTTTAGATATTTATACAGGCGCGTAACGTTGTTTTAACGAGGCTTGCGTTACATGCAAGCCGCCGGCAATTTGTACGTTCAATTTTTCGGTTTTTCGATAAAGAGCTAAAGATAGTTGAGATACGTCAGCGAAAAGAATTTGACGGAAAATCAGTGATATCGTTTTGCTGTAAACTTTATTTTAGGTGATCTCTACGAAATCTGGATTATTCCAGTCTTTAATATTTAATTCGACTATTCGAAAGAGAAATATAGACATGTGACAACTATACGAAACAGACATGAAATAAAAAATCAATAAAAAATTTCAGCGGATATTTGAATCAAATTTAGATTCGGTAAAATCATCCATTTGAAAATCCAGAAATTACAAATAATTACAAGAAGAGCTTGATTTCCATTTTTAAAATACTGTACCTTTTTGAACATCTTGATTCTGAAGAATCTCTATACAAAACGAACCAAACAAGTAAAAATATTTTAATTAACAGATTTTTTTTCAAATTTAAAAATATCCCACAGTTTTCATCCCTCAAAATGAGTGGCTAATTAAAATTCATACTTGTTTGCCGGGCAAATTATGATCTCTTGTTGTAACAGACCAATCAAAAGCTTAAAAACTGGTTTTAAAAACGACGGGTTATCGTTACTCCTCCTGACTTCGTAGTATTAGAATTACAACCTGGATTGCCAGAGGAAGGTATGCGAAATCGTGAAATTAGGAATTTAATATTTCGCACCATCGCTCCTCAATTTTCACACCGGGAGAAAGATTCAGGTGGCGCGATTATGGGTTTTAATTAAAAATTCAATTACGACTAAATCGGTCCAAATCCCTTGGACGCGAAAAAACGGAAACCGAAAATTAATCTGGATCTAGCTATCTTTTCCCCTCCTCGCCTCCTCCTACGGGTTAACTTTGGCATATATATACAGAGGATCTCCGCCTCTCTTTCGCTCTCCCTCTGCCATTCCCTCTTGGCTACAATCTGCGAACTTAGGTCGTCGTCCCCCGAATACTTCACTTCCTCATCGGATTTGGCAAAGCCTTGAATGCAATAATTAACCGCGAAATACGATTTAACGAAGGAGCCAGTACCTCTATCGGCGCGATAATTAATAGGAGAAATGCTCGAGCGTGGAGAATTCCATTTTCTCGAGTGCGATCTAGCGAGTCAAATATCTCGAGTGTTGCTCTGATAGTGTCAATCTTTTTAGAAGTTGCTTCAATTCAACACAAGTACCCATTGAATAATTCGTTAACGAAGTGAACTTGCCACAACTCGAAATACTCATCTTCTTTTTTAGTCCAAAAGTATCATTCATTATAAACTGCAAATGATTGAAAGTTTCAAATTTGAGTAAGAAAAACATTCTGATCTCGTAGCTCGCGTTTCCCGCCCCATCGATCTTCGGTGTACTCCGATCGCAGAAAGAAAAGTAATGACTTATATTTCCGGCAAATCGATCCCCGGAAATGTAATTTAAAAGTTTCGAGAGCGCCTCGCCGCTGAAATCGCAAGCCCGCGTATTAGCGTTCGATCTCGACGCCCTAATCGCCCGAGGAATTAGCCCGACGACGAATCGACTCGACAAAATGTGTACGTCGGGAGTCTTGTTTGCAAACTCGTACCGAGGCGACGTACGGCTTCCAAGATTGAAGAGGTTAACTTTGCAGCGGATCAATTTCCTCGGCTCGATACCCCGCGCGCGCTCTCGATTTCCATCTCGGTGCTGTCGACTCCCCGCTTACCGACCCCCCCCCCCCTCCCGTCTCGCGATCTTATACTTCCGACCCGCGACAAAGGTAGCCCTGCCCGGTACACGGGGAGTGTGCTCTGCCTTTGTCTCTTCCGCTGCGGATATCTCGGAAATTGAATGGTTTGATTTTCGTTCGGGGACGAGTTTTATAAACGCTAACCTAGATTTTCAAAATATATTATGCGATATTTTCAATATTTTAAACATTATTTATCAGCCGTTTAAATATGTAAATTATTAATTACCAAAATGCACTTTCAGGAATTTACGAACTCTTGATAAAAGCATATTCGATTTAAAGCAGTACTGAATAAAATAAAATTTCTGAAATTAAGTAATGGAAATACTATATTCTGTTTTCTTAACATATTATACTTGATTCGCTAATTAGCTACGGAACTGCATATTTTGGGTTGCACAAAAACCGTAATGAATCGCATTTTAACAAAATTGCTCGCCTTTACAATTTATTACGCGCTGAATGCACTTTAAGTTAATGAGGAATTCAGGCAAATGACTCGCCGGCGCTCAGTTAATTATATTTCCCTTCTAATTCGCAGCCGCGCCAAAATGAAAAATCCAACGTGGCACCGAGGAATCGCTACCTTTTGACCCGACGATAAATTCCCCATTTGTGCGCCCCGTCCGGGAAAAAGGCATTTCTGCTCGCGCTTTTCCCCCCTCCTCTCACCCCCTTCTCGTTATGACGAGGCAAAACGATCCTTCGTTTCTTCGTATAAGGACGGCAATTTCGGTCGAGCGACGCAAACGCGCGCGCGCGCCGAGATTGCATCTGGCGGACCATCGGGCGAGCTAATGACCGACCGCGCCGTATTGAAACTGCACAGGTTGTTCCGCTAACTGTATTGGAATAACGCGGCGGCCGCCGTTGCCCGCCCGTAACAATTATATGCCCGCGCGCTCGTATCGCCTCGCCTTTTCTCTTTCCCCGACTTTCTTTCTTTGCCTTCGCGTTCTAAATCGCTTTACTGCGCCTTTCTCTCTTCCTGCTTTTTTTTCCGCGCTCCCTCTCGTGCGCCGCGCGCGAGAGCCTTTTCCCCCGTTGCTTTTAAGCGTAAATCGATTTTTCAAATTAATACGATGTGAAGCTCGCTTCTCCCACGGTTTCTCCAATGCTTTCGAGTGCTCTCCACTTTCGGGAATGCCCTTTCGTTCGCGCTCAATCTGTACGTTGGTGAAAATACGAGCAAATTGCGAAATAACGAAAAAGTTGCGTCGCGCGGCGGAAAGGACGAAAAAAAAAATTTTGAGTTTAAACGATACACGCGTCTGTTTATAGAGGCAGTTTAGTTATGACAAACTCGCTCGACACGGGCATTTTGCGCTTGCCGCGGCACGTAATAAATGACTTGGAAGTCGCCCCCGACTATCCGCCAACAAAGTTGCCCTCAAACAGTTGAACAATCTAGCGCCGGGGCAGTTTTCATTGAGTCACTCGTAAACTTACCTTCGGGCGTGGCGTCCGTCGCGTAGATCCGACGAAAACAGATAAACAAGGCCCCCTTAAGTTTCGCACTTACGCGAAAACTCTTATACGAGCGGACGCGCGGGAATTTGCAGTCTTCCTCGATGTAACATCGTGAGAAAGGATGAGAGGGAGAGAGAGAGAGGGTGAATGAGCGAAATGGAGAGGCCACGGGCGTTCATTCCGAAGCTGGCTGTTTGCACGCAGCCGGAGCCCCAGTGACCGCGCACGTGCCCCCTTCTTCCGGTCGAGTTCGCGTCCTTCCTCGAATTTGACTTAATATTGTCCAGGGTGAAAGGCCGGGCGCGAGCGTCAGAGGAGGAGAGGGAGATCGCGGCATTCAATAAAAGGAACTGGGAAAAGGCAAACGAGCGGAGATCGACTTTGGGCGCGGTTCGCTCACAGCTTTCCTCCGTGTTTGCCCGCGTGGCTTTCATTAAACGACTGGACCCTATCAAAGGTGAAACTTGTACGAGTTGCGATTCGCTTACCACGGCTATATTGGAGTACGGCTGACCCTTTTTTTTCTTTTTTTTTAAAGTTGTAATGATTTCGGTGCCTTTGGCTTGCAGTTGCTTTAGTACCTTTCGATACTGGACGACAATTAAAGTCTAATGTGCGTCCGAGTCGTCTGGCATTGTGTACTTTTTGATAAGGCCCTTCTAAATTACGTCCAATTATACAGAGCGAGGAACGGTAGCCTCGCGTTTTTTCGCGACTGCCGGCCCGCCGACGTGTAGCTCGGGCTTGTACGCACGAAATTATGCCACGCGCTCATGCATATTTATGAGGCGCGAGGCTCGCGTGATGCCGCGACCCCGTCGGGTTGTTCCCGCCGCCTCTCCGACCTCCGCGCGCGAATGCGAGGAGCGAAAAAAAGGCCGGGAGAGAAAGTCGCACGTTAAACAGCTTCATAAAAGAAGCGGGCGACCTCGGTGTAATTTCCGCCGTCGTCGCGCGCTCGGAGGCCAATTAGATACCGAGAGAAGCCCGTTAACGGACGATTCGGCCAACTATTCCTCAGAGTGCCGAGATGACGCGCGCTCCGAATTCCATGGATTTGAACAGGCGAGGAATGCCCGCCTGTTCGCTGCGCTCTTAGCACGAATCGCCGCTGCGAAACTACCTTCAGTAAGAGATGTAGCCGGAAAGCAGTTTAAAGCCAATACTAGTGGTTAGAGGTGTCGGAAGCTATTTATCCATTATGAAACTATAACATTCCATAGAAGTATGAGATTTCGGTTTTCTTAAATTCGCTATCCAGATATCGATACTAAGATGAATCAAACCTTGAATTGAAGGCAAAGGCAAGAAAATTGCAGCACGTTTTATGTGCACGCAAGAATTCGAAATGGAGATTGGGTTTGAAGTAGAACTAGAAATGTGATAGACACTTGATCGTTAAATGTACATTTAAAGTCGGTAGTTTAGATAAGAGATTTCAATAAAATCACACCTTAAAATTATTTCACGTATATTCGAATGAGATTCAAATGCCAGAAAGTTGAAGGCGCCCGAAGTATCACAAAATCCTCTAGTCAATTGATGATAGATAACAACCTTCCCTTTGTCCTTAAAGCTTTTTAAAAATCGTAAAGGATCGTTCATAGACTCCTTGGAGCGCGTAATGATCCGAATCCGCCGGTGAATTTTGCCGACGACAAATTTCGCTTGATTCGAAGATGGATCGCCTCATTATGCGAGTGGCACCGCGCGGAAGTAGCCGAGTACCCTTCTAATCGCGCGAATCGATCCGAGCGCGCGGGCGGCGCGAGGGACGTCGGATTCGCGGTGGACGGGCTCGAGTAAACTCGCGCGAGTGGCAAGTTCGTCCGGCTATCGGGCGGAACTTTGATCCGCCGGAATCGTCGAGCGAGCGTCAGCCGCTGCGTAACCCTCCCCCGCAAATCGCTCTTCCGCTTCTCCGGGCTGTCCGGGGGCGCGCGATGCGCAATTGCCGCCGTCGGACGGCGAAACGAGGCGAAACTCTATCAACGGCGGATTGCTAATATAAACCCGGGGTATCGCGTGCTTATTACCGCGGAAAGGAGCTGCGCGAACGCGGAATTCGATTAATTAATTTCGGCGAAAGATTAATCTGGCCGGAGCTCACGGGGACGAGATATCCCGGTGACTGGGATTTATTAGGCCGTCTGCTGGGACTAAGTTCGCTTCAAAAGTTATACCTCGAAATATGCTGCTACCGGCTACAACGGCTTATCTGCTGTTCACTATTCCCGGGCTTAAATTAATTCCGTTTATCATATTTTTCCCGGCGACTCGTCCCGGCGACGTCTATCTGGCTCGAGGAAAAAGGGGGCAACCAGCGCAGCAGCAGCCCAGGCAGTCAGCGTCTGCCAAGAGCTGGCAGAGAAGGGGTGTTATTCCGCAGCGGGAAGTCTCGAGTAACCGGCGAGTCGGAGAGAGAGAGAGAGAGAGGGGTGGCGGGTGGAAACGGTAGCTCTGCGCCAACCCCCTCATAAATATTCACGATGAAATCTACTCCTCCACCCCCTTCCCTCGATAATAACGGGCCCTCCGAAATATATATACGAGTGGCTGCTATCTGATGCGCGTACGTACACACGAGTGCGCGCCTCGGAATCTCACTCGTAGTGGCGGGGCCAGGACTGCGTCTATCTCGTTGCATTATCCATCGCGACGGTAGCGGCGTCGGCGGTGGCCTCTGGAACGATCTAGAATCCCTTGCAACTTTGCCGCGTCGAGGTTACTGTATCTCCGGCGCGTCGGAGTCTTATCTGACGAAAAACCGCCGGGGCTCACTGGGAGAGAACAGCTCTCGAGGTGCCGAGAGGGAGAGGCCTCCGCCGGTCCACACGGCATTTCCCGCGCGAATTGATGATGATCTCGCTCGCAGCTCCCTATCGTGCTGAAAAGTTATCAATAATTTTCGAGATCCGCTAAGCCCCCGGAACTGCCACACGGTCTCTTCTTGCCAAAGGCTGCTTCTCCGTTGAGTAATCCTTGGGGAGCTTCGATGATGTGCTAATTCGTAAAATAAAACTTCTCGGCTGAGGATCATAATTATAAAGTAAAATATCTTTATTTTTCTAAGTAATGAAATGTCAGATTTAATTCAAATTCTAAATTTTCTTAGAAATTCAAATAATAGTCACACTTAGAACTGCCTACGGTTATTGCTTATTATTAAAATGTGAATATAAAAATTGATAAAGAGAAGTATAATAAGCGTAAATAAGTAGAAAAATCAAGATTTCATGAGACAGGAGGTACTAAAAGTTGAAAAAGTACTTCTCTGTTTATACAAGGGTAAATTTTTATTCAAAAGATGGAGGATTTAAAGAATTGGTAGTCTTCCTCAAGCTTTCGAATATTATTATAATTCAAGATTTTTGAACGTCAGTCACGCAATGATCGAAAACGCAAACTTCCTCGTAGGCTGTTCTCAATTATCCGATAATTTAGCAGGAGTTCTCAGGAGTGTTCCACACAGTGGAAAGTGTCTGGCAGGAAAGTTCTACCCCACTTCGTGCTGCGCGTCTAAGCGAAAACATTACACGGCGTACGTGATCCTTTCCGGTCCGCGCTCTTCCAAGATTGAGTGCACTGCACTGACTCGTTCACTACCGGCTGGAGACCGGGGTAAATGGAGACGCGCGGCTAAATTGGTAAAAATGTCCAAGTGGTCGGGATACGAGTAGGCGCACACGAACCGGCCATTCCTCAGCGGCCGGTAGGGACTAGTCCTGCTCGTTCCTTTCACTTATACCGACGGTCCAGCCGAGTTCCTCGTCAGGTGCGAACATTTTGATTTTCGGCGCTACTGTTCGTGATCAACGCAAGGAAAAAATGCGAAACTAATATTTTTTAAGTGCCGCTTCGCCGGTAACTGAAAATATTCCGCGAAAAACTCAAAAAGAACGTCGCTGCTATGTTAAAAGCGCCCTGGGTTTAATACAGGTGTTCGATAATGCGGGCACGGAAATGCCAGATAAAATTGAAAATTCCATGAAATTTCAAAGCCTCCCTCCCGACGACATCCAGTATCGCTATTCCCGAAAGACACTCACGCCTCCGCGTGCAGAGCTCGTCCCCACGTACACACTTGCGATATTCCCGTCTCTCTCCTCCTTTTTTTTTTTCTTACGTCGCAAGTATCGACGCGAGACGCACATATATATGCGACCCGACATTTTGGATAATGCCAGTACGAATGAAGACGGGAAATTGAGTGACCTACGTGAAATAGACACGGCGCACGGGGACGGGGTGAGACAACCTTCATAAAAGATAAACGAAATCTTTCCGGCGGCAGGTATCGCGCGTGTTGATTCGCAATCACGCGCGTCCGCCTTCATCGGATGTGACAAGTTGGCCGAGGCTTTCCAATTGCCGGGCTCGCGCGTTGCTCATTTTCCCTGGTATTGCCGAGACGGAGAGAGAGAGAGAGAGAGAGAGAGGCGACGGCGAAGGGAATCGATTCCCGGAACGCCCGATGATCGAGTGCTGACCCCTCCGGGCTTCTGATTTTTTGCTCCTCGACTTATGAATTTTTATAACGGAATTACCAACGTCACGTTGTTTTTTCTCGCCGCTGCTCCAGCGCCGCGCTTAAAATTACGATCCACGTCGCACGCAAGAAATTAATGAGTAACTGGAAAATATTTTATGGACATACTTAGGAGGGCCTTCTAAATATAGAGGATGCTGAAAAAATAACTAAAAATACCCGGTGTACTTATGCGGAGACGGGGATAACAGTGGAAGGTCATCGCGGGCAAATTGTCAATGAATATACATAGTATTTTAAAGCAGATATAAAAAGAGGATTTTGCGCTGTGGGAATATTTATCGCGCCGGTTTTTTGGTTGTTGCAAGTACGCGACGTATAGAAAAAGTCGCCGTGAGGAGGAACTTTGACGGTCGCGAGGAGAGAAGAAAAAACTGCCTTTGCATTCGCGAGTTCGCGAAAACTTTTTCGATGAATAAAAAGCGAAGTCGGAAGCGTCGCCGGCAGTTCATCAATGAAAAATGCAAATGCCGCTTCTCGCCTTCCTCCGCGGGAACAAATACTGCCTTTGTAGCCGAACTGTGTAATCGCTCGGTAAAAGAAGGACAAATATTTATGCGAGGATCTAACGCGAGCCCCCGCGTAAAATGAAGTATCCACGGGCGGCGTATTCAATTTGCAGACTGGGCTCTTCGACGGCAGCCGGAGACCAGCCCCCGGAGTCGATGAGTTTCGGGCTGCGGGGTCGGCAAACGAATCTCGAGAAAACGAAGTGCGCGGGAGACGGCACTCCGACAAAGACACACAGTAACACAATGCGGCTTGTTTCAAGAGACTCTCGCCCTCTGGCTCCCCCCGCGTATCTTTCGCGCCATTATTTCGGCCTTTCTCCACTCGCTCCCCGGGCCTCCTTCAGACGCTGAATTAGGTGCTCGAGAGCGCAGTTTCTCCGGATCCTTGCCTCGGGGACATCGTTACACAATGAAGATGCGGATTTCGCCTCCTACCTACGTCTTGCGCTCTCTACTCCCTATCTACTACTCCATCCCCCGCATCTCTCCTTCTCTCTTTCTCCTTTACTTTTTTTCTCGCTTTATTTCACCGGGCTTCTGCGAGCGTGTACCTAGTGTACACGCCAGCCAGAGAATTCTTGGGTTGTGCTCAGCTACAAAATTCACGAGTTAAGTAAGAGGGGAGTGGAGGACGAGTAGCTTAAAGTAATACACGTGACGGAGTTAAAGCTAAAATCTTGCTTAAATACGTTTTACTCTCATTTTTTTCAACAACATTTTAAACGAATAAGTATTTTACTTATTGTCTCTCAAATAGCTTTAACGATTTATTTTTCGATATATTTATTTCTATGATAGTTTTGAATTTCGTAACTCGAATATCCTGAAATATCAGTAGTAAGATGAACTTTTGATCAGGCATGCCGGCAAAAGACTCAATTGTTATCCATGAACATTTTTTACTGATCCAATATGTTTTTTTTTTATGTATGATTAACAAATAATGACAGTTAAGAATGAAGTAACTTGAATATCCTGAAATTTCAGTAGTAAGGTCCAAATTTAGTCAGACATACACTTATACTTTCTTGCTATTGCCATAAATTACAGAAAATGGAACTAATCGTACGTAAATTTAAAAAATAATAACTTGTTCAACATGTTTGTACGTACGATTGACAAATAAAATCAATAGATATTAGTAAAATTACAAAATACAGAAATTAGTAATTATTATACACAGAAAACTGAAAAATGAGTTAAATCACTATTACAAACAAAAAAAGCCAGGACACGAGTCACTCCCAAGAAGAAGATCCGAAAGGGAGCCAGTTGAAAACGATTACGTACAAAGTGCAGGCTCGTCGTTATCGTGCGAGGGACCCTCGCTTTCTTTTTCTCTCACGGCTCAATAAGCACGTTCCTCCTTTGCTCCGGATAATTTTCGCCGAGTTTACGAAAGTTCGTCGCACGAAGGTGGGGGAGGGCACGAGGGGGGCACAAAGTACAAGGAGGAGGCGATTCCTCTCGCGCGCCCGCCGTGGGGAAAGGAACTTGGGCGCGAGAATCCGAACATCCGGGGCGGAGTGTTCACGTCACCGGAAAGTAGCCCCCTGGAAAAGTTTCAGTGTCGATCTTTCCTTTTGGAATTCCCCTGCCCCCACCGGCTCGCGCCGTCCTTTCCGCGCCCGTCCAATCTCCCGATCTCGCCCGGATCCCGTCTGTCTTCTTAATAAGATTATTAACGCTCGCCATCGATGTGTTTTGCGTCGAGTTTTTTCTTATTCGTTACCTTGTACGCGCCGACGTCCAGTGGTTTATTGCGACGGGGGCTAAACCGTTTTTGAAGAAGTTGAGGGGTACTCGCTGACCGGTTTTAAGAGCTTCGTTGAACTTTTACAATTAAATCGCCGTTTGATATTGAGTGACTTGAACTGTGAGTGGAGAGTGAAAAGTTTATGCGATTCATTAAAAACGACCGTGTTTCATTCCATAAAAATTCTGGCTAAATGGGATGAAAGGTATGCCCGGTTACATAATGAATTTGAAACTTTATGCCCAGCGATTGTTCCGAGAGGTTAATCCAATAACTAAAAAGTTTTTAACTAAGAAATGGGAATATAATAAACCAAAATTTCTTGAAGTAAAGCGTGACTGGCTTTATCAATTTGACGAATATAAATGTATGATTCAAAGTTAAATATGTATATCCGACTAAATCTTAATTTTACTACTGATATTTTATAGCAGTAAAAGCACAAGTAAATTTATCTAATAGGAGAATATTTTTTTTAATTAATTTTTAACTAATAAAGTGAATAATAGTTTTATTATTTCATATAATTGCAATTATAGAAAAATTATAACGGCATGTCTGACTGAACTTGGATCTTACTACTGACATTTCAGGATATTCAAGTTACTTCATTCGTAACTGTCATTATTTGTTAATCAGACAAAGAAAGAAATATGTTAGACCAGTAAAAAATTTTCAAATTTATATACGATGAATCTGTGCACAGTATGTCCGACTAAAATTTGATCTTACTACTGCTATTTCAGGATATTCGAGTTACGTTGTTCAAAACTGTCATTACTGGATAATCTTACGTATAAATAAATGTATTTGCCATGCAAACAATTCTGTTAAACGATAAATAAACGCGAAACAATTGAAATGTACGTAGTTTAAATCGTCCAACAGTAAAAGTATCACCCGTAGCAGCGTCTAAGAAGCTTACGTCGCCAACTCGAATAAAACTCGAATCCTCACGAGCTTTCCGTCGCACGTACTCGGGGCTCGTGAATCGGCCGTTAACGGCAGGTCGCCCCCGCGCGGCTGCATTGTTCCCCCGCGCTCCCGCGCGGCCCCGACAATTTTCGAAATGTCCGGGCGAAACGGTCGCTCCTCTCCCAACGAAGCGTAGAAGAGAGAGGGGCTTAATTAGCGGCAAGTACGTATCGTTTATAGGCGCGGCCGCAGTAATTTGCCGGAACGGCCGGCCCGGGTATTTACTATGACAACGGTTTTGCGCCCGGTAATGCGACCGCGCGCGCGCCCGCCCGAGCAAGAAGACGAGGGCCGTTTGTTTCTCGTTTTGCCCTCCGCGCGCACCACTCCGGCCATTTTTTGTCCATTACCAGATTCCGGCGCGCGCCGAGGCTTAAGCGACAACAAACACAGCTGGTACCGCGCGCTTTAATTAGAAAATGAAGTTTTTCGCCCGGCCGCGCGCTCCATACGCTAACCTCTCTCTCTCTCTCCCCTCCCCGGCTTTTTACTCCCGGTCTTCCTAATTCCTCCCGCGAAGCGGGCTATGATCTTCCCCGTTTCGCCGGGGAAAAAAGTGAGTCAGCGAGTTTTTCCGCCGGTTAGTTTACTCCGCTCGAGCGTGATACACCCGAGTTTTTGCGGCGGCGGGTCACGTCGCGCGAGAAAATCGCACGATACATTTTTTCTTTTAACGCCGCGGCCAGCGAAACATCCCCCCGCGGCTCTCTTCGGCCATACAACGCACACGGGGCCATTATACAGATTATCGACGAGTGAACTCGATTAATCGCACTCGGTTTTCGTGAATAAATGAATCGCCGAGTAGGGATACAGTATTAACGTGCTTTTTGTCGGCGCTGATCTCCGCATTTGCAATAAATGTTGATCAAATATCAATCTTCCTTCGAAAGCACTCGCCGCGGCGCTTTGTATAATAAACGAAATTTAAATGCTAAAAAATGCTCGATGCTCTTGTCGTGATGGAAGGCAAGCGATGCCGAGTGCATCGGTACACGCCGCAATAATGTAACACAATCGAACGTTAATCCTCTAAAAGCTCGAGGCGGAAGTGGCCAGTAAAGCTTGCACCCGTCAATTGCACTCAACGCCACGGACGCATAATAAATCGACGCGATAGCACGTAGCTTCGAGTGCCGCTTCGCAAATGAAGTGCACGCTAATAGCGAAGGCGGCAGTAGCTCCTTTCGAGACGAGCGGCGATGAGAAGACGAATTAAAAATCCACTAGAGGGTCGATCAAGGCGTCGATGTTCCCGAAGGGATCAGGGATGGACTGTTCATTTCATGGATCGTCGGTTTCTAGAGTAGAAACTACAATTTTCTACGAGCATTTTTTATTCTATTTCGCCCTTGGTATTGAAGACTGAAATTTTCCGCAGTCAGTTTTAAAATCTTTTAGTCAATTACACATATTGGATAGACCACCTTATTAATTGTATCTTAATAATTAGAAAATTGAAATGCGTTTCCTGTTCCCTACATATTTGTGCAGTTTCATCTCTTTTAATTAATGAAAGCAAAAAAAGCATTTGGCCTGTTAAAAAAGAGATTTTTAACCTACATTGATGTGCAATCAAACCAATGCTTTTACGTGCAATTAAAACATTATTCACATTCGCATTAAAAATTTATTTGAAAATCCGATGTAAAGTAAATTTATATTTCTCTACCGGATTGCTTTTGTATATAATTTGTATCGTTACGCTACATAAATAAATAAGTAAATTATTCGTGTATAGTTTTTCGCGAAACTGAATATGAAAACAAAATTTATCAATTTTCGTGGAATCGTCAGAAATATTTACGGAGCTTTCAAGCTAAACTCGGGCCTTCAACTCTTCAAGCTCAACTGGCGTCCGGTTCTACTGTCTTTCGGGCCGTCTTTGAGCGGCGGAATTGTTTTTTCGGCATCGCTGCTAATAGATATTGCTTCCGCCCATCAAACAGCTTGGCAATTCGACCTTCTCCTCTCGTTTCTCTTTCGCGCTTCGCTTATCTCTCACGGGAGCATTAAAGGGGGCCGACAGCGGACGTTTGTATTCGTTAGGGAGATTAAGCAATTCGAGCTTGGTGAAAATCACAAAAATGTCGAACGCCATGCTTTTCTTTTGTTTTACCCTAACAAACACTCGTACTGTCACGTATTTTCGGGGAAACCTTTTTTTTAAATGTTGGACAATGACATCCCAGGAATATCCGTTATATTTGTTACTTTTTAAATTGAGATTATTTTCTGTTGTTGAATAAAAGATACCTTTTAAAATCAAGAAATAAGTTTTTTATCTTGAAAAAGAGGAAATAAAAAAATAAAAATTTCTGTTAGTGTTATTCTCAAGTTTTTATTTATGATGTTAATCTTAATGAAATCGTTAGTCTTCGAATTTATACAGCTACTTCTACACGTGAATCTAAAATATTTATATTTATTGGTCCTTACAACTGTTAATTAATTTATAAATAGGCTCTGCGTAATTTTGAAATAGAATTTTTTTTTCGAAATCACCACGATCAGAGTCAGCAAAAGTTCGTGACACACCTCATAAGACAAGTTCGCGAAGGTGTTAGCACGTGCGGCATTCCCGGAGCTATTCGACGTGTCCCGGTAAAAGAGCAACAGAGCTACGGAGGGGGGGCTTGCGAGCGCGCGCGCCTCTCACTCCCAATAAAGGGTCGCTTTTCTGCCGCTGCGCCTCCGCCCCTCAACCCCCCGGTCGTAGCGTGCAGTCCTCCTTTATTTTCTCTCTCACGCCTCCATTTCGTGTCCATCCCGGCGGCTCCCGGAGGAAAGAGTATTTTAGGTGCTTCGAAATTTCTATGAGCGCTAAAGTTCTTTTAGCGAGAGCTGGAGATGCCAAGTGGGCTTCTTTCAGCTGCGCGCGAACTTTCCTAGTTAGAGCGACTATTTGGTCCGGAGTTGCGGAAATTTTATTCCTCCTTTTTACTTCGGCCTTCTTTTCGGCCGTCGCGCCCCACGTATGCTAGCCTTTTATTTGCTTGATTGGGCCGAGTCCATTGTGCTTTTTAAGTTTTGAAAGCGGCATCGTCTCTTGCACCGTCGAATTGCAACTTCGGCACAGAAGCTTAACAGAAGTTCACGGAATTCGTAAAACCCTCAAAAGATTAGCTAATTCCCTTTCTATTAAAGAAGTTGGTTCACTCCTTATGGCTTTTTTCTCATGTTATTTAATAAAATCAACCATTAAAAAAAGGGTAGCTACCCCACTCCTTCATCCCCTCTCGCCGAGTAAAAAAGAAACAACTGGCGAAGAAGGAGAGGCTTAAAAGGTGTCGGAGCGAAAAGTAAGATCGTAAACATGATTAACGTAACGGCGCAATAAAAATAAGTTATAAACGTAGTTATACTAAAACGCGTCTAACTGTCTCTCTTCCGCTGCTGGCCCGGCTAATGTCGGGGAATGAGCAAAAACAATGCGGGCCCAGAAACATTATCTCATACTCGAGGGAGGGAAAGGAGCGCGGGTGGGACGTAGCCCCCGCGAGTTAAAATTAAAGTGCCTCGCGGAACTTTCTTTCAGCGTAACTTCGTTAGTCGCAACAAATAAAAGCGATGCGCCCGGCCGCGGCGAATCCCGAAGCGGCCGCCTTTATCAAGTATTAAAACTTCTTAAATCGACGCCTCGGAAGAAGGCGCCGCTCCTGCAAGATTTAATGTCCCTTCTCCCCCCCTTTCCCTCGCTCGGCTTTTTGTTTCGATTCTCCTGCGCGACGAGCCATCGGATTTTTGTTCCGCCGGGGCGGTCGCCGAGCTTGCAACTTCCACCTCTTGAAAAAAAGATGTACTTACAAACTTTTTTTGCAGTTTCATTGCCAGTTTTCTTGATTTATTGGTGACGATTTAAATTTTTACAAGTATTCATTGCTGTGTAATTAGTATACTTACAATTATTACGTGCAATTAGGTGCCGTGCAATTAGTGTGTTAGTTTATTTCTTTTCTTATTGCACTCTTTCTGTTTTTACGACCCATTTTATTTTAATTTTTAGTTCATTAAAATGCTTTTTACACTGATCAGTCTAGAAGATATTATTTAAGAAAAAGGAAGTGACCAAAATAATGTAGTTCGTTTATGTTTAATAGAATGTCTACTCCGAACTATTGTATTAACAAGTCTGATACTACCCGACTAAAAATAAAAACTAATTTTCTCTATTTCATGTCGACACGTGCGCTTAATTAACATGATTGAGGAAGTCGAGACAAAAATTAACTGAAACAGTTTTCACTTAGCTAGAAGTATACCGACAAATAGCGTAATTCAATTAAACCCTCAGACAGAGACGAAAATATTGTCGGTCCGATCGATCGCAATCGAATTAACGCCGTCGTTAATAAAACTCGTTCGCGGATAAAAGAGAGCAAAATTTCCCCTGAAATTGATTCTCACTCGTATATCGCTTCACGTGCGAACTGGAGAAGGATCTACGCGGCAGATCGAGCGTTTGCGGTTTCGCCGTCAGTAGATACAGCCAGACACTGGTCGGCCGTCTTAACGCGCGCCGCCGATCTGCTCTCTAAAGTTTCGCGTTTTATCGCCACCGGCCGAGATATTTAATTTTTGTTCGGGGAGCGCCTTTACGGCGATACAGCGGCGATGAGGCGAAATGTGCTCGACTTACGCGTCTACGCCGCCTTTTTTTCTTATACCTTCGAGAGCGTCTCTCCTTTACGACGGGAGTTGACGATCGATTTCGAGGTCCCGGGGACCGTAAAAGGGCTGGCAATAAAAATGACGAGATACCGGAGTCGCTCGTTCCCCTCTCCTTACTCGCGTGTACTCGCGAGAGGCGTCCGCTCATTTGCCGATGTAAATCTGTCGAACTACGGGGGCGGAGGCAGAAGGAGAATCGCCCTTCGGAAAGTGAATTTTGCCGTAGCCCGATTCTTTTTCTTTGAAAGGATGCAGCGGCGGCTCCGGCGACTCGCCTGTCCTTTCGCCCCTCGGCAAAGGGTAGCTGCAACATTGCCCAGGATCCACTTGCTTATTCCGTCGGAAGCGGACTTCGTCCTTGCCCGCCTCTCTCCAGGGGGCGTCCCCGCGAGCGGCTGTATATTCGTCCCGGGGTTTCGCAGCCCGAGCTTTCAGATAAGTCTCTTTCGAGCTCCCTCTTTTTCCGGCTTCTCTCCGCTCGCCTGAGGTCAGTTTGTAGCGGAGCGAGAGGAAAAAAAAGGTTATCCATTGTATCGCTCGCTCTCTCCCTCTCCGTTCGACCGATCACTTTGTACCGCTGCCGAGTAATTTTCCCATGCGTCTGGAAATTGAAGCTCAAGTTTCTACTTACGGCCGTACTAGCTATTCAAATCTATTAGGACCCATTCTTCCTTTTTCTTTTTCAAACTTTTGCGCTCGCCTCTCGAGAGCACCGAGTATTTCCCTCTTTAAAATCGCGCGCCGTAATAATATCCCGGCTTTGTTCGGTCGAATAAAAAAAATCTTTCGAGGCCACGACAGCAGAATGCAAACCCTCAAAAATTCACTTGAAAAACTTGGCCATTCGATAAAACATCGGGATGAATAGCCGAGCGGCCGAGTGAATTGCGCACTCGACTGAACTATTCGAAAACCACGGCGCATCTCGGCGAAATCCGGGCGGCCCCGCCGCATATGCCGCTCGCTTATTTTTCACTGAGCGCAACGCGATAGATTCTCGACACACCGCAGCGCGTGGGAGATTAATTAAGCGGATGCGGGTCCGAGTCTTCCACCGCCGCACGCTGGAGGGAGGGGGACAGAGGCGGGGCAGGGCCGATAAGTCCGGCCTGGGCTCTGGTCATTGCGGTCGCGCTGGATTGAAAAATGGCGCTACCGACGGGCCTGGAAATTGTCCACGGCGGAAAATGGATCTGCAACCCGGTGGGCCGCGCGCTACGAAGAAGGCTACCGGGGGACCGGTCGCTCGCAATTTAGTAGCAATCAGCGCGACGCCTCGTTCGGCGCTCGATACGCGCTTGACCCTCGTCCTTTTTTGCAGCTTTTGGCACTGCTCGTTTTTTTCGAGAGGGAGGGAGGCCAGTTTCGCGAGGACCGCAATTTCGCTGGTGATCAGTGATTTAGATGGTGTCGAGTGAGAGGGAAATAATGGATGAATTTAAAAACTATTTTTTAATTAAGTATTTCTTTATAATTATTAAAATAGTATGAGTTTGTTATAGTCGATAGTTACGAGAAAAGTTATTTATCGAAAAAATATAGGTGTAGAGCGATCACAACGAAGCAGAAAATAAAAGTTTATTAATTTATAAATTGTTTTAATGCTGAAGTTAGGGCTCCACGAGGCTCAGACCAAGACCAATGTATTTAAATCTTGTAGGCAAGATCAAGACTCCATTTAAATACATTGGTCTTGGTCCTGGTCTCGTGAAGCTCTAGCTGAAGTTTGTAAACGTTCATTTTCCATTCAGGTCACTGACAAAAGTCTTCCTCACGCTCGTAGAATATCTATCAAAGAGTGAAAATAACACTCTACCGAAATGTTTACATCATTACACTTTAACGCGATGTATCCCCGGAACGGCATCATATTTCCGAGTGCGTAGCGGCCATTATTTACGTAGCACTAATCCGTGACTTGGGGAGTCCCGGGCTCGCATAAAAAGATACACAACTGACGTATTGTCGTGGCAAACTTTTTAATATTGCTCCTACCGTCGAATAATCTCCCGCATCCCCGCGGCCACTTGGTATTCCGGGTAGAGGCGCGCCTCTCTCACTTCGGAGTCCGGAATCTGTTTTCCTTGGCCCGTCCCTCGCGCCGCGGCAAAAAGTCCTCCGGAGGGTTCGCCGTGAGAACGATATTGAATGTCGCCCCGCCATTAAAACGCGAAGAGCGAAGAAAGAGACGGGGAGTGGAGGCTCCTTCTCGGTTTCACATGCGCGAAATGACTGTGGAGTGGTATTTGTTTCGTTTCTCCTAACTCCCAATGCGACTTTTTTTTTGCGCCGTAGTATCCATCAATGTTCACAGAACGCTCGAGTGTACTGATGTAATTGTACCTCTAAAACTCCATATGAATATTAGAGAATCAATGGAAACTTTTTTCATTATCAATGCTGTATTACCTAAGTAATTAGATGTGTTAATACTTAAATGAAGTCACGATTTCACCTGCACTTTGAAGCGTAACAACCGAAAAAGTTCCGAAAACTCGTCCCATTCTAACGTAATTGGAAAACCCTCGGGCCATAGACGCTTCGAGGCACTTCCATTACGATAATTACACATGCCTCTTTTTGTTGCGGGACGCGCGCGTGTGTGTGATTTCTCGTGTGCGCGACTGAAAAGGCTTAAACCACGCAGCACAGCGCGGGGTGGTCGTATTTCCGCTTCCGCGAACGTGCGCACGCATCTCCGGTGGGAATTCTGCGAACGAACGAGCTGGCAGAAACTTCTCCGGACGGCATCTTGCGCTTGCATTTTGTTGCGGCTGAAACGACCGATTTTTCTTTTGAATTTTGAATTATAATTAAGCTAATTTAAACGCGAGTTTATATTATACGAGTTATTAACGAATTTCCTTTTCGTTTTTGAAAGGAGAAAGGTTACGGATTAGGAGCAAGTATAGACCTACAAAACTTTTTAGATTGTTTAGAGCTTGTATATTATCTTCAAAAAATATGATCTTTAAAAATAAAATTAGTCTGGGAAAGGGGAAGGAAAGTTAAGGGAAATATTAGTGCAATTCGGTAAAATAAGTAGAAAAATCAAGATTTCATCCGACATTCAGTAGTAATAATTGTAAATCATAACTTTCCTAGTATTCCTTTTTTTATGCAGAGATAAATTCGTATGTAAATGCTCTATTTTACACGAATTCTTTTTACTCTTACCAGTTTTAATAAAAATCAATCGCAAATAATTAAGAAAATGAAAGATTAGAACATTTGATTGGACACTTACTTTTAAACCTGCCATTATGAAGTTGAATAACCAAAGATTTAAGGAAAATTCAAATACTCGGCACAAGAGTCCGAGGTGAAGCGATCGATTCAATAACCGGAGGAGGTAAACGCGACTGATTAGAACGATGGGAGCGATAATGGGGGCGCCACGGGTGCCCGTTTCCACGAAGCGACAGCGGCTTTGCGAGGCCGTGCGGGAATAGCGGCTGGCCAAATCCTCGCAAAGTGATTGATACGCCGCTTGTTTTCACGGTGGCTTGGGGATTCCCAGCTATCCATCCCGCCGGCGGGCCTACGCCCGCGATCCGTCCTCGTTGATGCCCAGAACGATCGCTTCGTGTTCCTCCGCCTCTCTGCCTCGCTCCTTTCTGGTTTACCCGCACGGACCAAATGTCGGCTATCGTTCAAATAAATTTTAAAGTGAAACGGATCATTACGAAAAATAATTACTACTTTATCGATTCGCCTTATTTTAGAAACCAAATTGGATCGTTAATGGAAATGCTGGAAACTCCTTAATCAAGATATTTATTTTTATAATTAGATTCACTATAATTAATGTTCATGAATATAATTTTTACTAAATAATGACGTTGGGAAATAAAAGAGGTTAATTATCTCCTAAAAAGCTCCTCTAAATCAATAATAAAAAAGCTATTTATGGAACTATAAAGCTTATAATAAAAGCAGCCAATGAGATGTGAATTTCACGCCGCGCGGTAAGGACACCCGGGCTTAAATATTAAGCAATCAAGAGGGATTTATTGAGAGGTACTCCAGTATTTTACGACGCCTCGTCCGGGGAAATTTACACCCGCGCATTGCGCATCGAGCCCCTTACCCGCGGAGAGTGCATGATAAATTTTAATCCGACTTCACCCCCCTCCCCCCAGGAGCGGCAGCCGCGAGGTAAATGGCAGCATTATGCCTTCTTTGCGCGGCCGCATCCGATAGACGCGAGGCTTTCAATATTTCAAGCACTTATTGTCCCTCCCATCCCTTCGATTCCATTTCTCTCGGCTCTCGGCCTCCCCCCGCCATAACAGTCGCATTTATATCACCTTCGCGGCGGCCTCACTTCATCTCTTTTTCGAGCCCCCGGCCCCGGGAGCGGTTTTGACTTTATAATTTAATGCTCGCGGGGCTGCCGCCGCAGTTGCCCCGGCACCAAAGGGTTGAGACTCGAGGAGTGAGTTACGAGGGGGGAGCGCCTGATTCCTCGGCCGTACGTGTGTACGCGCGCAGGGGGATGGCTGTGTGCGCGACGGCAGATCGAATGCGCGCCGAGAGCCAAAGCTCGGCGATTCTTCTTCCTTTTTGCGCCCGCGGAAACCATTTGCCGGAATTGAGCACTCGTCTTCTTTTGAGCCCGCGGGCGCTTTCCTTTCATATTTTAGCCGATTACAATCTATTCTCCCGTGTCTCTTAACCTCTTGTGTTTTCACGGATCCTGAGTTATTTATTTTTGTTGATTGGAGATTTCTTAGGTCTTGGGGATAAAATGGAAGATAATTTAAGAAAGGAATTATTTACACTTTAATAAATCGTTGTGACTCTGTTCGCATATATAGTGTTCGTTTTTGCTGTTAATTTTAGATTATCTTTCATTCTTTATTTATCTTGAAAATTAAACATTTGTACACCGAAATAGTACTCTTTCATTAATTAGTACCCCTCTTTTACTTCGTATAAACCGAAAGCATTAGTTTTACAGAGGAAAAAACATCGAAAAATTTATAATTATGTTTTTATATTTACTGATAAAGACATTTTTCCTAAAATAAATAGAAACTTCGATTTATTACTTTCGAAAAAAAACTTATGAACAAACACGGTCATTATCTTTGAATTAATCTTCTTTCTATAATTAATGCGGTTATCTGCAGTTGGCTCGAAGTGAATGAGATGTTCAATAGATAAAACAAAATAAACTTTCCTTTACGAATAAAGCAATCCGCAGGTATCGCGCGGAATTTCTGTAATACAAAACTTCATAATACTTACTTACTGATAAATAGTAGTTTCGCATTAATTAAGCCTATAGAGCATTAGCATGATTACATCGCATAATGAGCCAATTACATTACACTGGCATTATTTGCGAATAGCTCGCTGAGTGTAACGGGATTCGCTACATCGGCCGCGAATTTCCACGTAACAACGGCTGCGGATTCCGGGACTTTGCGCCGCTCCCTCGAGGCGAGAAATTTTCACTCGAAAGAGCGGGAAAATTAACCTCTCCGGAAAAAACTCATTAAACGTCAAAGTACTATCGCGTAATTAGCTCCGTGGAGAAAGCGCGGGAGAGCGTGAGAGAGAGAGACGCGCCGAGGTACTAATGCAGCGGAAGAATCCCCGAGGTTTTTACGTCCGTCGTTTTCCCGCATAAAAGGACAGGACCCTCGCCCGGAATATTTTCCCAGAGCGGCGCGCGGGACATGAAATTTTGCCGGGAATTTTAGTGCGCACCCGACCACCCAAGCCGCGATATGATATTTAATAACTGACTCACGTCGCACACCGGGATAGCAAATACCGTGGATAGACAAGTATTTATTCAAGAGGTGCTGAAAAGTGTATATTTTGACCACGCTTAAATACCGTTTTGTTACTTTATGTTGATGCACAAGTTCTTTGTCCTCTCATCGATCAGAAATAATACAATAAAATCTGATAGAATAATTACATTTTTTATACAGCTTTTCTTCTTTTCTCAACTAAAAATCAATAAAAAGTATAACGTAAAATCCTTTTTTTAAAAAACCCAGGATGCCTTTTACATTTATTCACATAAAGTAAAACTTTTAGAAGAAAAAGTTAATATCCAGGAAAAGCAAATTAAAAAGAAAGGTTAAAAAGTAAAATTATAAAATTTGCCCATACCTTTCTTATAAAAGCATCGGTCGATGGCTAAACTTTCGGTGCTCTGAAATCACGCGAGAATTTGCTCAGCGCGTGATTAAGTTGCGGGTAAAGGGAAAATGCGAGGGCACAAGTCTCCTGGAGGGATTTCAAAGGTCGGCGCCGCGCTGCCCTGCTGAATGCATGTATGAGTTCGCAGGGGCTCCGGACTCACCGACAAACTCGAATCTTACGGGCTTCGATCCGAATTTATTATCGCTGTTCTCTGCTTTTTACGCGGCCGCGCTTGGCTATCCATCAAATTTATCCGGACAGTTGCGCCTCGAAATTCGAGAGAGCATTCCCGTGTAAACACGGCCGCGGCGTCGGCGTCGAAACTTTTGCAAATTGCCGTTATGACTGTTTTCGAACTGGAATATTTCTCGTGATTACCATCGAACCGGCTGTTTTGCGGAGTGCCCCCCTCCTCCCGCGCCGGATTATGCGTAACTTCGAACTTTAACGCGGAAGCGATGCGCTCGGGCTGATTTTACGACTGGTTCTTTACACACTCTTTCCGCGCGATCCACTCTCGCGCGTCGCTCCTGATCGAAGGCGCCGATGTAACGACCGAGACGGACGTTTAACGCCCCGCGAGGTTATTTTCAATCCATTTTGGCCGGCCGAGATAGCCCAGTTTACGAGAGCGAATTTCTCTACGGTCGCGGGAGAGGAATTTGATCGAGTTCGCCCCGAACAATGGGCCGCGCGGGCGCGAATTTTCCGCGCGGCAAATCTTCCCCCTCGGCGCGCCAAGCCGGGGGGATACACGTCGTCTATCCGGCAAAGAGGATTAAGGCGTTTGTCGTGCGAATGCTGCCTCTTAAATTGGAAATTTACTTCGCAAGGCGCACGGGGGGAGAGGGAGGGAGGCCGGCGCTTCGGCTAAATCACTTGCAAATCCGCGGAGCGGCGCGACGTTTGCCGGTTACGTCTATAAAAGTCTACTCCCCCGGGGAAGTACCTCATCCGCCGACACATACGATGAGATTGTGTGATTGCGTAAATATCGGTAATCTCTTCGATGTTTACTTAGCGTCTCAATAATTGCAAAAATCAACCTGCCCGCACTCCATCTCCAGCTTTGCTGGTAAATAAACTTGCAGAAATGCGATTGCGTCTTCAAGAGTTTAGTTACATTAGGATCTCAAATTTCTGATTAATAGTTTATTATCAGTTTAGTATGAGTACAACTGTTTTTCGCATCAAGTTTTTCTGAAGTACTGGACTTCTTAGCTTCGTCGGGTTTCCGCAAGCTCGACCGCGCGCAAGACGCGAGTCTAGCCGGAACGGAGTCCACCGATTTGGCGCGTCGTCGGTTACGTGCTTAATTAACGCCGCCACATAGTCGGAGCAAACTCGGCGCGACACACAAAGGCCATTGCTTGTATTACGGTCAGATGTTGCTCTCTAACGAATGTCTGCGCACGCTCGGGGACCACAAATGAGTCATCTGCCTCAAGCAAGCTGCATTGCGCGCAACTCTTGATTCTCCCGGAGACGCTTCTCTATCTTTAAGCTGCTAGAATGCCTCGAGTTACAGATACATACTTGACTTGACGGTGTTACTATGGGTCAAGTTAAGCATTTCTACTGTTTACTTTCTTTTCGTGGTTTTTGAGGTTAATCAATTGTTCATTTTTAATATCTTTTAAATGTAATGATATTTTGATTAAAAATAATATTTTAAAATTATTTTTTTAGGAATTGACTATCTAACATAACGCTGGTTAAATATTTCTTTGATACGCGAATTTTTGCCTTCCAACAAAATAGTTGACATGAAAGTTCCTGTACGTAGACCGAGCACTTTGGTCTGAAAATTCTTGTGCAAAATCAACATCCCGTGCCGCCCGTGAACTGTATTCCCCCGCTACATGTTTGTTTTCAAGCTTCGCGGAAGATGATGCATTCTTTATTTGCTTGGAGTCGGACGTGCACTGGCGGATGTAAGCGCAAAGTTCAGAAATGTAGATGCAATTTGATTACGCGGATCGTGTGTAATCTATCTTGCACACCCTTTCAAAATTACGTTTTAGAAATTTATGCTTACTTCTTACCTTCGTCAAACTTGCTGCAAAATTTTACTAAATAGTGCACTTTTAATTATTTCACTTGAAATCTAAAATGACCTCACGTTTAAAAACATTTATGAATAAAAGCTCTACTACGATAAAAGACTTTAATTTATTTAAATTTAAAATGTTTGACCAATTAGAAAATTAAAGCAACTTCTGATATAACGACTGAACTCTTGGGTTGAAACTGAAAAGCAAGCCATTAATCAGCAATGAAAGGCCGATCGGTTCTCCCAAGACGCGTCTTCGACACTGGGTTCGCGCGTCCACGCGCATAATTCAGGGAGTGCGCGCGCGCGCGCATCGTTGCGTGAGCCCCTCGGCGGCGTCGCCCGACCCAGGTGTAATCGCGCGTTCATACGCACGTACGCGCACGTGCATCCGTAGATAAGGCGGCGTCGTCGCTGGCCGCCCGGAGAGAGCCGGCGCCGCTCCCAGCAGACTCGATGGCGCTCCATTCAAATTCCAAAGCTCGCGCAGCCAGCCGAGTACGCCGCGATATACTGGCGCCCATCGGTCCCCTGTCTCCACTCCGCTCGATTACGTCGGCCCTTCTTTTTATCGGAGAAGGTTTTAACCTTGAATTGGTACTGTCTTTCTTTTTTGTTTGGACGCGAGGAGTAGAATCTCATTTCTACTTTGTTAATTTATAAAGAAAACATTTGGAACTTGATTCCGAAGAAACGATGCGTTTGTAGATACAGCCTCAGATTTGTAAGAATCTTAAAAGTGTGCGTGGTAAATTTAAAATGTTCATAAAGAAATAGATATAATTTATTTAAACCATTTCGAATTGGCACTTTTCGAGGTTACACGTAAATGCATCGTTACTGTAGTTTGAGTGACACGCACCTAATTCAATAAATATTCACTTGTTTAATATCACGTTATTTTGATAAGGTAATAAATAATGCTGCTTTCTTGAACAAATAACATAAGTTAAAATAGTGTAAGCTGTGCTTTAAACGATGAATGCGTCATTGACAATTCTATTCACCATCTTAATTCAAATACAATTCGGTGCTGCCGTTCCTTCTGGTGTATTCCAGACACAAGCATCAATCAAATTTCAGCTGGCATTTCCAGCACCTCGGAGAGACAGACCGAGGCTCTCCATAGAAGTTCATCTATTACCTGAAAATTCAGGACACAGTTCACCTATATCAGTGGAACTAGAAACGGCGTTGTTCGAGGAAAATTTACGTCATCCGGTAGCGACACAACTGGCCGATGACTCATTTACGTATATCTCTGTCTTAGAGATACTACATTCTTCCGCATTATTATGATTCGACATATTTTGTTATCAAATCTGCATTTATTTTCAGTAATAAATGTTGAATTAAGAATGGTTCTAACCTAACCTTTTTGAGAATAAATTCATTGTTTGTTTCATAGACAAATGGGCAAAATGTTATAATGAAAATCTCGAATATTCTGTATTGAAATTATTAATTGAAATGTCTGCAACTTGATCAAATAAGTAAGATAAGATATTTCCTCCTGAAATATACATGTTTTGTCAAATCTAAAATATGTATGTTTGTTAAATATTTTTTTAGGAATTTCGTACCTACCATAACGCTTGATTATTAACTTAAGCATAATTTTTCTGTATAATAAATTCTTTAATTTAAAATTCACTCTAATACACAGAAGTGCACTGTAAAACTCAAGTCGACATGCACGCGCGGTTCATCCACTTAGGTTCGACTGGTCGTCGCGCGCTTCGCGGTGCAGGTCGCCGGGCGTTATTCGAGGCGCGTTAGGCGGCAGTGATATAAACTCGTCCCGGGGGGCCGTGTCCCGGCATTAAATATAGGTAGTCCGGACGAGAGGAGGCCGCGGGCCGCCGCGAAACCCGAAGCATTCGTATCACTTAACGGGACGACGGCTCGGCCCCTCGACGCCGCCCCACCTCGACTGACGTGTAATTTTCGCGCGGCATCCTTTTCAATTAAAAGCTCGCATGCCCGGCTAAATTTTTTCGCGCCGGGCAAACGCGCGGGAGATTGATGCGCCGCGCCGGAGCTCGAGACGCGCGCTGCTCGTTCGCCGCTACAACTTCTCGCGGACCCGGCGTTAATTTAACGCTCACAGCTCCCGCGGGCGCGCGCTTGTATTCTTCAAAAAAAAAAAAAAAAAAAAAAAAAATGGAAAAAAATGAAAATTACGCTGCAGCGCGAAAAAAGGAGGCCAAATTACTCGCGCGATGCGCAGGCTCTCTCGCTCTTCGAATCTTAGGACGTTCAAGGGCTCGGGAGAATTCGTTAGTCCGGAATTTAATTTATTTTCTGGAATTACTCTTTGAGGATGTCGCTTTACATCGCTCTTCGCAGTCTTTTTCCGGATGGGAGAGAGCGAGAAAAAAAAATCCCTTCCGCCGTGGTTCTTTTGAAAAAGCTCGCCTTTTTCCCCGACTCGAGTGTTCATTTATTTTTCAACTCACTCCACGAACGGAGCGTTTAGAGCAAAATTGATGGAGCCTTGGATTTTAGCGCGGGAGTTCCGTGAGAATAATTGATAGCATCCCGTGTTATTACTGTCTTCCCCCGGCTGAATTCATACGAAAAGCAATTCTCGTCGCTAAATAAAGCAAGATTAAGCAAGTCGCCCTGCCGCCGGGATCGACGAGGAGCACTCATAAGGTTGGCCGGGCTCCAGCGGCGCCTTTATTTACGGTCATTTTTACGGGCGACTTTGCCGCTGGCGGGGTATAATTGCTCACGTGTTCGCCGCGGAGCGCGCGTCGTAAGCCAGTGGTACGAGTCGGCCTACGTGACGACTTCGTCGCTGCGGCATTGTGCGATAAGAGCACGTCTCGTCTTAAATTGTTTTTCAGTAAAGTGCCCTCGCGTACTTGTCGCTTTAAAAGCCAATTAAGAAATGCGAGAGGCTTTCAAGCCACCCGCGCGATGCACCCCTCCAATAAGTGGATAACCGGAATTGCTTTAAGTTGATTCCGACAATTATTTTCAATGTTTTTGTAATCCTCTCTTTAAAAAACGACGTTAGGATGTTACGAAGCATTTAACTTCCTAGTGACAGAGTATTAGGTTCAATGATGCGAAAATTCAAAATTAATCAAAGAATGTTGAGGAATATTATTAAAAGGGCGCAGGAGAAACAAATATCGTGCAAAGCGCAATGAATTTTGTTTATATGAGTAAAAAATTAGATGTAATGTTTTAAGTACACTGTCAATGTTAAAGACAAAGAATAAAAATTGCTTTCGGTAGTTATCGCGGATGGGGACTCATCCATTTTATCGCGAATAAAATTTTCTGGAGGCTAAAGGTATTAGCGGGGGGGAGAGGGAAGTTATCGTGATTTATCGGAAGCGGGGAGGAGAAAAAGTAAACGCACTCAACATCGTATTAATCTTTAAACATGGTTCTAACAGAAATCAAACACGCATTTGTAACTTTGATATTCCCGGATTCCCGGCACGGGTGAGGCTCGGATATTCTGATTTATAATGCGCCAAACAGTTTACGACGATCTCAGCCCGACTCGATATATAAAAGAGGAAGCTAATAAAGCAAAACTCGGGCTTAGGCATCGGCGACGCCCGTTAATATTTGAAAAATCGAGGTGGTCGTAATTCACGCGATATTTATACGACCGATGAAAGTTTGCACAGCGTTGAAATATATCGGAGGAGGGGGCGGCGACGCAGAGAGTATCTTTTTTTTCCTTCCCCTCTCCGTCTTTCCCCGCTCTTTCGAGAAATCCTTATCTGTTCGGAAGCAGCTGTTCCACGGCGGTGAGAGGCGAGAAATTCCGCGCAGACAAGGCGGAGGCGCCCTTATACATTTATACGCGTCGCGGAGATAAACAGCCGTTAATCCTCGAAAAAAGCGCGTGCCTCGAATCTTGCTGTCGAGAGAGCGCGCGCCTCGAGTTTTCTTATCCGCCTCTCGAATCCGAGATTAGACAATAGTCTTTTCTCTTTCCACGCGCCACTTCTTACATAACTTGATCATTTTCGAGGAAACGGATTACCAGGGCTTATCCCCGTGTCTACTGACTCAATATTTCCTTCATATCTCCGAGGTATAAATGAAACGACGAAAGAGGAAAAATTGATAATAAAAGCGCGTGCCATAAATTTCAGTCACAACGAAGCTTGCAATGAATCATTTTGTTACTAAAAAAAACCGTTTAATTAATTTCACGAAATTTCCCACCTCTAATTCATTAAGGACAAAAAGGAACACGCGGTCCCTTAATTCACTCAATGAATGCAGCATTCCCCTCACCAATACATTTGCCTTAAAAGACGCGGCGTTCGGAATTTTCCCGCACACGTCCCGAGCTTTTGCATCGGGGAATGTGGAAAATGCCCGCTCGAACGTCGGGGCGTGGGGGCAACATCTGCGAGAGAGAGAGAGCATCCGAGTCCCTCGCCCTGTCGCCGTCTCATTATTCATCCTGCCTTGATAACGGCCCAAGATGCGGGGAAGGGGTTCGGCCATCCCGGACGTCTGGGCGCGTGTGTGTGTGTGCGCGCGTGGGTGGCGAACGGCCCCGCGCCATTGTCTCCGCGGCGCCGCGCGGAATTGCGACGCTTACAATACGACGATTGTTTTAGCCCTTGGCACCTCGAAATCGTGCCCAACCTCCCCCTGTCCACGTCTTGCTGTCCCTCTCGCACTGGGATTCAAGATCTCCCGCTCGACGGGCTGGATTTTGGCTGTCCACGTGTCTATTGCTTCTTTGATCAGTCGTTGGTGATGTTGGTTAGATTGAGAAATGAAACACTGTATATTAATGGATTTATATTTATTTGTAATATTCTTGTTTGATTTTTTTTTAAAGCTGCTATACGAAACCATTAGAAGCTTTTAAATGTATTCACATTTGGAAGATTAGCTTTGGCATTGACTTCATATTTTGTTAAAAAATTCACCATGCTATTTTATTAAATATAAAGTTAATAAAAGTTTCGATGTGCGTTGATGCTTTTATCGAAATCTGAATACTTTTAAAAGCTTCTAAAAAGCCTACCTGCAGTACAATGTAAACAAAAATAAAATCAAGGTAGCTTTTAAAAAGTATCAATTGTCCAGATTATATGACTCGATCCGAAAGCTCGCGTATAAAACTTTAATAAATTGTCTACCTTTTAATTTATTAAAACACCCTTATCAACATTTTTCATCCGTGTGCATTTACCTGTCATTCATTTTATTTCACAACACCTTTTTCACGCTGCACCGGGGTTATTAGCAAAAATCCAAACAAACCCCCCGATGGCACTCTCGCTCGTATGCAGCAACTCTTTGATGCAGTGCCCCGGGGAGAAGAAACATCGAATTGAAATCTAGCCGCCCGAGGCTCCGCACGAGCTAAAAGCCTTTTTTTCGATTGTATTTTTCGCCTCTCTCCGGTAGCACGTGAAACAGTCACTCGGGGAGGCCACTTCACTAAGTAGTCGCACCGGCGTCCCGTCAAATTAATTACTCCCGCGCGCACTCGATGAAAAAAATCCAGCGATTTTTTCGCTCCCGATCTCTCGAAACACTGCGCGTCGCGATAGGCGCGGATAATTCTGGCCGTTTCGGCGCGCGCGATAATGAATCGTCAGTGCGCCAGCGATGAAACGCAACGCAGTCGGTCAGCGCGTCAGCCCCCCCGTCATAAAGTGAAAGTGCGCCATCTCCGGCGGGCATCATTGCGCACGCGGTCGTTGCGCTCGCGGATTCGCATTTGTCAACGCGCGCGGGCCCCGCAGCGGATGAACGAGGAAAGGCCATTAGTAAGATTGCCGCGCGACGCACGGACGACTCTGCGGCGCGCGCGCGGCCGCAGAGCCGAAATTATTCCGGGACTTCGATCCACAGGTGAGAGGACTGATGGGATTGGCTACTGGCCTTTCCCTGATTTTCATCAAGTCGCGGCCTCGTTTCAAAAATCGAGACCGTAAGCGGGGTTATTTTAGGAGGCCGGGCGCGCGGATTGGGAGATTTTCGTAATGAATTGGATTTTCAACATCCGGTATATTTCTGCCTTGTCCTTTTCTAAGTAGAGTTTTACGAGTCGCATCAATATTTTAATAACTTTGTTTAAATTCGCGCCAATTAGCTGTCGGAAACGTCACTCGCGCAGGATACCTGGACAAGAGATTAACGAAAATGAATGGAAGATCATCATGAATCCAGTATCAATAGTTATATGTACCACGAAATCGCTATTTCAGTTCGAAATCTGCTACATCAAATCAACGTAAAACATTTACATGAAGAATTTAAGCTTTTTAATTAGAAAAAGAAATTCAAATGTTTTTGTAGTTTCCCCGCGTTTTTTATTCTAATAAAAGTATTTAATTTTATACGTACCTTAAATTTTTCATGTAAAATTCGAAAAGCAATTCCAGTGAAACGGAAGTACCAATTTTTAAGCGAAGATTAATTTTTTACACCGACTCTGCGCTAGTTCTATCTCAATAATATGGATGAATTAGAAACCATTTTTCTTTCTATACAGTTAATTTTTTTAACTAATCCTTGATATTCGAATAGCAAATACTATATAAAGTTTCTACATTCAAAGTCATGCAGTTCAATTTATTTATTCATTCCCAATTACATCTATATCAAAATAAAATCTGACATAAAGAAATTTCATGCTGCTTGGCAGTCCAAGTCCAAATCGTTTATTCTTACGCCAATAATATGCTGTCTCAGAGCAAAAGGATCTCCTATTTTCAGCTTCATTTCGTTCCCTGTTTTCTAGTCGTCCGCTCCGCGCGCAATAAGAGCAAAAAAAGCCATAGGACGCGACGGGAGGCAGCAGGAACCGGAAGAGACGAAACACCAAGGGGAGGAATGGAAAAGAGTCGAATCTGCAGATCTTTCAGCGATGCGGCATAAATACGATATATAAGCTCGGGGGGCTGCAGCATGGCGCCTGCCCCCCGTACGTGCCCGGGCAGCCACTCAACTCCCGCCTCGGAGTCGCGTATAAAGGTCAAGTGGCGCGAGCGCGCGACTCCCGCGTCCGGATGTCCAATATCGGCGGGAGTGATTTTTCAAAAAGTTTCGCCGGCGCGTCGGGCAATAAGGCGCGATAAATCTGCCGGCGGCGGGCGGCTCGGATTTCGATTAAAACGCGCGCGTGTAATTTACGTCGCCCTCGGAAATCTTCCGGCGTCTTCTCGCGCGAAACGAGACCCGCTAAAAATAAAAGGAAGCGGAGAAATAATGGCTGGAGGTACGAATTGTTGGCTCGACTCCCGCCCCGGGGCTCCTTCGGTATATATATATAAAGGGGGGGAAGGCGGGCACGATGGAAGAACAAAAATAAAATTAAATTCGTCGATCGGGGACGTTATTCGATTTCGGCGCGCGAGGCTTAAAGACAAACGCACACGTACACGGAATCCTGCAGGGAGCTAAATTTATGGACGAAGTTATCTGGCTCTTTCCTCCTAGATCGTGCGCGACAAATTAGTTGCCTTCTTTTTTAACGGTTATTTCATTTTTAATTACTTTTTGGTGCGGATGAAAACGGAAAATATTTTCCGCTCGTTTGTGTTATTAGCGATTTATTTTTGCTCGCGTGCTTTTTTTAATCTGATCGCAAAGCATGCGACAGAACTCAATTGGAGCTTGAACGTTTGTATGCATTTCAATGAAATAAAAATCATCCAATATCCGTTTATGGAAACATCATCATTTATAGGATTACTTTAGATTTTTCAATAAAATCTATTAATTTTAATGAGTTTAAAAAGAGGATGTTTTTATTTACGTACACTGAAAAACAGCTTATTGTTACTAAAGAAATTTTACTTTATTTAAGTAAATTTCAGTTGATTCAAGCAAATATAACTTTAATTGATGTAAATGTTACTTGAATCAAGTACTATTTCTTTAGTAAAAATAACTTTTTTTTTCAGTGTATGAGCATTGACACAGTTTTAAATAATTTTTAAAGTTAAAGTACACATATACTAGTTTTAAAGCTATTATCTGATTCTTCATTAAGGGAACATAAGTAAGTGTATCCGTACGCGCCAAGTAAGCACGTACTCCATTTCACGCTTGTTTAATCACAAAAGTCAGAAACAGGATACGTAACGCACACGCATGAAACACTTGCCCTTCCGCTATAATATCTCATAAACATTTCACTCAGACAGTTCGCTCGCGAAATTTACAACTAAACGAAGTCCGACACGACCAACCAAACCATTCAGTCCTCTCGTAGGCCGCCGCTTCAATAACCCAACCGAGGAATAACTTTGTCCCGCCGGCTTCCATGCATCCTAATTTCACGATGTAAAATTGCCCACATGGCCGCGAGAACTTACGTACTCCCCATTCGGGCGGCGAAAAACACGAAAAGTTCGCGCCTTTCCCTCCCCTGTCGATGAAAAGGGAGAGGAAGGTAGACGGACGCCGGGCGTTTCTTCTCCTTTCATCGGCGACGTCTCCCGCGACGTGCATCTCGCCCGCCGCGAAAGTTTCCCGGGGGCCGGTGACGCCGGGCAACGGCGCACAATAGCTAGTTACGGGAGAATGGGCGGCCCGCCCCGCCACAAACGGCGGCGGCGGCCGCCGAGCCTGGTGGGGGAAATTTGGCCGAATTTAATTATGAGGCGCCTTGGGGAGTCGCTGCCGGCGCGCACCGGCGTACCCCTGGGAGAAATTGAATACGGACTAATTTTACCCGCGCCGATTCCATTCGTAATACGACCGCCACGGATTCTACGCTGTCCCCCGCCGAGAACTCGATTCTCCGATTCTGCTCTCCATCCTTTTCTTCCTGCCTTCCTCCGGCCACCCCTTTCACCCTTCTTCCTGCAGGATTTGTCGGGTTCTTTTTTTGGGCTTGGAGCCTCGCTATTTCTGGTTTGGTTTCGGCACCTCGCATTGATACAGTTATTTTCTGTTCTATGCGTTTCTCAATTTCTGCTGTGATCGTGGCATTGCTTTATTATATAATTTTGTTTAAAAAATCGTGGAATGTGTAGTTTTTTTATATAATTGTCGTGATTTAATAATGAACCAAACAAAATCCGTCTGATAATGTTCGGCTGGAAATTGTCTATTTTTTTTCACCGATTTTTATGTTTATTTAATAGTTGTTGCTCTAACTGACCATTAAATAAACGAAACTATCCAACAAATAGTTATATTAATGAGAAAAAGTAGATGTCTACCAGCAGGGAACTGTAACTGTCTAGTTAACTGGTTAAACGGCCTTCCTCTGGTAGAGGTAATAATTCGTATTTTACTACCTCACGTTTATTTAAAAAATAAATGTTTGCTCCCTTTTATAAATAAATAAGAATTTCAAATTTAAAATGACATTTTATAATTAAGTAATAACATCTGTATGAATATGTATCCTATTAATAGCTGATAATACGCTAAATAAAAATTGACAACTTTAACAACAGGTTCCGCCGTAAAAGTTGATTAGCTCTCGAATGATTGACAGTCCAAGAATAGAATCTCCTTAAGGTTATTTTTGGGGAAAAAACCGTGTAATCGTATAATCCTGAGACCTTGTACACGCGCAATTCCGAAGCAGGTAGTGGGGGGTTTACACTTTAACTTACAAGGCCAAGAGAGGAGGGGAGGGAAGAAGAAAAAAAGAAGCGCCCGACGCGCCGGACCCGTCCTTTTTCATTCGTCCCTATTCTCCCGGAAAATGGGCTAGCGTCGTGTTTTCCTCGGGCTCTGCATTTCGCACTGTCTTCCGCTCGTGTTCCACTTTCTTTTGGCCCTCATCTTTCCCCTCTCTCTCTTTCCCTTTAGCTCTAGCTTTTTGCGCCCGCCACGTGAAACGAGCGCATTCTCCTCGTGCTTTTCCCTCTCCCACCCCGATTCTCCGTCTCTCTCTTTCATTAGATCGCGCGGGCGCGCGCACAGGAGGGCGCTTGGCGGCGACGGCTCGCGCCACAAGGAGGAAAAAGGCGAGAAGCGGAAAATAAAATTCGCGAGGGTCTCACCCGCGGTCGTATATATACCTACCAGCACTCGAGCCACAGCCCCTCCCCCCCTTCCGCGTTTTTCCAGCGTTCTCCAATTAGGTTTTTTCTTTACGGGCCGGGCGCTGATGGACTGCCCAGGAATCTATACTCGGACAGCTAGTCGTGTTCGATTCGAGAACTGAAAAAGCGCGTTGAGTTTGCTGGAAATAAGATCCTAATGGACTCGCGTTAACGCCGCATCAGCCGATGCCCCGAAATACTCGCTATTAAATTGACTTTCAAGGGGTTGAGTGGCTGTATTTCTTCTACGGTCCGTGTAGGCTAAAATAGTTTATTCGATAGAATAATATACAAGCTTCATTAAATTTCAAACCAAGATAAATTAAGAACGATCCTATTCAATATTTATAATATGTAAATGAATAAGTGAAATTCGTTCGTATAAAATTGTCCATTTATTTAATAACAGATCGACTTGTCATTTAAACCAAGATTTTCTTATATTCACATACTAAATTAAAATTTACTTATTCATTTTTGAATATTAATAAGCCAGAACTACAGACCAATAAAAGGCAAAGGTTAACCTTTTATAAGGTTTATTAAATTTGAACGTTTTGAGAAATTGATTTTAACACACTGTTCTGACTTGAAACGTAATTTTCATACTTCACGAGAACTGTTACAAATAAGATATCGCATCATATTAACCACAAAACAAACCCTGACGCTTCGGGACTAGTCTCTTTAAAAAAAAGATTTTGAAAAAACCGCGATGCCGCAAGAAACGATCCGCGCGAAGATCGAAGAGTAATCAGTGAACTCCAGCGCTAAGTATCGGGCAACAGCAGCTTTCGCTCCCTCGGCCCCTCATTTTTCATCGTCAGCCGTTAATTGAGGCCGCGCGTTCGGCCCATCCCCCGAAAGTTGCGCCCGTCCACGCCCGGCCCCACCGAAAATCCAGGCGGAGCCGAAGGGGCTGACCGATCGATCCGGCCCGTCTTATCGGCGAATTTATTAATTAAGCCACCAACGGGGGGGATGGGCGGCGATCGTCCACGAATTTTCAGTTCCCCAGGGGGGACGAGCGGGCGCGCGCGGATGCGGAGTCGTCGGGGCGTGAAATCGCGCCCGCCCGCGAGAAATAGCTCGCTCTATTCGGCCGGCTGAGCTCCCCCTTCAAAGGGGTGGGCGCGCGCTTTATCGTGGAGCACGCCTGGAGACGATTCACTTTGCGAAAGTTTAAACTAATCTGAATTAGAAGAGAATGCCGTGATTTGCCGCCGCTTGAATTGCAGAAGCCGCGCCCGGCTCCCGCCACCGATTGCTTTGGATTTAAATTTCAATCTGGACGTTTACCCTTGCTCAACCGCCCGCCTTTTTCTCCGTCAAGATGCAGTAACTAGAATTCCCTCCCTCGGTGTAGCCATTTTGTAGTCTATAACGTAAATTGCTTGTTAAACTCCGCTCGGTGTGGTTTCACGCCAGTGGTGTACGTTTTTCCTTTGCTCAAGTTCGTTTTAGATGGTTTCTGTAATGATATGTTTCTGCTAGTGCTTTAAAAAACATTCAAGTCGTCCATTAAAATAAAAATGCAAAATGTAGAAGGCAATGACCACCTAAAAAAAAATTAAATAAACCCTACCATATTATAAATTTTAAACGTTTATTTTCTTGTTAAAAATTAATTTTAAAAATGAAATCTTAAACTCTACTAACTTCCTTTGAAATATTGATACTGATTTTATAAATTTTTATGAAAGGAACGTCTTATTAAATAAAATTAATGATGAATTACCTATTTTTCTTAATGCAATAAGTGGAAGACCCTTTTGATGCTATAAATAATTAGTGTGTTTAAATATTATTTATTCAATTTAGAATTTGCCTCTTAGACATTTCCAAACAACAAAATGATCCTTGGTTGCACAGTATCTTCGAGCCAAAAAAATGGGCCACCCCAAGATGGTGTTCCGAAGCCAGTTACGGCAGCTGCTCAAAATTCGCGGAAGACGCGGAAGCGCGACATCGTCTAGATCGGCGCTCGCGATCCCGCAGACAGCTTCGGCGACTTGTTTGACTTGCCCCGCGAGAGATCTACCCTCCTCCGACGTGTCAGTCCGTAAGTGCCGCGCCGGAGATGAAGTGGCTCCAGCCGGGGGTGGCGCGGGGGCAGGCGGCGGTTAGGGCGGTTCTCTGCGGCAGACAGCCCCGCGAACACCCCCCTCGCCCTGTCTATCAGACTACTTAGCCTTATCGGAGGTTATGGTACGCGCAGATATTCCGGGGCTGATTTCGGTTCGACGCGGGAATGCGTTTTTCATTGCTGGATTATCCGCGGAAGCGAACAATATTGTTTCTTTCGGTGAATTGTGACGTCGAACAGATACGGATCGGAGCTCGAGGCGCTACCGTCTTACGCGATTTCGACGAGCTTAGGTTAATCCTCACGTTTATTGTACGATATTTATTTGACTCCGGGCTTACAAACGTCGGGCAATAATCCTCTGCCTTTGACAAGCGTCTTGAGACTTAGGGGTAGATCCTCGTGTTTATAATCGTCTTTGAATAATTGGCTTTGATAGTATTTTACATAATAATTATGTTTTTTTTATTTTATTTTATTTCATAAACACTGACATTATTTAAATCTTCTGCTTGATAAATATTATTTTTATAAAAATAAATATTAAAACGAAGATATAGAGTTATTTTAAAGAAACCGGAAATCGCTTTGCATTTTTTTGCTCCTACTGAAGCCCCGCGGCATCTGCTCGAATCGGAGATTATCACGGCGTCGGGGAGCATTGACCCTTGAATCCGTTTTCTAGAAACTACGGAATATTCGGGCGGTGATTTTGGACAAGCTGCATCGGAGCACACGCGACAACCGCATCTTCACGTCGCACGTATCGACATCTTCGAACACCTGCGCTCCACAATGTCATGCCGGTCTTCGCTTTTCCAAATTTTTTAAAATTGCGCCAAATGTTGCATTCAAAGTAGGAGATTCGACGATATCAAAGGTGCAAAAACATGTTACGTTAAAAGATGCCACACTTTATTTTCCACAGAAAACATATTTGAGAATAAAGCTGTTCGTTTAGTTAGACAACTTTCGAATAAATCTACTTTTTTTTTAAATAATGTACATAGCACATCAAAGGCAAAAAAAAAGAGATCAAAAGAAGAATTCAGTTGGCGTGCGAATGAGTTGCAAACTGAAATCCGCCATTCTGTTCATCACCCTGCACTGTCGCTTTTTCACTTTTCTCCCGCTTCTTCCCGGGACGATATCCCCGTCGCTGGGCGTCGGGGGGGTCGAAAGCGATATCGAGTGGTCCGGGGCTCAAGTAGAGAGAACAGCTGTTCTTTATTATCCCGACCGACATCTAATCGCTCGGTTCCCTGGAAGCGGCTCGACTGCGCGGATAAAACGTCCCTCGATCCATCGGCGAACGAGCAAAAAAACGGGCGGCGGAGGGGGGAAGCTGGGTCGGGAGGGCACTAAAGCACTCGGAGGCCATAACCGCGGCCGCTCGTGTGTGCCCGCGCCGAGCGGGAGAGAGAGACGGGCTAACCTCAAAACTACAATACAAGCGATGGCTGCGGCGGTGTCCATTGTGCCGAAGGAGAGACGAGTGAGAGAGGGACAAGTGGAGGCGCGCGGACGCGATTGCCCCGGACAGTTAACGTTGACTTTTAGTTTCGACGCGTCGCGCCGCGAACGAGTAATTGCGAAACCACAATAAAGCGCAAGCCACCCCCCACCGACTAATAACGAAAACGCAATATGGCTTCGCCGTCCCTCCCGGCGCCGCCACGTTAATCCCCCGCGCGCTGCTGTCGGGATCATTATTTCTTGATTAGACGAATTTTTCGCCGCTTCTGGAGCTTTCTCCCTTTGTGATTCATTTTTAATTTAATTTGATCTAGTCACTGTTGCAATAACGACCCTGGATTATTTGTTGCCTTTTACGTGAAAATAAATACCGTGGAAATTTTATTAAAATACGACTAATATTACGCTGAGAGAGTTTTCTTGTTAAAATTACGGCGAAGCTCATTGTAATTATTGTTTGCACCACTGATAATTTTTACGGGAAAAACATTATAATTTTGCATCTGAATATTAAATGATATGAAAAGTTGTTTTCGTGATAATTATGGAGCTTTTTGAAAATATTACGAAGCTTTCCTTAAGATATTAATGAATTACATAAATATTAGGTACTATGATTTTCCTGCAGAAATTTCCAGTATTTCAAGCCATCCCACGATTTCATTCTTTCACTTAATTTTTACAGTGAGCTACATCATCATAATTTTGACAAGAATACTCTTCCAGTGTAGTGGTTTTAATTATATAATTTCACATTCCTCTTATACGACTGTCAAAAAATGGCTGATCCGCTACTTCTCCCTTTTAGTCGTAAAATTTGAAAGCAAAGTCAAGTATTAAAGCAGATAAGCAAATGCTAAGTTATTCATTGCGCATATATAAAAGAAATCGCCTCTCCTTTACCTTAGCCGGGCGCTAAATTAATATTCTCGCGGCATCTTCGCGCGCAGCGCAGTCAATTCCTCCGTGCAGAAGGGAAGCCTCGTCGGCTGTTTCGCAATCCAGCCGGCGCGTCATCCTCCTCGCTGAATCAGTAGAAAAAGGACGGGGCGCAGGGCGAGCCCCGGCCAACTCCGCTGATTGCCAGCCGCGCCCGGCCATTGTTTCAGCGCGACGCCGCGCGCGGCCTGCCCTCCCCCTCCGCGAGCGGCTGTCGATTCACGCGGCTGATTTATTGTTCGCCCGTAAACTAACGAGGACGATCGCGCGCGTCTTGGCTCTGCCGCGCACATGCGTCCACGTATAATTAATTCGGGACCTCGCGCCAGGCATTTCCCATATTTACGACGCCGCGTCTTCGGCGCTTAATCGGACCGGATGCTAATAAAAGCGATAAAACGACCTTACAGCCGAGCGCTATTTGTAGATTTGCGAGGCCTCATCTGAGCATTGATTTTATCACGAACGATTTGTACGTTTTGTTCTAAAATATGCAAGAGTCAGCTTTCATAATTTTAGAAAAGTGTCCTGCAGTATCCATTTATTTCTACTTACGCGCCGTGCGTTATTTGTAGACCCGCGAGGCCTCATCGGAGCATTGATTTTATCACGAATGATTTGTATGTTTTGTTCTAAAATATGCAAGAGTCAGTTATCATAATTTTAGAAAAGTGTCTTGCAGTATCCGTCTGTTTCTATTTACGCGCCGTGCACTATTTGTAGACTTGCGAGGTCTCATCGGAGCATTGATTTTACCACGAACAATTTGTACGTTTTATTCTAAAATATGCAAAAGGCAGCTTTCATAATTTTAGAAAAGTGCCCTGCAGTATCCGTCTGTTTCTACTTACGCGCCGTGCGTTATTTGTAGACCCGCGAGGCCTCATCGGAGCATTGATTTTATCACGAACGATTTGGGTGCTTGTAAAGTGTAAAATGTGCAAGGGTCAGTTTTGGTATTTTTATAAAGATCTCTTACGGCATCCATCTGTTTCTACTTACATATATTAGTTAGCGTAGAAGAAAATGTATAATGAATAGTTTAGCCAACAATTTTTTTTAAGTTGATTGCCTTTACAATAATATCATGAAATTGAAGTCTAAAAATATATGTCGACACAATTTAAGTCATAACCAATCACAATCCAAAATAGTAACAATGAAAATAGCTCATGCATTTTTTATAAAGAATATAATTAATTATTCTCTCTTTAGATTTTTGAAAAGTGATTAGATATTTAATACGTAATTAATTCAATTTAAGCTATAAATAATAAAACTTGCCATTTAATTACAGTGCCCCTCTACATCGACCACTGCTAAACTCTCAATTTAACAGTCTACTTCATTTATTCGCTCCTTGCCGCCAGTCATCGCCATGAAGTTCGTACGCTTTTACCAGACCGAGGAAAAATTTCAATTCTTACGGCCGAAATCAAAATGTCGTTACAGCGGCTCGAATGGGGGGCCCGTAAAAGAAGCGAGGTGCAACCCAATTACCGCGGTATCGAAAGCTCGTTAAGCGGCCGGTCATCAGCGCGAGCATTTTTCGCGCAATCTCGACTCGAGGCGAATTCGTACGTCTTGCCGCGTCTGCGCCAGGGTCGGCCCTTTTTATTATTGCGCCGCGATGCGCCGCCCGCGGCTTTACGATCTTTTAATGGACGTCGGATTTAACGTCGCGAATGAAAGCCACAGCCGGCAAGACTCCCGGGAGAGAGAGCCCCGCGTTACGAATAAAGGGAACTTTGGTTATTGTTTCTTCTTCCCCCGGGCGCTCGCTTTTTCCAGTTCCTCTACCGCCCGCCCGCCCGACCCCGCGTCTCGCTTGTCTACTTTGTAAGCAGATTTACACGTTTTTCCGGGACCTCCTGCTCTTCTTCTTTTTTTTTCCTTTCTCTTCTTCCAAGGAACGACGGCGCGCCGCTTTTTTTCCCTCGTCGGCGCGAAACACCGGGGATTCGTGAAAAATGCACGCCTCCCTTGCACTTGCTTTTGTGCGAGCTTACATTTTTGTTCATTCAATTTGAACTCGGTTGAACCCATTTTTTTTTTTTTAATTTCAGTGTATTCAGCGCAGAGAATGTGTAGTTCATTGGGAAGCTCGGGGATTTTTTTTCGAGAAATAATTACAGCGTATAAAGGGAACATCAAGGCGAAAAAAATAACTATTTAAATTATAATGTAATCAGTGTATGTCGGCTGCAGTAACCGGAGCCTCGCGGCACGTCGACTTTCGTGCTCGCGAAAACAATTGAATCCATAACCTCGGAAACTCTCGGGCAAACTTCATAAAATCCTCTCCCCTCCCGGTCCCCTCCTTTCAAAGAAAACACAAACGAAGTGCGCGCGCCTTGGCGGAACAAAGCTCCTTTGACTCGCTCGGTTAGAAGGCCGCTTTCCAGCTTCTAAAACTTCGTCTCTTCCCTGTTTTGCCCAGGGCTTAAGACACTTTAATATCCTTCTTCGTATTAACGCCAACATTAGGTTGTAACACCTTCGAGTCCTTATCTGTTCTCATTACTCATTCCGTATTATAATTATATTGCTTTTTTGGAGCCTTGTGTTTTTCTTTTTGAGCACAAAACGAACGTTCATCCGCGACGAGCGATGCACTTTTTTTCATGTTCGAGGTAAGCGGATTAGCCGTGGAATAAAATTTTAACGAGAATGTCGGCGAAATCCTTTATTTATTTATTTTCACCTCCGCAGAATTGCATGCTTCATTCTATTTTAAATTTTCGTAACCGCAGATTTATGGTAATCGCAGTAAACGTTTACAAGATATTATAAAATTTTTATAAAATAATGTTTGAATACTTCACAATGCTGTTCACTGAAAAATGAAGCGCGGAACTTCCCACCGCCCAATGCAAAAAGGGCTCGTAAAACTTTGCCAATAGTAGACGCTGCGTTACGGACTCAATTTTCGAATCTCCATAATTCATGCGAACGACGAGCAAAGTCTCATTCCAATTCTCAAGCTGGCGCGCGCGATCCCGGTGCTTTTCCAAGAAAACATCGCGGTCCCGTTAATTTCGAATAGAGCCGGAATGCATTAAAGCCGGCGGCGGACTCGTCGACGGAAAAAACGCGCAAGAAACCCGGCGACGGCAATCGAAAGCAATCAGACGCGCAATAGCGAGGAATCCGACTGGATTACGTGCGGGGCGCACGCGTCGCCCCGGCTAAATCCATTAGCTAGGGCAAACATCGGCCGGGGTTCAATCGCAGCCGCGACACAACCGAGGGGAAGAAAAACGCGCGAATGAACGCCTTTCGCATGGCCTGCGTAAGATATTTTTAACTGGTTCGCTGCGATAACGTCGAATTCTTGCTAATGATTTCGGTTCATACGTGATTCTTAAATTAGATACTGGATACAATTAACATTTAATCGATTTTTATCTTTTCAGCGAGCGAAAACGCGATTATAAAGTACGAAAATTTATCTTAACGATGCTATCTTTAAACAAATTAAATACTCTGCTAAATATAGACAATAATGGAAAGCCGATGTGAGTAAAAAAGTAAGGCAGACTTAATATGTTGCGACTCACTTTCCAATGTATTCAACCTGTTTACTCATTTTTATATTTAGCGAAGTATATTCATAAAATTAAATGGATAAAAATGCAACTTTATTTGCAGAAATTGGCACAATCGATTCAACTCAACAAATTTCTAAAATAAAGGAATATTTTAAACAGTGCTGTATAAACTAGAGCAAAAAATGCCTCGCTTCATAAATCATTCCTCGAGCGCTGTAATCGTCAAACAAACGAAGCCGTAGACAGATACGAAATAACGTGACTTTCGCGCGACCCAAGATAATACCGGCTTTAAAAGGGAGATTAGAAAGACCCGAGAGAGGGACTGAGGGACGAGTTAATTTGATCTCCCTTCCATTCGTAACGTACCATCCTTTTTTTTCCCGGGAACTCTTTTCCCCGGCAAATTTTTTTCGGGGAGGGATCGAAAAATGTTTTTTTTCCTGCGGTTGAATTGGCGACGGGGCAAAATTGCTTTCGAGAGCGCGGCAGACCTAATTTTGGAGTAGAAAGGAAACGAGGAAGAGGCTGAATGTGGACTTCCCGACCTCTCGCCTCCCGACGCGGTGGCCTCTTTTGTTTATTTATTAAAGTCCGCCCTCGAAACTCGACACGAAGTTCGCGTCTGCCTCTCCTCGTTTTTGGTCCCCGCTTCCCGAAAGTTTTGGTACCTACATTCAATTGTCGAAAGAGTCTTGGTTAATTTTGCACTTTGCAATTTTCACGGCAGATATTGAATTAGAATTTATCGTAGTTTTTATTATCTCGAGGGTTTGCGAGTATAATTATAAAAAATTTTACAGCTTTTAGCTGGTTTAATGTCATTACGCTCACTAGGTAATGATAATGAATTCGTAATAAGGGTAAATGAAGAGTTAATATGCATAAATCTCACTGAAATATTTTAGCTCATTTCCACTGTATTTTTCTGCAAAATAAACAATAATTTAATAATAATTAAAAAATTATTAATTAGCTGCGCCAGGTACTCGTTCGAAAGTACTAAAACTTATTAATATTCTACTTTATAAATTAAAAATAGCCAATAATCTTTCAATCAAGCAAATGTGCCATTACGTACTATAAAAAATTAACAAAATAAAATATTCAAAATTCCCTCGCGTACATTACAAATCGTGACGTTTACCCATGAATAAGAAATAATTTTAATTCAAATCTTAATGTTTGTGCCTGTACCTTTAAGAGCTAAAGACTTACTGACCCACATTTGCTTTAAATAATAAAGAACATGCTATCCTCTTCAATGTCACAGGCATTAAAAAAAAAATCCGTCATCCCAGATTACAACCGAAAGTCGATACAGGCTTTACGTCCGTACCGTCGGGCAGTACCCCCTTACTGGTACGCAGGCCCTCTGGCGCCACGTCAAAAACTTATCGGAGGTGGTCCGCGCGCCGAGCTTTTACGAGGTGCCGTTAAAAAGCAAGCCGCGACCCCCCCTAAAGATTTCGCGGCCGTGCGCCGATATAAAATTCCGCTCCTTCGCGCGCGCGCTCGCCCGCGCGATAGCGACTCGCGAGTTTTAAGGCTGAAGGGGGTAATGTTCTCCCGCGGAAAGGATAACAGAGTTTACCGCAGGTCAGGGGGAGGGGGAGGGAGGGGGGTGGGCGAAGATTAAGCCGAAGCTCGACTCTTTTAATTCTTTCCTTTTACGACGGGCTTTTTTTCCTCGGACGGGATTAGTTTTGCCCGGCCAGTGAGGATTGCGCCCCGCGCGGACTTTTCTTCGTTTTGAGTAATTTACGGCTTTGTCGGGGGCTCGCCGCGGGAGCGACGAAAGCCCTTTAAATTTAATCGTAAAAAAAATTGAGGTTACGAAGCGCCGAGAGAAAGCCGCGAGTCACGGGAATTAAGCATTTCGTTAATGCGCGAAAATTATTTTTACCTTCGATCGGCGCGGGCTTAGACTTCGGCATCCCTGTAAAACTGCGGGGATTGGAGAATGAAGAGAGAAAGGCGAGAGGAATGTTTGCGGGGCACTCGAGGAGGATGGGAGGGAAGACTAAGGCGAGGCAGTTTTCCGCGCAATTACCGTTCGGTAAGAATTGATCGTAATACAAAGATAACGGCTAATAGCCTGAAGGCGGGTGGGAGGGGGACTGTATGCTTCTTGCCAAAGCGCGTCTTGCTAATGGCTCGTCGTACCTCCGCCTCGATTACTTCGTACATGCCGAAAACGACGCTTCCAGCTCGCCTTTCTTTTGTTTGCAAGCAACTTTTGTCTTGAGAAAAAAAAGTGGAAAAGCTTTTTAAAAATTCGTTGAAAACGCTGTAAAATTTTATCTCATAGTTTACGTAATGTAATTTCAGAACATAACAATCATCGTGGTAATTGAGTATTCCAGTTCTTGCGTTAAGGTGGTTCCATCGTATGTGAAACCATTGTCGATTCAGCTCGATTTCGTACAAACGGCTAAATTTTACATTTCACTCGGTTATTGTATATTTTCAGTAGAAACAGACAAGTTAGGTAAGACGCTATTTAAAGACTTAAAACAAAAACAACAGTCAATTACTAAAAATGATTATAATCGACAATAATAAATAATAACCTTAGAAATAATGTAGTTTTTCATAAAATTTATTTATAAATGGAAGTAGAGTATAAATTAAAATGTTTCAAGTTTGTCGCTAAACTTTAAATACATCAGCAATATGGTCCAATTTCAGAAAAAATAGATATGATGAATAAATTAAATATCAGATATTACGGCTATAAACTAATGAAAACAGAAAAAATTTACGTACTTCATATTTCCATATATATTTAAATACCTGGCGTCGTTCGAAGGCAAAAGCTTTTTTCAAGTAAATCGACGAAGGCCGAAAGAGCGGGTCGCGCGGCGCTAATTCGACCTTATTATGTTCAGCAATTGCGGCTCGGTTAGCGGCTCGAGATCACGAAAGTAGCGAAAAGGCACGCGGATAAGCGAGCTGACCTCTTTTCACGCGCGAACGTGCGCCTCGCATTCTGTTTCCCCTCCCGCACGTGCTCCTTTGTACGAGATCCATAAGTACAGCCGTTAATGAAGTTGTAAATTTCCACATTTTACAATTTTTCCCTTTCATTATCTGTGCATTATTTTCTCCCTTAATTTATGCATTTTACTTTACTTTATTTATTATTTATATACCTATGTTATATTGTTTATTTTTTCAATTTTTGCTAATGTACTTTTTGACTTTATTTTTCAGGTAAGCTTTGGTTCATAACACAATTATTACACAGTATTACAGCGAGGTACAATACACACAGACACCAAAGGTACTTTACTTTTTATTTTCGCCCTTTACTTTTATTTAAACCCAGCGCGCTGAAACTGCCGCCCGCCGTCAAAACGTCGGGGCGTTGCCTGGAAAAGCCTGCGCGAGCAGTGCGCGAAAGGCGACGCCAAATTTTAAAAGCCTCGCGCGGCGGGCACTTATTCACAAACAAAAGCTCCCGCAGGTGAAATTGCGCTGAGACTCGAGCCGTAAATCCGCACGGCGCTGATGCCGCCGGAGATGCCCAATTGGGACGAGCGCGCAACGGGCACATTCGTGTCCAACCGGGCGATCGGCTAAATTCCGCCGCGCGGATTAGCCCCGGGATACTGCTTGTTTACGCTCGATGGCAAGTCCGCGCTCGCATTTTAACTTAATGAGATTTGCCGCAGCTGAGTTTCGACGGAATGTTCCACACGAAATGAAAAATTTAGGATTTCACCCTTTTTAACTGGGAAAATTTCGCATTTCCTTTAATCCTTGTCAATTTATTATCCTAGATCCGTTTTTTTAATACTGGTAGGTGAACTAAAATAAGATAGTTCGGGGCAGTAGAACAAGTCCGATGTGGTCAGCCTCTGATATTAAGATACTAGTGACCTAGTAGAACAAGTCCACATGTGATCAGACAAGGGAGGGATAATGTTCTTATGTGGAAGTAGTGTGGATCCGTGCATGGTCAGACATATTATGCGGTAAAGTTATAACTCAGTAGTATGGGTTTCTATTTGGTTAGCCAAAAAAGGGGACATTCTACTGCGCTAGAACTCTTCTACTCAATTACGTCTCACCAAAACGGACTTGTTCTACTTAGTCTTGTTAGTCCTTTTAGATTACCTGCTCACGTTGTAGTAACTTGATGTGCAATTATGGTATTAGTTCAAAATATTAAAATTATATCTGTCAAGATGATGCATTATGTAATAAACTCGTGCAAATATAAACGTTATTTAAATGACTATGACTGGCACATAGTCAAACGATTTCCACCCCCAAAATATCGTCTCTACTGTTTTTACAAAAGGATAAAAAAGTTTAGTAAATACAAATGTATTACACCGTTATCTGCGAAGCAGGTTAATTTATCAAACGTCATTTATCAAAGGTCCATAAAAATTCAGCCCTCGTTAATCGGCGAGCCGACTAAAAAACGCGAATCGCACGAAATAGGTAGAAACGACCCCGGGAGACGGCCCCGCCGGGGGCTTCTCTGGTCCGAGATTTAATCTCCGATATGAGGGGGGTCGCTCGAAATTAAAAGTCGTCGGGGCGACTTCGCCGAGAGGATATAAATAAATAAATCAATCTCCGTCTCATTTTCATTCCGCGCTCGTGGCCCCTCTCGCTCTTCCCCGAATGGCCTCTCGAAAGAGCCGCGGCGCTCACGGGGCCCCCGGCCCGGGGAGCCCGCGCGCTATCGGTCGACGAGATAATGTAAACTTATGCGGGGCACGCCCGCGCCAAACTTCGCCCCGGCTTTAAATATATCACTTCCACCATTATGGCTTAACCATATGCTCGCCCGCCGGAGAGAGATCCTCCTCCGCTCTGCCCCCCTCCCCTTCGACTGCCTTCCTTGTCTTACCGCTTCTCGAGCTCTCGTGCTCTCTACGTGCATCCCTTACAGCTATATTTCGATTTAAGAGCGCTACGAGTCTCTTTTCCTAATAGCCCGCCTCTCGCCCTCGCCGCGCGAGAGACTACGAGCTTCGCGGGCTTCCGACGGATTTTTGCCCTTCCACTGGACGAGCTCGCCTTATCGGCGCCCGTAATTCGTTCGGAAATTTCGCTTTTCGTTTGCTTATACGTTTTGTAAATAATACTATGTTGATTTTTAAGCTTTTTATGAATTAAGTACCTTATGTATCATTGAAATTGGCATTTGTAAGCTTTACTTGAACTTTTCAACTTTTCGAGACATTTTTGATAAGATTCAATCAATTGATGGATTATGGATAAAGGATATTGGAATTCTCTGATTCATTAATCAATAATCCAATGTTCAATAACTTAAATGTTCTTCGAATTTCTGCATTCACCGATATACTGCAGAATTCACAAGATTTATGAAGGGTTCTCTTCTAAATTTATCAATTACATCTCCCAACGAGAAAGGCATGCAAAGTTGCAATTACAAAAATAGGATGAACGCAAGAGAAAAAAAAGTTGCGATTAAAAGCGAAAAGAGTAGGTTCAAAATTGAATCCCAGACGCGTAACGAGAAAATTACTCGCCGCGATCGCATAAATAATCGCCCCATCAGATTTCCTCCGGCGCATTCGAAGAGAAAAACGGCCGGGCCGTGCGCTCTCGAAAATTCCGACGCGCTTGAAAAATGGCCGGACACTAGGAGAACCGCCCGGAGAAATTCGCGACGCGCAAATTACAGAGCGGGTGTCGGCGTCACGTGACCCGCCGCGAAAAGGCGCGAGGAAAAAGGCGAATTCGACAACTCGACGACAAGAAGGAGAGGGCGACGGTATTTCGTGCACGCCATTGCGTAATTACTTTCCCTCGTTAGGGATATTATTTTCTTCGTAAAGCCCGCCGGCCTAATCGGACCCTACGGATCGTCGCCGCCGGCTCTCTCTTTTTCTCTCTCTCCCGTATTTACCGATGATCCCATCGCGACGGACATAACGCGACTGTATAGCGATCCTCGATAAGGAGTTATGCGTAATTACGATACGAGCCCGCTCGTGGAATTCTTTACTGTCGCTGCTCGTCACGCATTCATATTTTCAAGCTACTCATCGTTTTATAAATTGCTGAGGAGCGATTTGTAATAATAAAGGGTAAATACTGGAAACATTTACCATTTTTTACAAAAAAAGGTACATTTGTCTTCTTGTTTTACAAATTTACTGAGGCTATTATTAACACGAAACTATAGACAATTTGCACACGGAAAAAAGTGAAGGTTAGATTAGCTGTTTTGACGGGTTATTATTTGCTTTAAAAGCAAGGTTAATACACCTATTACTAAATGCATTTATTTAAAGAAACTTCAGAAAAAATACAAAATTCAAATAAATAATAAATGTTTTATTAATCGAAATATAAAATTCCTTTATTCTATTAAATACATATCAAAAGATTTTGTATTTTGTCGCCTGCTCACTGGATACATATCCAATAACCACCCAAATTGCTTCTTTAAATGCTTTACATCATGCTATTGTTTTTTAAATTATAGGATTATCTTGAATCAGCATTAAAAGAAGATATTTATTTCTTTTTAATATTAGCAAAAAGAACTTTTATTACCTACGGATGCTCATAAAAAATATTTTTTCGCAGAAAAACAATGAATTTATTTAGTAATCGAAAATATCTTCAACGTCGTAAAGTAGCATCTAAAAGCACCTTTCGAGAGCGCAGAGAAAAAGTCCATAAACAACCTTGAAATCCCCTCGAAAAAAAGGGGCAGCCGAAAGTTCGGGCTCGCGATCCCTGCCGGATAAGGGCCGGTCGGAAGTATTTCTTGACTTATCCGCGCGCTTCGGGCCTCGCGATCGCATGCCTCGTCGGTTGACGTATCGATGAGTGGCCGCGATTACGCTCACCGCTGTATTTTCTTTTTTGCCACGGACGCATTAACCCGGCCCGTTAACCCCTGCTCGATCCCCGAAAAACGAGCCACAATAAATTTCTCTCGCTGACACTTCCGCCCGCACATTTAATTAAGACACAAAAATTATGCCAAATTTTTCCAAAATTAAGCCTTGCGTGAGCGAACCGAGCTTCTCCCCGGATGAGAAAACTCCAAGCCCCCCTCTTCTTTTTTCCACGAAGGAAAGCGGGATAAAAAAGATATTAATTATCTGGAATAGGCTGTAAACGAGCAGTGAATCAGCTCGTGTTTACGGGTACGACGTGGAGCTTTGATAAATATTCACGATTTTCGTTGGCTTTGTTGGGTTTTCATTGCCTGGGGATAACAGAGTTTGCTTTTTATGATATAATTGCTAGAGAATTCCGTCGGAACTGACGTATTTATTACGGACGGTATCAACGTATGCTGTATTACATTTAATTCTTCGACTGAACTCCATTATTAATTTAAATATTTAATTTCTTTCTCTTTTAATCGGATTAATTTATCTAATAAACATTATATTTAAGTATGAACATATCTGATAATTAATTTTACGCAGCTTAAATAATAATTATAATATAATCATGTAGTAAAATTACATTTTCGACATTTTCAACGTTACAAATTAATCAGTTAATTCATAAATAACAAACGATCTATTAAGCCTTGTTACAATTTAAATATGGTTTGATATTTTCAGTATATTATTTTACAAAAGGGATCGCCGCATCTGTCACTTGCAAAAAAGATGACAAAAAAAGTTCTCCTTCACCCGCTATATCCGTCTCGGACCGACTAATAAATTGTCCCTCCGTTCATTGTCCTCTGGACCCGTCACAATCAAATCCAATAGAATTTTTTTCCGCGCCTAATTCCTGACATTTCTTTCTCGCTAACTTCCACTTGTGCCGGGTGAATAAATAGTGTGACAATTAAATACTCTTTTTTTTATTAAATTGTATTCTTGTAAGTGAATATTTTATAATGCTATTAACGTTTATAGAGGGGATATGAATAGTTTATTATTATTATCAAGTACGAAATTTACCTTGTCCTATAAATAAATTCCCCTGCGATGTTATTGGCCTTTCGAGTTAATGAAAATTTTTTTCTTTTTAACGCGCGTTTCTGCACTTGCCACGTAAATCACTTATTTTTACTTGATTCTTTCATTGCAAAAATTATGTTTACCCCGCATCCTCGGTCCCAAGGAAAATTTTTAATTATCTTTTTGAGTTTCTTCCATTTTTCCACCGACGCTGTATCGCCGCTGCATATTTGAAATTCCGACTAATTAAATAGTAATATGGACTTCGACTGTTCCCAAAATGGAAAAGGCAAAAAGTTACTCTTTTTATTTAATGTTAATGAAGTAACGAATGAACTGGGCGAAGAGTGAAAATCTTTTTGAGAATTTTGTTGGATAAAATATGCTATTTTAACTTGGAAAAATTACACATTTTCGAGTTTGAATTTTCGTTCATTAAAAAAAGTTTCTCAAATTTATGTTCATTCGCAAAGTTAAAAAAAAAAAGATTTTATAAACTCTTGGAAAAGCTTACATTAAAAAGTTTTCGCACACTTTTCTATCAATTGGCCTACATACTCGTAAAATAATGTAAAAATATAGCTTTGCTGAATAAAAAAAAAAATTCGCATCGCTTTTTCTACATGCGTATTCATCAAGTGCAGCGTACGCCAATGTAGCAAGTAGAAACATCCGAGTTCGGTCAGACATGCCTCGCACGCAAACGGACCTGCCGGGTAGTAACCGTGCCGCAATCTAAAAGTAACTACAGCACGTACGCAGCGAAGACAGTCGTCGTGTCTCCGCCCGAGCGTCTCTCCATTCGAGTACAGGTTAATCGTCCGAGGCGACGCTCGGGCGCTTATCTCGCGCCGCGAAATCTCGCCTTTCACGCGCGACGAAACTTGCAGATAAAAAAAAGAGCGCGCGGAAAGCGTTCCCCCGCGTCGTCTCGGGGCAAACGACACTCGCAGGAGAGGCGCGCGGAGGGTGGAGGAAAAAAAAGGAGAAGAAACGAACGATCGCTGGATTATGCATGGGACGCAATTCCGCGTCTCTGAATAAACTTGTCTCGGCCTTTCAGGCGGCCCGACGGCCTCGACGCTCGGCCCCGCGGGAAAACGCGATTTCGCAGGCCCGACACGGCGGAGCATCTTCGCGGCCTGTCCTCGCCCGCTCCCTGCTCTTCTGTTTTTTCTTCTCCTGTGCGAGGGAGTCGCGTGCCACTTTTAATTAGGCGCGCCGACGCTGCTCTTTGTAATTGGAGGAACTGTACCGGCCGGCGGTAGGGGGGAGCGAGTTGCTCGAGTTCGGGATCGTTTTACGAGCGGCGGGCTTTTTTAACGCCCGTCCCGGACCAATTAAACACCAGTTGAACTGTGAACGCGCGCGTTACGCCTTTATTTTTTAGCGCTTAAACCCTCGTTTACCTATTCAAGAAAAACCGACCGACGCAACTCTTTTTTTTTTAAATTTGAATGTGACATCACTTTTAAAATCTTTAAAAGAGTGAAATAATACCCTCCAAAATAAAACATATACGCTTTTACATACAAAAAGCACTTTTCAAAGCTTCGACATAAAGAAAAGCACTTTTGAGAATTTTGCTGCGAAGAAAAGGCAAGTACACTTGAAAGTGTTATCATTTTTTTCATGGGTATCTCGTAAAACGTATTTTTTTGTGACCCTCAATAACACAAATTGTTATGAGGAGGGTTTATCAAAAAAATGTATGTCTTATAAACATGTGTGCTGTTTAGAGTAAAAGCTCACGAAATTTTCACGGGAATCTTGCAAATGTGTTTTTTTTTTTTTTTTTTTTTTTTTTTTTTTTTTTTTTTTTTTTTTTTTCATTTCTATATGAAATGAGGTATTTTTCACGGAAAGTTTAAAATATGCCTTTTTGTTATCTATGAAAAATGCTAGTCTTCGCGAAGAGCTTGAAATGCTCCAGAAAATTGAAATGTGCTTTTTTCATCAAAAGCGACTTTACATGCGATAATAAATCAAGCTCGACTGTTACTGTACTTTTGTTCGATAAAAAGCAAGCCAAGAAAATGCTTTGAATGATCATGTAAGTTCTTTGAAACACTTTAGAAGCGCGCGACAATCTCGAGCGCTTCAAAGCAAGAAAAATAAAGAGCGACTCCGTTGATTCTCTTTCCCGATTGGTTTATACGCGGCGAGCGACCAGCGGGCGCGGCTTCAATAATGATCGCAGAAACGTGCCCTCCACTAACAAGACTCGTGTTTCCTCTTCCTTCCTGCAACTCCCCGGTGCCGCTTAAAGAGGAGCTGAAACGGAGTCTTATCACAGGGATCTCCGCTCGCTCGGCCCCACCCTCGCGCGTGTGTGTATGTATGTGTGGGGCCGAGAGGGAACGGGAGAAAGAGAGGGGGAGAGAGGAGATGCTATCTGCCGCGGCGCGCGAGCATAAGAGTGGAAAATCGCTCCTGGAAATCCCCCGGTTCGCCGGGACACTTTGCCGGCTTAACCGTGCGCGCTTGCGAGCTCGCTAGGCGGGGGTCTCGATAGAAAAGCCGAGATCTCTCACCTACTTCGATTTTACTCGCCGACAAAGTAAATTTTATTCCCGCGCCCGCCGCTTCACCTTCACCTACTTCCTATCTACCCTCGATCTCGGCCGCCTCTCTCCCTTCTTTCTCTCCTTTGCGCGGCGTTCGAGTGCTATTGCGGCGATTCGAGTAACGATCCGAAGCCACGACACACGCGCGCTTATGCAAACTCACGGCGAGGAAGAAAAGTCCTGAGGAAAAATTACCGAAAAAAAGGAAAAGAATCGGCGATTCCTCCTTCGCCCGCGGCTTTCTTTTCTTCTCTCGCTCGGGTAGCCTCCCGCCCCCCGGTGGAACGGAGGAAAAATTGCCGGGTGGATGTAATGACCAGCCGCTCTAAACAAACATGGCCGATGTTGTGATTACTCCGTTCGTGCAATTCCGCGTCCCGCTTATTTTTTTGTGCGTCGGCTATTTTTCTTCACTTTCGTATACCGCGCGCCGCGAATTCTTGCTCGTATAGTCCGCTTCTGCCTCTCTCTTTCTCCGCGGGATAAAAATTCAACGCTCTTAATCACGAACTTTTTGTGAGTTACACGTGTTGACTGGTATCTGGCAGGATCGCACGGTGCTACATTGAATATTCAAATTTTTTTTTCAGGAATTAATCAGTATTCCAGGCTATAAATCGTACAAGTCGCGACAATCTCGAATTTCATCGACTTTTGAAAGATTTTTTTTACTTATGCTAATCGTAAGTGCCTAGCGGTTTTGTAGAAAAATACACGATTCGAAAACTGTTATCCAATGCAAGATTATCCAGTGTTTCATGTCTGACTTATCTCGAGGTTAACCACTTGAAAATAATTCCTTCATTAAACAGTATATTAAGTTAAATTTTCCTCTTTAGCGCGGGTAATTTCACTTATCAGAAATTTTAGACATCATATCTCGAATTTTCTCCATTTCTACTTAATTTTATCGCGTGGTAACTTTTATTACCTACACTGTTAAATCACGTGTTTCGTCTAGCTTATTACTTATTTAAAATGAAAAAAACCATTTCGAAATAGCACCTTGACACGAAAATTTATCCGCGAAGATAACAAAAGAAAAGGGGAGAGGTGAAGAGCGTAATCCAGCCCGCAAAATCGGGGTGGGAAATTTTTACGTCGTCCGAGACGGGCGAGGGCCGGCCGCAGCTATGCGCCGAGGGGCGCTTGCTCCGCAGGCATGCATGCACACGTAGCGCCCGGGAATGTTCCGAGGGACGAAAAAGGATCCGGAGACGGGTCTCGGCCTCGGTAGGGTGGAGAGCGAGAGCCGGGGCCGCACGTACACGCTCGCAAATCCGCGCGCGCGGCGTGAAGCGGCCCTGACGGGCGGCGCGAGGAAATTGCGAGGCCGCTCCCGCAGGTGCCCTTCGTCATCGGCCAACTCCCGGCCGCCGCCCCGACGCAAACGCGTATTTACGGCAAAAAGTTGGCCGCGTCCATCGGGTGCCGTTCCGCCCGGCGCGCTTTAACGCGATTAGCCGCGGTGTAATTATCGCCCGGGCTCATAATACGGGGAGCTACTTGCTGAGGGTGGAGAGCGGGGGGGGTGGTTTTTTTTTAACGTACACTGGCCGGACTTGGCGTTTTGTTTGCGCTGCCCCCGCGTTGCGGACTACGCTGGCGGCAGGCGCAGAGTTTGCTTTTCGAAATTGGTTGTGCGCCAGATATTCCGTTACGCCGGTTTAGCTTTGGATTAAATGGTTTGGCCGGGGCTCAATTTTTAACCGCATTTTAGGCAGACCTCGCGATTTATTCAAGGCCTTTTTTCTGCGTGGAAAGTTCGGGATTTCGAAAATCAATTATTCGTGCCTTTAGTATCCTTTTTTACTGAGAGTTTTGCAAAGAAAATCTTTATTAATCGGTTGGAATTGGGTGTCTGCGAATAGACGCACTGAAAGTAAAAGACAGTGTTTTATAAATTATTTGTGCCGGTTCAAAAGTAGGTTACTATCAGTTTACACTGGCGTACACTCTTCTGCTTCAGCGTGAATATTTAATCTGCGATTGAAATACAGGAATGAAGCGTCGACCTCCCGGAATTCATCAGCCTTTGCGAACGATCGACGCCTCTCGACGTACGTTTCGAGTGTGCCAATTAAGAGCGACGTATACGCTAAGCTAAAATAACCCTTACCGAGTCCGTTTTTACGTGAAACAGTAATGGCGGAATGATGCAGCTCTGAACGAGAATTTTTTCACGTTCTCCCGTGATGCAGAATTTCTCGGAATTTTTTCGCATTTACGGTAGCTAGCGTGTTTTTCGAAAAGTTATCTAGCCTTAAAATCAAAATTTTGTAAAGTTTTTTCTTCTGGGTATGAAAATATTGCAATAATTGATAGGTTTATTTTTAAGTCAGAGAATACATTGAACTGGTTTTCCAAATAACTGTCTCTAATAATTTAATTAAAAGTAATTTAGCTGACCTGGCCACGCCGAGAATATCTGCTGAATCGCTCTACTAAAAGGTTAAAATTACCAGATTAGGTCCTGTAGCCAAACATATGCACACTTCATTATTCAATGTCTCGGTTGAAACTTCTAAGTAAAAAGAGCACCTTTTCAATGAAGCATTGAGAAATGTTAATTAAAACTTTTGGGTATAAAAATATAGTTCATGATTTGTAGCTTCAGAAAATATTTTTCTGTATTGTGACATTTCTAATTGTTTATTATAATATATATATATCCCAAAAGTTTTAATTAACATTTCTCAATGCTTCATTGAAAAAAAAAAAATATATATACATATATATATATATATATACATATATATAAAATTATGTTTTTCTTGTTATTGTAAAGCTCATTTCAGCAGCTCCACGTCTAAATCTCCCTTGAAAAAAAAACCTTTTGAAGCTTTCGCTGCTAATTAAATTACTTCCGAGAATTAGCAACTCAGAAAAGCACATTTCAAGAAATCTGATTAATTAGATCCTTCTTTGTTCATTGAATTTCACAAAATGAACACGGGGATAAAAAAGCTCTGATAGCAATTGCAATGGTTACTTTTAATGTTCTCCTCTAAAGATACGTTAAATTTCTAGTAAATTTTAAAAGTAGCTCTAGATAACTATAGAAGAAACAATAATATCAGTCTGCAAAACCAATAAAATTGCATTTTTAGAACATATTTTTTTAACGTGTGGTTTTTTAACTTAGTTTATAAGCTTTATTAGAAACGACAATATTATAAATACATCCTAATGTGTCTGAAAAATCATCACCACGAATAAGTTTTTTTTTAAATTATTTTATCATTCGTAAAATACAGATGAATAAAAAATACCACAGAAATTGTAAGCTCACTGTTTTCATTTTCTCAATTCGCATATGGCAAAGGGACGCGCCGACGGCAAACACGCAGGACATCGGTTTCTCGCGGGTAGATGAGCGAGAAACAATTAAAGGCGACGCGAACACGCGAGTTCGCGAAAAATTACGAGAGCCAAAGACCGGGGGGCTGGTTCGATTCTTTCGGTGGCGCGCACTCGATCGCGCGGCAGCAGCGCCGGCGGCCCTCGCGTGCGGCCCCATCGATCGGCGTCGGGCAGCAGTTGCGCGACACGCACGCCCGCGGCTTTTCTGAAAAATGAAACTGCGCCGTACGGCGCGGGGGCAGCGATTTCTGGATGCCTAATGGGCGACTGACCTACGAGCCGCCGACCTCGCGCTTTCTTTTTTCCATCGGTCCCGCCGCCGCGGAACGATGCAATACCACGAAAAAAGTATAACCTCATGTTTTAGTCGAAGTAGTCGGTCGTATGGTTGACTTAAGCAACGGGTTTTTCAGTCACATTGTACTTACTTACTTACTTTATTGATTCAGGCTCCTGCTAAGGTTGTAGTTTGTAGTTGAAGGAGAGGACTGAAATATGAAGCCCTGAAAGGTTTATTTTTAGATTTTTATTATTTTATATTTTAAGTTTAATCGAAATATAAAGTACTAATAGGAGGTATCTACAGAAGTAAGTTTAATTTATAAAGCAAGATAATTTTGGTGAGAAAATGAAATTAAATATTTCAGCAAGAAATAGATGTTCTTTGAAGCATTGAAACATTTAATGAAAAATCTATTATTGAATTTAATTTTTAATTATTACTTGTCTGAAAATATCTTGAATTATCTTGAATTAACTTCAATAATTCAAGTTAACCATTAACTTGAATTATTGAATAGGTCAATTAAATTTAAATATATCACCTTAGACTGGCAGTTATACGATAGTGAAAAAGTGATCTAGTACAATTTGCGCAGAATTCCACATTTATGTCTGAAGAAAAACACAGTTTTTGAATTACACGTCACGTTAAAGCAAATAAAACATTCCGCACTAATCGAGATTTCCCCACTATTCTTCGTGAAAAAAAATGCAGAAGAATTTATAACCGAAGCCAACCACACGTCGCGAAAGCAAGACAAACAGAAGCCACTTGTTCACCTAATTAAACGTTACCTCGTCCGTATAATAATTCGCAAACAGCTTGCGAAAGGCAAATAACCCCGAAGGCCCAGCTCGCCCCGTTAAAATCTCTATTTTCCTTCGCGCACGTACGCTAATGCTCGGTCGCGTCGGGATCGAGGCGAGGGCGGCCGGCGCACCGACGCGCCAAAAAGGCACGCCGGACGCACGACAACCGCGGGCGACGAAGAAAATTGCCGGAATCCCTTCGCGCTCTCCCCCCCCGCGAAAGTGCGCCGGGGGCCGCGCGGCCGTCCCGCGGGAAATCCTCATTTCCCCGCTCGGCCACGCAGGAGCCGACGGCCTCGTCTTTGTTGTTTCTGGAACTGGCTCTATTTTCTTTGGAGCGAGGTTTATCTCGTTACCCGCGGCCGCCGACGCCGCCTGTTTTGGCAGGGACTCGCATAATTATCCGCGCCGCTTGTTTGCCGAACAAACGATCTTATGAATAAGGGACACACGCGCTACCCGCTCTATACCCCCCCGGCCGCGCGGACTCCGCTGGATTATCGCCGATGCGATTTTGCGGCCGGTAAAATACACTGGCACCTGAGTTAAGCACTTACTTACTCGTAAGGGTATTAATTAAATTCTTTTACTTTTCATTTGCTCGCTGCCACTAATTTTTTGCCGTCCGGTTGTGTCAGTAAAACTGATAAGAATTCCTGAAACGAAATTTTGCATAAACAGATTAACGAAAAGTGAACATTAGATATGAATGTCCTTTTGACCCGAGAAAAAGTACATCTATTTTAACTTATAAGTATAATATTGATTGGATTATTTGGGGAAGTTAATAAATTTTTCTTGATTAAATTAGATCCGTAAGTAACGTTCTTAATAAAATAAATTAAGTAAGTCTAGAAGATTTCAAGCACAGATGAAATGTTTTAAATTATTATGACGATTTATTCATTTGTCTCAAGAATAGAAGGAACTCGCCGAAGCTAAATTTATTACAGTAGAGCAGTAAAAAGAAAATTTTAATTTTTTGAAACCGATGAAAAAAAAACTTCAAAAAATATTCATTAAAATCAGAATCCAAAATTACTGTGGTTTTCATATAATTTCGCTGTAATTTATTTCACGCTAAAATCTTCTCGAAAATCGTGGCACGAATCAGTCGACATTAAAGGCGCATCAGTCTGTATCTCGACAAAACAGCGGCCACATTAGAGTCAGCGGGTAATCAGGCAGCTCGGGGGGGGGCTTCGCGTCGTCGTCGCGCCTTATCTCCTTATCGTCGTCAAACTCGCGGCGAGCGAATCCCAGCGGTTAAAACGCGCGATGCCGCGCTCTCTCGGACCAATAACTCCCGCGGATCGGGGAATTACATCAACAATCTATTTCCCCGTCTCCGGCGCAGCGGGAAATTGCGCGGAGGCGCCGCGAAGAAGCTCGCCCCGCTTTGTAACGAGGCGCACAATCGCGCCTGCGCCTCCCCCCTCCCGCGCGTGTCGCGTCTTCCTCCCGTCGTAAGATTCCTCGCGAGATTACCCTCCGAGAGTGGAAACCCTCGAGAGCGTTATATTGCCATAAGCGCCGCGCCATAAATTAGCGAGGAGGTTAAAATGCGATATTGCCTTTCCCCTCCCGCCCTCCTCTCCTGCAGCCGCGGCTCCCCGGCCCCCCGCGAGTCAATGCGTACACGGGCGCTTATTTATCCGTTCGATCGCAATTATCGGCTCGTTACGATTCCCACTGGCAGATACGCCGGGGCGTGACTATCCGCCGATGCGTATCGCCGAAGAAAAACAGTCGCGGCGCCTGCGAAAGCGATAGAGCGGAGGAAGCCTGGAAATCCTTCGACGATCGTTCGAGGCTTTATTAATGGAAGCGCGACGTCGTTACGATCTTTTAACAGTTTGCTCCGCTAAATCGTTCGTAATTTATCCGCTGGTCTACCGCCGCGAGCTTCGGCGGATCAATACGACGTTAAATTGGCGTTGCGATCATTAAATGAATTAGATTTTCAGTCTGTTTAAGGCTCTTTTTTTATAATACGCTAACGAAGTGAACGAGGACAATCGAAATAATTGGTAGCGTTTTACGTACGTGTCCTATTTGCAAGATGTTAATAAACGCCGCTCGGTAAAGTTAATAATGGTATTGGTATATAAGCAAAATCAATGCAAATTATGCGCTATTAATTTTATCCAATTCATTACAGGCTCGCGAGGCTTGATCAATGTTTAATAATAAACATTAATTAATGGAATTTGTCGAGTAGTACTTTCATTAGACCACCGCGCAGTCGCTCATTTACGTTATTTACTTTAAAATCACGGTGACTTTTACACTCGAATTGATCGCTCTCAATCGTCCTTTACTAATTAATTCGTTGTACGCTGAAACGAGGCAATTGAATATTTCTCCCGTTGCTGAAAATCGCGAGCGAGCGACGGATAAAATCTTCCGGTGGGTTTACAAGCGATCATCATTATAAGTCGCGGCGGGAAGTAAGGCGGTAAGAACGACTGTTCTAAAACAGAAGTCGGTGGGGACGAAGGATCGGCGTATCACCGGGGGTACACGCGGAGGATCAGGGAACGACAGACCGCACGTAGGGCCGTAAAAATAAAGCATAAAATCAGCTGCTGACTCGATTGCGCTCGAGCCGCCGCCTCCGCGAGAAGAGAGAGAGAATATGCGGAGTGTGCGATTTAAATCATAAAACTCCAATAAAAATCCGACGAGATCCGCGATCCTCTCACCCCCTTCGATTTCCAGTGCGGCGATGCCTTCTTTCCCCTCCTACTCGCTCTATTCTTCTGTCCCTCTCACACTCACTTGCAGGCATCCCGCTCTGGAGGCCCATCTAATTTCGGCTTGACATTCATACAGGATATGTTTTCGCACTTGATTTCCTCCTATTTGGATTTTATCTTATTTTTTGTCTACGCGGAGAAAAGAATATGTTATATTTTCTGAAATTTTCGGTAACTTTAACGTGACTTGACAGTACAGTCGATCGTATGGTTATGCAACTAATATTATTTTAAGATGACAGTGGCCTATCTTCATAATAAATACAAAATTCTAATATTATTTTGGCTCCATGCCTATAAATATTACATACGGGAAGTACAACCAAATAATAAATCATATTAAAATTTTGAACCGATGAGAGGCAACGTCCTGTATTTTCAAAAGAACTTTCAGTTAATTTAATGCAATCATTGATTTTCAAATGTTTGAAGCAAATAGCATTGCTAATTAACATCTATTGCTATAAAATTAGTAGTATTTTAAAATAATTTTCGTTGTATATTCAACGTACGTACCATGTAATTCCAAAATACTTTTAATTAGTAGGTAAAGCTTTTATTTGGTATGTAATCAATCTCCCGATGTTCAAATACTCAAATTTGATACTGACAGTAATGTTAGATTGATATAAAACTTCCTACATGTGGATCCATATTCGCAAATAATTAATTATCTAAACCTACGAAATCTTGATTAGTTTCAGTTCCATTTTTAAAATATTTTTCACAGAACGTGCTTCACTATAAATTAAAAAAATATTATTTTAATTTCACGATGGATTTAATCATAGAGCATACTTTAGTAAAAGTAATTTTCAACATGCTGACATTCAACCTTCCGGGCTCGTCCAGTCCCGTTTAGTATCTCCGAAGAATTTTCTCTCGAATTTTCATGAAACACACTTATTATCGACGGGAGGGCGAAAAAGCGAATATCCACCTCTCCGCGGTAATACGAAGTGATAATATTTCATTCGCAGGTACCCGTCATTTTTCTTCAACGCTTCGACTTTTCCCCGGCAGACTCACGTTTTAATCTTTGCGCGAGGCTCCCGTCTCTTTTTCTCTCGCTCTTTTTTTTCGACCCAACGTCGCGGTAAATTCCCGATGCAAATGAGGAGCGCAGATACGCGCGCCGGTATGCAGAGTGCAAAATATAAATCCACAAATCCCGACGATATTTATGCCCATTATCTGCGCGCGCTATGCCACGCATTTAAAGACATTTATTTCGCGGCTACTTTTTTTTTAAACCCACGGAAATAATTTGAAAGCCATTTCGAAATTAATTCTTGTAACGGATAACACTTTTACCGGCGATATTTTTTTGGCTATTCGGATTCATCGACGCTCGGTTATTCAACATTTTTTTATGGTACATGGAGTATTCGCATCGTTTGCGACTGACCGAACTCGATTTGTTTCACTTGCAACTGAAGTACTTTCGTTCGTTCTTTTTACCGTACGCTTTTTTTGGTTCAATTGGTGGATGCCTTATAAAATAGGCAGTGTACATGATACACAGAATCAGAAGTACTCATGAATATTTTTTTTAAATAAAAAAAGTAGTTCAGAAAGTTTCATCAAATTTAGTATATTCGCTGTGACTGAAAGGGTCCCAAGGCTCTCCTGGCGCATTCCACTTAACCAACATTCCGCCGCCATTGTAATCCTCGGATGTGAAATCAGTACACCCCCGAGCGATTAGTCGCAACATTATCCATTCAAAAAGTCGTCGGAACAAAAGCCGCCGTGCGTCGGCACTGAAGACCGTAGTCCGGCGGGCGGGAATAATAAAAGAAGGCGCGCGAAAGGGGGTCAGCGGCGTAAGCGGCAGCCATTAGCTTGATATTCAATAAATACCGAGGCCTCCACCATCGCGCCGGCCTCCCTCCCCCCTGCGCAGCCGAGAGAGGCTCATTACCCGAGGCGCGTGTTAGGGGGCGCCCCCTCTTGTTTGCCTGCGAAATATACGTACGTGTTTCCCGCGCGCACACGCTGAACTTGCGCGCGCGCGCGCGGAATTGCACGTCAGGAAAGCAAAGTCTAATTAGTATGCTCGCGATCGTTGTGTGATCGCATGCCTATTATCATGTGTAACGAGTTCATGGAAAAGGGATAGCACGCGAGACTCGGGTGTACCTTTCGCTTTAAAGCCCGCGGATCGGTGCGGGCGCGTGTGTGCGCCGCTTTGCCAGAAATCATTTTCTGGAAGGTGACGGCGTTACTGATGCTGTCGAAACTCGTTGATTGAAAACGTCGAACCGGTCGTTATCGTTCAGTTGCATAAAATATTATTTTTTTTTATTTTTTCAATCATGACTTTTTCGTTGATATATGAAATTATATGGTGCCTTCATTAATTTGATATGATTTTAAAAAAATTATAAGTCAGTTTACTTTATTTATTCTTTTTATTATCAGTTCATTTGAAACTCTTGCCAAACCAGTATTCATCAACATGTGCATTGGATAAAAAATTTTTCTGATAGTAAAAATTTCTGAAAGGATTAAAAGTTTCTTGGCTGACTATTTTTCATAAAAAGCGTAATTTTTACTAACGAAAGCAGAAGCACCCTCCGACCAAATGAGATGTATTTTGATGAAATAATTTTTGTAACTTTCTTATTGTACATTATAATGACAAATAATTCTTGAATCATCTGTAAGTCGCAATATCACCCACTCACAAATATCAAATTACTTTAATTATTTTCAATTTTTAATAAGAACTTTAATAACGTAAAGAATATTCTGTGTAGTACGAAACTTGCAAAAAATGCAAACCATTGCTTCGTGCGGGTCATAAATATTCGGAATAATTCGCGGGCGAAAAGGATGCGACGCAGCGCAGTAATTCATTGCAGGAAGCCGTAGGAACGCGTAATGCAACCGGGAAATATCATTAGCGCTCTCGGGGGCGCGGAAAAACTCGACCGGTGGCGAGACCTTTGAAAAATTAAAAAGTCATGCATATGCAATCGGTGCCGGCGCGTCCGCCGCCCGCCCCTCCTCTCCACCCCCACTCCTACGAACCAATCAGAGCCATTATTAAGCCGTCTGGTACTGTCCCCTCGGTCGAGCGTCTCCGGCGCTACTTCGTACCGGGCTGCTGGCACGCGGCCAGGAGAGCCCGGCGTATTCATTCCGAGCCGCGGGAAACTAGCGCCCAATTCGAAGGGCCAATTATTTAATCAATTCCACTCTCTTAGCGGTTGCCGGGGAGGGTGGGGCCGGGGGATGGAGAGGAGCCCGGGGAGCCGGAGCCGCGGACCGAATCCGCCCGTGCACGACAATTGAAATCTCGCGCGCGGGCGGGCGAAATTGCGCCCGATTCTACGACTCTTCGCCGGGCGGCCCTTATGCGCGCGGCCGCTTTCGGGAATGGGAAAACGCCGTCGTGGACCCTGGGAATTGCCCGCGCGCCGCCCCGACACGGGACGCTTTTAGACTCGCCGCTGAGAGAGCGAGAATCGCGTTACTTTCAATTTATGAAGGTTTTAGGACCCGGCGCGGCGAATATTTATCGCGGCGTTTATCTCGAGGAGGATTGGAAAGTGCAAAGATGAGAAAACAGTTCGCTTTGATTTATTTTATTATTTAGTAAAAACCGCTTCGACCACCTAATCTTTCAGCATCATTCTTTTGCCATCAAATTCTTCATTTAAAGTCCTGTAAATGTTATTAAACATCAATGAATTTAAATAGTAACTTTAAGATATGAATATTTAGTGAGTATAGATTTATCACCAAGTCAACACAAATAAACCAGACAATACATATCGAATATTTTATAGACCATTCAATTATTTTTAGATGCAGATATAATTTCTACACTATGTAAAGTAACAAAGGATTTAATGTAAATTACTTGAATAATTAGTAAAATTTTGAATAATTATAACAATCATGTTTTAAAACTACCCCTCACCTTGAATTATTTACAGTAAATTTTTGTATTCAATTTATTCCTTCTGCCTTTGTTTATACACAATGAAAAGAAAAAATCATTAAAATGCGTACGAAGAAACGTAATTTAAAATTTAAGCATAAAATAAATAGGATAGCCTAAAATTTAGATATTTTAAGAAACCACGACGTGAGCCTTTTAAAGTTAATCCGCGGCCAGTGGTGCCGGTCGAAATTATGCTCGGAATTTTAAGCCGGAGGACTAAGGGTGAACTAATCCCGACGTCGCGCGACCACCACCGCGTATCGGTAATACTTGCAAAATTAGTACGAATGCGGGAGATGGAGTTTACGATGTAAATAGGTCCCGGGCGCGAGCTTCGTGGCTTTTTTAACGAGTTTCTTTGATTAAGCAAAATTTAGCTCGCAGTTTAATTAAAGTCCATTGAAGTAAGGAAGGAAGAAAAAGCTCGTGTTTTTCCCGCGAATAAAATTATTTTTGTCAAGATAATTAGTTAAGTAGTTTATACTGCGAAGAAGAAAGTAGAGCAAAAGTTCCTTTTTTGCATTAAGATAATTTAAGTTGTACAGTGTAATTTAATTATCAACATTTTTAATTACATTCTCGACTGCGAGTTTTTGTTTTATAGGGTTCTAATTCACCTCAAAACTAATATTTCGCCACGTTATTAAATCCCTTCTTAATTTGATGAAAAGCTCGGTATAGAAGGAACTACCGCGCGAAAATCCAAACTCCTGGGGAATTCGAACATTTCGAAAAATTACTCGACTTTTCGGGAGGGCGCCGGCAGTAAAGTTGAGAACCGACGGGAGGATACGGAGTCGACGTCGAGGCACGAAATATCACCGAAGAAAAAAGTGGGTGGGTGGTCGCTATAGTCCGGCGGGGGTGACCGAGGACGAAATTGCTGGTCACGCCGGATGGCTCTGATTCGTTTCGAAGTAAACGAGCGCTCGAACTGAAAAGGGGAACGCGACCGCAAACAATTAGATATAAAAATTCGAAACGGATGTCCGCGATTATTCGCAAAAAATTGACGGATCCAGTCGGTAGACCGGAAATTCAATAAATCCGAGAGTAGTTCGACAAATTAAATCGAACTGTTTAAATTTTCAAAAGTCCATCGTGATTTGATTAAGTCCCTATTCAGACTTAACAGATTGAATATTGATGTCTATTTTGGGATACTTAAGCTAATCAGTGAGTATGTACTTTTAAGTTAATAAAAATTGATGTAGTTTCCTCTCTTTAAAAAGTGACGACAGGGTGCAGTGAAGGATTTAATGAAAGAAATATTTTGATTGATTAATGGATAAATATCCGGTTGAATGGCACCGAAATTTAAAACATTTTCACGCGAATTTAACAGTTTAATTTGTGTCATCAAAGTTTAAAATAACCGATTATGTATATTTCTGAAATTCAATTCAAATTGCAAACACAAAAAAAAAACTTAAAATTTATAAAGGGTATTATAACACGATTAATCTGCAGCTTTGTTAGCAAAATTAAAAAAAAAAGGATCGTTTGTCATGAAAAAAAAAAAAATAAAATTTATCATTCAAAGCGAGGCAAAGGGAATAAAAAAATTTACCGCTGAAATGGTAGAAAATATTAAATGAAGAATGCTGACCCAGTAAGCAAACAATGTCTCCCTTTACACTCGTTCGCTTTTGAAATTACAAACGGAGTCTAAGGGAAATATCGGGGCGGCTCCGTTGAAAGGGGAAGCCTCGCCAACTCGATCAGCGAGACTCTTTCGATTTATCACCCGAGAAAATAAAGAGCCGGGGAAGAAACACAGAGCGCTCCGCGGAAAATGAAAAGCTCCTACCCCCCCCCCCCCCCCTACTGAGAGCCGATCGATACACCTTTTCTCTGCAGGTGAGCGCGATCGCAATCGAGAGGAAGGGAGTGGGGAGAGCGTTTTTATGAAGCAATCACCGCGCCGGCCTCCGAACCCCATCAGAGAGGCAATTTTTACGGCTCCTCGAGGCCCCCGCGATGACTTCGTGCCCTGCACTCGCAGTTCGCTCGAGCCTCGCGTGGGAGGATCCTTATCGCCGCGGAATTCTGGATTGGCTAGCGTCTCCTCTGTCAATTGTTGGGAGATTACAACAATAGTCGGATCGTTTTAATTGGATTTATAATGCGTTTGAGCTACCCGCGGGGAAAATAATGTTAAATTGAGAGGCCCCGATTTTCTTTTTTGTGCTGCACCGTCGATCGCTTTTTTATCACCTATAAATAAAAGCTACTGCGAACGAAACGAGGCTATAAAAGCAAAAAAAACTTTGAACAGGATCCATAGTAATTTTGACGCAAGCAGGGTTTTTTTTGTAGGAACTGTACTGTAAAGTTTTTCTTTTTAAAACAGCTTGCGTACAATTTTCAATCATATTCAGAATATTTCGTTCATACATATTCAGGTAAAAATGTATTAAAAAGTTTGAAATTTAAAATCTCGCTAATTAATTATTTATTTGCACTAAGTGTATAAAATTCATAATTAATTAGTGGCTCTTCATTGCAAAAATCTTGATACAGTTACACCGTAAATATTGAAGCCATTAAGTTATTAAAAAAAAATACTTCAATATGAAAATGAAATTCGGCTCGATAGCATAATATGGGAAAAAGTATTATTTGTAAAGCCAAAAAAGGTATACATTTGAACAACACTGCCGGCAGTTAACTCGGAAAGCCGCATACTGTGTGGTCCACGGGTATACACAAGGACTGCTAACAGACGCAGCGTCAGGTCATGACACGCGCATTCCTACTCGACAGTGAGAAAACGTATATGTCTCGTTACCAGAAAAACCACCGAGAACACAGTTTTCGTACCGTTTTCGTAGGTAATCAGTTCGACAAAAATATCTAAAAATGAAATTTTCCTATAGAAAAAAGTATCTGCCATTTCTTTTTTTTTTTTATATAAACATAGATAGTTCAATGTCCTTTTTATTAGAAAATTGAATAAACCATTATATTTTAAAGTCTTTCATTCATCAAAATTTTAATTCTTTAGATAGTTAATTCGATTCGACGCTTAATGCGCTTAACACTGCATGTGCGCAATGAATGTATTAGTGCATTACGAGACTCAATGATTAAATCAGTAATGAACACCGAAGCATGAATTGGGAGGATTTCTGTATATGACGAATTAGTAATTAAACTATACACTAATAATTGATTAATAAAACCCAATGTAAGACCCGCGCATGTTCCCGTACTCCACGAAGGCAGCAGCAGCGATCTATCTTTAAATCTCCCGGCAAAAGGGGGAAAAAAAAGTCGGCCGCGTTAATTGTAATGGACGCAGGCAAGACGTCGGGGCCGCGCGATAATGAGACGCGCTGCCGGTCTGAGTAATAGATTCGCATTATGCTACGTCAGAGCCCCGGAGGCCCCGGAGTCCACGTGACGCATTGCACTTAGCCCGCCACGTCCACGTCAGACGCGCGCCCGGCCGTTCGTTCATTTGGCCGCGGTCACGGGCTAATTTAATGCCCGGAGAGAGGGGCGCGGGGGGTCGGTTGCGGCCAATTCCGCGCTGGACCCCGAGCCCCGGATAAGCCGAAAGATACTGCGAGGGCGCGCTACTCCTCCTCCGGGCAGAAGGCCGCGCTGAGTTATTGGCCTTTTTCTCCTCGCGCGCCGTTGTCTCTCGCCTCACCGGTGATTCGCTTTTTTTTCTCCTTCTTTTTGACGAAACTGTTGACGCTTTTTAACGGCAGAATTGAATTAACGGATCGAGCGATTTGCAGTTTTAAAGCGAATGCACGGAGAATGAATAAAGTGAGGATGTTAAGCGCATTGTTTATTTAACTGTTAATCTTACTCCGCGCAATGACAATTAAAAGTTTAATTCGCCTCTGCATTGTAACTAATGGACTCGATGTATAAATTATGAAAAGAATGCATTGCACGTCGAATGAAGTATGCAGCGACAATAAATTCCGCTTCGCTAATACACGTATTGCTTAAAAGATGAGGGTTTTATCGCTCACAGTGTACACCTCATTAGTGCCCGAAAATATTACGCTTAATTAAATTGACGAGCGAAAAAAAAAAATTCACAGAAATCACCAAGATGAATGCGCTCCGCGTCCATTAGCAATCGCCCGTGCACTTTAAAAATTCACGCTCAAATTAATAACACCGCCTCCTCGGCGCGAACTTAACGAAGCTGACGAACGGGCCATCGGAGCCTAAATAATTATTCAACAGAGGGGGCTCGTAAATAAATTCATTATCGAACTTCTTACGCCGACGCAAATTTTAGCCGGTGGAGGGGAGGGAGGAGGAGGTGGTGCTGGCGCGCAAGACGAAATTTTTCAATCCAACGACGCTCGCGATGTTGAGCGATAGCCCGGGCGCGCGCCCCCATTTATCAACGGTTCGATGGGAATGGACGTTCGTTTTTCACGGCGAGGCGCGAGATAAATATCGCATGCCTCGCCGCGCGCCGCCGCGCCGTCTGATCCCTCCTCGTTGACTGCACGTGCCGATAGGCGCGCGGCGAGCTTTTTTTTTTGTTCGCGTCCTCGAATTTCACGCTTTACTCGGCCGAAATTTTTCAGCCCCGAGGACTTTTTTGGCGGGTGTTTGTGCAGCGATTTCTTACCGAAGAGTCCCGGTCACTAATCTGGTGAGATTCGATTGGATTATTCTCCTTTTACGATTGTAAAAGAATCTTTAAAGAAATCAGTCGAAGATTCTAAACCTATACTTTACTGATCAAATTTAATCTTCAAAGAATAAAAGAAACGAAAAAAAGGTACATTACATTTCTGGGTATTTCAAGCTCGCAGGAACAAAGCAACTCGAATGAACATGAAAATTCCATAAAAATCCTTGATAAAATTGTCCCGTCGCGGTATAGAGCGGCGGAAAGGAGTCGCGGAGAGCCGGGACGACGGGGGGACTGGCTTCGGCGAAATTTCATTGACAGTGAAAGACGTCCTCCGCGCCGGAGAGAAATAAAATCTAGAGGCCACTGGTATAGCGAATGCGCCGCGAGGCTCGCCTCCTCCACCCTCCTCGCCCTTGCGCAAATGCACTCCGACGCGGCTTTGCTTACTTCGTTTTCGCAGTCCGAGGTTTTTCGTGCGGCCGAGCGGCGGGCATCCGGCTCCCGCAGCGTCGCGGGGGGCTCATGTCGTCCGCACGTTCCGGTGTGTCCCTCCCCCCTCCCCCCCGTCCGTCGCTATTGGGCCGAACGGGCGAGGATTCCGCAAACAAGATTTGCGTCGGAGACGCCAAACGGGATTTTCGCCGAGCGCCTGGGCAAACGGAGTGGAGCGGCCGTGCGGCTATGGAAAAATCGGGCCGAGGCGCGAAGTGTGTTAGTCGCCGACACGGAAAACGACTCTCGCTGCCAATAACTCCTTGCGCGGAATGGCGAAATGTTTATTTAACGAGATGCCCCTACAGTTCCGGTGCATTTCAAGGTTTTCGCGGTATTTTTCTTGAAAATTACAACAAAATTACAAGTAATGAACTGGAAATATGTCTGGTTAAATTAATTTGAAAGTTATTGAATTACTGGACAATACTATGCTTGAAGGAAGAAACTTTTAAAACAAAAGAGGTTCGCTACCTTGTTATATTGGATTTTTCTTTTGAAAGTAGAATGTAATTCCCCTCAGCTTTGTACACTCTATAAAATTTATAACAATTAAAAATGAATGAACAAATTAACATTGACAGTATATTTATATGAGGCTATTTCAAAGTAAATGCATGAAACTTGTGTCGTTTAGTTTCAAAAAAGTCATGTATTTAAGTTTAACCTCTTTATGTGAATGGAAGTATTTTTGAAAAATCAGTTTTAATGATGTTCTGTGTTTAGTATATAAAAGAAGAAACAGATGGATATAATACACAAACAGATTTAAAATCTAGATTTTTTTTTGTACTTTCCTTTCAGATAAGAGGATCATTTTTGTTTAATTTTCATGTTTTTTTCCATCTTCTTCTTATTAATAAAAATTGTATTCATCTGTCATTGGGATTTCAGGTGAAATTTAAAACTTTTAAATAAAATAACATATGTCGCTTATTTATTAAGCAATAATGATAATAACGTTTGCATCCAATGTGGCATAATCACCCTTGTAATTAGCACGATTATAAATTTCCAGGACTTGTAATGCGGATTCCAATATCGCAAATTTCTGGTTCCGCATTATTAACATAAACTAGCATAAATTCCCATTTCCTGAATTTACGATATCACACGTCCCCGATGAAAAATCCGATAAGCCATTCCGTCAATCTTAGTTTTAAGACCCCACTCCCCTCCAGGAGCCGCAGAAAAATGGAGAGAATGCACCCCGTTTTTTTTTCCTCGACCGGAGTTTAACTCCCCTACAACAACTTTTTCAAGCAACGATAACACGAATTCTAACTGCCACCTCATACTTTAGTTCTGCTCCCCTTTTTTTCGGCTCCGCACTATCTCTCCTTCGACGAAAAATAAAAGAGGAGCTCGCTCGCGGAACGAAAATCGCGGCGAAAAAAAAAGACGCGGCGGAAGCGCGCGGTGCCCCGGACTCTCGTGCTGCTATTCCTCAAGAAGCATTTCACTCAACGTTGCTCTTTCCAGAAAACATCAGTAACTCAGGATTCATAACGTACCTGTCAAGTAAGTGGAGGCGATTAGCCGCATCGTGAATATCATATTTAAATATATATATTTTATTATCTTTTATAATATATAATATTAAAAATGTTATGAAATATATTTATATATAAAATGTATATTATACTTTATTATCATATTAATTATAGCGTGTACATTAGAATTTTATTATGTATATGTAGAAGTGCAGAAGTAATCTGTTTTCAAAATAACTCCAATTTGAAAGCAAACTTACGGCTGCGTACCCCTGAACCACAGAGTAAACAATAGCATTAGCCTGAAAATCCAAAATAAAGCAAGACCGTCGAATTTTTCCGGGGCAGCGGTCTGGTCAGCGCACCGAATCGAAGAAATCGAGCGCGACACTTTTTCCCAGGGTCGAGGCAGAGAAAGAGCGAGAGGCAGAGGCAGTGGCACACTCGATTTCGCGTGGCCACCGGCGAATCTAAATTTTAAATTCGCTAATGTGTATTTTTGCCGTATCCCCATCTCTCTCCCTCCCTCCCTCTCTCTCTCTCTCTCTCTCTCTCGTTCTCTCTCTCGCTCTCTTTCTGTCTCTCTCTCTGTCTCTCACTCTCTCGTTCTCTCACCCTCTCTCGACCTTATCGTTGGCCCGGCTGCATTGAATTTCAAATTTTTGCCGGCGCCACGCGAGTGCGAGAGAGCCTAAACTTCGCCGCTGCTCACTGTGTACGCGGGCTGTGTTGCAGCCCGTGTAACGCGGGTGGCGCCATGCCGCCACTTTGTACGAACGGATTCGGCTTTTATTTATGGCGGTCTCTGGGCGAGCGCGAGCCGACAGAATTGATTATGCCATTCGTTTCGTGCCCGCCGTTGCCGAGGCGAGCGATCGCGCCGTTTTTAGCCGGCTTTGACGAACAGCAACTCCATCGCGCGCGCCGCTGCTTTATTTTTCTGCTGTGTACTGTTTGTTCACAAACTACGGGAGACGATCTTTTTTTGCTCATTCTCGCGAATTCTTTATAGCACGCAACTATCTTTTTTTTTTCGTGTGTGTATTCTTTGTTTGGCGGTAGTATTTGCTGTAGAGGGCCGAGAGGTGGTACTGAAAATGCCGATTTCGAAAAAAAGAGGAGAATGGTAGAAGAGAAATTGATGATGAAGTAAAACTCTGTGATGGTGTGTTCTTAAGTTATTTGGCTTTTGCTTTCTTTGTTATTTGGTTATACCGTCGTAAAAAGGTTTTAGACGAATCTAATGAATCTGGTTGTGCAGGTCAACTTTTTAAGTAGTAATTGCATTAGTTTTTGCATCTGCTAGTCGATGCCGTCGAAAGAGTGAATATTCGCTTATTCTACGTTATAATGCGCTCACTTTTTCGATAAGTGGACGACTTATAACATTAAATGACTTTATATAGTTTTAATACGAAGCTTTGATCCCTTGCAATTTAATCTTTGAAAATTCGATGCGGAAAACTAGATCGTGGTCAATTATGTAATCCAATATTGTTCACGAATGAAAGCAATCTCGCATGAAGCCTTTCTAAAAAAAATTTTTTTATGTTCTCAATACACTCAATTTTTCATGAAATTTCAATTTTCGCTAGGATGCGTTTGGTGTATGTGAAGAGGAACTAAATATGCATATTCAGTCTCCCAAACAAAGTACCTAACTGAAATCGAAGCATCGCGCTTGGTTTGCCTTGTTTTGTCGTCCATTAGCCAGATGCTACTCTTGCGCGTAATTTCTAGTGTGTATAATGCGTCCGCGACTCTTCTCTTCCCTATTGTCGCAAATGAAAATGTGTCCCCCGCGCTTTTTGTTTCTTTTTCCTCTTCCCTTTCAGCTCGCAAGTAAAGTACTCACTTCAGTTCTTTTAAACCTACACCGGCAGAGCGACAAAAGCCTGTGCATTAAAACACTTTTGAATGATTATCGAAAAAATATGAATACAAAAGTAAAATTTTTTCAAAAGTACTTTAATTAAACAGTATAAACGTTGTTAAAATGTACAGATAACAATAAAGGTCAAAATTTAGACTTATGTACTAAAGGAGTGTGCCCTTTATAACATTCAAGATGTACACTCGGCTTGATAGAAGAGGAAGAGAATAAATGAACTATAATTAGTCCCTTTAAAAGACTAAGTATCGGGGGGAAAGAAGAGCAGAGACGGTCTCTAATGGCGAGGATACCTTCTAATCTGAGCCCGGCCAATTTAGGGACAGGTTGACTCTTTGACATGACCGAAAGTCTGAGAATAGGGTGAGCACTGAAAAAATCCCGGGGATAATTTCACGCTATAACTTCGCAGGCTCGTTCGCAGGTCCTTGAGGGGACGTCAAACACGCAATGACTGTGTTTTAAGCACAGCAGTGTCCTCTGCTCAGTCGTTTTCTTTTTTTTTCCTTTTACTCGCGAAGTTTAACTCTAATTAGAGGCGAATTTCGAAGGGCGTACTACAGCACACCTAAGAATTGGAGGTAATTTCCCGTGAATAGCTAAATACCGACACTATACTTGTTTCATTCAACACGTTAATTTCTCGTTTGGCGAAGAATTTATTTATGTGCTGAGCACGTAATTTTTCACATAAAAGTGTTAATGGCAGCGTACAAAGTCCAATTTCACATAAACGCCCTGATGGTAGGACATTAGATATTGATAAAATTTTGCTCAATTACTAAGTTAAATGGATCGTGTTTGTGTATCATTGAAACGTTTTTGCCTAGAAAATTATTTGCCCATTTTCTAGATAAAAGTTGACAAAGTGTTTAGCAGCTAAATACTAGATATAAACAGTATTAAAAACTGACTCTTTTTTAAACAGTGAAAACGCTCAAAATCATAAAATAAAAGCAACCTCTTGTAACAAAATTGTGTTAGGATTACGTAACGACAGCATTGAAAACATCGTTTATTCAGAACCATTTAATAAAAAAGTAATGAACATTTTAATATGAAAAGTAATTGTCATTTCTTGCCTGGAATGTCCCCATTAAAGAAAGTTATGCTATGCTTTCAATTTATTTTTCACATATTAAGTGGAAGAATATTATTCGAAAAAGCTCTTTATCACAATAGAAAATGCAGTCTAGATATAGAATATTTCGCAATATCACTGGCTACTAACAGCACGGCCAAAGTTTTTTCTTGAAAATTCTTTTGAATAAACATCTAAATGAGGTATCAAAATAATGTTTAAAAACAAGTGTAAACAAGCTCCAGAAACTTTCGAAAAATACAATAATTTAAATTCTCGACAGTCACACGTTGATTTTTCTAGCGAAGCAACGAAAGTTCGGTAGTGCGGGGTGGATTTTAGCATCCGCAAACGGAAGTCCTTAATATTCATTCATAAGAAACACAAAGCTAAGTAAGAAAGCCCGAGTTCGTTCGATTTCAATAGCCGAGAGGGTAACCGGCGCGAGCGCCAGTGGAAAAAGTTTTTCCACCGCGGCGTAATGAGTCTTGTCTCCCCGGCGCGACGCAGCTCCCGGCGAGAGGTGCAGACCGCGCCGCCGACTTCTTGGGGCGCACCTCGTGAATTCCTCGGGCTCAGCCCGAGACACAGAAACGCGGGGCAGGGTTGGGGGCGAAGTGCGGCCGTGACGGGGGTGGGCGGCTGAACCTACTTATTTAGAATATCGGCGGCATACATCTGCATAAATTTGGCGCAGGCTCTCGCGCCCGAGCCCGCGGAGCATTATACAGTGCTAGTTCACCACCCCCCCGACAGAATAGACTCCGGCGCGGTACAACTTCCGCAGTCTCATTCACCGTCACAATTACTGTCTTCGCCGGGACGCGAGAGCGAGAGAGAGAGAGAGCGAAAGAGAGTGAGAAAGAGAAAGATAGATAGAGAAACAGAGAGAGAGAGAGAGAGAGAGGAAAAGAGAAAGAGAAAGACGGCTCTCCGTTCGTCTGGTTGCTCGGCGAAATCTAATGGTATGATTAACTCGAAAACTTTCTGTATCTCGATTCATCGCGGCCGCCGTGGCGCCCGGCCAAAACAATCTTTTGCCACCGAGATCGTTTGTTTCCTTCCTTTTTTTTTACTTCCCCACTCCTACCTGTCCCCTTTTTTCCGGTTATCTCCGCGCTGTTCCGCGTCGCCCTTGTGTACCGCCCCCTTTTTGCCTATCCCCGAGACGTTTACCGGGATCGCGAAGAATATTTAATGGAAAGTGCCCCGGCCGCTCCCGGAGAATTCCAATCTGCTCCGGGGAGAAGTGGAGGAAAGAATTCTCATTAAGCGTGCGAGTTTCGCTCCTTAGGAACTCCAGCCCCGTGTTACTGTAATTGCGATGGATTATTATTCTTTTTCATCGGAAGCTTCCGGGAGGGATTTTTTTTTTTTTTTTTTTGTGAAATTTCGTAGAGCGAAGTCCGAACTTATCGACTCTCGCGGAAGTTGAAGTGCATACGTCGCGAACGGGAGAAGAGAAATTAAAAGTTAAATCTTCAGTATAAATAGTGACATTTTACGATCTGTCAGAATCTTTGCGGAATGTAATACGTATTCGCGAAGAGAATTTTAATCCTAGAATAGGTTATGCATACTTTATTTTTTACAAATTTGATAATTAATAATTAATTAAAATAAAGTTTTACATTATAAATTCAGATGAATATGTAGTATAAAATGACGTGGCGTTCCGTTAAAAGCTGGGGAGAATTTTTTTTTATCTGAATTCCAGGATAAATTTCGCAAAAAAAAGATCCCCTCCATCCAGCTTCATCAGCATAATTTTACGAATTTTCCAGTAATATTCGCTGACAGCTTGGCATTGCACCAGCCGCGATAACGTCCTCGCTATATGAGCATAAAACGTGTGGGTACGACCCGAACGCATCTTTTGCGCGTGGTGCCGAAAACGAGCGCGACTACGTCGGCTTCCGCTCCCAAAAAGCCGGAAGAATGAAACGGGTTATAACGCATTCCATTAACTCAATGGCCGGTTTTAATAAATAATCCCCCGGATTTTCCCTCCTTCCGCGCGAGAAAAAAAAAACAATAAAATAACCGCAATCTGTTCCGCGCTCCAGTTTTCCCGCAGCTGGGTGGAAAAAAATGAGAGAGAGAGGGTGCGAAAATCGATCGAAAAAGAAAGCAGACGCGAGAGTCGAAAATAGCGGACACGAAGCGCGCTGGGTCAGGGGATTGAAATACATATTCAAATTGAATTATTCGCGCTACCAGGCGCGCTGATTTGAAATCATTCGACGCGTCGCCGACGCGGGCAAAACGGAGCGGCGCCTCGGACTAATGGAAATTCTCCAACGAGAAGTTGGTTAAACACAATCGCTTTGCATACGTATCGAGGACCGCCGAGAGGTACACGCGGCCCGTTTTTAGAGTCCCGGACGGGAAGCGCCAAGTCACCGTGGACAACACCCGGACGCGCGGAACTCCCAAGTCCCGCGAGTTTCGAGATGCGCCCAGTCACGCCCTAAACGGTTCACGGCCGCACGCCTATTTGTCCGTCAATGTCCGCCGGGTTTTCCCAGCTTCCCTACACAACGCCGGGTTTAATTGTCGACCTTGCTTTTTCGCGAGATAAATACATTCGTTTCTGTTGAGCCTGAACGCACACTTTTTCCATTATTTTATCAATTTTAGATGTGACGGCAGTATACAGTTCATCTCATTGTTGTCAGGCAATCGGATTAAATTAATAAAAGTCCTTTAATTCTTCCTTCATTATTGATGGCATAATTTAAATTTCTGACAAATTTAAAATGAAATATTTGAATAGTAAATTAATTTAAATTTCCATTGTGACACGTAAAATTATTGTTGATTAATTTATGTCATGCCCATTTGCTTTCGAGCGTAAACTTTGATTGAAACAAGTGAAATTTTCAAATATTATCACAAAAATTGTCAAATTTATCAAAATAAATTCCCTTGCTATCAAACGCAATCCCATTATGTCAGCATTACTATCACGTAACGCTGAACAATTTCTATACCGTACATTCATTTGCGGGTGCTTTGAGCTCATTAGCCAATGTGTCGTCTCTTTTAGCGCTTTTTTTCCAAGCCATTCATCGACGAATACCCTAGCAAAAAAAAAAAAACAAAAACAAATCCGAACGTATTCGTCACCCCCTACTTCCACACACGTAGAGCACGAGAAGCGACGTCATTAATATTATCAGAACGTGTGTCAGAAATGTTATGAATATTGTCGTATCGCATATCGAATTTCTCTCTCGCGCGCTCGCCCGCGTTCCCGACCCATTCGCTTGTAATTTCCAGCAGTTTATCATAAATGATATATTGCCGGACGTTTGTGCGCAGGCGCGCGTCGCTTTTCATCGACGTGAAGCGCGCAGATTTTTATCAATCCAGTAATAATCTGCCCTTTTCTTTCGAAATCTCCACCCTCTCCGCTTGGGCTTTCAGGTTCTCCGGGCAAATTGAAATGATTCCGCTACGCCGTCGCGTCGCTTTTCAAATCGAGTCTAATGCTTTTCATTTGCGAGGGAATGATATCAATTCACGAGATTTTAATGACGAATTTTCCACTATCTTGCATCGGTATAATTCTAATGAATCTTTTGAGGCTTGCGAATAAGTCACTTTAACGCACACCTATGCCTTCCTCTTTTTCTTTTAAATCTATATTCGTATATTAATTTTTTAATAAAATCTTCGGATATTGGATGTTTTGAATGTTGAAATCATTGATGTATACTTCTCATCATTTCTAAATCAATACAATGTTATTTATTGTTTTATATGAATATTCAATTTTCCAAGTGTAAATAAGTGAACAATACTAAAATCAATAAATAAATTTTGTAATAGTTATAATAACATCAATGTATTACTTTAAGTAATGTATTACTTTTAATGTATTAATGTGAAATGGTTATTTGAAGTTAATAAATAATAGGAGTCGACTCAAGAGATAACAAAGATTTATCAAAGGCTTAAAAAAACCTCCACTAAAGTTGGAAGAAAAAGCCGAATTAGTAGCTATAAGAAACGATGAATATATTATACTTTAATTTTCGTAAAATGTATAAAAACTTAATGTCTTCAAGTAAAAATTCATTTCTACTTCACAATTGTCGATCGCCTATGATCAACCCCTAACGGTAAAAAAGACGATCCATCAACAGTGTCCGTAAACCGTATAGAATAAATCGACTCCCGTGGTTTCCAACACCGACTATTTCCGGACGATGATTGACCACGTCGTCTGAAAAAATCCTCATCTAGGAGAAAAGTCATCAGGCCGGGCGCGCACCGCGCTGATTGCGCACGTCGGGCGCGTTTCCCTCGTGTCTCTCTCTTCCTCGCCCGGTACACACGCAACGAGTTTATCATAAATAATTGCACGGAGCTTATTCGCATTTTAGCGATACGCAGGCGCGCCGCCTATGTAAATGCCCGCGGGCACCGGCCCGACGCGGGACAAATATTAATTTAATTTAATTTAAATGGGACCGGGGCTTGTTTGCTCGTCGATACTGCGCCTCGCTCTTTCGCGCGGCGACCGCGCGGCGACCAGCGTGTGCTAGTCTTTTCGCCGATGTCCCGTGTTTACACGAACGAATGCGATACACATTTTTTTCTCGGGCGATTTTTTTTTATTCGATTAACGACTGTCGCTGTTGGCACGGTGGATTTGTCGCGAAAAATTATAAGTTCCCTTCTCGCAGTGACGCTAGGGTAGTTTTCAAGTTTTTTGTGTTTTGCACTTAATTAATTTTTTTAACACGGAATTTTGATTTATCTAATTTTAAATCTATCCTCGTAAAGACTTTAAATTCGATAAATTGCCAAGCACTTGTAAGACTTTTTCTTACGACAGTTTTTTATCGAATGTAATATCATCGAGTCATTACTGAATTGAAAATTGGGTTAATTCAGCAATTACCGTCTCTAAAGAATTTATCCACTTGTTTAATTTATCTCTGCAGAAGTTTCTATTTTCTGCTGTTATTTTCTTCGATACATCAGCTGAAAAAAAAGAAATATTTGTAATCACATTGAAGCTGTAACGGCAGACAAAGCACTTGAAATATTGGAAAAATCCTTTATTTTTACTTCGAAATCTCTGAGAAACGTATTGCTATTTCAGTTAACAGTAATTTCATTATGTAAGCTGTCCGTAAAACTGAGTAATGTTGGAACAATTTAATATAACGGAAATCACATTTTCTACGAAAAAATAAAAATAACCAATAGCAAGTTTAAAACAACCTCAATTGCATGAATGAAATTCCTTAATCTACTTTTCCATTTTCGTACAATTTTCATTAAGTTGGTATCACCGCTTCCCCGTAATCTCTTGAATTTTAATTTCTGAGAGTCGGGCTTTACATTCAAACGGATTAGTTTGATTCCTGGCGGAGGCGAGAGGGTAGCGTATAGACGGTTACAATTTTTGCAATCGCCGGATCTGTCGTTTAATGCGCCGTGGCTATAAAATTCCCGGCTAGAGAGATGAACTTCCCTTGCCCTCCCGGGGATCTAAGCCTCTCACGGGCCAGCTCAAAAGGGTTAATAAAACAGCTCGTTCTCGCTGGAGTTCGCGCACAGTCCTCGCCTTCACTCGGGCGGCCAGATATCAGAGTCCGCGAGCGCGGGTTGTAAAAAGCCCGCATTCTTCCCCGTCAACCTTTCTTCCTTACTACCCTTTTCGTCCTTTCGCCCCTTTCATACTCTTCTCTTCTTTTCTTTTTCGCGTCACTCATCGCGCCCCCTGCCTATCTGATTTTCAGCTTCGGACTTTTAATCTCCCCCGACCCTCGTCGTCGGCTCCTTCTTTTAATGTCGTTATTATACCGGCCTGACTTTCCTTCAACAAGCCCTTTCTTTCGCTGTAACCGAGTTAACTAGTGACTTTTCATTTTGAATGTGTAACTGTATGTCGTTATTACAAAAGTTTTTTCAGTTACGCGATCTCGCTTTGACTCTGAAATTAAAGTTTGAAAAAACTTTTTTTAAATATTTTAATAGAATTCAGAAGGAATTTATATCTGTACCTAAGCGTACAGAAAAAAATGTCTCTAGCTTATGACATTATTCGACGCTCAATAACTGGCAATTTTGAATTTCCGCGTGCCCTCCGACCTCCTCTTTTTTTTAGAGGGGGCGACCGAGCGATTTTGAATGCGGGTGCGGCTTCCGCGGCCATTATGTCTCCGTTCGTGGCATCGGGTAAGCTCGTCACGCGCATCGGAAAAGCCTACGCGGGGTATTACGGGGAAAACTGAGGATGGCGCGCGGGCTAAATCTCCTACGCCGCGAAAAACCGACGATATTAGCCGTCATCGGTGGGGTAAGAAGAAAATTACGGCCGATCGGGCCGCCGCCGCCGATATCGTTTACCCCCCGCCGTAACGTCGCGACGAGAGCGCCGACAACTTGCTCCTCCCTTTCTTTCGTTAAATTAAAAAAAGAAAGGGAAGTTTGCGGAATTTCGAGGGAAACGAGGGCAATATGCAACGCGGGGCCGGGAGTCGAGATGAAAAAACCGGATGCGGATAAGAGGCTGCACCCCGCCTCGGTTGCCTAAGTAATTAGGAGAAACTGAGAGGACTGCCCTTGCATTTCGTATACTCCCGAGACAATTTCGGTTAAATAGCGAGAAATAAAAAGCAAATTGAGAGGGGAGAATCTTTTCATTAAGCGGAACAATGACATGGATTGTTGGTCCATTAGTTCATATCAAGAAAGTTGGAGTCTTTAATTTTTTTTTTATTGCTTTTTTTATTTCAAACGAAAGCTTCTTCCAGAGGTAGATCCCGAGCGGAAAACGGCGCTAAAGCGAAGCAACGTACACATAAAGGGGTACAAAAGAAATAGATTATCCTCGCACGCACATCGTCGTCCGCGGAAAATAGCGGCGTTGCCTTTCACGCGCCGTTTATTGCCACCTCGGCTTTTCTCCCCCCTCGAAAAAGTGGCGCGTCGAACCGTGCGGATAATGGCGCTTTAATGGAAAGACTATTTAGGCGGCCTCGCGGCGGCTGCATGCGCGCATAACTATACGGATACGACGAGGCAGTTCCTAAAACGAATTTTATCGCCGACCCATCAACTGCTTTCCGCGGTCACCAAACTCGTTGCCCACTTTTTTCCTTCCACCCCGCCACCGCCATCCCACCTCGCGAAACACCGTTTCCTGTTTATTCATACTTTCGGCCGTTATTACGCCAGCTCACATTGTGAGATCCTTCTGGGAAAATGCATCGGACGGGTACGAGCGAAAATTTCGAACGGCTGTTTTAAGGGTGCGCCTCGGTCGTTATTTCCGAATGATCGAATTAAATTGACGGTAAAACGCTACGCTATACTGTAAACTATTACACGACGAATAAATTACATTTACTTACAAGTTATATTTGTACTAGACTGACATCTCTCACCGAACTCGATTTATATCTATGTATATGTTAAAGTTGCACCAGATTACCATGCCTGACTAAACTCGCTTTATTCTACTTATATGTTAAATTTGTACCAGATTGACATGCCTGAAGAAACTCGGTTTATTCTACTTAAATGTTGAATTTGTAGCAGATTGACATGTCTGACGAAACTCGGTTTATGCTACTTGTTTGATAAATTTGCACCAGAATGATATGTCTGACGAAACTGGGTTTATTCTATTTAAATGTCAGATTGAAATTCAGAATTCAGTCAAAAGTAATCTGTTTAAAGACGTCATCATATTAAGAACTTTTATTATTTATATGAAAGTGTAATGTCGAACCAGCTGCGTTTTAATCTGTTTGTTTAAAATTAGACACTATCACTGAAATTTAACCAGATTTGCTTCACCATAACCATTTTACATTAGCTGCATTCCCAATGCAACTTCTAAAACGGAAATTAAATTTATAATTTATAATGGAATTTGAAATTCAAATCGCGCTCGGCTAAATGCAATTAAAAATCGTAAAATATCAATCGTCCGCAGATGCTACTTTCAATTGACTTTTAATACCTCCGGCAGGGTACGTTATGATTAATAACGCTTGCAACTAAAAATGTCCGGCAGTAGCGCGGCGCGTCGCTTTAAATGCGCTAGTTGGCGTCACGTAAGCCCGTAAAATTAATAACAATAACCGGCATAAATTATGCAAAGCCGAAAATCCTTTTTGGCTATTCAATAGAGCAGAATTTGCGCTAAAGCTAATTAATAAAATTTCCCTCGCCCGGGCTCTAAACGCGCGCCGCCGCCTCGCATTATATTCCGACCGCGTGTGCACGCTCTCGCGCGTCCGAATGCCCACCACCCCCTCCAGCCACCCCCCGCAGCGGGCGCGAGGAAAAGAGCGGCACTTAATTTCCCGGGGCGCCATTAAAACGCGCAGCGCGCGTTCGACAAAACATTATCCCGCGGCCGGCGGCGCAACTTTCGAGGCCCCTCTTCGACTTCGGGGAAAAAGCCGCCTACCCCCACCGGGGGGGCTATTGTTCGCCGCTGATGCATGGACGGCTCCCGTACTTTTCCCGTGCGCGCGCGCGCAAAAGTGTAAATTAACGGGCACCGCCCCCCCGAAAGTTCCCTAATTAATAATCGTCATTATGCGCGCGGAGTAGCCCGGACGGAGCGCGTTTTTGCGGTCGCGCTTAACGGAGCGGTTTAACTTTTTAATCGGACCCGGCGATTCATCACGCCCGCCGCGGGTAATTGTTTCTTCGCCGGGTTAATGACCGTGTGATCGCTCGGCCGGCCGAATATTTCACCTGTAAACGATACCGTTTTGGCGATTCGCTGCCCGCGACGCTCTCGATTCGATATGCTGCCTTTTGATGAGCCGACTCGAACGAAGCAACTTTGATTTTGAGGGGAAAAAATTTAAGTTCATCCTGCTTCCGCGATGCGGTAAAAAAGTGCTGGAGACCTCGAAGGGATGGAGCGTCGAGCTTTACGATTTTCCTTCTGGGGTTTTTAAGGAAGAAATTTTATTTTACCCTTTTATTTGAGAAAAGAGCTTTTCTCAGCGCACTCGGATTTTATGCTTCTCTCATGAAAAATAAAATTTTAACTTTTTCACCTCCTCTTGCGTCATAATAAAGCTTCATCTTACAGATGTTAACAAGGTAGGTAAAAGAGCAGATGAAAATAGAGATTGCTGTATTAATTTAAGCAAATGAAGATCTCAATGACTTCATTTCAAACATTAGCTTAGTAGCGAGGCAAACATAGTGAGTAGGATTTTTTATCAATAAAAGGAATTAATTGTTTATCAAAGACAAACGAGGGAAACGATCGACATTTACGGCAATCCACAAAGTGATAATATTTCCGTATAATCAGCGCACAAAGCGCTCAAAGTGTTTGTCGTGCCCGAAGTGTTTGACCGACGCGCTTTGTGCGCCGTCGGCCGGCTACGTCGTGGCCGTCCCTGATTGATGATTATTCGGGGCCGTATATCAGATAGCCCCGGACACCTCCCGTGGCCGCAGTCGTAAAAGTCGCTTTACGAGCGCGAATGGCACTTAAACGGTCCTCGTCTTGCGCGCAAAAATACCCATAAACGGGCGATAACAAAATTTTGAGATCAATTTTGCAGCTAGTCGGGCTTTAGGTACTTTACGCTTTTACCACGCTGGAGATCCTTCGCAGCACCCGACCCCTGCAGCCTCCGCGTCTTTTTTCTCCCCAGTCGGCATTTATCTGAAAGAAATAACTTTTATAAAAGAGCGAAATATCGCTTGTAAGGGTGCACTTATATACGCTGTAGGCTGAGCTCGAATAAATGTTTACGTTTACGAGGAAAAAGCTGTCGATTGATTTAGAAGTGTTGCAATAATTGGAGTTTGTTGCAGTGTTTCGGAAAATTATCGGCTCCTTTTTACAGGAACGAAAACAACATTCGAGATGGAAGGTGAAATTTATTACTATATTATACCTAAATGGTTTTCTATGATTTAATGTACCTGTAAAATGCCCTGTGATCTGTGTGTATTGTACCAACTATGATTACATTAAAACAATGAAAAAACAGTTAAATATTTTATTAACTTTGGATTTTCTTTTTTTTCTATGTTAATAGGCCCGCCGAGGTTCCTAGTCAAACCGCAGTCGCAGACGGTGAAATCCAGTGGAATCGCCAGCTTCTTCTGCAGCGCTTCGGGCTCGCCACCGCCGCAAATCCATTGGCGAAAGAATGGCAGAAAGATCACTGGTGAGTAAAATTTGTAATTGTTTTTATCGCGAACTATTTAAGTGCACAGTATCACGATTTAATTAGTATTTTTGGAAAAATTGACAAATATGAGATTCAAATAAGTATTGAATACTGAAAAATTTAATCAGTTAAATAGCATACGAAAATAAGATTTTCATTTAAATTGTCACTTTTTCATTTTTATGAAATTTTCTGGACTGGAAAAATCGCTTTATAATTTAAACTAAATAAATCGAATAAAGATAATTTAAAACGACACATTTGAAAAGAGTTTTTTTATAGCGAGCGCGCATTGGGGCTCAATGTTATAGCAAGTGTAAAAAAAAATATTTATTTCCCCTCATTTTACGTTGAAAGATTTAAGCGCTTTACATTATTTTCATTGAAATGTCATCTTTGCGCTCTGAAATTCGCCGCGGTTTTAATGTATGCATTTTTAAACCGCTTTTTAAAAAATTCATTCGCACTCCGGCCAACGCGCGGCTATTCTTTCTTCGTTATTTATTTGCAAAGGGAATCATAAAAAAGCGCCTTTTTCATCCCCCGCGAAAAAATCTTTCATATCTTCTCTTTTTTTATAACAGCTATAGGAATGCAATACTCAAAGCGCGTCGAGATTTAATATTCTTCTGTAACTTTTCTCCGCGTGGGGGAATAGTAGGAGCTTTCCGTTTTAATTCCCACACATTTGGCATTGCATTTTTTATGCACACATCGAATAAATCGTTCGCGTCGTTATTTATTTAAGTAGGGCGTGACGCGCGCAAAATAAAAGTAAATAAAACCAATATGACCTTCCTATTTCTGAATAGCAGAAGATGAAAGCAGGAAAAAAAGCATACGCAGTCGACGCGTAACGATCGGTTCTCGTGGCTTTGTACCATTTTTTTCGTTGTTTTCCTTTTCAAAAGGAAAGTTTCGCGCGGGCGTTAATTTGGTCGCTTCGTTATCTCGCCTCGTTTCGCTCGCCACGGTTAAAAGAACCGATCTCGCGAAATCGGCGATACGGGCATTAGCCGAATTAAGGCATAATTAAATGTAAAAACACGTCGCGTCATGCGAATAAAAAGCTTCCGGTGTTATCGCACCGGTGGGGAGCCCGACCAACCTACGCGACAATGTCATTGGGAAAAATTGCAGTCGATAATTTATCGCGCCTACTTGTCGGGCACATTGTTATTAATGGCACGTAATCGATTGAATTGAGCGGGCGATAATTTTAATCGCTCCTTTATTAACTGTTATCGATTCGGGCGCGCGGGCTCGTATGGCGATTGTCAATCTTGCTAAAGCTCCCGTCGGCTTTCGCACATTTCCTTTTTCAAATTAAAATCGTCCACTTTTCGGAAATGTTAAATTGACGTTGGAAAAAATACTTCGACTGATAAAAACGTGAGTGGAAGAACTCATTATTTAAACGGGCAGTCAAACGGAAAATTTGAGTGGTAAAATGAGAACTTCGTCGCGCCATCGGTTCAACAAAAATATACGAGAGAGAAAAAGATAGAGGGAGAGAGAGAGAGAGAGAGAGAGGGAGAGAGAGAGAGAGAGAGAGAGAGAGAGAGAGAGAGAGAGAGAGAGAGAGAGAGAAGGGGGAGCTTTAAAACCGACGTCGTTAAAGTGGATCGTGGTATTTGCCAATTAAAGGGTTAAACAGACCGTTAGGATTACCGAGGCTAACATCCGTCTAAAAATGAAGCGAGTTATATTGGTTCTTCTCTTCCTCTCTCGGTTCGCTCACTTTTTTTGCGACCACAATAATACGGCTATCCCTCCCAGTGGACGAGAAAAAAAATTGGATTAACCGAAGTTTAATATAAGTACGGTTAAAAATTATAGAAGCATAAGAATTGCTGTTAACGTTTAAGCGTTCAAAACTTTTTGTTTTTACTTCATAAATGTAACATTGTTTTATCTTATCAAGAATTTAATTATACTGACGTTGACGTTAGAATAGCGGAAGATTTTTTATTGACTTAACATTATTATGGTACGAGAAAAGAATTAAACATTTATTTTCTCTTCTATTTTGTTTTTAAATTTGTTTTTTTAGTATTTTATTGTTACTTAGTCAATTTTAACTCGTGGTCCATTATGTTTACTCTCTCTCTTAAATATTACAGGTTCATCCGCACTTAAAGTCACCTAAATTCTTTATGTCGAATATTGATACTAAAATTTTATATGTTTATTTATAACTAAAATTGCTGTAATTATAATTACGATAAGTACATCATAAATATCGATTATTTACAGCGACGCAATCACGATTCATGGTGCAGCAGTACGGAAATGGAACGCTACTACGCATTGAACCGGTGAGGGCGACTCGCGACAACATCGAGTACGAATGTCTGGCGGAGAATGGCGTTGGCGATGCAGTGTCCGCTACTGCTTCACTCACAGTCTATGAAGGTAAGTCAATCATTTTTTATTTTACAAGGTACAATCACATTCGAAATAGCCAAACTAAAAAGCTCAGATTAAATGCGAGATCAATTCTTGAGGGTGAGAAATTCCCCTATTACTCATGTTCTTGTACTCGCTTTAAATATGCCATACCTATCTAGCATCAGTGGCAGATTTATGAAAAGAACATAAAAGAGGATGTCCTTAGACGCTTTTAAGAAATAAAATTGATAAAAAAAATTAAGATGCATCGAAAAAGTTTTTATACGATTAGTACTACTCAATGTCGCGTGAAATCTTGATTTTTCTACTTAGTTTAGCAAATACAACTTTCCATTCATCTCCTTAAATTAATTATTTTTTAAATAACAGTCATTTTGTACACTTCTGCACTTCTTTCATCTTATTACCAATCCATGGGCAATCTCCTTTCACATTTTCCTAATAAGAAAAGGATTTAAGTACTAAAGTTGTGAATCGAATGAAAATCTCAAGAAACGCAGCCGACGTTCGCGAAAAGGCAATTTTGAAATATCCCAACGCAGCGTTTCAATTAGAACCGAACGGCGAATAAGAGGAAAGCGATCAAAAAGCGCACTGCCTCGTGCACATTGGACGAAATTCGCAACACCCAATCGAAAGTTCAGGCGCGCGGGGCGACACACTTAAAGCGGCGATTAGCTCGCGCGGCTCGCGAAATTAAAAACATCCCTCTCTCGCCAGCTCGCGCTCTCTCCTTAACCCGGGGGGGGGGGGGGGGGCGCCGTTTTACAGGCGAACCAGCCTC
>JAXIUT010000021.1:6431991-6466905 GCA_035586675.1 Eurytoma californica | reverse complement strand
CCCCCCCCCCCCCCCCCCCCCCCGGTGTACAGGCGAACGAGCATCTTAATGGCGGGCCGCTTCTCAACGAGCACGCGGAAGGACGCTTAATGGCAAAGAAGTGGCGCGCTCGCCTCCTCGCCGGGAGAAACTCGCATTTCCGCATCTGTCGGAGGCGGGGGTGGGTCGGAGGGGGCGAGAAAGGATATCCTCCCACCTAGCCAGCTCTAAAATGGCTTAATCGCGAGGTTTGCCGAGGCGGGACTGCGCCCTTTGAATTCCCCGCGCTCGCCGTTACATCGCGGAGGGGTAAAAGTTGGACGGCCAAAGTCCCTCTCGGCTTTTGTTTGCCCGCGTCTTCCCGGGATCCCGGACTCTCGATATTTCGGGGGCAGCTCCGTTATGGTTTTAGTTTTCTTAATCAGCTCTCCCCGATTCCTACCACCAGCCGGCGAGTTTGTTGTCTGGATACACGAGCTGGAGGAGTTTTGAATCGGTGCTTTTTTTTTCTTCGATGGGCAGTTATGTCTACGATTTTATTAGATTTTACAGCAGAATTGGTGTACTTGGATTTTAAATGTGTTAAATTTCTGAACTTTATTACATTTATTTTGTCTCTTACGATGTGATTTTAGCAGTTATAGAATTTCTTGAGAAATAAAAGTCAAGTAATTAATTAAACAATTGATAATCATTTTCTGATATATTTTACATTTAATGTAATAACCGTTTGAGATGTAGATCTTCATTGGAAGAAAAAATGTAATCGACTTTTTTACCAGGGGTTTGTAAAAAGAAATAGAAAATGGTTCAATTTTGTATTCATACTACACGACGATAGGTCACGTCGAAATTGCTTTTCTGAATGCCAGAAAGAGGATAAATTCGCAATCAAAGAGACTGTATATTCAAAATTGAGCACCAGCCGACAGAATAAAAAAATTTGGTTTTCATTTTTTTCTTTCATTTTTAAGTGAGGATATCGAATTTCTACACAACTAAAATGTTTGTTACTGGGAAACGCAATTTATTTTTTTACCTGATCGTGGCAACAACTATTAAAGAGATTCTATGTTGTCTGCACTTGAAACTATTCAAATAAAATTTAAAAAAAATACTCGATATCTATCATCTTCTCGTTCGTGAAAATTTCGAAATCATCCAAAAACTACATAAAAATTAGCTATTAATAATTATTTTAGAAGTTAAACGTAATAGTAGAAAAATGTTTAACTAATTAAGTTTTCGCATTTACTCCGCTGACTTCCACTGAAACTTTATTAAAGAAAATTGAAAAAGATTTTCCCTCATTCGACGATAATCGTCGGGAAGTCGAGGCGCACCGATCGGTTAAAGTCCAGGGAAAAAGCATCCCCCACATTTTTCTCGAATCACTGGCGCTCGCATCTGAAAAAGAAGCCGCGAAAGAAGCTATAAGCAATCCGCGGTATTTCCCATTCTCGCAACGTCAGAGTAAAGTCAGAGCGAGGGCTCTCGAGCCCTTTCCCCTCGTCTCCCCTCTCCTCCCCGAGAAAGAGAGATAGAATTCCGGCGAAAGCAATCCATTGTTGTCGTCTGTCTGGCATTCCAAAGAAGATTCCGCTCGGCTTGTTCCGTATGCAGCAATGAGTTTCCTCCGAAGACGCCCTTGCCCCCCCTCCTCCACCCCCGTCCCCCGTCATCGCCGCGCGGAGCCACCAACTCTGCTGGAGATAGCATCGGCCGTTGCGCCCCGGATATAGCGCCATTGGATTTGTCGCTATTGTTACTTCCGCCAGAAACGCGTTCCGCGCGAGCCCGGCAATATAATGAAAACAAGACCTCCACCCCCTCGCCCGCATTCGTCCCTCGTCCCGATCTCCTGGGGTACCTGCGCACGTGATAACGAGGAGGAGGGAATTTTCTCGTTTTCGAGGCTCGCCTCTTGATTACCGCCTCCCGATCTAAAGGATTCGCGGCCGCTCGCCGTGCGATCTCTCCGCCTCGAATTCCGCTTTTCTTTGTCGCCCGTGGTCCAACGCGCACCTAACACGCCCAACCCCCACGCTCGACGTCTTCTTCTTCGTTTGTTAACCCGACGGTGGTCGCTTCCTGCGGATCGTTGATCTGCGACTTTGTCGAGTATTCCGCTGCGTACCTCGTTATCGCCCTTCCTAAAGATGCTTACTTTCGCGATTCTTGCTTATTATGTTGAGGTTATTGATATGTAAGTTGCATTATTGAATCGCGCACTGTTTACTTTTTATAACGAGGTTGAAAACTGATGTTATTCAGTGAATTTTTATCCTTTTCCTTCTCCTTATAAGCATTATTTGGCACTTTCCGACAGCTTAAAATGTGTTTTCTGTTCTTCCTAAAATTATCTCTACAAATAGAAATCATTTACCACGCCAAAAACAGTTTCATTAATTTAATTGGAATTTAACGCTACAGCGAAGAAAATATATTACCAAATACAAATATCCGTACCGTATGGTAGAATTTCTAAATCTGTAATGAGTACCTCTCGCTTATTTCACATAAATTCCTCTACGGTAATGTAGGCAAAATTCAAAACTTCACATGAATTTATACGGTTAGCTCGCACATTTTAATTAATGAAATTATATAAATACTTCCAGTACTAAACTTACTCTAAAATGGATTACAAAAAAGCAACTCTCAATGGGCTTGAAGAATATCTCTTTGGCTAGCTCTATTGAATGCTCCGGAAGAAAAAAAATTGCACAAAGAGTCGTCGGGAATCGGCCTCTCGACATCCTCTGAATTTGTTTCATTGATACGTAAAATTTTAACTCGAGTGCAGCTTCCAACTTTTCGCCCTTGCAATGATTTATATTCATGAATGATGCCAACTTCAAGATACAGATGTATATAAAACATCTCGGGGCTTGAATGCCTAATTAGCGGAATTTCACCCGCGGTATTAAAGATTCTGTAGTTCTGCTCGGCTCTCTTCTTTTCTTCCACGCCCCTCTTCCTTCCTACTTTTTTTCGGCCTCCTTACTTTTCCGTACTTAGGGGCTCGACGTTTTTCGCAGCCGGGAGTAGCCGCCTTGGGAGACTTCTTTCTTCGCTCGCTGCAAGCGTATACACGTATATAATACGAAGTAGCAAGAGGGGAAATGAAAGAAACAAAGGATGAGGCTGGAACGGCGCACAATTTTTCCTATTCAATTTTTTTAGGACAAACTTTCACTTACATTTTGCGCTGGGAAAATAGAAAACGCACGACGTTTCCTGCATTCCTCAACTGTTTATTCTGATACACATATGTTTAGCAAATTTAAAAATAAAATGCAATTTTTCGCACTGTGCATTTACATACTCCTTTCACCTCCAATTCGTTCCAATATTTATTTGTAACAGAAAAGTTTGACTGGAAATTGCAATAATCTATATTTTAATATTATCGCAGACTGTCGCTTTTGAAATAAGTATAATTTACTAAAAACCTTAGTAATAAAGAAAAAGTTGAGAAAAGGCAAAAGGATGCAATTAGCTAAAATAAGTAGAAAAATCAAGATTTCATGCGACATATAGTAGTAAATATAAGTAACATTCAATATGCAATTTATTTAGTATGCAATTTATTTTTGTCCTCCGTTTTTATCAGTTTAATTATAATGGATCCTTCTTTCTCTTGATTTCCAATAAATTGTACGAGATATCTGCACAATTTTTTCAAATATATTAATCCGTCAGAACATTAACACAGACTACTGCAATTTCTCGCAGAACTTTTTTTTCCGCGTAACCGACGAAAAAAACTATCCGGAACTGCATTGTTAAAAAAAAAAGTGACTGTTGCACCTACATCGCGAAAACAAACACGGGCGGTGGAGTTGAAAAGCGATCTCGTTCACTCGCAGAAATTACCTCGGCGCGCGGCTCGGAATACGCTAAAAGAGCGGAAACAGCCCCCGTCAATGGTATCGAATATTAGCGCAATTTTTCCACGGCGAAACAATGGGTCGCGTCCTTCGTTCCACCCGCGCTAACCGCGCGCGTAGGTAGGTCTGCTGCAAAAAGTTCGCAATAATGACGGCCCACTTTTTTTTTTCTTCTCCCGTCCCCTGCGTCGATAATGCGCGCGCGAACTCCGTCCTTCGAACTAAATGCGTCGGCCGCCTATTGTCGGCGGCAGGCGCGTGCGGCCCCCTTTTTTTTCTCCCTCGCCCCGCTGCTTATCCGCGGGGAAACAAGTTGGGCGAGCGACGCGTCAGCGGAGGCTGAATGACGGGAGGCTGTCGCGCCCGCCCCTCCGGAGGTCGGGAGGAAAAATTGCTTTCCGCGTGCCGGCGTCTCTCCGAGCGACGACGGGCTCGGGAGACGCCTTCGAATATCCTCGCTCACCTGCGTATTGATAAACTGCGATAAGAGGATTTCACGCTGGCGCTCGATTGCTTCACGAGGATTTTTCGATCGCTCCGAGTTTTCAAACATTTTCACAGCTTTTCCACTTTCGCGTACGTTCGAAAACTCTTTCGAAGTGCTGCATTATTAATCTATGCATTAACTCTCTAATGCCGACACACTTTAGTGTTGAAAATTTTTTTTAAATGGCTTTTGAAAGTAGCTCAAGTTCTTTCTTTTTCTTTTTACGTGCAATGAAAATTAATTTTTTTTTTTTTTACTCAAAAAAGAAAAAAAATGAAGAATGGCCTATTTATAATCATGTTTTATTTTATCTTCTTATTTATTAATTGTTAAGAGGATTATTAAAAGGGTTACCATGGATTTACGTTATGAATACACGAAATTAAACATTTTTTAGTCAATTTTCAAAAACATTTTAATCCTTTTTCAAAACTGTAGATAAGATAAATTCATTTGAATTTACAAACTACAAATTTTCCATGAAAAGTATATATTAAGAAAATATTCAAGGAGACGAAAAGAGCAAAATTTTTAAATTTACTCAAGTTCTATATCGCTCCAAAATTGTAAAGCGATGCACCGCCTCTTGAATTTTTCGCGCTGCGCGTGAATGTAGATTTCATTCCGCTGCTTTAAAAACCATTCGCATGCAGTGCAAAGAAAATAACTAAAAAAAAAGAAAGGAAAACAAAAGGCCGCCGTGAAATCGCTAAAAAATAAGTATAAAAAAAAATAAAGAAAGGAGGCTTTCTCGCCCTTAAAACGCTCGATTACGATCTCGCTCCTCTTTGAAAGCGCCGGGTCCGATATCAGTGCTGCAGCCAGCCGGCGAATAAAACAGGCGTGCACGAGCGGAGGATTATAAAAGGAGGCGCGCGGGGAGCACGAAACACGCAAAAAAAGACGTTCGCTCCGAGCGTAGCCGCTATTTCGCGCTCGCGCCTCTCCATTTTCAGCCTATACCCTCTGAGCTTTCCTCTTCTTTTTTTTCCACTTTTCTCTCCTCCTCCCCTCTCTTTCTCCCGCCCTCCCAGCCGAGGAGAGCAGACGAAGGAAGCTAGCCCCCTTTGTCCCGGAATGACAATGCGCGCGCGCGACTCGCCAGGAAAAAGGGCGTCGCGACGACGACCGGAAGCGGGAAATTAGAGAGGAAGCTCCTTTTGTGACAGCGCGAAATTACAAGAGAGCGCGAGGTAAGTCGGGGGAGGGGGAGGATAGCCGCGAGGTTTGCGGAAGCCGAATCAACATCCTCGATATCACCCCGTGAGAATATTGCAAGGATGTACTTTGGTTATTTCAAAGGAGCGCTGCAAGCTCCTTTTTTTTTTATCGCGGTTGCTCTTGGCGAATAATTTGCCTTTTTAGCGGTGTACACCGAGAGTGTTTTCCTGACGGGAATAATTTTCTTTTTTACCGTCTTGTACTCACGCGAAGTGAGCTTATAAAATAAATGTTTAACCTTTTAACTGCGGGAGATGGTCTATCTTTACTTTAGAGACGGTTCATTTTTAAGCTCTTAGGTAATTAGTGTCCTAGAAGATACGAGCGGTATTTACTCGACTGGATAGCATTCTTTTGCGCATATAACCAGTATGTTTCAAATTTTTAATCAACTACTCTTGGAACCTCTCAAATAATTGGAGGTGAGAAAAAAGCACTCAGATACGAACGAAATATATTGCAAGCTCACGCCCTTAATCACCAATTCTCTAAATTCCGCGGCTGAAAAATCGAAAAAGTCCTCTACTCTTCTTAATGAATCGGGAAGTATGCGCCGAGGCCGAGAGCCGCAGAGCGAGAGAGGTAGTCTTTAAGGAGAGATGAAGTGGGCGGAGACCAAAGTCTCGATTAAGGACTGATCTCGAGGCGGCGGCGGCTGAAAAAGCCCGCAGCCGGAAGTTTCGAAGTTGGCGCCGGCGGCCCGGAGAAAAAGCAAGCGCCGCGAGAGCGAAACTCTTGCGCGCTCGCTCCGCAGAGCTTCCAAGCGAGTGTCCCGGAAGAAAAAGGGGTAGAGCCTCCTCTCTCTCCCCTTCATCTCCCCTCGTCACCCCTCCTCTTCCTCGCAACCACGAAGAAGAAACATCAACTTCGCTTCCGTTGATTATATGTACGGGGGAGGCTCGAATTTAATGTGCTCCAAAAAGTGGTTACCTTAATTACCAATTAATTGGCACGTAAATTATACCCGCGCAGTTCAAACGCCCTCTGATAGTGTCGCTACTCTATACTCACAACAGTGTGCATTCTTTGGAAGTTGTTAACTTGTTGTCGCTTTTTTGTGCTTCACGTATAATATAAAGTTTTTCTTCGCGAAGAAAGGACGGCATTTCTTTGTGAAATTAAGTAAAATTTGCTATTACTCGCCAATGAAGTGTCATTTTTTTGGTTCGTTATGCAAACAAATTATATTTCAGGATTCAACCTAAATTTATTCATAACAAAATAATTGCATTATGTATCAATCAATCCTTTGTTTCCATCAAAAGTTAAATTTTAAGTTTTGAGGGAAGATCTTAATAGGAAAAAGATTACTAGAAGATTATTAGAAGATTAGAGTTAAATTCTTTTGTTCCTTTTAAAATGTATATAATAAAAAGATAAGGGTACAAAAATTATGTAAAAAGCTTAAAATTTCAATTTTAATTAATTTTTAAATCATAATTATATATGAAATTATTTGTCTCAAATAACCCATTTATTTTAATAAATTATTATATTAATTGTAGTCTATATTTCATTTAATTAAACTTCTCCAATTTATGTAGCAAGTATGAGAAAATTTAAGTTAATTAAGCAATTAATATCGTCAATATTAAATTTTGACTTGATAACTTAAATGTTAACATTGATCGAAATCATGTAATTAAATTACTTAGCTAAAAAAGGAATCCGCAGAAAGAAAATCGAAAATGAAATTTGAAGAATCTCTAGTTAGTTCTGAGTATTTGATTACAGCAGATGTATATATCAGTCTCTATTTAATAACTTCGAGAGTTCTAAACTGTATTTCTACATTCGTTAAACAAACCGAGGCGAAGTCCAATATCTCCAAGAAATTTCGTGTATTTCTCATCAACAATCAAACCAATTTCCGAGGTCGCTGAACCGCGTGAAATTCCCATTGACTGAAATCACAACGCCCGGCACCGCGGGAGCTCCGAAAAAAGCCCGGCAACGAGGCGGAAGCGCGCGCGAAGAAAGTCGCTGGGAGGAGGGTGACGGGAAGAAAGGCGTCGGGGCTGCAGGAGCCGGGGCGGTGAAAAAGTAGACCGATAATGGAGGGCTAAAGTGGCGCCGGGGCGCGCAAGAAGTCGTCTCGTGGAAGCTGCGGGCAAAACAAATTGAAGCCGGCGCGCTCAAAGCCTCCCCTCCGGATAATGCCCCGGCATTTAACAATAGCCGTTTCGATCCACCCCCCTCCCCCCCGCCGAGGGCTCGAAGATCGCAGCGAAGAATGGCGCGGTTCCAGCCCCGCGCCACCCTTTCAGCCGACCTTTCGCGCGCAGCCGGCCGATATCATATTTCGACGCGACCGCCATCCCACCTGTCCGTTCGTTAGTCGCGCCAAACGCGGATCGGCCCGAGCGCTGGAAGATGAAGCGACACGCGCGGCCTTTGCGCAACGCGTAAAGCTCAGACGCGATGAAAGGGAGCCGCCGGCTAATGAAAGCGAATTCGCCGTTTGCACGGCTTTTTTCGCCGGGTATTAAAGAGCGAGGAATTTTGGCTTTCATCAAACTTTTATCAAAGAATGCGATTCCTGTTCCAGGAATGATACAGTCCTTTTGAAGCGGCGAATTTATCGATATTAAACGTACGTTTGTTTATCTGCTTTTTTTGTGTTTAAAGAAGGATTAAAATGTTCAATGATTTTACAGTATTTTTTTGTGTATTAAATATTGATTTTATGTCATTTTTTTAGTTCTTATAAATGATGAAGTTTTAAAAACGAAAAATATTGAAATGCGCGTTCCCTTTATTGAATTTTTAGATTCTTTTAAATCGAATTTTGTTTTTAAATTGGATGTTGATTTTTACATTGAATATTGTTTTCTAAAGTAATACTGCAATTGCAACGTTATTCTTCCGTGATTTGGAAATGCTTGAAAAATAAAAGAAGAAATCGGAAACTTCTCAAACTGCAAAAATTGCAATTTAGTATTTAATAAGCGAATTCGAAGGATACAAGAAAAGCTGGAGAATTTTCAAACATTACGATAACACAAATTTTTCACAATAGTCAGCGAAACTTGTCTGTTTACATATTTTTGTTAGGTCAATATCTTATTCCTTCTATAAATTCTATTTTTTTCGACTAGAATTTCTTCTTTAATTTGGATGATAACATTACTGGATCAAGATTGAACTAAAATCTTTTCCATTAATATTATTTTTAATTATGAATTTTGAGAAAGAACACAAACCACTTTAAGATTAGATTGTAAATCTTAATACAGCAAAATACTGTAATATCGTTGTGATGGAGAGTGCTGTTTTCTCCAGTTAAGCGTGTAATATGCAAAAGGTAATTTTACACCATGTTACATAAGCAACTAAAAGATACACAATTTAAGCGAATTAGAATTTCAAGTGCAGTCCTCCCGACATGATGGAAGGTCTCATTTAGCTCATCCGGATTTGCAAACAAAGTTTCTTACGGGTCAAAAAAGGCGCATAAAAGCGACATAACAGTTTTACTCAAATGAAAATAGAGATTCATAACTTTCGCATCCACGGGAACGAGACGGCGGGAATCGAGCGAGCGCGCGCCCTCGCGAGAGCCGAAGAAAGAAAGAGAGAAGAAGAAGATGAGGAAGGAGGGGGGGAGAGAAAGCTAGAAGCCGAGTAACTTCCGTCGGGTCGGCTTCCTCTCGTTCTCCTCCTCGCGATTTGAAAACGGACCGCGGGAGAAGAAACGACGGGAAATCGTTCGAGCGCCGGAGATGGACTCCTCGTAGGGAGAATCTCCTCCCCCCCCCCCCTCACCCGCGGCCTCCTTCATCCACCTCGGGCGCGCGGCGCATTGTAAGAAATGAAAATTCGTTCGTTGTAAACGATTCAATTACCGCTGCGCCTAGCGCAAATTGACGAAAGCCCCGACGAGAGAAATTAGGGAGCATCTCTCGTTTTCCATCCTGGATAAGTGCATTCTCTCCTCCGACCCGCCGTTCCCTTTCTTATATTTCGTCCAAACTCGTTATCCGCGATTTTGACGGCATCCGCTCCCCTCCCGGCAGAGGGGGCTACCTCCTTCCCTCGTTACGCGCTTGTTTTCAACTTCCTGGCCTCCCACCCGCTGGCGGGCGAGCTGAGCCTCGGCTATAATGGACCCTTTGAATAAGGCTCCAAGGAGGAAGTTGTGTAATAAGGCCGAAAAGCATTTTCTTACGGACACTTGAAAACTCGAGACTTCGATTCTCATCTTTTTTTCCGGATTTCTTTCGCTAATCACAGAGGGAATTGACGCAGCCACGTTTGCTGATCATTTCTTTATACCTATCGAGCGACCAATTCGTTAGGGTAAAAGAGAAGGAGATAACTAATTATTGGGAAAGGGTATGATTACACGATATCGGTATACGGTAAAGAGTTATTGGCAAAATTGTCAGTTATTGTGTAATAATTAATAATTAGTAGGAAACTGTCGCTCTGATGTAGGAGAAATTTCATTGATCGTAAACATCATTAGTTCATATAGACTGTGAGGCAGATTTGATAAATAACAGGTTTGTCGCTTCCAATCGATAGACTGTTTAATTGTCATTAAGTACTCTACCAATAGAACACAATAAAGTAGAATAATTACTTTTAAATTATACCAATTAAATCAATTCGTATCATTTCGGCGAAATCGAATATATTATTTTAATGGAAAATGATACACTTTTATTTTTTGCTCCTTTCCATAGAATAGTTGAAAAGTACTTTATTACATAAAAAATTGCAGCATTTACTGAACATTTTTACATAAATTCACCTCAATTTTTTTGCAATTTCTCTACAATTTTTCGGTGTGAAAAATATGCCTTCTCATATTATTACGATTTTTTTCGTGTAAATTTTACGTTAAAATTCTCTTAATATTGAGAACTTACATTATATCAGTAAAGTAAATTATCACATCAAATAAAACACTGAATCAATAAAAACTGTAGATAAAATCGATAAATTGTGTTTTTACGTGGAAGCCCGAACAAATATCGGATAGTATTCAGATCGCTGTCGGATGTTTATACGCGTCATCTCAGCATCTTGGCCGTCGGCTCCTTAGCGGTCGGGCCGTCGTCACCGGGCGATTGACGTCCCTTAATTATGAACTTTTGCGCCGGCGCCCACGTCCAGGAACTCGCCCGCTCAATATCGCGCGTCGCTCTAGGAGGTCGCGGGGCGGCCGCAAGTTTGTTCATCGGGCCGAAGTTAACGCCTTTCCGCGTCATCGGCTCCTCCCGCCTCCTCGGGGCTTTATTCCGTTCGCCTCTCATTTTCCGCCGTCGGGCGCGTCTCGCATCGCCGGACTCGTTCGCCGGCCGGCTAATGCGGCGAGATTAAAGGGCCGTCGACGCGAGAGGGAGACGGACGCCCGGAGAGGAGAGAAAGAGACGGACCCGAAGGAGTATTCAGGGCAGGCATCAAACTACTTAATATGTCCGATAGACGGCACGTTTATCCGAGCGCCCCCTGTGCATGCGTCCCAGTTAATGCGGGGCTGATACACGTCGGTGTGTGACTTTGCCCCGGAGAGTGGGTCCATCTCGGGTTATCGGGGAGCGGCCGCGCGAAGCCGACGGGGGGGGAGCCGAGCTTCCCTCCCTCTAGCTGCGCCGCGGTTAACGTGCACCTTGCGCCCCCGGCGGACCTCTGCCGGCCGAGCGCGATATCTGTCCGTGGCACGCGCGGTTTACTTGGCCTTTGCGCCGCCATCGCCTGTAGCCCCGCACTGTTGCGATAAATAATCTAGCGGCCGAATCGAAGTGAGCGTCGAAGCGACGAGCTGCTCAACGCCTAATCTCTTCCGTTGATAAATTTATAGATTTCCTTCAATTTCGCGCTTGTATTAGCCGTGTACCTACCGTTGAACGCGTTTAATAACGTAAACAGTTTGCTCGTTTGTTTCGAATTATCGGGGAATAAATAACGGATCGGCAGTGCGCGAGATTAACGCGTATTAAATTATAAAATTCATGCGCTCCAAATTCGACCAAAAGTGAAGGAAGCGAATTGTTCGCGTTAGAACAGTGGGGAACGCGTTAAAAATTATCCGCTGCACCGATACATTTTCGAACGGGGGAGTGCAACAGCGCGGAACGTATTTATCGGGCAATAAAAATGCATCAATAATTTCTTGGCATTTTTCACCGTACGGGCAAAATGGCTTTTTCTCTCTCTCCCGGCCGGCCTCGGCGTCGTAAAAATCCTCGCGTCGATCGCGTCCCATAGACACTTTAGTCGGGGCTCCGGCTAAGCTGGAGACTTTTAATATGCATTAAAACAGCAAAATAATGGGGAGTTTATTCTCTTCTTTCTCTCGCACCGCTGGAATCGAATTTTTCAATCGATTAAGCGGCTCTCCCGATGGGGCGGCGCGCGCCTCTCTCTCTCTCGCTCCCTTTTAAATGGCGCGAGACCATATTTATCCCGCGCTCGACCTTCTCCGCTTTTGTCCGAGTGAGGGGGAAGTTTATATTGCGTCGCGTGAATTCCGCGAGAGATTACCCTGTTCAAAGGACACGGGGAGAGGGGCACCCCCCGCGCTGAAAAAGTAATGTTTTCCTCATTGTTTGGATTACTTCGTGGCTCGGGCTTATTTACTCGCCGTCGCGGCGTCATATTGTGCCTGCCCCGCGAAAAATAGCGTTGAAATTTCACCTTTCATCTCCCTGCACTTTGCTGGCCTTTTTCAGATTAATATTTGCTCTCTCCCCGTGAAAGTATATGGCGAATTTAAAAAAAAAGCCGTGCACCAGTCAAACACGACCACTTACAAAGCAAATTTTTATTTTTATCATAAGCGAGAATTATGAAGTAGTGAAAGAAATGAAAAATATTAACGTCTATATTGTACGAGTTATTAAAACTTTTTTATAATGAAAAAGAATAATTAAAAAAATTTTGCTTTACCGGTATATTAAGGAACATAAAGGCCGCTTTAAAAGGCGCATTAAATCAAAATATTTCTTATTTAAATCTAAGTGCTCAAGCTTCTCGAATCATTCGTTAGAAATAAAGTAAAAAACCAATAAGAAGACGAATTAACGAGTCGGCTCCACCTCGACAATACTACCCCCGTGAAGTTTTATCGCCCCACAGAGCGCACATTTATACTTCGCGGTAGCAGGGAGAGGAATATTTGTCCGGACAAGTATAACCGAGATAAAAGCGAAGCGCATTCCGATAAGTCGGAATGAAAGGGGAGGGGGAGGAAAGAAAGAAGGAGGCAGGAAGAAAGAAACGTCGGTCGACGTTTATTGGATGCGTTGCTGCGTCGCAAAAGGCGCGGAATACTACAAAAGCGGCGTCGCCCGCGGCAGCGAGAGGAAAAGAAGACAGCGAGAAGGAAAGAAAAGCAGCAGGTAAAGTCGGGCGGGTAGCGGGGGTAGCGGAAGAAAAGAGAGCCCGGGAGTATCGGTCATTAGAATTCCCGAAGGAGGCTTTTACCCGGTGCGTCCGAAGCACTCTAATCTCCCGGTGCATTCGCGACAAGTTAACCTCACGCCGGGGCGCGCGCAGCCATCTAATCTAAAAGAATCCCATCTGAATTTACACGGAGCTCCCTCCGCTCCCTCCAATCTCCTCTCCGTCGGTCGGAGGGAGGACGTTAAGTGAGACGTTTCATTCGCGAATTTTATTTAGACTCGCAGCTGTAAAGGAGCCCATGAAAATCGTCCTCCGCGTTTTTTTTTTTACGAGCTGGAAGGGGAGACTTCGAGGGGATTGAAAAATCCGTACTCGATGTCGTAAAGGTTCGGGGATGAGTTCTATTAAAAATTACTTAAACGAGAATGGGAATGAAAAAGGAAGGGGCTCGAGTCGGACTCCCCCGCTCTCTCGAGGCTTTGTGCGTCGGTAAGATAAAAGCGTAGGCGATGGATCTCGAGCAGCGCCGCGAAATGAATTAAACTTTTGACTTGGCCTCCCTTTGCGCGCGCGGCGGAATCTCGTGACGAGTGATCCTTTTGAATGGGCGACTGATACGCGCCTCGGTACAAAAAAAAGGAAAAATATCAAAAGAAAATTACTTTCCAGTCACGCGTACCGCTTTAAAGAGGCTTTTCAGCCGCGCGCGCGCGCTGGAGGCAAGGTAATAACCGATAGCGCGACGCAAACCAATCGTCAGTAAAGACGACTTCAAAGGCCCGACTAATTAGAACGTCGAGATGATGGAGGCTAGAGGAGGGCGGCGGGTGCGTACGCGTTATTCGAGTGCTTCCTTCTTTTCCACATTCCTCCTCGCGCTTTTTTATACCCCCGCGCTCAGCGGAATCGTCCCAAGACGAAGGTCACATTTAATTTGCGAAGTGGCGTCGTTTTCCCGCGAGCGCAAATAAGACTTTCGATTGAGTTACAAACAAAAGAAAACAGTTTGCCGCAAACATCGTCTTCGAACAAGAATCGTCTAATTGCGCCGCGATGTATTCGAATTTTCGCAGAAACCAATTGTTTAAACTTTCAAACGTCCCGTGAAAAAGTCTTGGCAGCGGCTAAATAAAAAAGCCGGAGCGGAGGGGGGCAAAAAAAAAAAATTCCGATCGAAAATGTTCAGCCATTCACCGCGTGCATCCAGCGTTTCGAGTGGTTAAGTCAATTATGCGTCGGACAAAAGCCCCACCCCCCACTCGAGCAAAATAGTCCTCCAGAAGTGCGGCGCGTTTTCGATAGTCGATCGCGAGGTTTTTTTTTTCTCTCTCTCCACCCGTTGAATCGCGGCTGACGAATGCGATTTTTCGAGAGGCCGCGCCGAAACTTTCCCGTCGTCTGGGGAGGCGGAGGAATCGAGGAGAGAGAGTGATCGAAATGGAGCGTATAATCGCGAAAACCGCTTTAGCGAGTGTACGCCGCGCGAACGCGATCTCTCGAACGTCCTTATCAAACGAGTGCGATACACTCGGCGGGCTTAATGAAATATTCGATTAAGTTTCTTAATTAAGTTTCTTAAATTCTCGCTTTGTTTAATCAGGTGTACTAAGAGTGGAGTCTGGTCTTATTATTCACGGGGTCGTATCTTTTATGAAATGAAATGAAATAGAATTATTTGATCCTTAAAGAAGGTACCTTATATTAACTTGGACAAAGAGATATTATTCATAATCAAATCTCCGTGCAGTCATTTATTATTTAGAACGAGTATTTGAAGAGACCAAAAAACTTCATTTAAGAAAATTATTAATTTAATCTTCGATTTTATTACTTCATTTATTTGATTGATAAATTAAACTCATTCCCTTATATTAATTTTGTTTAACATTTATCTTAAATAAAATATTTAAGCTCCTTATTAATACTTTAATTTTTAAACTTATCTATTCGCGTCGCGAAGAAAATTAAAGCGATTGATTTTTCGAAAAAAATGAGGATAATGATCAAAGCGAGGAATTCCTTCTCTCATTACCGGCGAAATCCGACTTTCGGGATCTAGACCGCGGGAGACGACGCAGCCGTCATTCAAGGCGGCGGCAATCATAACGGCGGAACGAAGAAGGGCGGGGACTCGGAGGAACGGAAGAAGGAAGGAAGGAACGGGGTGGAAGGGGGGGGGGGGGGAGCTAATTAGAGGTCATAGACGCCTTCAATTAACGTCGCCGTGAGAGAGGCGCGCGCTCCGCGGATTATAATTAGCCAATTTATAGTGACTGCACACACGCGCGCGACTCAGCCAGCCGAGGGGGGAGGGGGTACGATGGCTGCAGTCGTGATTTAGATTAGGGCGGAGGAACCAGGCGACTTGTTTTCGGCGAGGCGACGGAGACAGACGGCGCGAAATTGACAGGGCGAGGTCGGCGTCTCCCCGGCACAAAGGAGCCGCTCGCCTAAGGATGACTCTAATCGAATATGATTATCTTCCCTCTTCATCAAGCAGACGGGATATTTCTGCTCCCACGCGCAAATTGCCGCGTAGCCGGCGGGGAGGTGAGGAGAGAGAATCCGCCGCAGGGAAATTTCGCGCTTCTCTTTTTTATCGCCGCCTCCCCTATCGTCGCCCGATGAGGGAAGAGACGGAGATGGAAAAATTATTATCCATCTGATGTGGATTCCATCGCGCGGTCGCATTAAGTCGACGTCACTATTTTCGCCACTCTTATTTCCCAGGATGATTTGTTACACTAGATCTTTTATTTATCGCTTCTCTACAGTAAACTTTTTAGAGGTATTTATCGAGAGGCGTTTTATCGAGTTTCAAGCGGTCAAATTAGCGCGCCGTGCGCATACTAGATTATTGTAATTTATTGTAACGAGATCCATTGGTATCGCATTAATATGGAAACTAATATTAATAATTTGACCTTTTCGCCTTTGTTTGAAAATTTACGCATCATTCATGGCGCGGAGCTCGCGCGGAAATTCGTAATGTCATCGGGATGTATAATAAGTGTTAATTTCGTTGATTGCCAATTAATGCGCCGTCCATAGAAACTTACAGAATCGTCGACTCGTCAGCGCGGCGGTGGCGGCACTCGTTTCGCACGGCTAATGGATTATTTATTAAACGCTAACAAGTGTAGTGTAATTGACATGCAGGCGCGGCGCGAGCGATTGTCCGGGCGCGACGTTTATTAGGCGACGCTGACAAAGCAACGCGCTTTAAGAAAATTATTCGCGGCTCGTAATTTATGTAACGACTGGCGGTCCACTGAATAATGCAGGAACGCGTCGACCACTATTCCTATGAAAACAGAGGGAAAAAAGAAGGGGGGAGGTGGCGAACGCGAAAAAAAGGAGCGTGAAAGAACGGGAAAGCCCGGTCGAGGAGCGAGATAAAGAGCGAAAATAGCGCGAGCGAAAAATAGACGAGGGAGGAGAAGGAGCGAGAGAGTCCATTGTGAGACTGCGCGCGGCTGTGGCCATTGGAGAAAAAAGCGCCTGTCGACCGCTCCTCCCCCCCTTTTTAAACTCAAGCTCGTAATCAACTTTGCGGAGACACGTTGTTTCAAAGGCTGAAAAAACGAACCGACACGTTGGTTTTATCATTCTGTAATGGACTGTTTTATTCCCGAAAAATGGCGCGCTGGCGGTGGAAGAAAAAGAAAATCAATCGCTTTTGAATCCGGGCAAATATTATGCAAGCACTCCGAAAATGTTTGTTTACGCAATGCGTCGAGATTATTGAACGGCACGGCCCTGCCTTGCTTTTTAATTTTTTTTTTTTTTTTTTTTTTTCGACGGTCAATGGTTAATTTTGCTCTCGCTGCGTTTTCAATGCTACGTTTTAATGTTGATTTTGCGCTTTAAGTAGTATTTTCATCGCGGAAAGCTTTTTTATAATAAAATTCTATGACTCCGTACAATCGAAGGCATAATTTTGAAATGAAAATCAGACGAGACGATATATGTAGATTATTTGATTTTCGATTTTCGAACTGCAATAAAAATTATTTTTATTTTTCCATGAATAAATACTTGCATATTCCAGCTGGCGGTAAAAGCTCAAATGCACAAAAAAGTCAACTGCATCGATTCGATTCATTAACTATTTTTCACTCTATTAATTTCGACAGTTTAATAAATGCAGCTAATGGCAAAATATTGAAAGGAAATTACAGAAAAGACACGTCACTTTTAATAAAATCATAAAAGCAGGAATTCGCTCATAATAGTGAAAACTCCGTGCGGTCGCGAGGAGGGACGCCAGGGAAGCGTTCGAATTTAATCTTCTGATTCTACATTCATCTCCCCGGCCTCGCGGACGGGTAGGCGTCGCCGGATAAATTCAGGCAACTTTTATCGCTCCGGTCAAGAGGCGAACTCGAATACACCTTGAGTTCCGGAATATTGCGAAAGTTCGCCAGGGCGCTGATCCGCTTGCGGGGCGATTCGCGCGCGGCATGCGGCCTATATACGGCGACGTTTATCTCGCCGGCGAAGGGGTGGACCCGCGGAGGGGGGAAGGGGTAAATGTGCACGTGCCGCGCGTATTGACCGTTCGGTTAACCCTCTCCGACGTCGTCGCCGGTTATGATCCGCTCTTCTCCGTTTTACGCCCGGATCCCCCTTTCTCCCTCCCTTTTCCTTTCTTTTATCATTCTCCCTCTTCCCCGCTCGTTTTTTTTTTTTTGCTCCACCGTCGACCCCAGTCCAGCACGGACGGATTCCGCAAAGACTGGGTATTTCAATCGAGGAGGTCCCGCCGAGCGCCGGATGAAATATATTTTTATAAGGTCATCTCCAGTGTCTTTTATTGAGGGAATTCGAGGTAATGCCGGCCGGTGGTTCGAGGCTTTCCGATTTACTCCCCTCCACCTTTTCCCGGTGTCAGCGCCGATTTTATTTATTGAGGTATTTTCCAAGTTTATCAGCGGATCTGCGGCTATCCTATCCTTTTGTTGCCTCCGTCCGACTACTCTTCGCGGGATATTTCGCGTAATTCAACGGGCGCTCGGACAAATGGACCGGAACAAACGTCGCAAATTAAAGGCGACGGCACGCCGTGGAGAGTGACGTACACCGCGGAACGCCGAACCATTAATTATCAGATTGTGCGGAGTCCATAGCTAGCTTGCTTTGTATACTTTCTCGGGGCAATCTCTCATAGTTATGACGGTTATCGCAAGACAATTATTCCTCTTGGCGCGCAGTCCAGACGTACTTCACTTCCATCGGGCCAACACTGAAATACCAACGGCGGAATGCTTCCGTTGGCTCTGGGCAAACACCCTCGCGTAGCAGTCAAGACACTGGCACCACAAAACCGGTGCTACATCCTATACTCGCGAAGACTAAATCAACGTTAATAACGTAAACACAAATAAGTTTACAAGCTTTGTCTTACTCGCTGTTCATTATTAACAACTAAGCAGTTTTCATCTCGTAAATAAAATTATGTAGGTAATTGGCGTCTTACAAAATTACATTGCTCTTGTATCTAATTTCCTGTAAATTTTGTGCATTTAGAACGAGGCGAAGTGAATTCTCATACAGACTTAAAAAACAGTTAAAGCGAGGCGGAGGGAATTCTCGTGCGGACTAAAAATAAAGAAGTGCCTCGGGTTATAACTCTTGAGATCCTTGAATCTCGCCTGTATTAACCATCAGAAGCTAATCCATTCCGCTGAGACGAGCGAAATTCCGCTCTAGCGGGCAAAATCACTCACCGGGACCCCGAGAAGCCCGGGCCCGGAGAAATTCTCGCACAGACAGGACGAAAGCCGCCCGCGCGCGCACCAGGCATCCAAATAAGTACCGAGAGGGAGATGGATGGAGAATCCGACGGGGGGGTGGAGGAGGAGGCCGGCCCGGCTCGCCGGGCGCCACAAAGCGCGCGTCCCGCATCCTTGACTCCCCGAGCCAAAGAAAAAGGGAGGGAGGATGCGGGCGGCGCCGCCCGCGCGCACCGCGGCAATTATACTAATGGAGAAGACGCGCGCGCGCGAAAGAAAGGGGGCGAAGCGCCCGGGTAAAGGAGAAAAGACGCCGGCAAAAAATGAGCAGCGCGAAAGAAGACGGACGGGCCGACTTTCTGAGCCGGGGCCCATGTGGGCGGCGGACGCCGGGGGTGTGCGTGCGTGCAGACGGAACCGCCGAGTTTACGCGGGGGCGGGGGGACGCGTCCGTCGACTCGTGTGTACAGTTGGCGTCAAAAGCGCCGGACAGTGTGATGGAACTGGACGTAACATCCGGGAGATGCGCGATGCGGATTATTACTACGCGGTGGGCTTACTTCGGCGTGATTAATTGGCGTGATCGATGCGGTTGTTTGCAAGACGCCTGCTGCTCTCGTTACGATGTTTGCTTTATTAACAGATGCTAATTTATGCAAAAATATTACACGGGTTCGTTTTATGCCTTCGTTTTACAGCGCGCGCCGTACTTTTAACGTGTAAACTGAAAACAGTTCAATTTTTTAATTAAAGTTTACACGTGGGTAAATTGAGGAAAAATTATTCAATAAAAACGGTCAAAAAACCATGTTCAATTTTTTTCAAAAATATGTAGTATGAAATTGAAACATAAAAATGAAAGCAGAAAAATTGGTGCAATTAAACATTTTGAAAAAACTATAACTATAGCTTACTTTTCTGCTTTTGAATTATTAACCTTTTAGTAGTTCAAAAAACTGTACGTTCCGTGTGCACACAATTTTCACTAATTGACCAAATGTATTTTATTCCCACACTATTCCATTTACTACGTAAAATAAATTTTCTTTAATTTCATACTACACTTCTATGCAAAAAAGCAAAAATCGACATTTGACCCATTTTATTTGAAAACGTACAAGACTCTCTCTCCCCTTAAAGTAAATAAAGAATATGACTCGCTGGAGTTGATATACGGAACGCATACCGCGTCTGGGATTTGAAATTTCGACTTTGACTGTACACCTGACGTGGCGACTGAGCGACTGACAGATAAACTTGGACTTGCGGAAGTTCGCCGAAAACGGGGGAATAGAGAGAGAAGGCGAGCGGGCGTGGGGAGGGGCCTGCTCCGGAGAGCTTTAATGAATGAAGAGTGACGGAGTAAGAGAGCGAGCGGCCGGGCGCAGACAGGAGCGAGGATCGCACGCGCCGCTGAGCCGGTCCGTAGTGAGGATGCCACTCTAATGAAAAGTATGCTCAGCTGCAGGCTGCCCCTCTACCTTTGATCTCGCGTAAAAAAAGGAGGAGTCACAACCAGTCCACGGGCTACTGGCCACTTTTGGCCTCGCGAGTTTCTCCATGCTCTCTCTCTCTCTCTCTCGAGATTCTCTTTATTTTCCTTTCGCCGTTTCTTTCGCTCTCTCTCTATTTTTTTTCTAGTTTCACTCTCCGCTGCCGGAGGAGAGAAGCCACATTACTCGACGATTATTGCGCGGATAGATTTGCTCCCGGGGGAGGGAGTGAGCTTTATTCGTCGGGCTGCTTTTCCGCTCGGACGACTGCGGGTAGCTTCTCCCGAGGCAGACCGCCGGAGGTCTTCCACCTCTTTTACTTTTTTTTTTTTTTTTTATTTTACGGTCGCGTTTGACTGGCCAATTTGGTATCGACGTAAAAATTTTATTTTTTTCAGCGCTGCCTCCGGAGTAAAGTTTATGTGTTCTTGTCAAATATCGATTTATTTACGAGTCCTGCATTATTGAGGGCATTTTTAACGGTTCGAAAAAAACTACTTAAATATTTAGAGGGCTGCACGTGCTAATATTTACAAATCCACCTAGAATCCGTTTAATAATTTACAATGTATTTTAATAACTATAGATCAATAATTTTCATACAAATTTGTTCATAGTTAATTAATATAACTACGTTCACTGCATTATTTAACTTTCATGGCGTGGTATAAATTGAGCTCAAAGTTTTAATAAATGATACATCACGTAATTTGCAACTTTAGCATTACATATTCGATCAAATATTTGTTACTACGTATGTCCTCTGACGTATTTCAGGTCTCTTATAATAACATCCGTATAATCGTGAATCAGCAAACGCTGCTTATCCGCGCGTAAAGGGGTAACGGCGGTAGTTTACATCTCGGCCAGCCGTCGCGAGATCCATGTAAAATTGAAGCCGGCGCGCAGAGACGACCTTAAACGCGTCAGCGTCCGCCGCTTAGCCGGAAATGGCGCGTGAGCCGTAAACAGGGGCCGTACGCGGGATGCGCCGATCATATATTGACAGGCGGACGGGGCAGTCGCCCACATGCGGCCCCATCGCGCAAATCCTTCGTGCGGCCGGCGCTAATTAGCGCGGCCGGGCCGGCCTGTTTGCCCGAATAAACCCAGCCGAGTGACTTGCGCCCTCTGTGGGGGGGCCAAAAACGTCGTTGACACGGAGCTGCGGGGTCCTCGGTCAACTCGGTCATTTATTCAACGGCGATTATGGAGACGCGGTTCGACTTCAAAGGCGAGCGGGCCAGCTTGCGCTATTTCACGGTGACCACAGTCGTTCGCGATTCAGCGGACAATGCGTTATTCAAATCCTCCGATTCGGTGCGTTCAATTTTGTAGGAGGAGTTGAATTTTAGAAGACAGTGTGACAGCGTTTATTTTTCAAAATTAATTGCAGTTAGGATTGCAAATTCAACACTGTCTTCTAAATTGTTTGAGTGCAGCTGAGCTGGGCGTGTTTGAATTAGGAACCTAAACACCGCGTGTGGTCTTGATATATTTCACAGGTTAATTGGACGTTGAGAAGACACTTCTTCTTTTTTTCAAAAAACCTGACCGTGGCTGAGTCGAATATGAGGAAAAGTTGGACCGTTAGCTCGTTTTCAAACCCTCGGAAGGAGAAACTTTTCGTTTCCTGTACTCGTAGCCACTTCTGACTCTAATTACGACTCTTAATATTTTTTGTTCTACCTTTAGCCCTTTTTTTTCGTCCCTAACTACGTACCAAAATTTGAAGGAGTTCTGTGACGGTAAATACGCAATGCCATTTTCCAGTTACGACCCTCGAATTTATTGAAAAGTACTGTTGTGATTTGTTGAAGCACTTGGCTAAACAATCTTTATTGCATGAAAATAACCTCAATTAAATTACTCGGCGATCAAATAAAAGTTCGTGATTACTTAACGAACCTCCTGTAAAATTGTATTTTAAATGAGCCGTGAAAAATCGATGATAAATATTCTTTCACTTTAATCAAATTAGATCGTCGCGAGCGTGAAACGCCAATTCGTTACAATTACTTTACCGACAAAAAATTGGATTATTGAATAGGTGTGAAAAAATAATCCGACCCTCTACAGGAAATTAACGAAGTGCTCCATTGTGTATCGTCCCCTGAAAATTCGATATATTTCAATCACCTAAAAATGCCTAGACGCATGGCAAACGGTACGCCACGGGCCGTATAAACTCTCATTCGTCGCCTTAATAAAATTACGACGAGCGCGCGTTACTCAAAGTCAGCGAATGAAAGATGATTCGAGAAAAGAGAGCTGTCGCCTAACTCAGCGAATAGAGCTGAATAATCCCGCGGGGGAAGGGTGCTGCCGCGCGCGGTACATAAGCTCGCCCTGCCGGTACTTTTCCGAGGCCCAAGAGTCAATATTTCCCTCGTCTCTTATCGTAAACTCAATATAAGTGTCTTATATTTTATGCAGCGCCCGTATATAGAGACACATCGTTCGAGACTTATTCCGTGTAAGTCAAAACCCACTCACCTTAATGGTTCACCCTTCCGTACCTACCCCTCACCCCCTCGACGCCGCGCCAACGTCAGACAGACATTTTCATGGTTTCAATATAGCCGAGAGCTTTTTCTGACTCGCTCGGTCCTTTTTTTCCCCGCGGTTGCCGCGAGGACAATGACACTCTTCCACCCAAAAGGATATTTACTCGGCTGAATTTGCTTTCCTGTAAAATTTCGCCCTTGATTGAAGGACCTACTTATGGCTTTTGCGTGCAGCTGAAGTAATGTTTTTCTTTTGATTGACTGCTCTTCTTTGTTCATTCGAGAGAAAAAGGTTTGAAAATAAGTTAAACATTGAAGCCTTTTAATTTTCGAGCTTCATTAAATTGATTTAGCGAAAAGTCGGATCTAACGGAAATGACCAACAAATTTTGCTGAAAAGGTAAAGTCATGAATTTTTTTTTAACGAGAGAGTATTAGCTATTAATCAACATCAGTTTTTGTTCATATGTTCCTTCTTAATTATCTTGAAACATTTTCTAACGTGTTCACCCGGAGGTGACACAATTAACACAACTATTGAGCGACCTAAATTACTATGAGATCGAGCGATCAGGTAAAAACCTCACATTTTCAATTACAAGCAAACGTCGTCGGCTCGAGCAAATTGATTGGAAACTAATCAGTTGATTTATTTTGTAGAGCATTGGTAAATTCTTAATTGCGCGGAAAAAACGGAGGAGGATCGATTCGCCCGACGACTTATTACCGAGCGATCGATTAGCCAGACAAGACAAGATCGAATATTATATTCGTGTATCCCTCTGTAATAACACTTAGCTCACTAATCGTCAAATAAAGGGGAGCCGTTATACGGCACCGATACCCTTTTTTCCTTTGTTTCCATCCCTGGCTCGTGTTTGCCGACCAAACGCAATCAACCAAAGTAATATGTGTTATCGTGTTTTTCGGAAAAACACGCGTGCAGCCCTTTTTCTCCCCCTCGCCGCTTATAACGACTTAATGATCCTCTGATCGAAAGATTAATTTGAGCAAGATTAATGATACCGCTTATCTTTTTTCTCGTAGAATTTCTTTTATTACTACAAAATTTTCTCCAAAATTGTGCCACGCAGATATTGAATCCGGACGTGTGTACCTGGGATACGGAAGACCGAATAGAAACTCAATTAATCATTTAATCTGAGCACATTAACTTACCGACTTCAAAATCCTGAATGACAATTCATTTGTCACGTAAAAACTCTATTTTTCCCCTTCACTTTTATCTATTCTCCTCTCTTTCCTGGAAAGAGAAAATTCAATTTGCGAACATTCATAAATCACAATCAGCCCGAAGTAGGCCAAAAATATTTTGGTAATAGAACTTTTCACGGGCTTTAAAGTATGCAGCTCTCGTCTCGACTTCATGCAATTTGACTTTATAAAATATCAAATAGCACTTAGGTAGTACAATCGCGCAGACCGTTTTATCGAATTTCGGGTATGACGGCCATCACACTGCGACGTGTCCTGAGAAAAGATACGTGTTATCCAAGTCACCCGGATCTCGAACAATCGAATTTCTATCGGAAGCCGATATACAGAACGAATTTCAATTAAATATAAATAAAGTAGAATAGTAATTATTAATATCTTTATAAATAAGGAAAATTCTTCAGTGATTCTTTACCTGACTTTTATGAGTAAATTTTCACATATTGGAATATCTATTATAAAACTATTGATGCGGATTTTGAAACTCACCATTCTTGCTCAAAATTTTATATCTTTTTCATTCTGAAAATACTATATGAATATGCATTAAAGCATAAAAATGTTATTTCCACGAAAAATTTAAAAATAATTTACTCAGTAGGTTAACAGCATTTTTATTTTGAAATTTTATAAAAAGCATAATTAATAATTTAAAAAGTTTAATCCATGTCTAAAAGTACATGTAATCTAACGTATAAAAAATTTATTAAGAATTATTTACCTATAATTAACGATTGAACTTGTTTCATGTTTAGAGTGCATGCAAATTCATTTAGGTAATGCACGTCACAAAATAATTTGTATTATTTTCTGTTCCAGGTAAGCATTGAACGTAGAGTATTTTAAGGTCTTAATTGAAGTAAGTAGCTTTGTATTTTGATTGAGTTATTACATATATTAAAATGGGGCATGCTGCAATTATCGAAAAGTCTAAAATAATCTTTATGAAAAATTCAAAAAAATTACACGAAACGAGTTGATTGAAATAAAAGAAAGTAAGCAAAAGAGTTACAACAAAATGTTCCACTGTTAATAATTACGACGAAAACAAGATTTTACCGTGTTCTCTGGAAATATTTTGCAAATTAGAAAAATAAATGCAGCTACAACTTTTTTCGACTTACTTTGTAGAATTTCAATCGAAAAAAAAAGAAACAAAGATATTTACTCTATTTACAGAAAATTTACCAGTCTGTATTAAAAAGCTCTTTGTATAAAAATTCTTTTAAAAATATTTTTAAAATACACAGAATGTGGTTCACGAACATTTTCTCGAAAAATTATTCATACGCTTTCAAATTCATCCATCAAAATTCAAACAAAAGAACAAAAAAAATTTCAAAATTTTTAGCAAAGCGAGTTCGCTATACCTCCACCTGGCAGTACGTAAGTCTGCAAGAAGTCATGACTTACACTGCAGTGGGCGCACACCTCCCGGAGAAGTCTCGGTAGTCTCCGGGGATCGCGGCGCAGCTCCCCCGATAAAGATCGATTTCGGTGCGCGAATGCTCGCTCTTCATCCATCGCCTTCTTTTTTTCTCCCCCCCTCCGAAGTCGGAGCCCCGGCGGAATGCGCGGGGCGGGGCAAACTTTTTTACGAAGCAATTGAGCACGGCGGACGAAAATCACGGGTAGAAATTACCCTCCCCCCGCCGGCCTCCGCGATACGGGAAATCGAGGATGACGGGAATTGCGCTTTCGTCGAATTTTATTTTATTTCTGCCGGGGGATGTTTTATGGCGGGCGCATCGCCGCGACCCGGCGGATCGATTGTATTAAAGATGAGTGACCGCAGTTCCGTCGACTCCCCGCGATCGTTTCGAGGCACGAAAAAGTGCGATATCGTTTTGCAAAATGAGTAAAGCGCGCCGATAAAATTTTACAGGCTGTATCTTCGAACAAAATAATGTCGCCGGTAATCTTGTTATTGTGTATAAGCTCTAAAAAAAGCGGGAAAAAAGAGAGGAACAAAAAGAGTGGACTCTCGTCAGCGCGGTGAGTTACAACAAAGCGTATAAAACTGCTCCCCTAAATATTTTTATTCCCCAGTCGCGAACCACGATGAAACACACCCAGGCGCGCGCGCGGTCAGGTCCCAAGGCGTAACAGCGCGTCGCAATTTCAAAACTTTTCATCGCCGCGCGACGATTTTCCTCCCCTTTTGTTTCGCCGCGGCGATCGGGTCCTAAATAAACACCACCGGGCTCGTTTTTCGCGGCAGTAAGCAGCAGTCCCCCCCCTGTTGTTTATCGCGTGTCTTCCTCGTGGCTGGAAAATGCGATTAAACAAAGTTTTTATTAAAATAAACTTTCCGACGCCCGGCGATTGACTACAAAGAAATTTTCGTAAAATGTACATTTTATTTTTAAAAGACTGCAGTCTGAAATAACTTTTCAATAAAATATTTGTTAATTAAATAGTTCAGAGTAGAAGTTTAAGATACAAATTTAATTATTGATTTATTGACAGCTTTTGTTTTAACGAAGTAGAAACCATGACTCAACAACTTTTACACGCTCGTCAATTATGCATGCTATTTTTCTTAATAAACAGCATTGTACAAATTTCATCTGGTTATATAGTATTTCAAGTTACGTGCGCTTTGAGCATTTCACATGCAAATTGCCTTAATTAAGACAAATAGAATTAATCTTTGCGCGTTTCCACGAGCATGTGGGTTTAATTTAGCGGTATACGTGTATAATTTTTACGCCCCCGTAAGTAGAACGGGTGCGCTATACGGTCAGACGGGCCGGGCTTACGCGCGATTTTAAAACTTGTACACCGCCCTCCCTCATCAGTCTCGCGAGATACGTTGATCCATTTATTAAAGCCGACGTTTCGCGCGCTCTGAAGTATGTTATCCCATTTAACTCATGCGCGGCGCAATTACTCTCGAGACAAAAAAATTACGACGCCATCGGCCCGTCGCTTTTTACCCCGGCATCATCGCGCGCCGAAAGACGAGCCCCGGCGTGATATTTCAAAGGGAGCGGCCCGATAACAATCCATTCGTCCGGGCGCATCTCCTCAAAGACGCCGGCCTTCTTCCCCCCTCGGCGTTTCTGCAATTTTATACGCGAAGCTGGAGAGGCGCGCGGAGGTGGGATGAAATTCCGCCTTTTGTCCCTGGCGCCAGGAGCCGGCCGTTATTATTGACTTATCTGCTTCCGAGAGAAGAGCGGGGAGTATAGGAGGTGAAGGGAGGGCAGCTCTCGGCGTAATTCACTTTCCGACCCCTGGATATTATTTTCTATTTTTCTCTCCGCCTCTCGATCTTCGGGGGGGCTGGGGCGGCCGTGCGTTCGGCCGGCCGCCAGTGTCGAGTGGAAAAGTTTTCCACTCGAGAGAATCGCTCGGACTCGCGGGCATCGATTCCTCGAGCCCCGCGAGGCTGACACCGACCCGCCGACGGGCCTGCATTTTGTTTTTTCTCGTCCTTTTCGGCCAAGACCGCTGCTTTTCTTTCCTCGCACCGCCGTTTTTCAGCTCGTCTTACGGAGCACCGAAGGGATTTGTTTTTATAGGGCGGAGTCGTGTTCTTTTTTTCAACTTTGTCCTTGGTCCTTTGTTGGTCGAGTGTTTCCAAGATCTAGATAATGTATTTAAATTTGAAGTGGCGAATTTTCAACAAAAATATTGAGCGGATTAGGGTTTTGCGTTAATATAAAATAAACTCGAATGTTTTTTTTAACTTACGTTTTTCTTGTAGGAATCTAAAATTATTAAAAATTTTAATAGTTATTCCTGACTACTGTATACTTATTGAACATTTACTTCTGATTTACTGTGTGCAAATGTACGTGTATTAAATGTTACTAATTCACTTTTAGAGTGGACATAAAAAATGTACGATCGAATAAAATAAAATCCTTTACCTATAAAACAGTATTGCTTTCTTAATTGAACAAAATTGATTTTAAATAATCGAATGTTCAATTACGAATTGGCACTAATTGTAACTGACATTGTCTCTTACTTTTCATTCAGAAAGGAAAGTGCATATAACGCGCGGCATTAAGTAGTCATGATGCTCTCGAGCCGTCCATTAATTCGCGGGATAAAAGCGGCGATTCAGCGCGCGGTCTAACGTTTTTATCCCGGGCGATTGCTCCCACCAGCCGACGCCTAATTCAAGTCGTTCCGCCGCGGAAAGAGCAACGCGCTTTACCCGCTCCCTCATTCTACTTGCGTTTAAAATACAAACTCGACCTCGTTAACGGACTAAGGCCGCGGAAATCTCGCTTTATTCGCGGAAATTGAAGGAGCGCCAGGCCCGCCGGGATCCCGCCGGCATTCGAAAGTAACGAGCGAGTAGCATTTCGCGAGCTGAAACCCTCGCCGAGGGCCGGGGGTTTAATACAAAAAAGGAAGCGGAGGAAGAAAGAAAAAAAAGGAACCGCACGTGAATGGGCGCCCGGCGAAGTCGTCGACTCCTCCTTTCAAGCCTTATCTTGTCCGCCTCGCTCGCCTCCGCATTGAGTCGCGGCCGCCGCGATATAAGCCGCCTCTAATTGGCCGGCTGCGCTTGCATTTCGCGCACACGAGCGACCGTTGACCCCGTTCGTACGGCGCGCGCATCTGCATCCCGCCAGATTTCGCTCCCTCTCCTTCTTCCCCTTCCGCTTTTTTTTCCCTTCCCGACCCCGGCGTTCAATGCCGCGTTTAACTTTTGGGTTTTTTTTTGTTTGGGCCCGTGAAAAGGAAATGCTGTTGTTGCAAAGGGACGAGTCGGCCGCTTAATTGGGTTTGCCCGGTACGATCCTTTGTGGGGATTTTTTTTTCGAAAATTACACGCCTCGTCGCATAATAAGACGAGTGTCCTCCCCTCCCGCGTCACATTCAGACTTTTGAGTAAAAATGATCCGCGAGTTCGACAATGAGCCGCGGGGAAAACTTACTCGTGCAGTGAGTACGTCATTAAAACAGAAAAAATGATCAAAGGAAGCGCGCCCTCAAACAATTCGATCCCCTCCGCGCCAAACGAGAGAGACTGCGACCTCTCGCGAGAAAGAAATTATTTTTCATTATCAGAAGCTCCAAATCCGCGCGATCCTCGGGAAAAGAAATTTCGCGAAAATCCTCGGTGCGCGTTTGAAAGTTCGCCCGCGCGAAACCCGCTGTAGGGCCGGCAGCGACGCCTCGGCGAAAGTACCCCGTAAGAAATGAAATTAGAGGGAGGAAAGTTTCTACCTCTTTTTTTCTCTTACCCCGGTCTTACTGACAGAGACCGAGCGATAAAAGGAGGCAGTAAGTAGCAGCGGAGAGAGTCGAGATGGATTCCCGGCGCTGCGCGCGCGATCCGACCAACTTCTTCTCGTCGGGCGCTCATTATCGTAATAATTATTTGTTTCAAGGATTGAATAAAAATTCAAATGAGCTCGGGGAGGACGGGGGTCTGGAAACACGGCGAGACGAGGGGAGTTTTGCGCCCGCCTTATTACGCTTTCACGGAGGAACATCCGTCTGGGTTCTCGAGGCGCGCTTCCCCCAGCCCCGTTATTATTTATGCGGCGGGGACCGCGAGCCTTCGATCTTTTCCGGCCGCCGCGGCGATAATCGACTAGTCGAGCCATTAATTAAGCACCTGGCGCATTAACGGAATAATTAAAGTGGCCGAGGAAATGAAACAAGCGCGGTCCGCCCGCTCGGGCCCGGTGGTTACAAAAAACAAGGCTTGTTTTTCAACGTCCTCGACGCCCAAGCAAACGGAGCGATATTCTCCGGCGCCCCGAATGCTTTACCTAATTACGAGCAATCCATTACCGGAGCGTCGCGCGCACTCGACTTTCAGCCGTGGCGCGTACTTTTTCGTTGCGCACACCGGCCGATACGCCTGCGGACAGCTAAGTGTTGTCTCGCGCGACTCTGCAATAACTTTTTTCTGCCCGACAATTTTCACCGGAGTTCGGTGTTTGCATACTTATTCAGATGATGGAAAATGTATTGAGATTTCGGTTAAATCAATATACTTAAATCTGTTCTTAATTTTTTTTTCTACAATTTTCTAGATATACAAAAATAGTATTCCAAGTACAGATTTTAACGCATTATACTTAATTTTATTAAATGCTCATTTATACGTATAAAAATAGTCATGATATTTATAAATAATATTGTAGATGTGAATATTGATGAATTACTTTCATATTAATTTTCTTTCAAATATAAATGAAAATAGTTACTATTTTTATAAAAGAAAACATTGCATACATTGCAAAAAATGTTCATATCATTCAACGCAACGGTATTTGTCATAAAAATTTTAGAACTTTACAAGCATAAAATAAGTAATTTATCAACGTCTCTTTAGCTTAATAACGAAACATCAGAATGAATAATGAAGCTCGCATTTCGCCTCGTCTCTGTCTAATGCAATTACACATGGAAAACAAGCCTCGCGCGAATGCAGAAAATAAACAACCCAAAAAAAAAAAAGTTTTCCTTTGCTTTTTTAATTTCCTTTTTCGGCATTTGACCCCCTCATCGGGTTTAATATGTACATAATTTTTAAAAAAGTTCCTATCTCAAATCATCCCAATTTAAATAATCAAATTAGCCCCGACCAAAAAATCCTTTGATATCACAGCGTAATTTACCCGTCGGCGGAAGGGCTCGTAACATTTCCACATAAATCTCCGCCCCGAAAAAATAAAAAGCAGGCGAAACAGCAACAGTAATCTTTAAAAATAATTACACGAGAGCTCGAAAGCAAGCTCAAAGAGACTAAACAAGACTAAAACAAAAATTAAAAAAAAAAGCACGGGTAAAAAAAATGAGCGCGACTCCTTCATTAAATAATGGTTCAGTCGCGATTATTTTTTTCCTCTCGCGAATCGCAATCCCCCATTTTCCAGTCTCGCGAGCACGCATGCAAATCCAAGCGCAAATAACACAGTGTAAGCTCCCCCCGGCCGCCCACTCCTTTTTTTTACGCAAACACACACGCGAGCGGCGGCGTCGGCGCTTCGGCCGCCGAGTGAATAACAACGGGCCGCGCGCCCGGCAATTTCTGGCCTCGTTTGCTCTCGAATGGCCGGCTGTAATATTTAAATCGCGTACGCGCGCCGATCCTTACCTTATCCCCCTGCGGAATGGCGGAGAATTAAAGTTTAATCGGAGAAAGGGGAATAGGGGCGAGACTTTATCCTTTAAAGGCGTGTAAATAATGTAAATAAACAGCGTGCGAGCGTTCAGCGATTATTGCCTGGAGCTGACCGGTGTTTACTTTGATCTGGAGGCCTCGATGGACAATTTGTTTATGCGGTGCTTCCGTCGAGATACGTAAGCCTGTTTGTTTTTTGGGTTTCTAATGCGCGTTTCATTAATAACTGCCGACGTTTCGTGAACGTTGCAGTTTAAATCTTTAGGGCAGAACTGAAAGTTTCAGATCCAACCTGGAGAAATGAATTGTAGCGTAAACAAAACAATGGAAATTATTCATCGACGATACAGGGTGAGAAAAAATTGACTCTCTGATAAACAGTTATCTTTTTATAATCTTGAAAAGTAAATTAAATTTTCATGTTCATACTTCGATGATCCTATGCCTTCATTAGTCAATGTCTTAAGCGTTTACTTATGTATCAAATTGTTCAAATATTATACATACACGTATTTTAAATTAACTCTATTGCAACACTTATACACTATTTTATATTTGGACTAGGCCATAATTTATTTTTATAACGACTTTTGTATAATAAAATTGTATTCTTATTTATTCACCTCAACTCCACATCGAGAGTAAGGTGACCTACAATACGATACACTTTGCTTACTCCCTTTTATAAATAGAGATTTTTTTTATTTCTAAGAAACAGAATATTTTGTATTTAATGCCAATGAATAACTTGTTGAAAGTTAGTAAAGTTAGTACTATTTTTTCTCTTGTTAAATATTTATTAAAAATAATTATTTGCAGACTGGGATTACATAATTTCTTACTCCCCAAGATAGGAATCCGTTACACTGCCATTAGACGTAAAAATAAAAACAATTAAAACGTAGAATATGAATCAAAGGATTCTCCTCACTAGTACAATGTTCTTTAACTCCTAAACGATTTGGCGCGAAGGAAAACGTAACACCATTGTAGTTGGCGCGCGCAAAGCCGCCAAAGTACATCTCGAGTTCATCAAATGAATTCCCCGGAAAAAAAATGAAAAGAAGCGGGGCAACTGCAATTATTTCTCGGCGACTCTCTGGGCTGCGCTTCAGCCGAACCTCTCGGCCATTCAGAAATTAATTGAAATCGGTTCTCGACGCCGGCGAGCAAACAACCGAGGAAAAAGGAGGCGAGGGCGAAGAGTCAAAGGCTTCGATTTCTTTGCGCGCGATACACACAGCCTTGTTTGCTCCTCTCCGTCCAGACGAGCGAGAAAGAGAATCCGGCGAACGGAGTCGACAAATTAAGTGCTGCGCGCCCTCGCCGGTAAACGCATTCGCGAGGGCATTAGCGCCGATAATGAATTTCTTATTTAAGCAATAATTAAGTATTGTCCTTTAAGTTTACTACCGTCACGCCGCTTCTTTTATAATTAATTATTTGATCATTAAAGTTTAATTGCTTGATCGATAAATTAAAATTTAATCGTCTTGTATAAAAGAACTAGAAAATAGAATTATTAAAAAATTATATTTACCATTAACATGTTATGACTTTTAAAAACTTCACACTAAAAAGGTTCACAAGAATAATAGGTTTTGTGAAGTATTTTTCCTGAGCAAACATAAACAGTCGCTAATTCTCGTAAAAAATTAAGCAACCTCATCACCCGCGAAATTAATATTTCGTCGATAATTCTCGCAAGCTCGTCCCGGCAGGCCACAAATCTGCCCGTTCCAGCCCGTGCTTTTCATCGAGCCGCGAAAAAAGGTCAATCCCGGTGCGATTCCTCAAAAATTCATCAGCAAACCGAGCCGAGGAGAGAGCGGAAAGTTGCGATCGCGCCGCCGCCGGCGAATTCCTCTTCATTACTAATGCACAGAAAACGGCGCGGCGTAATCTCGGTAATGCTGCGCGCTCGCTAAAAAAAAAGGAGAAAGAGAAAAAAAAAAGAGAAAAAAAATTGGCGAGCGCCGGAAGAATGTGCCGACGCCGGCGGCTCTGAAACAGCCGGAGCGAGAAAACACGGGAAGGAAGAGGCGAAATCCGTCTCATTCATTAACAGGCGCGCGTGGGAGCGCGCGAACTCGAAATTACCCACTTATTATTTTTTTCGCGGGACAGATAAATTGGCGCGTCGCGCGCGGCCAATCAGTCAGTCGCGACGGCGCAATTTACTAATGCACCCCCCTCCTACCCCACGGTAAGTGAAGAAGGGCGCGAGCGACGTCTCATTAAGCGCGGGCCTACCTGCCTGGAAATTTCTACCTCGGTGTCACGGACTTCGTGAAACGAAAATTATTGTTGGTTGTTTCATTATTAATCAGCGGTAATAACGGGTAGTTTTTTTTGAATGTCTGCGGGTTACATGATTTCCTTACCCAATAATAATGCTGTTATCGAGTGCAGAAATATAGTTCTGTACAATTAACTTACGTGGTGATGCTATTTTTATAAACTTATAGATAGCAAGAAGCTGCTTTAAAAGAAGACACGTGATAGTATTTTTAAGATTCCAAAGATAAAAGCGAATATCGGTCAAGCTTATTTTAAAATTCACGTTATTATATAATGAGAGAATTTACGGTTTTACTCGCTTTAGTAAACGAAGTTCCCGGCGTTGACTTAACCACAAAATGGATTTCTGCGTTACTTTGGCGTTAGAGGAATAAGATTGTTTAAAAAAAAGGCAAGCGAAACCCGTCAACTTTTTTAACGTCTGCTGTTCGAACAAGCGATCAAAATTGCGCTTCCATTAACGTAATTATAGCAATGTGTAATATTAGGGCTCTGCGGTCAAAATTATGTTCATCATTTTTACCATACCAAAAAATAGAAAAGAAAAAGAAAATTACATAATTAAAAATACGTAGATTCATAGACTTCAAAAACAATTTCATAGATGGAGTAGTTATTACTAGTAAACAAATTTAAAAAAAGGTTTGTTTTGTTTTAAATATTGCTGCAAAGAATATCAGAATATATAATATATATAATATAAAATCAAATCATATCAAAGAATATATAATATAAAACTAAATTTTTAAGATTCAATAAAATCAGAAATGTATATTTTTTATGCTATTCTATAAAACATCCTTTCTATAAAAAAATCTATAAAACGAAAGTATTACTGAAAATTAATGCACATTATATTGAATAATTAACTTCTCAAATCAACGTCGAAATTTCGAAAACTCGAACTTTCCCTCTACCGTACGAAGGTATAGGCTATCCAGTGGCTTTGACGAGGCGGCGCAAAGAGCTCCTAAGCAAAACTTGGCTCTAAAATGAATTTCGCCGGGAATTTAGTCGGCCCAATACTATAAACAGCCGCGAAGCGAGTGTAAACATCTTGCACGAGAGGAAACTAACGCCGCCTTTAGCGTGCGCCTCGCCCTCTTTATTTTCGCAATCGCATCGAACTGCGCGCGATTTGGGCCCGCGGGAAAGAGCCGCTCCACCAGGGTGAAGGGGAGTAGGGGAGTGGGAAGGCTCAAATGGAAACGGCGAAACTCCCGAGCATCGAGCCGCCCGCGCGACGCGAAACGAGGAGTTAAAGTAAGAGAGGCGAGGGGGATGGGGAATGAACGATGTAAAATTTAATCTTTCACGGTATCGCTCGTATATTGGATATCTTTTGCTTGTTTGCTCGGGAGATGCGAATGAATTTTTATATTGCTTCCCGAATACACGAAACTCCAGGCTTCGCCAAATCAACGTATTGAATATAAAAATGATTTTTAAAGTTTACTTTTTTTTATCTCGATTAAAACATATACCTTATATTGGGAAAGAAAAATACCACCGCAGGAAGGAGGGCGTTAGTATCGCATAACAAACATGGTCGCCGAGGGGATGCACGTTAGTGAGCGTTCTTATGGGAATCGTGTAATTATTTG
>JAXIUT010000021.1:6383297-6421440 GCA_035586675.1 Eurytoma californica | reverse complement strand
AATTTTTTCGTATACAGAAAAAAAGTTGTATATTTTTCTAACGATAAGTACAAGTAAAAATGACCAAACCTATGATAGTAAAACGATTAAACAAATTAAAAGAATCGATTATTAGTTGTTGAATACTTTTTTGATCAGGTTTATCTTACATTTTAATCAACGTCAAAATAAGGTATGAACTTTATGATGCTATTGCAAAATTCAACATATTTTTCAAAAAATTTACTTCTGTCCGATCTCAAGTAGTGTAACTGCGTACTGACACCCTGTACAAACTTGTAAATCGTAGGTAGCTTCTGTTTTTGACCTTAATATCCAAACACGTGTGAAAGACCCTACTTTTTGTTTCTCTTGTACATACCAACGTTTGGAGTATGCGTACTCAATTATTTTGCGCTATTTAACCTTCCCTATTAAAAAAAACCTCCGCCGCGCTACTCGTGTAAAAAAAAGGAGGATTACCCTCTCCGCTCTGTTCACGAGACTAAACAAAGTGTAAATTTTGTAAATTACGAATCGTGTAAGATACTTTGAGCAGATTAAGTGTTCGCTTCTGTACAGAATTACCAAAAACAAGCGAGACGAAACTGCACCGCCTACCAGCTTCTGCAAGCACGCGCCAACTTCTGTATATCCTTCTATCAAGATCTGCGAGCGAATTTTTCGACGCAACGTAATTTGCTATTGAACTGATTTTTTTTTTATTTCGGTCATCAAAAAACATAAAAAGCAATCGCGTAACGGTCGGTAGATTAATCCGCGACAAGAGCGACGACGCTGCAGGACGCGACCTCCGCGAGGTTCCGTCGTTACCTTGCGACGCTGACAAAGAACGAAAGATATTATTGGTATTCAAATGGAAAAAGTAAAGGAAGTGCATAATAATCCGACGTAACTCGTAGGGTCGTGTGTAGTTCTGTGTGACGCGCAAACGAGGACTTTGTGTGTAGAATTATTTTCGCGTGGGTGGTTGGATGCTGTATACTTTAATTACTTTTTTCTTTTCTTTCTTTATATACTTTTTATCTTTACTTTACTTTACTTTACTTTACTTTATTAAATTCTTTCCTTTATTTCTAATCGCTGTGACCCCTTTGACTAACGCTTAGAGCATTAATTTACCAGAGCTTTATGAGCTTTCCTTTCAAGGATTCCTATTTTAATTACAAATTTAATTGTTTTATTACGAATTACAGTTTTTTTGCTTTATTTTATGCCGCTGCGGCTCTCGTGGACTAGCCAAAACCCAAACCTCACGTCCGAGTGGGGAACGAAAGCGAAAGAAGATTAATTAAAATCGCTAATCGGCGCTATTCCACGGGAAGGCAGCGGCCCCATTATATTCACTAATTTAATTTATTTACTTTCAGCCCCCCCTTCGAATTAAGCTAGCGCGCACGTGCGCGAATTTCAGTTTATAATTTAGCCCCCCGTTGTGTACAAAATTTCGTTTAATTTTAAGTTTTAAATTATGATTTTGCCGAGTGCGAGGGAGAGACTGGGAGGCTGGGTGTGAGACTGGGTCGGGGCGGCGCGCGAGCGCCCGCGGGGACCGTGAGCGAGTGCGGGGGAGTGAGTGAATGAGCTTAGTTGAGGCTCGGTCACGTAGCCCCGGTGTCACTGACGTTTGCCTACGATGCGTTGCAGTACCCGGCGACCCGCAGAACGTGAAGGCCACGGCCATCAACGCCACGGCGATACACGTCGAGTGGGAGCCGCCGAAGCTCAAAGAGCGAAACGGCATCATACGCGGCTATCACGTGCACGTGCAGGAGATCAACGAGGAGGTCAGTATGCAAGCGCTTTTTTTTCTTCTTACTTAGCGGCCTGCGTCGAATTCGGTGGCGGAGCTTTTCGACTATCTTTTTCTTTTGTACAATCTACTTTTTTTTTCATGCTCGACTTTAATATTGGGAGCTAGTTAATTTCATATGTATTAAGAAAAATGTTTCTTTTAGTATTCCGAAAATCTGTTAATTATTTTTTGTGCAAAACTTTGTAGAAAATTGTGACTATTAAGGTTAAAATAATTTAAATTAAAGTTAAAATTTAACATTAAAATTTAGTTATAAATGTTTCTACGTTAACGTCATATTTTGAATAATTGTTAATTGAATTGCGGGTGACTCGTGTCCAACGTAAACGTTGTCTGTTAAATGAGTAATAAGTTATGTAAATGTCGTCTACGTAATACATAATTGACTGCTAATTCGACTGAAAAACCTTTCCGGTCCCAAATCCCGGCATGAAATGAAATTTCTGATATGCAGTTACTTTAAAAAGTCCCAAGTGAAAATTTAAATATTCATATACCTGGATATTTCGAACTTGAATGATTATTAAAACAAAATTGACAAGAAACTTCTACCTTACGTATGAAGTGAATATTTCAAAGTAATATATTTCGATTCATTGTTTAATATTCAGATTCTCAAGTTAAAGCATAAATTTAAGCTTTTAATTAGTAAAATCTATTTTTTACAAAATCACTCTGTACAAACGGTTCCAATTACAAAAGAGCGCATTATAAAACTTTAATACCCGAGCGGCTTTGAACTTATGCATTAGTTATTCTCTCTTAAAAGAAACTTTTCTCGATCGAATTTTTAACCAGCCTTCGTAAAAAAATCATGCAAAGCCTTGCAAGGCGGTCGGCTGCTTACGGATTTCATCCACTCTCCCTCGGGGCACAGCCGAGCGCAATTTCATAATACGAAGTAAAAAAAAAAGAGGATACTTACGGTCGACCTATAAATTTCAGAACAAGAACCAGTTGAACGAGCCGATCCGCAACATAGTCCTGGAGGAGAACGTACTGCAGGCGAACATAAGCGGCCTGCAGCCGGACACGCGGTACGAGGTGCAGGTGGCCGCGTTGACCCGCAAAGGCGACGGCGACCGCTCCGTGCCCATCCCCGTGAGAACTCCCGGGGGTGTGCCCAATCGACCCCAAGTCAACGTCAGGTGAGCTTCCTTTTTCTATTATTTTACTTGCCATTTTATTCGCCTTGACTTTCATTTTTTGTTCGATTATAGAATCTTATGTATTCTTTGAAGAGAAAAAAGCTATCATATTGTGACGTGCATACTTGACTTCGGTTCATTTTGTACTATATCATTTATTTAGATTTTTGAATAATATTAGATTAAGTTCAAGTATGCGTAGTTCTTTCGTATATTTTGCAGAATTCGTGTGCTGGACCCAATTAAATGTTACGATTTGCTGTTATATTGACTTAAAAATAAATAAACGTGGTCCACGGCAATTAGGCTGTTCTATTTTTATTTGTCCCTTTAAATGCAGGCGAGTTTCCCATTATAAATCAAAGCGCCTGACCCTATTTGATTCTGCGAAAATTATTTACTTTTCCAGATTAATTCGCCGACAATCCCAGAACCAAAGTCCACGCTCAAAAGAGGTTCTTGGGATTCTGTGATTGTTAGATGTTTTGAAACTTACTCATGCTATATGAAATAATAAATCATTATTAATTAAAATCATCGCACTGTGTCCATAGCAAAGCTGGTTCATAGGCCACTTTAATTTTCTTATTGAGTGTAAATAAATGAGGAATTAGTTTTAAAAGTAAAGAGACTTTTATTAAGACTAAGTAATAGATATGGAGACATCTTTACAATATTAGAACAACCGCATGAGTAAGAAAGAGTACGTTCCACTGGACGCACGCGCTTTTATACCTTCGCTAGACGCGAACGTGTAGATGTTTGTGTTGACGCGCTATCACGCTCGAGTGATTTTCTTAGCTAGATTCGCGCGCAATTCTTATTATAATAAATGTTTCAAATAAATCGGTTTTTTTTATGTTACAATATAAATCAATATTTTGAAGGAAAAATATTGATTTGTATGATAGTTTTTTCTATTTAAAGAAAGGATTGATTAATAATTATTAAATACAAATAAAAGGATCAGTTACGTGTTATGATTCGAATTTCAAAAGAGACTAAGGTGAAAATTGTTAATCATGAACAAAAAAATAATAAATTAATTACTGTGTCAGAAAATTCTGAATATTGCAATATAAAAAATTATGTATAGTTCTTAAATTATGATTTGATTTGTAATATTCATTTTTTAATGTACAGGACTATTACTCGAGAAGATCCTATTGAAATAGAGCTGGATTGGTCGAGGCCATCAGAAACCTTTGGCCAAATTTTGGGATACAGAATACGGTATGGAATAAAAAATCAAACGATGAAAGAAGTGTTCATCGAAGGTGACGAAGATAGGAGCACCTACAGAATAAAGGATCTAGGTAATTTTTTTTAAACACTATTATTAATCAATTGCTATTTTTACAGATTTTAATTCATTAATTTCATTAATTTCATAAAATACTTATATTACATCGATCCACTAAATGCAGCCTCGCTAGCAAGTGCTTTTGCACAGAAATCTTCACACAGCTTTTTCAGTCCCGAAATACAGTATTTATCCGCTGCTATTATCAGGAAGTGAACGATTTTATCCAAGTTCTGGACTTTTCCAGTGTAAATGTATCTTAACATCTCCTTGCACGCCTCGTAATTTATGTCCATTATTATTATTTTGTGCTGGGCTGTGTCTCCTTGGGCGTCGAACATCCTCTGGAAGTAGGTACCTTTAGACGCCAGTACAATCTTATGCGCGTAAAATTTACGTAAATGAGATCCTCCGACCGCTATTTCCACGTCGCAGTATTTGCTATTGTCGAACAGATTTTCCAACCAATTGAGCTGCTCGAGTCTTTCCGAAAGTATTGATCTTTCAATGTCTTGACCCGGAGTGGTTTCGCTAACTATCTCGCACAGAATTGTAAGCTGGTCATCTTTCAACAAACAGTTTCTCTCGTTTGCAATTTCATTTTTCGTAATAAATTTATTTATGTATGTATCTTCCTCCTTGGTAAACGTTAACGTACTGGTGCATTGATGAAACACTTCGTTATTGTAATTTAATAACGCAAATTTACACTTGAGTTTAAATTCCATTTTGTTGAGCAAGCAAATTGACAATAACAATTGGTCTGAGGGCGAGCGAGTTCCAAATGGATACAAGCTTAGCTCCCATTGGTACGCGGTGTTATTTTTGACAAACGAAAATGACGGAGACTTTAAGATTATAAAGTCAACTGCATTGTATGTAGACATGTTATATATGATCCATTTGAATGAAGTGCTCATAACATCTATGCGTCCAAAATTATTCATTTTAATTGTTGTCAGGTGTATACTAATTGTTCCTGCAATTAAAAATATTTTTTCTTTTATTTCTAAAAATTACTGTAATTTAAGCAACACTTGTATTTTAATTGTTACTGATGAAACTTAATTTACAGCACATACACGTACACACCTTACACAGATGAAATAAAAAATAAATAAAAGGAACAAAAACTATGTTAATTAAACAGGAAATAATACAAATCTTCAAGCGGACAGTATCAAAATAAATATCACTTGTCGAGTAGAACGAGACTAATAAGTACAATTTTCGATCGCGGCTAGCTTGAACCCCCCTTTGTTTACATTTCCCCTTATACCTCGCGATTCGTTTCGAACGGCCAATCAAAAGAAATGTACGAAAATTCGAAGTTCTCTTTGAAAAGGCTATAAAATAAATCTCATTTACATTATTATTAAAAAATATCAATAAATTTTTTAGTAATATCGATATTGACATTTCATAACATCGACCCAAAAAAAAAAAATATATTTTTTAATAATAGTATTGACGAAGAATTTTTAATAAAATTCACCGCGAAAATGAAAAATCTCGTCGGAATAAGTAAAAGCAAAAAATCTCCCATGTTCCAGTGGAGCGCGGCGTTGATTACGAATTCCGGGTGGCGGGCAAAAACGCAGTAGGCTACGGCCAGGAGCAGGTGCGCAACTGGTTCAGCCAGGAGGGCGCGCCCTCGGGTGCGCCGACGAACCTCTCCTTCAGCTTCCAGACGCCGGACACCGTCTGCGTCACCTGGCAGCCACCGCTGACCCACCTCAGGAACGGCCAGATCGTCCTTTACAACGTGCAGTTCCAGAAGAAGAACGACCATACCAGCGAGGTAATTTTATTTCCCGGGACTAGCTACGATTTATTCGTGGAACGGGTAGTCGTAAAAGTAGCCGCAGGTGATAATGGTGAAATTAAATTTTACTGGAACTAGTGGTAATCGGATTGATTTAAGTGATTTTTAGTAAGTTAAAGTGTACTTTTAGCGATTCGTTCGGATTTAGATTGGTAATGAGTAAATGTACGGTTAATTTAGTTAGCAATGATTCTTGTAAAATTGCAATTATAAATTATTTGATTCTTTATTCTGGAGTTAATAAGAACGATTTTTTTAATTCATTTATTTTTAAATTTGTCATTTTTAGTGAACATGACTTAAGATTTATATATAGTCTTAGTTCATATTAATTACTAAAAGTAAATTCTCTTTATTAGATCAAAAAATTTAAATATCGATTGTAACTTGTTTTTAATTTAGAAACATTTAAAAAAAAACAATAAAATTCTATTAGAATTGAAACAATGACTCATAATTTCGTAAATTATAGTATATACGAGATACTTAAAAATTTTAATAATTACAGGTAACGAGAAACGCAACGAAGACTCGGGCAGTCTTTACGAACCTCGAGGAGAACACCGAGTACGTCTTTCACGTAAACGCGTATACACTTCGTGGAGGCGGTCCTTACTCCGAAAAGATCACGATTCTCACCGACAAAGTAATCGGCAGAGCCCCCATGTCCGTCAAAGCTGTAGCCACGTCCGAAACCAGCGTCGAGGTAATTTTAAAAATCTAAACTTCAAAGAAAATTAAACTAGGTATAGCATTCTTTAATCGACTGTGTTTTTGATGGGTAGGTCTGGTGGGAGCCAGTGCCGAATCGCGGCAAGATAATCGGCTACCAGATCTTCTACACGACGACGGCCGTGGAGGACCTGGACGACTGGAAGAAGAAGATCGTGGGCCTGACCGAGTCGGCCGACCTCCTCAACCTGGAGAAGTACGCGCAGTACGCGGTGGCGGTGGCGGCGCGCTACGAGAACAGCCTGGGCCGGCTGAGCGACAAGGTGACGGTGAAGGTCTGGCCGGAGGACGTGCCGCTGAACCTGCGCGCCCCCGAGGTCTCCACGCACTCCATGACGCTCTCCTGGTCGCCGCCCATCAGGCTCAACCCCGTCAACTACAAGGTCTCCTTCGACGCGATCAAGGAGTTCGTCGACTCGCAGGGCATCACCCAGACCCACGTGGTGCCGCGCAAGGAGATCCTCCTCGACGTGCAGACGGTGCAGACCCTCGTGAGCGACCTGCAGCCCTTCACCACGTACAACGTGAATGTGAGCGCGGTGCCCAGCGACGGGCAGTACAGGCCGCCCTCCAAGATCACCGTCACCACGCAGATGGCCGCGCCGAAACCTATGGTCGGGCCCGCGTTCTATGGAGTCGTTAACGGCGAGGAGATTCAGGTACGTCTGTCAAGGATTTTCAATTCAAATTATTTAATTCTAATCATACTATAGTATAATACTCATTATACACGGTGTCCCAAAAAGACCCGATAACTTAGCAGGCTGAAATCTTATCAAAAAATGGTAAATAGAAAAGTTATAAGATTTCAATAAACGAATTCAGCGGTGGACATATCTTTGACCTTATTTTTTTAAATCCTACAACTTTTCTATTTAACTTTTTTTGATAGGATTTCACCCTGCAAAGTTATCGGGGGGTTCGGGTATTTTTGGGACACCTTGTATAGTATAATACTCGATGTAGTGCATTTTAAGTTTGAAAGAAAACAGAATTTTAAAGGACGAATTATGACGTTTTAACTTATTTTTTTAGGTAATTTTACCTCAAGCTTCGGAAGAGTACGGGCCAATATCGCACTACTACTTAATCGTGGTACCGGAGTCCTTGGAGACAGCGAATAAGCAACCGGATGAGTTTACGGATGATGCGATAGTTGGGATGAACTCCAAAGAGGGTAATCCTCTGAAACCTTATATCACTGCCAAATTCCCACACCGAGACATTCCCTTTACATTCCACCTGGGCGATGGCGGAACTTATGAAAGTTACGTCAATAGGAAACTAGAGAAAGGAAAGAGATACAGGATATTTGTTCGAGCAATTGTTGATACTCCCAGAAAGGTAAACAAAATGAAGTTTATTTAAAACAAATTCTGACTTTAAAAGAAACTTTTCGACTTGATTCATCAACAGATGTAGATTTAAAGTGTAAAATTAAAATCTTTCTGTATTTTTTGTTAATTCAATTATTGAAGTTACGGTGCAGATTAATAATAAATAATAAATATAAACATGTAATCTTGCATTACTTTCCAGCATTTGTACACATCATCTCCATTTTCGGAATACCTGTCCCTTGACATGAGGGAACCCCCTCCCGGTGATCCACCACGGCGACCGAATCCCGATGCACCGATCGACGGCAACCCCGAGGTATCAGTGGACATCAGCGGCCAAGAGCCGGGCATGGTGTGGGTCGTCGGGCCCATAATCGCCGCACTGATGGTCAGCGTTTGTTTGGTCCTGTTGTTCGTTATAAAGAAGTGAGTCGTCTTTTTTCATTCGCAAGTTTGCCTAACAAGTATCGTATAAGATATCGCTTGTCCACGTACGACAGACGCAGACAGCCGTGCAAGGCGCCGGACCAGACGGCCGTCACGCGTCCCCTGATGTCCGCCGACATAAGCTCGAATCACGCTCCGTCCGACCCGGTGGAGATGCGCCGCCTCAACTTCCAGACGCCGGGCATGATCTCCCACCCACCGATCCCCATAAGCGAGCTCAGCAATCATATCGACCGACTGAAAGCGAACGACAATCTCAAGTTCAGCCAGGAGTACGAGTCCATCGAACCCGGCCAACAGTTCACCTGGGATCACTCAAATATGGAGGTAAAACCTGAATATTTTTCTACACTGAGAAAAAGTTTTAGTGAAAATTACAATACTGTATTAATGTTTATGTCAAGAAATTTTTACTTGAATTTTTTCTTAGTCTATTCCCAAATTATGCGAATTTTTATTTATTTATTTTGTACAGACATCACTGTCTTTTTATACAATACCTGTTAAAGTAACATTAATATTAATGAGAACGATTTTTATTTTAATTAGGTGAACACTTCGAAGAACCGCTACGCGAATGTGATAGCATACGACCATTCGCGGGTGATACTGCAGACGATCGACGGCATTCCCGGCTCGGACTACATAAACGCGAACTACTGCGACGGCTACAGGAAGCAGAACGCGTACATAGCGACGCAGGGTCCGCTGCAGGAGACCTTCGCCGACTTCTGGAGGATGTGCTGGGAGCTGAGGTCCAGCACGATCGTCATGATGACGAAGCTCGAGGAGCGGACGAGGATCAAGTGCGACCAGTACTGGCCGACCCGCGGCACCGAGACCTACGGCCAGATGCAGATAACGATAAACGACGTGCAGGAGCTGGCCACCTACTGCATCCGCACGTTCCAGGTCTGCAGGCACGGCTACCCGGGCGAGCGCCGCGAGATCAAGCAGCTGCAGTTCACGGCCTGGCCGGATCACGGGGTGCCGGAGCACCCGGCGCCGTTCCTCCAATTCCTGCGCCGCGTGCGCACCCTCAATCCGCCCGAGAGCGGACCCCTGATCGTCCACTGCAGCGCGGGCGTCGGGCGCACCGGCTGCTTCATCGTTATCGACTCTATGCTCGAGCGCATCAAGCACGAGAAGACCATCGACATCTACGGCCACGTCACCTGCCTCAGGGCCCAGCGTAACTACATGGTCCAGACCGAGGACCAGTACATTTTCATTCACGATGCTCTACTCGAAGCCGTTATTTGCGGTGCGTTTTGCGTTTCGAGTCTTTGCAAACTATCATTTTCCTTTTAATTTCATTCAAATACAGTATTAAGTCCTTTAAGCAACTTTTTTTTATTTTTCTAGTAAAATTATTCAAAGTTTTTAGAATCGATGAAATGGTATATATTGATTGGAATTTTAATAATGAAGTTTTTAATCTTTGCAGGCAATACTGAGGTTCCAGCGAGAAACTTGCACTCGCACATACAGAAGTTGATGCAGCCGGAGATAGACAACATAACGGGGATGGAGCTCGAGTTCAAGAAGCTGTCAAATATCAAAGCGGACTCGACGAGATTCATATCGGCGAATTTGCCGTGCAACAAGCACAAAAATCGACTAGTCCACATTTTGCCTTACGAATGTACCAGGGTATGCCTGCAGCCTCAAAGAAATAGCGAGGGCTCGGATTACATTAATGCGAGTCTCATCGACGGTTATCGGTATCGAAGCGCTTACATTGCGACTCAAGGTTCGTATCAGTCAAAAAATCATGCAATAAAAACACCCCTTTGAACATGAATGAGTGAATCATAGTCACTGATTAGAATCCAAAATCCTTCAATAATTTAATTTTTTAATAAAAGACTTTATTTATTTAAATAAAATACTTTATTTATTTATTTATATATTTAACAGACATAAGTCCTTAATACATAATTAGGAAATATTTAAGAAAATATAATTAAATAATGCAACTAAAGTTTAAACTACTTTAATTTAATTTAATTTAACTAAAAAATGAGTGATTACTTACTTTACTACTACATCTTTAAAGGGACCGTTTTTTAATAAGGTTTTAAAAATATTTTCGTTAATTCAGGTCCACTGAGCGACACGACCGACGACTTCTGGCGCATGCTGTGGGAGCACAACTCGACGATAGTGGTGATGCTGACGAAGCTGAAGGAGATGGGCCGCGAGAAGTGCCACCAGTACTGGCCGTCGGACCGGTCGATCCGCTACCAGTACTTCGTCGTCGACCCGATCGCCGAGTACAACATGCCCCAGTACATACTGCGCGAGTTCAAGGTGACGGACGCGCGCGACGGCTCGAGTCGCACCGTGCGCCAGTTCCAGTTCATCGACTGGCCGGAGCAGGGCGTGCCCAAGTCCGTCGACGGCTTCATCGACTTCATCGGCCAGGTGCACAAGACGAAGGAGCAGTTCGGCCAGGACGGACCCATCACCGTGCACTGCAGCGCCGGCGTCGGCCGAACCGGCGTATTCATCACCCTCAGCATCGTCCTAGAGCGCATGCAGTACGAGGGCGTCGTCGACATCTTCCAGACAGTCAGAATATTGCGCACGCAACGCCCGGCTATGGTTCAAACGGAGGTACGCCTCACGCTCCACTCATTGATTTGGGACTTTAAAGAATTTCATTGTAAAAAATTTAAGATTGCAAAAACAGTTATTGACATTGTAGAATTAATGCCCTAATTCAAGAAATTAGAAACTCTTTTACTAGAGCATATGTACTAGAGAATTAACATACAAAATATTGTTTATCGTATAATGACATTAGTGTCCCAATGACACTAAAGTTTTTTACGTAAATTAATAAGAAACTTTTTTACATCATTATTTTATCGATCTTTTTTTTAAACAATTAAGTTAAAGCGAATAACAATCGTTTTAGCCTTTAGAATAATAATCGTTTTATTAATGCGTACTCTTTTTGCAGGACCAATATCAGTTCTGCTACCGAGCGAGTTTGGAGTACTTGGGCTCATTCGACCACTACGCCAACTGACAGCCAGATAGTCGCGAGCTGAGGGAGTCCGCGCGAGAGCGGGCCGATCGTCCGAGGAGCCGCGACCACACGATCGAGCGCACGGCCAAGGTGCGCAAGGTCTAGTGGTACGACGAGTCGTCGTCGCCGCCGCAGCGTCGCCGCTACCAACGTCCACCGCCGTCGTCCGGCTTCTCGGCGAGCGAATTCGACGACTCGTAAACGAATCGCGCCCGTACGCCAAGATGATCGATTGGGAGTCGTCGGCGCGGGATCCACCCCCTTCAATTCCCCTCCCTCCTCCTAGCGATTCAAACGGCGCGAAGCTTTGCTGCGTTGAAAAGAAAACATGGCACGTGCGAGGTTCCTCCGCGCTCGAACCTGGAAATGATGCACTTTATTAGGGTTTAAGTAGGCAACAGTGGATTCTTTACATATCTCGGAGGCGTAGGTGAAACGAGGCGCGTTTCTTTTTTCGGAAATTTACGAGGCTTCTTTTTTGGAATTCATATGTACTTTTTCGAAGACCCTTTACGGACATTCCTATCTTCTACAAGTAGACGTGTAGACGGGTAGTCAAGTAACGACCATATCTTTTTCTCGCTATCGAATAAAACAGGGAGAGGTTTCGACGACGGAAAGTAATTTCGTACTTCGTAAATTAGACGAGTTTTCAAATTCAATATGAAAGTATAGTTTAGTTCGATTTGACTTGTGGACAAACGAAAAAAGTGCATTTTCTTTCACCGTCAGACCGAAATTCATTGTGGAACTAAATCCCCGCTAAAATTTGGATATCGCGTGTGCCTTCCTTCGTAACTTCACTTCAAGCTACAAAGGCATCGGCTCACTTCGTCGGTCTAACTATCCTCGCAATTAAAAGTAAATCGTCAATGCCAATATGATAACGAACTCCCGTGAACTGCTGTCGGTATCCACTGCAAAAGAAAAGAAAAAATTGACGAAAAGATTTTTTACGAGTGATCTCTTGGAATGTGAACGAATGCAAGAAAGAACTTAGTAAACTGAATTTTACACTTGTAGACAGATCAAGTGAAACTTAGGATGAGAAAAGAAATGTCATACTGCCAAATCGACAATTATTAAGAAAGAAAGAGGAAAGAAAAAAAAACGCTCTACCCATAATTTACGATAGAGAATTTCTCAATACCTAAAAGTAAACATGATTTTTAGCCTGTAAGTAATCACTGTAATTTTAGCCAGTTAAGGAAACAAAAAAGAGCCATTAGGAATGTGAGCGAGCAAAAGACGAGAAGGTCTCGCGACTGTGCAGAACAAATGAGGCAAAGAAGAAAAAAAAAGAGATAATGAGATTACGCGCCGCCGCGAACCACTCGATTATTTAGTTGAGGAGCGACACGCGAGGCGAGCGTCCGATCCGTGTGAATAAATAATTGAAAGTTAACGGATAGTGGCACTGAATGTTGAAATCACCGATTGTTGTTGTCCCGTGGCTCTCGTCGTCCATCGGTTACATGTACAAAGTTTAAAAAGCTTCTTCGTGGTCACACGTCATTTCACACTGTGTATACATTGAATCGACTAGTAATTCGTCAAAGTGTTTAATTTATTCATGTGCGACTCGTTTTGTTTTATGTGTTTACGTTCAACATTTTGTTCTCACTGTCGAAAAAGTTCATTTCGAATCTAATTATGCTTACAGTTGTTGCGCGTATTTACATGTTTGATGTAACCGATTATCCTTATAATTTACATAAGTATAATAATAACAGTACGTACTTATTGACGTACACACAATTGAAACTATTACATATCTAATTTTTTGCGGATAGAAAATTTCTAGCGCGATTTTTTAATAAAAAAAAAATAAGTATATTTGAACGGGATTATTGTATCGAAGATACAATATTGATATGAATTTTTTTATACGGGCAATTGAGAAAAAAAATGTTACTTCTGTCTTTGAAGACAATAAGGATAAATGATGAAAAAGAATAAAAAACTATCTTGCACCAACTTTCACTACGCAATGTGGTCCGACTGCGTGCGTTGTACACCACTACTAAGCAATAAGATAAGAAACGCAATGCTCAAAATGTTTTGAAGTCTCACCTCGAAGCTAAGGCAATTTGAAAGTTTTACATTCCACAATTTAACAATGCATTTAAAAAAAAATATTTAAGTAGTTGTAATAGCGATGTAAGAATGTTTGACCCGCAGTTGAAATTCTATTCCTGGCGAAGCTCGAGTGCAACTTCAAAGGGACGTTTGAAATGCAATTTCCTTGCTAATATAAAGAAAAAAAGACAAAAAAAATTATTGATAAGACAAACGCGTTGGATCACATTGCCGCACGGACTATTAAAAATGTGTGAAATGAAAAATGAGAAGCGAGCACGAGGACACGGGAATTCACAATTTGTACATAAAAGCACCATCCCACCATAAACAACATTAATATACATATTAAGGTAACGAACAATGTATACATAGATATATATTATAAATACTATTCTAAAAAAAGGTAGAAGAAACACCGAACGTATGAGAAGGGAAAACATGACTAGCAAGACCTGAATGTTCACTTTATTTTCTCTTCAATTAGGCTCGTGTCCCTGACGCGGGACACGCGAAAAGGAAACATCATCCCCCAAAAATACTCGCGGCATTTAGCTTGTTTCGTAAGTTTTTTATATTTTTTGTATGTGTACAACGTTGCGTATTTTATACAATTTTTACAAACCACCTTGTGCATACATATTTCCTTAGATTTAGTTTGTAGAAATCTGCGAATTTTTGCGTATACAGCGATCGAGAAAGTATGAAAAAAAAGGCTTCATTTACGTTTCTATACTGTACAATGCTATATCGAAGGCCACGCACCCACACAACCGATCAGCGATAACTAATCGATTATTCTCTTGATTGTGTATAAAAAAAAAGTAAATCGCCGTGTGTCGATGATCTCGTTTCTTTTTTTAAAACGACTGAATTTCGCGTACTGCTTTACTTGTTTTGTTCTCATTCGCAGCAATATTTTTTTTCGGAGTCGATTAAAAACTTTTTTTTTTGTCGCTTCTTCAATTGTAAATATGAAATGTTTACGGTGACAAAAGTCGTGATTACGTCGCGTCACTCGTTAAATAAAGAAAATTATACATATACTATAAAATGCCGCGATCTCTGTAAGATATTTTTGTCTTTCATGTAAACTTTGTAATTAAGGACATTGCCTGCCACAAAACTTACGAATCGTGTGTTCAGTTTTGTTCGATTGATTATTGTCATTCCTCGATAAGTATGAAAGTCGAAAAAGCCGTTATTTTTCAAAGAATCTAAGCGGAAATACGATCATAGTAAAAAAGAATATACATAAAATTGTATTGTGCAATAGGTACACACTTTAATCGTGATCCTTTTGTAATTCTTTATATTTTTAACTGTTGCATATTAGCAAAGTGGTTAGGCTATACTGTATAATAAATAGATGAATGTTAATAGTAAATAATTATTAAAAGTACAGAAATTATGAAAAAAAATATGTAGTAGATAAAGACAATAACGTAAAAACTGACATGTCATGCAAGATTCTCCGCGTAAATTTAGATCGATCGTTGTACCGCGTAAGTGAGGAATGAGAGGAACCCGATTCATCCAGCTGGCGAGAGAAAAAAAAGAAAAGATGATAAGAAACGGATACATCGTCGTTGCGTTTAATTTTTACCTTTAATTTTTGTTGGCCTTCGATGCGCATTTTACGCATTTACGATGCAATAAATAAACTTGTAACGGCATTTAATTTTTTTAACCACTAACCAGTTTTATTTGTCGTGCTTTTAATCGAGTATTGTTTTTAACTCCGCTTTCGATGCTCAAGCAGGTACTCCGCCTAGACGAGGATAAGTTTGTGTAAAAGAGGAGTTCCCGCATTAAAAATCACTGGCGAACGAAATTTTTTAAATGCGTACTCTTTTCAAAGTTTTGCAAATTTATCAAAAGTACTGTACATTGGAAAAATTTGTTGTTCCAAGTGATTTTTACTGTGGATATGTCCGCGAAAGGAGCTATGCGAGTAGAGAGGAGCGGCAGCAACGACAATGCTATGCATTGAACGCTATACTGCAAGCGACTTTTATTGATTTTTAACAGAACATTCGATGAAACGATCCATTCCTAAACACAAAAAAAATGTTACGTGGTACTTAATCACGAGAAATCGAAGACTTATATTCCCTGAGGTATACGAGAAACTTTCGTCGCAACCGCATCTTCTACAAGACTAAAAGAAATCGTTTTCTCACACTTTTAAACGTAAAATTTGTTTGATAAGTTTTTAATGATTAATTTGTTACGTGAAATAAGTACTACTAAGAAAAAAAAAGATGAACTCACGACTGAGTTAGTATAAATAACGGCGGAACGTTTTTTTAGTTTGTAAATTTCTACAATTTACAATCGTAGTTGAATTTATTAATTTAGTGAAATAAAAAATTCCTAATACTTTATTTTAATTAGCGACTTGAACTTATATGTTAGTTGTGTACTTGATTTTTAATATTAGATTATTCCGTAAATTAATTAAAATGCATTTATAAATTAAGACTAAGTAGATAGTTTATTCATGAAAATTGACTTTTAAACGTTTATTTACCTGTTAATCCCAGTTAAACGATATTCATTGAAGAATTCTAGTTCTTAAAACTTTTATTTGAAAGTGATAATGTATAGTTTGTTGTATTCTTTTAGTGAATTAAGAAAAAAACTCGAAAATGTCATGTGAACCGAGTGTTGAAATTTTAAAGCTGAGAAACACTAAGTAAATCACTGGAGTAAACGAAGTACTAAATACCGTTGAGAAAATGGGAAATTATTTTGTGATACTTTCTTGCCAGAAAGAATACAACAGGCTAAGGCGGGAATAACAATACAATGTTACTGATTAATAATTAAAAAAAATGAGAAAATAAGAAAAACAAATTAAATATTGTGTAATAGGAGTCTGTTGACAAGGAGAAATACCATGTACATTATGTATTGCCTGATGGCATTAATAAAATAGCAACTAATGTGTAATTAACATGTTATTATTAATTTCCTCTTCTTTCTGTTTTAGCTTTTTCATTTTGGTGGTCATAATAATTGATGTAATTGAATTATTGACATTTTGTATATTAAAAAACATTTACAAGTAATTTGTACAAATAAGTATTTTATAGAATCTTACATAACTTTTGTTAAATTAATATCACATTGTGCAGAATCTTTTTAAATGACAGATGTTGGTTGTCCAGTTGGTGGACTCCTTGTCATCATTGTAGCCATCTAAAAGAGGTAAAACATTTTTTTATAGGCATTAATAAACATCATTTTATTAAGAATTAAAGAAATTATTCTTACGTTTTGTATGACTTGTTTCTTAAAGAAATCAGAGGTAGCTGAAGAAATGTTCTTATCACCTCCCATTTTACATTTTACATATCCATAAAGATTAGCGCCATTGAGTATGATTCCAATTGAAGCAAGAAGTAACCATTTAGGTCTCATTCCAAATAAATTCCAAAGGAATATGACGCCCCAAATCATTGGACAAAGAATTAAACCGAGCCAAAATATTCTTGACTCAGAAGGGTTGATACGATTCTGTTGGGCGCCCTGAAACACAGGGCATTTATCAGAGAATTGACAATTTATAAAACAATTAGAATTACATTTTATATTAAGAAATTTACTCAACCTTTCTCGATTCAAATACCCAATGACTCACTCCACTATCGTCCACATAATTCCACCATCTGAGTCCTACCATCAGTCTTCCAGTTATGTTTTTCACTGTCCAAAAATCCATAGAGAGTAAAAGTATAACAGTTACAAAAGATGCTATAAAGCTACTGGAAAACCATCCGCAGAACATATGTGCTGTGATTGCTGATACCCTGAAGGCCAGGTGGAATAATGTAACATATGGATGTCTGAAAAGTAATATATTATTTGTAAGTTCTTTACTATAAATATTGTAGAAATATTTATTAGGTACTAAAGTAATAATCTATTTGAATTACTTAAGTTTTCCTTTTTGCGCCTCATCTTCTTCTCCGAATGCTATCGTATCGTCATCCATGAGCAACGGTACCTAAATATATTATAAAAAATATAAGATATACAAATTATAAAATAATTCAATCAAGTGCTTAAAAAATATTAAGTTAAAAAAGACCATAATATAAAGCAAAATAAAACCAATAATTTTGTAAAAAAAGATTTTAATTTGTTTTATTACTTTATTATTTTGAAGCATTAATTAAAGGAAGATAAAAAAGTATCATAAATAGAAGCTGTTAAGGGTAGAATTAATATTGTATTAATTTTTTTTAATAAATTTCAATTAACATTAATTTGTAAAATTATTCTGAAAGCCCTGTTATTTGCGATTAAAGTATATTCTGTTTTAAGATAATTAATATTCTTAATTTTTTAATGAAATCAAGCACTAAATTAAACAAATATCAATAATTACAAGTAAAAGTTAAATAACTCAAAAAAAAGAATTATAAGTTATTAAAAATTATAAAAACAGTTAATAAAAACAAACATTCGAACAGCAATATCTGTTAAACCACTGATGCAATCAGTTGATTCGAAGCAAGCACGAATGCATTCAATCCGATCCAATAAAACAGGCAATAACCGAGTCAATAAAAATGAATTACTACTTATTGCAGAAAATCATCAAACCCATGGGTGCACCGGAAAACCGCAGCTACTAAGTACAAAGAACCCCGCCAAAAAAAAAGGAAAACAGCACGTGTGCGGCCGTCGCTGCCTCAAAGAAACGTTTAATTACGAGCTCGGACTAAAAATCTGTGGTGCACGAGCTGCGAAAAAGCCCGGGGAGCGCTGACACCGACGCTCCGGGATCATGCTCCATTTCTCATCGAATACATACACGTCAGCCAGCGAGCGAGTGCGACGAAGCGGGGTGCAGTCGGCCGTCTGCGAGCGTCAACGAAAAAATATATCCGGCGGGCCCACTCGGTCTCGTCTTTTTTCGTCGAACGGCGTGACCCGGTGATGAATAAAGAAAATAAGGAAAAAAACGAACGCCAAGACGACGCGCTATCAAGCCAAATTCCAAGCAGAAGACTCCAGCGCGTACGATACACCTACCGAGGCGGACGCCATCTTTGCTGACTCCTTTTTGAGCGCGACGTTGCCACGTCTGTAATGTACGCCGTGGCGGACTTTTTTCCATTCTTTTGGAGCGAACGGTTGACTGTGAGGTCCAAAACGAAGCTGGGTCTTGTTTATTAGGTGTCACGGAAACAAAGTAAAAAGCATGAATTGAACTGATTGAAGATTAGACAGTTTTTTTATGAAGTTAAATATGAAAAATTTTGTCGATTTATATAAATTTGCAATTTTTTTTAAGTTTATTAAACTGTAAAAGTTTTTACATAAAAATAAATGTATTATTAAGAATATCTAAAGGAATAATTCAATTATAACATAACTAGTTAATGTACTGTAAAAAAATTGATGATCATTATAATAATTTACAGCAAGTATTATTACGTAAATGTAACTATAGTATCTTATTGTTTATAAATGATAATACTGTTTAATAATAACGAAACTTTACAGTGTATACTTAAACTACAGCTTCTATATCGATCAACAAAAGCAGCTTACAACGTACAAAATAATTACAGCTTACATCAAGTCAGTTTTCTTACTTCCAGTCATCAATCAAACGAACCGTAAACAATCAGCACCGCTGACGGAAAAAATGATACAGTACGGCGCGTCGTCTGCTGGTTGGTGTAGGTTCACGCGGTGGCGGCGTCGGGGCGCTGGATTCGCGCGCGCGAGTACCGCCGCGGTGCTTGCGCTTAGTGAGATCGCGAGGCAGCCCCTGCGGTGGACGCGCGATTTTCTCCCCGCAGTAGCGACTCGCTTCATAAGTACCGGGCGACGGAAGTGCGGGTGCATCGCTGCAGCCAGCGGCACCGCCGACGCCTCCTACAGCCCTTGGGGCACACGTGCGGCCGAGCGCCAGGGCTGCTCCGCCATCTTCGGCGCCCCAGCTGATCGCCCTGTACGTCGCGTACGCACTGCACATCGTGCAACCACTTAGTTGGGGAGGATATCAGGAGTGACTTGCAGGGAAGTTCCGAGGAGCAGGTGCATCCCGAAGAAGGAGAGAAGAGAACGAAGGGATCGAGGCGCTTGCGCTGCGCGCGCAATCGATAAATCACGCGGAGATAAAGACCTCAGTGCGATGTGAAGAAGCGGCCGGAAAGGGAACCGGACGCCGCGTGAAAGTGCGGAGGTGGAGTGGCCGTATACACGGGAAAAAAAAGGAGAGGAGACCGCGTGAGAAAAAGGACTGGGATTTTAAGGCCCGAAAGTGGGGGAGCTGGCCGAGGCTCGCGGGCGCGCGGGGGGGACGGTGAAAAGCTCGCCGCATTAGGGAGCGCGAAAAAAAAGGACGGAGGTCGCGGGAGGAGAGGGAGTGAGAGACATGAGGCGGTGGAGAATCGCCGAGGAGAAAAACAGTAGTATACGCGCGCCGGCGGGCATGGTGGGGTTGCCGGGAGATAAGGGGGACCGAGTGCATTGCCGGCCCGTCACATCGGCCTGATCGCTGCCCAAGAGGCGACCCTTGCTGCCCACCACGTGCATCGCTCCAGCAGCCGACAACATGCTGAAGGACTACTCGCCGGTGACGCAGGCGCTACTCGGCACCCTGCTAACCTGGGGCCTCACCGCCGCTGGAGCCGCCGTCGTTATCTTCATTCGTGGCAAACAGGTGAGGATTTCGTTCTTATTTCATTCAAATTTAATTCTGTTACTAATTGAAGGTTTTTAATTTTAGTTGAAAGTTTAATTTTGAGACTTGGCAGTTTGTTAGATAACAAAAAGATTAGTAACGAGTATTTTATTTTTCGTTGAACAGTAATGACGAAACGAACGAAATCAATTAGAACTGTTTGTTAAATAGAGACTGATAAAAATTATGTTTTCCTGCAAACTATTACTTTGTGAATAATTTATTGCTTTCGAAAGAACTAATTTTGAATGTAAATTATTTATATTTTATTTTGACAAATTACGAAATTAAAAAAAGCAAGATTTAAATTATTTATAAAATGCTCAATATGTATAACTAGAAATTCAAAAACGACTTGGCTTAAACATTCTTTATACTTCTTGAAACGTAAAGTTCAGCAAAAAAAAGCGCAGTTGATATAATATCAAATTACTTATAAAAAATATATTTTTAATTTCGTATCCTGCTTTTTTGCATATCATATCTTTTTAAAATGTTCTGTTCTAGATAAATTAAAATTTTTTTTTCATGCCGGATACATTATTTTCTTAATTTATATTAAAAATAAATGCAAATTTGAAATATCTGCTCATTGCAGTATTTATTTCTTAGTTAAAATTCGCGTGATTATTTGTAACAGCGTTTCAATTGATCGCAATAAGATTATTTTCTTTAGTGTTTACTTAATCAGCTAAGCGCACGCGAGCATGTGCTAATACCAGCGGCATGAATCTTATCTTGTACTTGAAACGCGGAGGTACATAGCTGTTAAAAAACTGATTCGATAGTACAACAGGTATATTAAATTTTGTTTAATATACTATTTATATAAGGTATGCATCTAAGAGACTAATACCCAGCCAGATTAAAAAATTTGTAAAAAAATGTTAGATTTTTACTGCAAATATTGTTTCACTTCGTTTCGTCACCGAATATCAGTTCACTTTAAAAAAAAAATCAGAGTAACCTTGACCAAGCAAGTGAAACTTTGGTCTCTCATTATTCAACGATTTATGAAATCAATATGAATCGAACTAAAACTAGAACACGTTCAGTATGTTAAAATATATTCGCGACTACAAATCCAAAACAAATGGGTGACCCAATGAAAATCTACAAAAAAATTTTTTATCATATCTTTCTCTCGACCTTAATCTTCGAACTACACGCTCACAATTCAGTTTTAATTGATATCAATAAAAGCAGGATAAAAATATCTCAAATTGAAAAAATTGATATAACGAAATATCTGTACCAAAAGGTCATCTTTACAATTCCAGTCAACTCTTCACTTTGCTCGCTTTTAAAAAAAGCAGCTAACAGTAGTATTATTATGTAAACCACCTTTGCATAGATTAATAATAATCCATTCCAGTATAGACAGTCGCGCTGACCTTTTTTCTCTTCCAAGTGTCGCAACAACAAATACGTATTTAACAGCCTACAAAAAATCAGCTTAATCAATCAGCCGTCTAATCGAATTATCATAAATCTACGAAATTTATCCGCTCCCCGTCAGGAAAATACAAAATCATCACGCGCGGCTCGGAGAAACCGCTCGTTACCGATAAGCGACGAACGGAAAAAAAAGGAAGGGAAGGAAGGTGCGCGCGTGAAAGTGAGGCTGCGATTACCCCCTTGCGCCCCCCTCCCCCCTCGGGAGATAAGTGGCGCATTTAACCGGCTTTTGGTCTGTTGCAGAGAAAACTGCTGGACGCGAGCCTGGGCTTCGCGGCGGGCGTGATGGTGGCGGCGAGCTACTGGTCCCTCCTCGCCCCGGCGATCGAGATGGCCACCGAGAGCAGGATTTACGGTGGCGCGGGCGAGTACGCCTTCGTGCCCGTGGGAATCGGCTTTCTCGTGGGCGCGGCCTTCGTTTACGGGACCGACGCCCTCATATCGAGCCTCGGCATACAGTCCCCCAATGTGCTCTTAGCCATGCAGTCTGTCGGTACGAACAACAAACAGAGACTACTAGCGCTCGCCAAACTAAAGAGTGACAAAGAGGACTTTGACGATGATAGCAGTCAGTTTAGTGACGTACGTTATGCCGGAGTAGCCAAATTTACCTCGCTAAGCGAGTCGACCACTATCGATGGTACCTCATACATTGCAGATTACGATCTAATCATTTGTATCTTTTTTTTTTGTTCTTACGTTACTTCGAGGTCTTCCTTTTTTCGAGAATGCGCGGGAGAATTGTACCAAGTTTTTTTTATGATGCAGTGAATAGAGGGAAATTTTATTGAAAAATTTTACTTAAATTTAGAAAATATGGCGGTACTTGTAGTAAATGAAGTCTTTGACTGACCAAACTAAAAAAGCGTACCAGACATAAAGTAAGAATTGCCATTCTGGCGGACAAAAATTTAGACGTACTACTAGTATTGTAATTTTTACTGAAAGTCCACTATCTTTTTTGGTCAATCTGTAACTCATTATATAAGTATTTCTAATTTTTCTCAATTTTTTTTCTAAATCTAAGCTAAATTTTTCAATAAAGTTTTTCTCCACATGCAAATTGAATACACTTACGGCTGTGTCGTACACTCATTGTACAGCATATATATATACCTTTTTTGTACATTGTTCGGCGATGATTGTTTACGTTTCTTTTACGAAGAATTATTAATTTAGTTCTGTAGGCATGGAAAGTGGGATAAGTTCACTCAAAGTCGCGGTATAATTACCTAATTTCCATCTGATAGAAACTAGATTTCGCTTGTGTATATCATCGCTGGTTGACAATCGACACGTTACGCCGATAATTAAATTTTCTAGAGCATGCCATTTTAATTCGTTTTTATCTGATGGAAATTGGGAGTACGTCGGTGTTGTAATGGTCGGGCCTTGCTCTGCTTCGTTGCGTCTTTTTCGCTCTTACGCTATCTAAGTTTCTGGTATCAACACGTGCGGAAGTAGTTCGCTCGTACTTTATCGATGTCTGGCGATTTTTTTTCTTGCGATTTACTTTATAGATAGAGCTATCGGCAGATCGGATGATTATATTGACTTTAAAATTGATTAATATCGTAGATGGCCAAGCATCGATTTTGGGTGTGCCCGTTCAAACGAATCATACAAAAAAATTGTTGAAACATTTAATATTGTAAAATATTGAATGTTGAAGTCTACTCGTTTATTTTTAATATTGCACCAGAACTAATAATTAAAAATTAAATTTCTTAGAGATTCTTGCATAACATTTTTTATTCAATAACTTAGATTCTAAAGTTACTTTACCGTGATATAATTAATTAATGCGTTGATTTGTCTGAACGCGCAAAAGTATTTAAAGTAGTGATATACATTGCACATACATACTAGTCACTGCACATACACTCGATCTACATTTGAAGCTTGTTTCAGAGAATTTGCAATCTTGCCTTGAATGTTTACGCATGAACTCTCTCTCTTTCTTTCTCACAACTAACATTTATCAATCGATAATAATTAATATTATTATGGGACTTTGATCATTTTGCATGACGGGAAAGGCCATCAGTTCGGTGCATCTAAATGTGATAGTTTGTGCGTTACTTATTTGTAAAACTACTCGATTGCTCTAAAATACTTCGGCGAGCGATCAAATTAATACAGAAAATTAAAAACAAAGTGAAGTGCAGTGCAACAAACTTTAAGTGAAATAAACAAACTGGCCTAACAATCCAAATAAAACGAATTAATCGAACTGAAATATAACAAACGAGTGATAATGATACTTCATGTAAACTCTAAACAGGACAAGATTAAAATGAAAGCCCTGTACCCTACTTAAAACACAGAATTAACCCACAGTAATCGAGTTGTTATCTAAGAAGAATTGGCATAAACCTAATCAAATTTTAGAAGCACCAAATTTTTTCATTAATCGATAATCATAAGAAAACAAAAGTGAAATCCGATATTCATAAGTACACGTTCCTGCCTTACAATAGATCTCCGCGAATAGTAGTCACGCGGTAGGCCGCTAAAGCATGCACACGTGACAGTGTTACCTATTTCTTTTCTCGTCGTTACCCTCAACTGTCAGAACCACACCATATGTACAAAATGAAAAAAGAAAATACACATTCGACAGTGGGAAAATACGGGCGAATCGGTAAGCCTCTGGCCGAGCTAACGCCTCGGCGTCTCTTTTGCGCCGATCGTTGATTTCAGGGTTCTACGAGCAGAACGCGAGGAGGCGGCAGCCGGTCGGCGTCCAGAGGAACAACGACCCCAGCGAGCTGGGTACCATGTACGAGGACCCCGGTAACGAGGCCAAGAACAACCAGTGGAAGAGAATCCTGCTGCTGGTCGTTGCAATCACCGTGAGTGTCTTAACTCCTGCCGTATTTTACTCTTTTTTTTATTTGCATACAATGATCTTTGACTTGGGTACTAAACTGTTGATTAAGATTAATTTATACGCGCTTTTCATTGTCGTTGCAATGCCATGTGTGTAAATTTAATCGCCTTTTAAGTTACTGCGGAAATGGTTAAATTATTTTATGCCTATTTATATTATTAGCAGTAAAACTGTGAGTGTAAGGTGTAGTCCTAAAAAGTGTTTCGTAACCTTTAGTGTACAATAATAAAAGATGACCGAATGAAGAAAGCGAATTTGAAATCCAATGGGATTAAATAACGGGATAAATTTCTTTTCGAGACAAAGCTCACCATATTTAGTCATGAACGCCTTAAACTCAGTCTCGCGATCGCTTTCAATGCACATAAATTGTCAGCTTATTTCTCAAGTGATTCTTATTTTTGCTTTAGACATTCTTTAACGGGATAAGAATTTATTTGTTTCACTACTTTATGATGATTTAAAAAAAAAAGCAGATACATTGGTCATAGTTTTATTGAAACACCTGCAGCTTAGTTATGGAATTTGTTAATAAATAGCGAAATTGCGAAAGTACCCTTGTACATTTTAATGAGGAAGTTTCTAAGCAAAATTAAAAATAAGAAATACCTAAGTGTCTTTAGCAGTAGAAGTTATTTTATTATTGTTTATTTATGATAATTTACTTTACAATTTTTTGCTCCGCAGCCTGCGCTAATACGGCAAATTTTATTTTGAAATTACCTTTTTTTATCAGTTCTGCACTTCCTGCATTTTTATTTTATACTACAAGTGTCGTGTAATTTTTTTACTCTGCTTTATATCTTCTTTACAGTTACCCATAAAATGACTGAAATTAAACTATATCGAAAGTTTATGATAAAGAAAATGCTATTGTAACTTTTACGTCCTAACAGTACAACGCTTTTAATTACTTAGATAATGCTCTTTTTCATTTCACTGTAGAATTTTTTTTCTTGTATTCCAGGTGCACAACATACCCGAAGGTTTGGCGGTGGGTGTCGGCTTCGGTGCCATAGGAAGCAGCGCGTCAGCGACATTTGAAAATGCCAGGTACGTGTCAATTTTCCTGCTTTTTCGTGCTTGCCGTGGCATTTTTATTTATTTATTTATTTATTTTTTGTTCGCGCGTAACAAAAGTGATTAGATTCTTTTTACACGAGTATCACGAGCTTGAGCTGCCACGACTTTGCTTTATCTTTTAAATTGTTCATCGTAATTTTAATACGTTCTTTCATTTCTCTATATTTATTGAATATGACGTCTGTTTGATCTTAATTGCATCATGTTTTATTTTATTGAACATTTTTTCAAAGATTTTAAATGTTCAATTAAGTAAGTTTACAGGTCTGGAAGCTTATTAAAGACGTAGAAACTAGATACAAAATAAAAATGCGTAAAAATATCACCACGTATAAGTGGCATTCTTAATTACAATTGAATTACGTCAATGATAGTACAGTGTTGACGAAAGTAACTAAATATTGATCCACAACTTGATTATCAAACCATTTACAATCTACGGGATAAGATTGATAAGAGATAAGATATGAGCATTATTTTTTACAATGCTCCACCTTGAATCATACATATTTTATTTTTTTATTTATTTATTGAACCAGAAAATTTACATTAAGTAAATCCTGCAGTGGTAAACGCAGTTAGTTACCTGTACATAGGCTGGCACTTCTTATAACTAACACATAAGGCTACTTAAAAACTAAAAACATTATAAAATTAACACATTATAAACTGTACATTTTTTTGTCCCATTTCATATTATAATCAAAGAATACTTCTAAGTACTTATAACTTTCAGCTCTTTCTATTTTTTGATTATGAATTACTATACTTATTTCATTTGGCACACTGTCACTATAATTACCAAGGGTCATAAATACTGTCTTTTTTATATTCAGAGACAATTTGTTTAACATTAACCAATTAGCTATAATGTATATGCATTTTTATATTATTTATTTTAATATAAATCAAATATATTTCCTTGCAACCCTTCTTTTCTGATCAAAACACCTGTTTGTTATTTAGTATTTATATGGTGAATTATTTTCAATCGGATATTGCTGTTATGCGCTGTAGCCATTCGTCTTGATAAAATATCGAACTAATTCTAGATTGCAAGTTAACAAAAATTCTTGAATAGCCTAAACCTTTGTTATTATTTTATAAATATCCATCGCGGAGGTAAAAACTCTGTAAAAATCGTTCTACACGTAGTAACCATAAGATCAATTGATTTGGTTGGTGAAAATAAAAAATATTCTGAAAAACATAGTTTTTACCATACAAATGATTTGATTTCAAAATTGTTGCATAGTAATTTTTGCAAAAAAAAACGAGAATTTGTCTTCTCTCCGCGAAGAGCATAACACTCGTAATCACAGAATTATTTATACACCTTCTAATTGTTGCTCAGCCTGCAATTTCCACTCAATACCGACACCCCGCAAGCTTCTATCAACTCAACAAACGATAAGTTAGTTACCTTCCGAACCTCTCTCGGCATGTAATTTCTATTAAAGCTCCCGTCTCTTCTATACCGACTCATTGAAAGCTTCTTCCACGGCTATCCGGCCGATGTCGCGAGTGAGCCGGTGCTCGCAGTAGTAACAGCCGGGCATGTCGCGGGAGGCCGGGAGGGAGGGGAGGCGCGGAGGCATTCGTGGTAGGAGGTCCGCATGAATGAGTTCCATGGTGGTCGGGCGACGGGGATTACCCGGAGGCAAAGTTTATTGGCGTGGAGAGGCTGCGTCTCTCTCTCTCTCTCGCTCGGTGCACGCAACATCCGCACGAGGGAGAGGGAGCGAGAGAGAAAGAGAGAGAAAGAGAGAGAGAGAGAGAGAGAGAGAGAGAGAGAGAGAGAGAGAGAGAGAGAGAGAGAGTGGCCCTGGAATCCAGCGAGCCCTAGGCGCCGCGCATTCCATCCCTACCTCGGCCCCTCTCGGACTTGCACGGAGAGGCCGAGAGAGGCTCCGGCTCGGCCGGCCTGCCTCGCGCGCAAGAGGAGATTTTTCGCCTCTCGATTATTGTTCGCGCTTTTTAAGCTCAGGGCCCCCGCGCGTCGGATAAATCTTTACGAGTCTTTTGAATCGGCATTTTTTCAACGATTATTGCGCAACGATGGGCGGTCGCGCGGAGATTTCCTCCTTATTCTTTTTCCCCCTCCGCCCCGCGCTCGCATGACGTAGCGACGCATTAATTTCGACGTTGAACCCGCGAGGAATTTATGTATGAGTTCGGCGAAGGAGGCCGTTTGAAGTGGGACGTTAAAAAAAAAGAAAGAAAAAATACGGCCGTAAGAACGGTAGCGGCGCCGCTTCTGTATTCTCCGCGCAACACACGCCCAGAAAACATCCAGCCGCGTCTTCCGCGCGAGCGAGCTCCAGGATAATCCTCGTTCCTTTTCTTCCTTTCGCGAGTCGCGCGAGGGAGATGCAAAAAATTATAAAAGGAGAGATCCTTATCGATCGGCGAGAAGCCACCGGAGTCGCCGAGGATTTAATCAACGAGATCGCGGGAGGAGGCGCCGGCGTAACTTGCGAAATTTTACGAATGCTCGGGCTTGTCGTAAATTTTCGCCCGAGGAGGATGGAAAGGGGGAGTCGAAATGAAAGTAGTTAGCACCCTGTCCGGCTTCGGAGCCGGGCGGCGCCGCATTAGTCTAAAGGCGATTCGTGGAAGGCAGCCCTCTTCGCCTCCTCGTCCCTCCTGCAGGGCGAGCCGCGAGAGGATACTGGACAGGACTCGCGCAAAGCAGGACTTTGGGAATTCGTCGTGAGTTTTAGTTGTGGCACGAGAAAGGTGGCAGATTTTTTGGATCTTTGTACTTTACAAATCGATAAGGTTACAATGTACTTTATCTAAATTTGAATTTGTGAAATGCTACTGCAATTAGTGATGTTTCATTAAAATAAGACCATTAATTTATTGGTGATGATTAATGAAGCACTATTATTAGTATCGTGGTTTATTCGCTGATTCAAATTCATAGAGCTGAATTCTTGTTAAAATAGCAACTGTTATAAATGATCTATAAATCTACTTAATCTCTTGAAGCATAATATTGCTACATAAATAATTATATAAACATCAGTTCTAAGCATCGCTTTAAATTTATGCAAGGAATTTAATAAAAAATAAAATACCGATGATTCCTCCTTAATTATTGCATTCTTTAAATCTTTCTTGAAAGCACAGCCTCGTTTATATATCAATATGCACAGAATTTCATATTCATTTAGTTGCAGATTAAGTTTCTAATTATCAGTTTAGAATATGTAACTTTACAATAGCCATAATAATTCTAATCACGATAAAGAAAAACCGATTGCAGTACAAGAGTTTGGCTTTGAAGTCACGATCTGCACGTGTTTCAACTTCGTACAGTCCAGTTACGATTCTTAAAATTGACCCGAGTAGGACCGTTCATTCCAAGGACTGCTTTGACTGACTTATAAGTAATACACGCACGAATTTTTGGCTGTGCGTCATTTAAATGTACTAGACTCCACTTCACAGGTTTACTAAACTGAAATTTATGTTAAATCTTAATTTAATGCTTGAATTATTCGACAGGAGGCTCCTTATTACTATAGTAATGTAACTGCATCCATCGAGTAATGATTAATTAAAAAATTCTTTATTTAATAGAAAAAAGGACTAATTGTAAACTTGTCACATGCGGTTATTTGATTAAGTAAAAATTTCACTCTACTAAAGTGAAGTCCCATTTTACTCTATCCCAATTAGCACACCTTAGATACATTCTGACAATAATCCAATAAATATGCAAAATCATTGAATCGACTTAAAGAAAAACCATCACTTCACAGTCCAACCTACAACAAACGATAAAAAGATGCATTTGCTTTCTTTTCGCTGTCCGCAAAACAGCTGAGAATCCGGTGCCACCGGTGACCAATCGATCGGCAGCGGGTTCGTCGGCTCGAGCATAAGTACCCCGCGAGGCTCGCCCGCCTGCTGAATAAATTGCCGGGGCACATCCGCCGCGCGGCCATATAGATCGCGCGCCTCAAATATGAATGACAACGGGGCAGCGGCGGCGGCGTGACGCGCGCTGCTCGATAATCGCCGGAGGTTATCGCGCCGGGGCTAAGTCGCCGCCGATTCATTCATAAGCCGGGACCCCGCGCCGCTCGCTCGCTGGTAAAAGCTCGCCGCGCGGCCTCCATCTCTCCCGCCGCGTATCTCCGCTCGATACGACCTTCTTTTCTCGGCTCGTTCCAACGACTCCTTCTTTTTTTTTCTTCTTTTTTTCGCAATTTCCGCGCCGACGCTTTCGCAACGGATTCGCTAACGCGAGGGATAACGGAAATTTTGCTTCTGCTGCGGGTTGGTCGACATTTTTGGGGGAAACTTTAATGGACTGCTTGGAGTTGATATGTACGCGAAAAAAAGTAATGGTGTAGGCATGAAATCTTAGTCGATTACTGTTTTTAAAGGATTTTTACATAAATAAACAGACTACTCGATTTATGGATGCTGCGTAAGAAAATTAATTACAAATTTTAGCAACGCGATTTAATTAATTAAAATTTGGATGACGCCTTAACGAATTAATATAGTAATTTTAATAATTGGTGATCGCTTTTATGAAGTGACAAAGATATTAGTTGCGACAATTTTCTAACTAAAATTTATTTCCGTGTATAATTATTATCTTTTCTATAAATTACTTATTTCAGGAGGAGGTGTTATCAATATTTAAAATAATATAGAAACAAATTAAGATTATTTTATTTTTACATTCTTACCTAACCTTCGAATAGAGAAATAAGTGAAGTAATCAGTATTTCATTTCAAACTCGTTATATAAGCTACTGTACTGTATATCTCAACGGTATGAAGGTTAAGAAATAAATTAATAAAATCCACGGATACTTTAATTTTATCTTTCCACTATGATAGTATAAAAAAGTGAAAAACACTCAATTCGAGCAAAAAAATAACTTATTGAAAGTCGGTGACTTTCTCGACTTTTTTGCACTTTTTCATACGATGAGAGTAACAAGTCAATTTATTTTGTAAAAAAGAATCATCGATAATCATTAAACATCCCTACGTTAGATTAACATTAAAAAAAGAAGAAGATAACCCGCTCAAGCGCTACGGAAACTTCGCAACTCTCGAAGAATCCAACCGCGTCGCGACTCGCTGAAATAAAAAAAAGGAAAGAAGAAGAAAAGAAAAAGGGAAAGAACTGCAGCGGCGGTGCGGTCGTCGCGCGCCTCGGAATCCGCGACGCTCGGCCGGCAGCTGCGTCCCGCGCGCGCGGACACATAACGGGCCGATTGTCGCGACGGCGGCGCGCTCCTCCTCGGGATCCTTGAAAAATGTACCGTAGAGAATCCAGTACGTAACGAGGCGGCGCGAGCGAGGCGGCCGCGCGCAGTCCCGGTGGCTTTCTATTTCACGGCGCATCGAGCAGCTGGAATCCGGCGCGCGGGCATTTTTCCCCGGGCGTCCCCCCCCCTCCCCGCGGGAGGTCGACGCGAGGATGCACCGTGCACAGGAAGGTTGCGCAACCGATCGGCCTATCGAGTTACCCGAGAGTCTTCGCGCCGGCTTTTTTCGCGCCCCACGGGCGAGCCGCGCGTACTTTCGCAATCGGCGCCGCGCGGAGCGTTCGCCGGGGCGAGCGCGCGGATGGTAATAAGTACGAGGTCGCTTGAAGGCAGTCCGGTCGGTGAGAGACACATTTTTAACGCGAGCCGAGCTTTTGAGGTTGATCGTTTGTTACGCAGTCAGCTTGCGCACTCGGGTAACTATTGGTCAGTTGGAATTGTTCGATTTTAGGATGTATTGATGAAGTCGGATCACATTTAAATGTACCTATACAAATTAAGTTGATCAATGTGTGGTTAAAATTCGTCCTAAATTGAAAAATGCATAGTGATTTTGTACTTGCTGAAGTAAATAGTAGTGAATGTTAAACTGTTACCCCGCATGATTTTATTTTATTCTCATTCTTTGCGAACGAGATCGAAACTGACAATAAGCCACTTTTGTCAATGAAATATTCCAACAATGGCTTGAAACCATTTTAATCAGCATTTTATTGCAAGGCTCTAAAAATGGTTTTATTTTTGGCCAATTTTTTTTTTAAACGAAACTAGATCTTAGTCATAAATTAAAATGCGATTTTTCTTAAGGACCGTGGATTATTTGATTTATTTATAGATTTTTTAAATAATTTGTACAAAATTGATTTTATTAAACAATTAAATCAGATTAGAAATTCATTTGAAATAAAAGTTCAATTAAATTATTGCCGCTAGGAAATCGACTTGAGTTTATGATTTATTCTCGTAATTCAAATATAGACTTACTTTCGAGCACAGCAAGAGATAAAGGTACAGGTACAGGTCAGTCTTCGACTGTTATAGAAATATTGCATGATCCATCAGTTTTAATAATAGAAATGTTCAATACTTCTTAAAAGCGGCGCAAATAGTCTAAAATTTTAACTGTATAAAGCTGGTACTATTTTTACTCACAGTAAGGTACTCCTTTATACCCAGTTTAAAATTTTAGATATTTCTGATAAATTAAATGACTTACCTCTACTTTTGCACATTTTTTAACAACTACATTCCCATGCAAGTTGCACAGTGTAACAGGTGGTTTTAAATATCTTTAATCTTTTATATCGTTAAGCTGTTAAAAAAAATTTCAAAAAATTGAAAATCTTATCTAAATCTGCATTATTTCACGAAACAACCCATACCCAATTAAATTAATATTCAAATTACGTAAGATTCTATAAATCAAAGATGAATTTACAATTCATAATCGCAATGTTCACAATAATCACAAACGGTACAACATCCCTCGAAACAAAAAGAAGCAGGTAGAAAGACACATCCAGGCAGCGTCGACCGCGAGTCCGCGTCTCTCCCGCGGCGGCCGTATCCGTCGCCGTCTTTCCTTGGAAAGGACACGCGCGGTTGTTGATCGCGCGGCGTCGGTTGCGCAAAATCTGCTTCCGTTAGGGGACCGGCGCGTGACCGTTTTCCTTGACCGGGCCGGCCGCGGAAAAAACGATCTCGGCGCCTTACGCGCCTCCTTACTGTCGCAAGAGAAAGAGAGAGAGAGAAAGCGTCTCGCGCGTTTCATTCATCCGCGCGCGGCGGCGCCTTTCGGAAATTCCAGGGAGCTCCGGAGGCGCGGAGATTAATGGCCGATCGGCCGCGGCTCGGTTTCGTCGCGCGGCCAGGTGCATTCCTGAGGTAATGAAGTCGTGGCGCATGCGCCACCGCCGCGAGGTCGCCGCCGCGGCGATCCGGTGTGCCGTTGCGATGCTGTAAGGAGACACTCGCCGTATACGGTGCATTGAGGTTGGGGTGCGACGGATTTATTTTATTGCCTACTTTGACGTTTTTTCACACGCGATCGGTATTAAAAGTCGGCTTCGACGCGACGCAGAGATAAATTACTCGAGGCCGATGTGTTAAAATGCACTGCGATATGATCGAATTAGAGTTAACGGATCGAAAATCGATCGAAATCTTCAAATTCGATGAGGCATGAATGACGATCAAGATGAATCGTGTACTTTTGTTAATTTTCGAATTTTGTGAAAGAAAATTAAACGAAATTTTCGTCAGAATAGACCTTCTCTTCTTGATTATTATTTGTTATAAAAGTTATTATGATTTTTCACTTCGGAGTAGCTGTTAATTGCGATTAACATCATCTTATTGCGCTTTGATCGGTCTTTTGTTAAACAGTGTGTTTTTTTCATAGTAGCTTTAGTAGGTTATTGCATTTGACGTACTGCTGAAGCTTGCACGTACAGCGTTGTACAGTTGGAATGATAAATTAGCCCCGTTCTAGTTGGGATTATATTGTCTCTATGCATCGAGGAACGAACGATGACTCAACCTCATTTATATTGGAAACAGCTTTATGAAAGGAATAACATCTTACGAAGAATTGCATTATAATATGTAATAGATTGTTATTTAATCTATCGGGGTTTGACGAACAAAGAAATTGATAATTTCATTCAGTGTAAAACAGTAAGAATCATCAAATTGTTATTAAACCAATTACGTAAAGTTGAATAAGTGAAATTTACTGAAACACACTTGTTTAACTTCCAATATCTTTCAATTATTGTATTAAGTGTATTGTTAACATTATGTAGATACAAAATTTTTCATTTTTTTTATCTTTTATTTAAGTGCATACATTAAATTTTAAATAATTTAAATTTGCGTCAACTACTTTTTGTAATTTATTACGAAGTTCATTAAATGTCAAGTACAAGTGTACTCAAGTAAAAGAGCATTAAAATTCATATTTCTTTTAAACAGCAATGAAAGTCTTTAAACGACAGAATAAATTATTATTCCCGTAATCGAGTAAAGTTTCACTTATTCAAATTTACAGATAACTCCATACTATATATTTTAAAAATATGAATTTCTGCGCAATCATCATAAGTCACAACCCCGGCGATATCAAAGTGACCAATTAATTAATCGCTAAAAATATTCGAAGCGAACTGAGCAGTAGGCTCGGGGGCTCCCACCGCCGAAATAGTAAAAGTCAATGCACCCAGGCGCAGTGAGCGCGAGCGGCGCAACGGATGCACGCAGGTGCCAGTGTCTCGTCGTGCTAGGCACGGTGCCTCGCGAGCCCGAGCCAAGGTGACTCGGTGCGCGCCGCTCGCCGATCCGACTCGCACGCAACGCGACATAATCCTCGCGCGCCGCGAATCTGGGTCTGTCGCGATTTTTTCCCTCCCCTGCATTCCTCGCTCACGCGCGATGCTGCAATCGGGCATCGGGGATCAATGAATTTTTTTCCCTCCCCCCCCCCTGGCGGCGACCCATTCACGCGAGTGATTCATTCGCGAGATAACGCGACTCGTAGTATTCAGTCCGGCGTATTTCCCTTTTTTTTCTAATTCAGATCGCTGGCTGCGCGTTTTTTTTTCGTAGCTCGACTCGCGAGCGAGCGCAAGTCGAAGGGGAAAAAAGGCTAGTTATATCCCGGCGACGCAATAGTTGGCATTTTTAATTATTGAGCTGGTGGCTGGGTAGAGCGATATCAAAATTGTCTCTTGTGATTCATAGGAAATGTCGCAAGAGCGCAAAAGAACAGGCTGGTACGTGGAGGTCTTTTTTAGTGTCTGATAAAAACTCGAATAGGATAGGGACTTTTTTCATTTAATAAATGATAATGCGCGGTGGCTTAGTCATACGTTCGAGCGAGTTAATTATTATTGCGGCGGAGAATGTAAATACGCGTAAGATCGTCGCTAACGAGGCCAGAAGGGAGACTCGCCGGTGTATAAGGCAATCGCTCGATATCAATCGAGAAAAATGAAGTTACTCCTATTAAGGAGATGACTGGTGGTTAGAGTAATGCGGCTGTTAACCAAAACCGCCCCTGATTGGGAAATCTCATTTATAATGAAGGAATCGCAAAATATCCGAGTAATTGGTTTGTAATTTGCAGAGAGATAAGTGGCATGGGTAAAAACATAGTATGGTTATTTTGAAAGTAGTACTAGGTGTTTGATTAATTCTTCTACTTACATAATATCTTCATCTGCAATATTTTAACAACTCCTGTTAAAAAATATATGCAATATTCACTTACTATTTACACTTTGTAAATTCTTATTTGCAATAATAAATTCTATTCTATTCTATTCTATTTAAAATTGTAAATTTTAATATTAAAAAACAAAATATCCTTTTAAGGGACAGATGGGTATAATGGGATATAATGTGGCAAAGGGTACCCTAAACTTGATCTATAGAGCCCACTAAACGTATAAGATATCATTTATACGGCTCAATATATACCTCGCTGATTTATTATACTTTTTGTTGTCTCCTCTTTATATTTTGAGAATTTTATTTACAGGAGATTAGAATCCAAATTTATCCCTCCCGGGTATAAATCTCGTGCCAAACCAGTGTAGCGAAAGAATCTCTTCATCTTCGAAATAAATTCGCAGCGATTATTAAAAGAACAAAAACAAAAGGAATCCGCTAAAAGAAAACGCATCAGCCCCTGAAGCACAGCAACCTCTCGTGCCCTCAAAAAGCGAGGGACCATCAGCGGCCTTACGAAGCGGCGAGGGAAAGAGGCGAGGAGGACGCCGGAGGTGTATATAAGGCGCGCGCGAGGAGCACTGATTTGTATACACGGACAGCGTCTCGGGCCTAAAGGGAGGGCCGGGGTCGCCCCCCCCCCCCGTGGGGGGGGGAGGCGCGCAAACGAGCGGCAAGATGAGGTGGTGCGGTGCTATGTTAAACATGGCGCCGGACAAAGCTGCCGACGAGACCATCTCATTTCAGCGGCTATCCTCCGCGGGATGCCCCCGCGCCGCCTTATTATACACCGGCCCCGAGTGTCGGCCCTCGCGCCTCTCGCTACCAGCGCCCCTCTCCCTCTTCCTTCCACTCCTTTTTTTTTTCACGCTCCTTCGTTTTTTTTCCGACTCGTCCGCCCGGCCCTCCTCGATCGCTTCTTCCCTCTTCTTTTTTTTTCCTCAACTTCCCCCCTCGCGCGCCTCCCGCGGCTCCTTGGAACCCTTTTCCCGACAGCGTCGCCTTCCTTTTGGGAGTAGCCTCGGCTCTCTTTCTTTCTGGAGTCGAGCTCCGGAGCGGATGCCGATCCTCGCGCGCCCGTAAGGACTGCGCTCCCAACCGGCTATTTTTAGAGCGCACGCGACAGCTGATTTAGGTCTATCCGTTGATACGTTCGACCTGCAACTCCTTCGTGCGCCGGGTGTTGAATGGTCGTTTGTAATTTTCAAACTGATTTATTTGACAAATTACACGGAGAAAAATGTTCCTTTAATAATTAGTGTTACAGATCGATTTACTTATTTATAAGCATTCGAAATTTTATAACAGTTAAATAATTCTTTAAAAAGATCGAATTAAATATTTTATTGGCAAATGTTTAAGTAAGAAGTCGTCAAGAAATAATTGTTTTACGCGACTGCTATCGTACAGTAAAATTTGATAAAACTCTATATATATGTTATTAAATTTGCTGTTGAAACAATTTTCTCCGTGTTTAAATAGTTTAAGATAAAGTTTCTCTCATGGACATGCACGTCTTTCTCTTTTTCACTAGCGTACAGCTATTCCGCAACATCGTACAAGAGCAAAAGCACTCGTTACGGTCAAATCCAATCCCTCGCAGCGATTCTCACAAGATCGCCCGAGCGAAACTGGAATCGCCTGGAACTATCACTCGGAAATTCAAATTGATAAGCGCAGTGCGCGGCCCGTTGATTCGCATAATCGGCTCGTCGGCTCACGAACTCCCTCTCTCTCTCTCGCGGCATGAAAATTCCTCGCGGTGGCCAAAATCAGCACCTTCGGCCGGCGCGCGGCCCTCTCCTCTCCCTCCTTTGCATGTCGGGAGAGAAAAAGGGTCTCCTTATTACACAGGCGCGTGCACACAGGGACGGACGGAGCCAATGGCGGCGGCGATTCGCATTCCTTCGATATCTTTTAGGCCACATCTCCCACACGAGCAACCCCCTTAAAGGCTCCCGCGCGAGCGCAACCTCCTCGCCGCGTCGTCGTCGTGCTCGACTTCGTTATACTTCTCGCGTCGGTGGAATAATGGAGAGAGAGGGAGGGAGGGAGAGAGAGAGACGCGGACGCCCCGGGGAATATAATGAGGCTGCCGAGGAAATTGCGTTGTAATTGAATGCGATGCGACGGCTGGATGCGTCGCCGCTCCGCCGCGCCGGAATACATTACAGCTTTCGTGGCTAGGCGCGTTCGCGACCCTTTTTTTTCTTTCTCGTCTAGCTGAACGATGGGTATGCGGCTGTGCACTTGGGAGGGAGTCTTTATCAAAGTTTTTCAGTTGGTATGATCGGACGTAATGTATTGTAATCCGTGGGATTCATATTTCACGTGGAGAGAGACACTACTTATGGCTCCTGGATTTCACAAACTCTGAAGTGTCGAATATAATGAAGACGTATCTTCAGATTTTATTTATTCAACGGGTCTTAGTAACGAAAATAGGAGACTGTTTTAAAAAATATAGAGTAAAGATGCAGTTATTAAAACGTTGTACAGGAAGTTAAAAAAAAATCAAAAGTAAGAGTAAACATTTTAATTTCATTAAAAAGATATGTCATTAAATATTGAAAAATTATGATCGATATTCGATATAAATCATTTCACGCGTTATTCTACTGATTTTCTTCACTTGCGCCAAACAAAATCTTTGAATCGAATAAATCTAAAAATATAATTTTTATGTTATCCTCTATTTTTTTATAAGTTACTTACAACTTAGGCAAGTAACTATAATTTTTGT
>JAXIUT010000021.1:6341997-6357814 GCA_035586675.1 Eurytoma californica | reverse complement strand
AAAATCAGTTTCATTAAAATTAATTAAAAATTGTGGTCTGCAGTTGGCGTGAAAGGACAAAATATTCGACAACTGATATCTAAGGTTCCAGATGGAGTTATGACTTCGTATGGGTATTAATTTATAGAAAATGTTATATAATATCAATATCAAACATTAAAATAATTTTTAATTCAATACTTTTTTTTTGCAGGTTAAAAAGTGAAAAAAATGGCTGTAGGTCCCATAGCCCCTTAAAAAAAAAGTAATTTCGAAAACACAATAAACCTAATTAACCCTCGTTAAACTGAAAAACGCCGTAACATCAGCGAAATATAAATCATATCCTTCACCTGACGTCGTGAAAGTAAAAAAAAGAAAAGATCCTCGACAGTAAATCAAAGTGAGCACCCGAGCGGCGCGCGGACGCGCGAATCTCGAATTTTGGCAGAAGCGCTCGCGTCACCTCGCCCACGCGGCCCGGCCTCCGATAAATCAATTAGGTTTCGCGCGCGCGTCCGCGAGATCGCACTCGGCGCGTCTGGGCCGCGTCTGGGGCGCGGGTCGACGGCCGCGCCCCAGGAATAGAAGCGCCGCCGGCGGCTTATGTCACCCGGTGCGCCGGGGCCGCCCCGAAAATACGCGCGCGGGCGCCGATTAATCGCGCGGAAACGGCACGACAGACCCTCGCTCGAGGACTGACTTGAATTTTCGACTGGTAATTCTTTTTTTTTTCTTTTTTTTTTCTACATTTTTGGAGTTTAAGAGTAATTATTTAGGTGCTATCAATGATGTGATATGAGTGGATTGAACGAAAAATCATACTATTTCGGAAAAAAATGGGCCACTGTATAAATCATTTTTAAATAATCATTCTTTCTATTGATTACGATAGTGGTAGATAATATACTATACAAATTTTTTATTCTGAAGTTACTCAGTTACATTTATTTATTTACCTAATTCATGAAAAATCTGTTCTTTTTAATTTTAAATAATGAAATAAATAATTAATATACCGAATCGACTTTTTACATAAAAAGTTAGTAAGTACATTTCCTTTTAAATTGAACAATAAAGAGTAGAAATAAATGAAACTTTGATAAAGCAACGAAACGTAAATAATTTAAGACTGTATATTAACGAGCAGATAGAAAACGAGATTAGCGGTTAATAATGAATCCAAAACTTTTTTCCCCCCAACTGCCTATTCGCGTATCACAATGAATATTTATCCGAACGTATTACCCGCTACTCGCAACTTAATACGCGCTATTTAAATCGAACAATAAATTCACCGCTAAGTATAGTCGCAGGGCTGCGCGCGCAATATTGCCGATAAATAATTCATTACAAATTACTATGTAAACGAGCCGCGTTTCTACTATTAACCAGTGCCGAGGCGGTCCAACGGGCGGCTCGTGTTTGCCCAGTTGTGCGATTTATTATTTTTAATGATCCGACGGTAACGAACAAAGGCGGCGCCCGCGCGATAGCCGATCGGCCCGGGAGCTTTATCGGTGCGTGCGCACGCGCGCGCCCGAGAAATCTCCCCGATTACTTATAATTCATTTAGCGCTTCACACCTATACGAGGCGCAGAGCTCGCTCTCCCCTCCAATTACGCGTCGATCGCGATTGCGTTCGGTAATGAATTACCGCGGCCGCGGGCTTTTCTTTCTTTTTTTTCTTCTTTTCTTTATCTCGGATAAGTGACAACGCGCTTTTATTTGCTCCGATTAATTTTACGCTCGATGAGCAGTCCCTCCGGGGGTTTATTGCCGCCGCTCGTTATGCAACGTGGGCAAATGCAGGATCGACAAGCTAGTCGATGTCTTGCAAAGCTTGTAAATAGAAGCTTGCGCACCGATTTTACATATCAATCCGGGAGTGAAACAATTCTTAAGTCTACAATGATGTAATCGCTTCATTATATGAATGTCGCTATTATTTACTCAATCGTCTCTTCTAATTTTCTTGAAAGAAATTGATTTATTGTGTCTCGTAAATTATATAAAACAAAAAATTTCTAAAATTTCTGGATTTAGATAAATGGGCTCATGGGATCACGTGTTGCATAATCTTGAGATCAAGTGTTTTCTTTCGTAATTATTATTCACAACTTTATAAAAATTACGACTTGCCTAAGTAATTTTATAATGCTGCGAATTTATTATTGTTACTAATCAGTTACTTAATTTCAAGATTATTAATCACCACAAAGTAACGCTTGACTCCAGGCATCTTGCTTGAATATTTTAAGAAAAGGTTTTAAATAAAAAGCAAAAATATTCTTAAATTGAAAAATATATGTTCTCGTATACTATAAAAAATAAAAGCAAATTTTTTAAAGTTCAGAAAGATAATGTCGCTTCTTAATTTAAGAAAATAGTTTTAAAGTATACATTTTTTTTTCAACAATTCAGATAAAAGTTTGTGCGCAGAAAAGAAGTGGGCCGAGCGCTCGGTTAATTCAGGGGAGTCTTGCCTCGCACCCGCGGCGCTTAATTGCACGGCGATGGCAAGACGATAGACACACCGCGCGGCCGGGAAATCCGCGCAATAAAGCAGCCGGTCCGCGCACCTGCCCCCGGGCCCCGGCTGCTTCCGCGGTGTGCTCGAGTCGCATCGCCGGCGCCTCTCGACGATCGTCCCGCCGAGGCTTTAGAGGTGTCTCTCGCGCGTTTATTGACGTCATTCAGGTATCCAGGCTGACAGTTAAGATTGATTTTCGAAATCATGCGAAGGATAGATTTGATTTTAATGGAGGGTACAGTAAAGCGCGAGGAATTTTTATGTTTATTTTGACATATGTAACTGGACGGAGCTTAAGAATTTTTATATATCTTATGTGTACATCTATTGCTTTTTCGTTGAATTTTATTTCATTATAACGGTAATAATCATTTTTATTCATTCGTAGAATAAACCCTACTGATTTTAATGTAAAGTGATCATCTTTATACGAGTGATTTTTTTTGTCAGTTTGTATTAAAATGAATACGAGAGCTTTTTTTTCTTTTTTTCTACTATATGAAATATAACTTTTCACTCAACAAATTATTCAAAAGGAGAACACCTACGTGGTTATGTTAATTAAAATCATCTCCTTTTACTTTCTTCGAATGAAATTTAAATCTTTAATACTTTTATCTTGAAATAACAAAGAATAAAGTGTAAAAGTGAAGCCAATCTTTTCAAGATTTGATTTATTCTAACGTGTAAATATACAGAGCATGTAATAAAAAAAAGAATAATTCACTTTGAAATTAACTAGAGTCAACCATAACTCACCTTAATCACCTCATTTTATCAATTACGTAGTACGCGTTTTAACGAAGCAGGTCTACTTTCAGACGCGCGCCCAACGTCCTCCTTAAAATCTCCTTAAAAATGATCGAAAGTACATTAACAAGCAATTAACGAATCTCCAGACGCTCCAAGTAAAGGGTGAAGAACCCCGCGAGCCTATTACAGCAGCCCGGCGCGTCGCGCTCCCCCTCCGGCGATGAGGAGGGAAAAAAAGATAATGAAACGGGACCCGCGATCGAACGAGCTGGCTGTAAGTAGCCGAGGAAGGAAGGAAGAAAAGAAAAACTGGATCGAACGTTGCGCGCCGATGCGCTCTTTCTTTTCGCGCTCCTCTCCTTCCGCTCCGCTTCCTCCGACCTTACGGGCGTCGTGCGCCCGTTCCCTTCCCTCTCGAGGGAGACAGACGGAGAAAAAAGCATCCACCGGGCGACTCGCCATTATCTTCCCCCGTGCGAGCCTGAACTCGTCGCGACTCCAGAAAAGCGGCCGGCAAAAGAATATTTTAACTGCCGTCTCGCGCTTTTCGAATTGTCCATTTCGGAGGTGCGCCGGCCGTTATAACGCCGGGCGCACGGGAGGACGACCCGCTCGGACTGGATTTTGCATGAATTAATAAATTTAATTGCAGCGGCGTATGATGATGTTTCGACGAGTTGAGTGGATATTGATTTTAAATTGAATATACATATTGTTGAATTATTGAGATGATCATGTACCAGGCTTCTATAATCTGCATTAATCGGATTAGGCAGAAATAGCTGGTGATATTGTCATTTAATTAATGTAATAATTACGAGGAATGTTGAAAAGATTAAAGGCATTTTTTTAATCGGAGAAAAAATATTTATTCTGTAAAAGAAACAAAATTGGTGTAAAGAGATTCTCCTTAAAAAAAGGATACTTTTGAATTAACTACCTTAATAGCTTTAAATTAAACATTTCTTGAAATAGTATCAGCCGAGGAGATTTGAAAACGAAATTTCCATCCATCACGGTAAATTGAATTTCAATTTGAATTTATTGAACCAGAAAAATTACACGGTAAATCCTATAGGAGGGAAACACAGTTAAAACCGTACACTGATACATAAAAGAAAAAAATAAACTAACTTTAAAGGAATCCTAAAAAAACATAATTAATTTAATTAAAATATGCAATTTACAAGATTAACAAAAATAATCAATAAAAGTATCTTTAAAACTGTTTCGGAATTATTAAAAAAAACTGGAATATTCTATAAAAGCGATAATAAAAAGATCAAATAATAGGCGTGTCAATATCCGTCCGCGAAATGTTCACGTGAAACGACGTCGCAACGGTTTCCGCGAGAGCGGCGGGCCCGACATCTCGGAGGAGATGACATTGGACGTCGAGGCCCGGCTGCAGCCCCGATAGAAATTCTTTTTAATTACAAAACCTCCCCTGTGCACCGCTCGGCGGTGGGCAGGTGCAGGCTCCCGGGCGTGTAGCGCGCAAAAGAGAAGCAGCGAGACGGAGCGAGGAGACCGTACGGGACAGCTGCTTACACACACGCGCCCGGGCTCGCCGAAAAAAGTATCTCGCCTCGCAAGGAAGCGCTCCCCCCTGCCCCCGGCGCGGCAGATGTCTCGCGAGACACGTGGCCCCGCGCGCGATCCCCTTCCTTCCTTCCGTCCTCTTCTTCTTCTTTTTTTTTCTCGAAAGGACCACGCGTGTATCGCCGCATTATAAATACGCGCGCGATTGTTCGCTTCCCGTTTTTTTTTTTCCTCTCCGGCGAGATTCCCTTTGACGCGCGCGACGCTCGCGAGGAGCGGAGATGGAAATATTAATCGCCGGGGCGCACGGCCTTTTGTGCGCTCGCGGCTAGTTGGCCGGGGAGGTGCACGCACCGCGGAGGGCGATGATACTGGTTCGCTTGGATTAGCTCGGCTCGAGGAGCCTAGTTTCTAGGAGGGCCCTTCAAATTATTGTACTGCAATCTCTTTTTCATTTTCCTCCGCGGCGATTCGGGCTCTAACGTACATTCCATGCTGAGGTACTTTGATGGCTATCTTACGCTCTCAACTTGAATTGGTGAAGAGCTACTAAGAATTAGTAAAAAGCACTAATATTTAGTGGAATGTGATCAATTAAATGATGAATAGTGGAGAACATTGTACTGATTTTTAGTGAATTTCATGAATTCAAATTCGGATTATTAATAAATACTAAAAATTAATAATATGATCTAAAATTTAATCACGTATGCTTCACTAAATGATTAATAGAGAATATTCCTTTGAATTTTAGTAGAACTTCATTAATTTACAATTACAAACCTTATTACAATTTTCTCATAATAACCTGCTGTTTCTTAATGAATTAAAAAAAACTTCAAGTTTCGAAAAAATTTTGCTAAATAATGAAATAAACTACCCTTTAAGTGGAATTAGTTGAAAATCATTAAAATTAGTGGAAATTGTTCTACTAATTGTTCCACTGATGACTACACTACAGGAAATTTTTATACTAATTTTTATTAATATTTCACTAATTCAACATTACTATTATATTTCATAATCGCGGAGAACTTCATTTGATACCTCTTCAGCTTCTATCTTCTTATACACGAAATCGTAATAATCATTTAAATCTCAACAACCATTTAACCCGATCCCTTTAAACTGCTTTAAACTGCTTTAAATGCACAGTAAGTACACTCTAAATTTCACTATTAAATTGCACCGTTAACGCGCGATCTCACTTGATCCCCCGGCTACCTTCGATCTCGTCGCCTCCCTTCCTCTTCCGAGTGACCCTGGGTATCCCTTGGTCGAGGGCCCCCGCACGGCGCAAAATCTGCGCGCAGAAGGAAAGAGAGAGAGAGAGAGAGGGCCTCAGCCCCTCCTTGAGCGGCCGGCTCCCCCCGCCCCGGCTCCTCCTCTATTTACCCTCGGATTACGCCAGCTGCTCGTTAGCCCGCCGCCGAGGGATCGCTCGACAATGGGCCGGCCGCCGCGAGATACTCTACTTCGTTTCGCGCGCCCAGCGACACTTTTACCCCGGCCTCGCTCCAAGGTGATCGCGTGCCGATCCGCGCGGCAGTCGGCCGACGCGCGGGCCCTGGGACTTCGGCTCACGCGGAGGGACTCGTAAAAAGACAAGTCGAGTGTGAAATAAAAGTGTATCGATTATAAAGCGACATTTGCCCGAGGGATCGTTTAAAAATCGGTCAAGCAAGATTATGGTGAATTGCAAAGTGTAAGCGGATAAATAAAGTGCGCAGTCATTTAATTCGAAAGAAAAAAATTGCGATTTTTAAGATTGAAGAGCTTGGTGAAGGTTTCTTTTCAATTGAAATTCATCACCGAGGCAAACGTGGAAACAGAATGGAGGTAGAATAAGCTATGCGCAGCCGGCGCGAGGATCAGTTATCTTCTAACGGTTCCATTAAGTGCAACTACAATTTTCTTGTCCACGGTAAATGCGAGTTTCGAAAATAATATCCTCAAAAGTTCTGAGAATTTTCTCACGAAAATTTTATCTCGCAATTAAAATTGCGTGCAAATTTAGCCACAAAGGAATAATAAAGAGTCTAATTATCGAACGTAAAATAACGTCTCATTTGCATGAAATCAGTAGTTTCGACAAGCACAAGCCAAGATTCAAAATCGATTACCTAAAACACCAATTACCCAGTCGCACTTCTTACCTAAAATCCATTTTGAAAACTGCACGGAATACTAAAAGGTAATTAAACTAACATTTAATTTAAAGAAAAAAAAACGTTGTAATGACGGCTTCGAGCGTCGTTATAATAAGGAAAACCGAGATTAAGCCGTCTACGCAATCTCGGAGTGCGGCGAGTGTCCACGTAGACGAATTAGATTGGCTGGCGGTCTCGGGGGGGTGCGACGTGATCGGCAAGCCGATCCTTCTCGGCGCGGCGCGAAATTACGCTCGCCCTTATCGCCCTGATTGCGCCGTGGCCGGAATCGTTGATTCCGCTATCCACTCCCCGTCGTCCGATCGCAAGAAATTCCTTTTTAATGCTCGAGACCCGCGTTATTTCGGGATTTTCTTTTCAACCGATTTTTCTTCGATTTGCGGAAAAGTCGCTACCGTCGATCACGTCTTTATATAATTGTACATTAACAGCAGACAAATGTTTATAAGCGTGAAAATGCGTAAACATAATTTTTATTTATTTGTGCAGTTCCTTGTAAAAAGTTAACCATAAATCGACCAAAGTATGCATATTTTGGCGAATTTATGGTTAATTCTTTTCTTACACGTTAAACGAACAGGTATACTAATACTTTAATGAATTTTGTAATTTTTTAATTTAAATTTAAATTTTGTTATTCATAAATTAAAAAATCTAATAAGACTTGTACATTTTTGTTGCAGAAACAAACGATGCAGCGCGCACGATCGATCGACCGCAATCTAAAACCGTAAGTAAGCAAAAGAGAAAAAAAAGCATAACTTAGACGATCCCTCGTGTACCCGAGCGAGGAAAAAAAAAGGAAGGTTCCGACTGCAAAGAGACTCGGAATTATCGATCCCCCGGCCGCGGCTATTACGATCGTCTCGGCGCGCTCGGAAAGCGCGGCTAATTGAACGGCGCCTCTCTCGCGCCTTATCAATCGAGCCGGCGTTTCTCGCGCGGCAGCTCATCGCCCGGTGAGAACCGCTGGGCGCTCGTGCGACTTTTTGAGCCGCGTTGGTCCCACGCCGAGCCGAGCGCCGCATTCACACACGCGCGCCCGCGCGCCTCCGCGTTCATATATAGGTATACACGCGCACTCGGGCGACCTCATCACCAAATCATATTTCGGCGCCTCGGGAACGCGCTCCTCGTCTATTTGGCGCCTACGTAAGTACCAGCGATTGTTCGGCGCGGTCTGCACTACGCGAGAGGTGCTTCTTTCTCGCTCGGAGGAGCGTCGATTTTGAATTGCCGATTTCTTTTTCGTTCGACGGGGAAGCGAGCGAAGATTACTCGGCTTGGAGGCGAAAGTGTGCCAAGGTCCGTGAGTTTAAATGTCTTTGTGGTTTTTAATGTGATTTTAAATATCGCGCGGTTTTTTAGCTGGTAAATCACGCGACTATGTCAGCGGATGGGGATTTTAGCAGTGAACGTAGAGCGGATGGTGATGATTATCATTTTTTCTGCTCCAAATATGTATGATAGTAATCTTACATTATTCGTAATATAAACTAGTTTGAAAATAGCGCGGTGCAAGTACACTTCATTATAAAAGAAATTCATTATCTGAAGATTTAAAGAACTTAACTGGCATAGGATTAACAGTCTAATAGTGTATTAACTACACATCCATTTTTTTCTGTACTTTTTAATATACTATAAGTAGTTTAATCATCATCTATTATAAAATTATCAAAACTAGATTTCAACGGAGAATTGTACGCACGTAGTGCGGTAATCACATTAAATTTTACCGATAAATTAGGAAAATTAGAAAAAGAAAATGAATATTTGATACAGATTTTTGTCAGTAACTTTAAAATCTAGGAATTTATTGAATTTTACCGCTCGGTATGAATATTATTCAAGAAAAGAACATCTGGACTATGCTGCGCAAGTGTCTTTAAAGGGCCTCCGAAAAAAAGCCGAGAGGCAATTAGCGGGCTAACGAAACTTTTCCGCTGCTCCCGCACATCGCCCACTCGACTCGGGTGTAATAAATTTCGATTCCACACCGCCTCTTACGCTTACTGCCGCCAAAGCTCTTGATGGACCTGGCAAAGTCTCTCTCTTTCTCTAGTTTCCTCAAAAAAAATGGATATAATTTATAAATGATGATATATGGCTTATATACATAAGATAATTGATGTATAATTTACTATAAAACAATTATAAAGATGGAAATTGTAACATATGTCATTATCTACAATTTTACTTATAGATTTTGTATGAATTATACATAAGTTATGTCACTACGTATGTCTATGTGTAATTTTCTATTTATAAATTATGTACAGTTATATCAATCTTTATACTCGGTGCTTATGTAAAGCTTTAGAAGGCGAACTTCGCCTTATCAGCGGTAGCCGACGGAACTTTCGAGAAGCCCACTGTTCTTCACCGTATGATTGTTTTTTATCGGCGCGGACTATATTTCGCTTCGCGTTAATGTGCGAAAAATAAGGGAAGATGTGGCCGAAGTAGACGGTATTTTTAGAAGGTGAACTTCGCGAATCGCAGGCTGCGCGCTTTACGCGCCTTCTTTATCCCGAAGCGCCGAGTATGGAGTCAAGCGCGTGCTTCGAGGAAAAAAAATTGACGATTTTATTTTCACGCAATGATCTCTGTAGCTCGTCAGCTACGCGAAAAAAAACGCGGATAGTGCGCATTGTAAAGTCTCGGATTCGAGCGAGTTATGATAAGCCGAATGTTAGACGAATTATGTCATAGGTAAATTTAGCCAGGGTTCAATGAACTTGGAGTCGCGCAACTTTGTTTTTATTTCCACTCTTGATCTCCAATTTAAAATATAATACGTTAATTTATGATTATGTTCCTAAGTGATTAGAGCGTTACATAAGACATTCGTTATTTCGAAAAAGCTTCATTTATCTTCGATTTGCCAATCTTCTTTTCTGAAAGATATTCGTGTTTTTCGCTTATTTTTAATATTTTATAACGCTGAGCTCTAAGATGCTAATAAGTGAAAACATTTTTAATACTGTTTATCGACTCAAAAAATTATATCATTACAAATAACTAAACGTGCTTAATTTAAACTGAATGAGATGAACGAGATTTTCAAATAAAAAATGTTAGTACAATTTCTAGTATTCAGAAATAAATTCAGTTGTAATTTTTGGTATATAATTCAGAAAAATAAATGTAATCAATAAAAAATACTTTTAATTTAAATCTATGCACGCTTAAAACAGTGAAGTCTGACTATTTGCTCTAGACATTTTCTGAGTTAAATTTATATAATTAAAAATTTATAAACAAATTTAAAGAAAAGAGATAAGCCACACAATGCTACAGAAAATTCTACTTGAAATATTTTCTAAACGCAACTGCACGAAACCCCGACATTTATCACTCCAAAAAATTCTTCGCCAGCAATAAACTCACGCACCTTAATCCTTATCCATAAATCGAGCAAACAAAGAATTTCCGCGCTGCTTATCAAAAAAAAAGAAAGGAGGAGGATCCCCCCTACAAAGGAAAAAAATGAAAGCCATTCCCGTAACGAGCGTCTAATTCGTATTGCCGGGGCTTATCGCTGGCGGAAGGCGGCGAGAGGCACGGTCCAGTCTCCCGCGGCCACACTTCCGCCTCACCTTTTATTTTTTTTTCCAGCGCGATCGCGCCCGCATTTTCGCGCGAATTTCCCAGCGCGCGCCCGGATGCGCCCGCCGCGGTTTATCGCGCTCATTTTTACTCCTCCGCTTAATCTGCGTAATTTATGGCGCGGCTTGTCGCACCTTTCCGCGTTGTCGCCCGCTCGAGGTGGCCCCGGCGAGGGTAAATAAGCGGGGCTCCGTAGAAAACCTAAATTTTGCGACGTAGGATAGATTTTCATTAAGATCAGGTGCATTTTTTGTTATTTATATCAGTTTTCGCGTTTTTTCTTTTAAAGAAATTGGTACTTGTATCGGTTATGCTTTCTCTGCAATTCGGTCGATAATCTTAGATCAAAATTGAATTGGAAAGCGTGCAGTTTACACTTTCCATTAATATTTGCTTTTTGGATTTTAAGAAAGCGCCAGAGTCACTTCAACGGCCTTTTTTCCGCGTCGAGTACTGCGAAGATTAGCTACAAGCTAGTAGTTTTGAAGTGCTTGGCTACAGGAGGTAATCTTTTTAATTAAAACGAGCGGATGTTGATCTGCATATTGGTAGTTTACCATTACTACTGCAGTTGTTTTGCATAAATTATTTTACAGTTTGAAAATTGGTGAGAATTTTTTGCTTTTTTTAAGCATTAGCGAAATTCGCTGATTTTACTGCGCTCATTCAGTCTCCAGGATACAAATTAGTCAGATTACAGTTTATAAGCTATTTACATATTTTCTGTTAATAAATCACTTTGCAGAGACTGTTTAATAAATAGGTAGGTTTAATATACCTTCGCCTATAGTATTTTAAAAAAAAATCGCAATCAAATTTGATTATCGAAAAAAAAGTAATGCGTGCCACGTGTAATACTGCATCTACTAAATGCTGCAAAAGTGTAAAACTTTAAGCAATTTCATACCAAACAAATAAATGTAATCAACGTTACGCAACGCGAGTAACGACGTCGTCAAAAATTTTCGCGCTCACGACTCGCTCGGCTCGGTCGGTGGCGCGAAGACGCCTGGCGCCATTAAAATATGATAATTTGTCGATAATACCTGGCTCACCGTGAATAATGGCCGATACGTCGGAGGTGTGCGCACTGTGTCATTGTCAATCCTCGCGCTTTAAATCCTCCCCCTCTCCCGCCTCCACCCCGGCCTCTCCCCCTCCCACCTCGGCGAACTCATGCATTATGGATGAGCCTTCCACGTCCGATTTTTCAATCTCGGTCTTAAACCCTCCCCGTGTATACACGCGCGTGAGAAAAAGATTCCGGGACACGTGATTCCTATACGCTCGTTCTTTGTTTCGCTTTGCTGAATTCGGAATGACTTTGACGCTCTCTCTCTTTCTCTCCCTCTCGCTCTTTCTCTGTCTCTCCTCGCCGAGGCTTCCGCGTGGACGCGGTTTCGTCTCGAAATCGTTTATCGCTCTATACCCGATAAGTCGAAAATTTTGTTGATTGTTCACTCGCGATAGCTGGTATATGTGAGTTTCAATGAATTTCATTAGCAAATTAAATAATTATCTTTTAAAGCGAATTTATTGAAACGTAATTAACGTTCTTTCGCGAAAAAGAAGTGAATAGTCACTTTTAAAAGTTGATTTATTTATTGAACCAGAAAAATTTACATAAGTAAATCCTATAGAGGTAAACACAGTTACCTGTACATAGGCTGGCACTTCTTATAACTAACACTTAAGATTGCTTAAAAACTAAAACAAAATTAAGACTTTATAAACTATCTATTCTTTTTTACAAGGTTTAACAACATTATTTAATTTCATATATGTATAATATTAAGTGATTAAAAGAACAAAAAAATTTCATCGTAACTTCACCTAACATTCTCATTTGCTTATTCCCGTTCGTCATTCAGTTTTAAATCGATAAACAAGCAAAAATTCTGTTATAGTAGATCCGGATAAATTTACGGGTTAATGTGATGATGTCGCCATCGCTCTATATCAATCTGAATGCGAGAAAAGCCATCCCAAACAATGAAAAATCCTCGGCTTTTTTACACGCGGGAACTAACATTCGAAAAATCTCATTTTATTACGGCATCCGCTTTGTGAGAAAAATCCAAGCCATATAAGCTCGGAATCGCGGCTGAAATACGAGCTCACAATCTTAAAAGTACATAAAGCTAAGTTTCCGCTGGTTCAAGGTTGGTATAGTGCCCCGCAATAAGCAACGCTTTGCCGGCTCGTAACACAGTGACGGACCGCCTTTATTCCGCGCGCGGGCGCCGATATAAATAGAAAATATAACGACGGGCATCGCGGGCACCGTGTAAAACCCGATCGTATTTATGGGCATAGCTCATACTTTTATCCCGGCGCGCTCACGGGAATGGAATTTCCACCCGCGCGCCGCTCGTAAACTTCCCGAGCGCGGCGAACGGAATCGCGGCCCGATTCCGTCTTCCGTTTCGTGTTTTTTTCCTCTCTCTCTCTCTCTCTCTTGCTTGCTCCATATTACCTCTCCCCCCACGCGCTCCCTTCGTCGCCTTTTTTACGAGCCCCTCCGTATTAAGCCCTGGCCGGGCGGACGTGTCGAGTGACGATTTTTGCGGGACGCGAACGAGAAAGTTGATTTCGCCGTACGGTTGATTATGTCTTGGTGAAAAAAATGTCGCTGATATAGGGGCAGGGGACGCGGGGTGGGGGTTGCGAAATCGAGATCGACGGGATACGCCGCTTCCGAAATGCCGTTCAAAACAACATGAAACGACCCGCCGGAGTTGCATCATTGCCCGGCGAGTCATTGACTCGACGGCGATAAAACATTCATTCAGGAATACGATGTGCTTCTCGCAGAAAGCGACAAAAATTATATTGACCGTTTAGTCGAAATAAACTTTCTTTAACTTGCAACTTCTAAGACTAGTCTCGTAACATCAAAAAGTAAGTTTAAGTGGATTAGTTTTGATACAGATTCTTCCACATTTTGATAGTACTTTATTCTCTTTAAACTTGAATTATCAGTAAAATCCACTAAAAGTTAGTGGAATGCTTTCTACTAATCATCATTTAGCGGAGCACATTCATACTCAGTTTTAGTAGTTTTTCACTAATTTAACTTTAAAGGGTAAATTTAAAGAATAAACGAAGCTAGTCTTTAGACCGTAAAATTTCTCCTACTATCGATCGATCGATCGACTTAACCGCGTCAAACTAAATTAAGTCGAAGGAGATTTTCAAAAAATATTTTTCACTTTATTCGCAATCGAGAGTCGGCGTGCGCGGATCGACCTTAGCGAGAGGAAAAGCCACGCAGAGTTGGGTGTACGCGGCGAAAGAGTCGAAAGCTCTCTCGAGAGGCGAGAAGCGCGCCGGCAAAGTGGGCCGGACGAGTTCGGCGGCCGCGAGGGGACGACCGCATTCCAATGGACCCCGGAGCCCGCCGCGTGCCCGCACGCGCGACGCCTCTGCCGACCATTTTTCGCTGCTTACGGGAAACGGCACGGGCAAAATGAATAAAAGCTCGAACCACTTTTCGTTCGTCAGGAGAATAATCACATTTTCGAATGTTTTTTTTTTTGTTAGTTCAGGTAAAAAGTTTGATTTTTATTTCATGAAAGGATTTTGAATGGATGCACTAAAAAGTTACTAGAGTACGTTTGATTGGATATTTTTTTAATCAATAGTTATTTTTATTTTTAATTCAAATATGTCGATATTAAGTCTTCTGAACTCTGTTACGTCAAGATATCTCGTCGTGAAATTTATGTGTTTTCCATATGTACCGCAGCTATCAAGTTCGCAGGAGGGTTAATATCCCGAAGTCAATGAAACATTCGTTGGATTTAAATATCAAATGTTTATTCAACAAACTCGGCGAAAGTCAAATAAAAATCTATAAATACGCAAGGCACACATCCCGAAATAAATGCATCGCTTTAACGCGCAAAGCGCCGCTAAAATTTCGAAAACCGCAGAATTCAAAGTAGTTTCTCCCGCCGTAACGGAAAAGCCCTTTAACAGCCCCGCGGGGAGGAATATACACTGCACCTCCATCCTGGCAGGGTAGCGAGCCCGTGCACACACACACCTCCGTGTACCCAAGGCACGTATGGGCCGCGCGAGAGGAATCGGAGACAGAGAGACGCTCGCCGGCATTTCTCGGCGCGCGAGGGCGAGAGGAAGAGAGAGGGAGAGAAGGGATACCCTCGGACTCGTACCTGCATTCCATTCCCACTGGTCCCGCGCGTAGCGCAGCTCCTTGTATAGGGTATATGCGCGAGCGGGTCCTCGCCTCCTCTCTCGCTCGCTCGCGTTTACTTAATCGCCGAGCGACCGCGGGAGAGGACTCGGCGATCCCCCACCCTTTTTTTGCAGCTTTTTCTCGGAAATCGAGAAACGCGATTCCATTATTCCGAGCGGGACGCGGACCCGCCGTCCTCTTATTCAAAGTCAATGGGGGCGAATTAGTTGTTACGGGGATCCTTTTTGGAGACGGCTAGTTTACACGGCGATAGCGTTTCATTTCGGCGGGGCTTTGAGGTCCCTCTTTTCTATTTCGGTTTGATGAAGCTTTCGGGCGGCGTTGATTTAGCGAAGATCAAATTTTCGTTGAGAAGGACGTGTTCCAATTTGCAAAGGTCTGACGTGAATTACAGTATTAAGGTATTAACGTTGATGACTTGACTTTTCAATTACATGTCTTGGAAGAGATCGATTATGTGTATTATAGAGAGAACATTTTGTAATCGTGGGAAAGTTTGCCACACTGTAAATTTTTATAGGAAATCACGATAATTTCCGTAAGTTTTCAGAAGAATCCTACAGTGTGATTAACTAACCTAGGATTACGAGATTTTTCCCGTTATTTTTACAGAAAATCTTAAAATTATCCTACTCCTTATTCAAGACTCGATCGAACCAAAATCAAGTAGGGAATCCGTTAAAATTTAAAAAAAAAATGTCAAACTCACTTCAACTCTTTCGATCCCAGAAAATTTTCTATTTTTCTAGAAAATTTTTCATCTCCGCACACTTAACTGACGACGATCATGATCCATCGCTTGGAGGCTTAAAATTATCTTACTCCTTATTCAAGACTCGATCGAATCAAAATCAAGTAGTCCTTATTCAAGACTCGATCGAATCAAAATCAAGTAGGGAATCCGTTCAAATTTCGACAAAAAAATCCCAAACTCACTTCAACTCTTTCGATCCCAGAAAATTTTCTATTTTTCTAGAAAATTTTTCATCTCCGCACACTTAACT
>JAXIUT010000021.1:6323019-6334402 GCA_035586675.1 Eurytoma californica | reverse complement strand
ATCTGCCAATATGAGCTAACTACAAATGTACAGAACCACTACAGTAATCGTTCTTAATCCATTTTTCTCAGGTGTACAAATCCAAAATACAAAAACAAATTTTTTCAATTAATCAAGATATCAACTTCCGCATAATACACCGCAAATCGTAATAGTTATCTTGATTGCTGTTGCATCACCTATTAAGAAGCTGATTACACGCAGTAGCACGAGCTAATTTCATAATCGTTGCGAGGGTGCGACGTCGAATTCGTCACTCGGCATTTCGCCGGCCGGGCGGAAAATAAAAGGCTCGCGAGGCTTTTAAAAACTCGCCGTCGCGAAATCCTATATCGGGTGCAGCGTCGAATTTCGCGACGCGGTCTTCGGCTCTACCGCCGCTGATCGGCGGCCCTGTTTTGACACGACGAAATTTACAGGCGACGTCGGGGGGCCCCGAATTCCTCGTGCGGACTCCCCCGCGAGAAAACTGCTACTATTAGACGAAACAAGAGCTTGACTTTCGACTCCGGTCGCGCGGGCCCCGAAAACCGAGTGGTAGCGACGATTTGTTTCCTGACAGTACTGAATGTTAAACAACGTTAGAATTTTAATTTTGCAACGTTAGAATTTTAATTTTGCAACGTTAGAATTTTAATTTTGCAACGTTAGAATTTTAATTTTGCAACGTTCGAATTTTAATTTTGCAACGTTAGAATTTTAATTTTGCAACGTTAGAATTTTAATTTTGCAACGTTAGAATTTTAATTTTGCAACGTTCGAATTTTAATTTTGCAACGTTAGAATTTTAATTTTGCAACGTTAGAATTTTAATTTTGCAACGTTAAAATTTTAATTTTGCAACGTTAGAATTTTAATTTTGCAACGTTAGAAATGAAATTTGTTTTAACGTTGTAACAACGTTATAAAAAAGTTTAAAATTTCCGCAGTCTGTTATTTATTTATTTAATTATTTATTGTTAGTATCTCCAAAACGGCTACAGATAGAGCAAAGCAGAGCGATTTTGAGATCAAATGCCTAAACAAATATTAAGATTTGAAGCGATTTACATTTGCTGTAAGAAGTTTTTGGCCCCTTGAATTTATAATAAATAAACAAAAAAATAAACAAACAAACCCTCTAAAGTTGAATCAGTGAAATTTCACTTAAATAAGTAAATATTCACTTATTCTAAGACAAAAGTCTTCCACGTTGGAAGATATTTAACGTTAAATAAGTGACTATTCACTTATTTAAGTGAAATTTCACTTATTCAACTTTTTGAATAAAGTTTTATTAAGGTGTATCTAACGTTGCGAGGTTAAAATTCTAATGTTGTTTCAATGTTGTTTTAACGTTCAGTGCTGTCACGGTTTTCTCAGTGGATTAAGAAATTTGGATTATTTACTGAATTGACTGTAGAAGCGAAGGATTGGTAATTCTCTCGTTTTTCGAAAATTATATTTAATTTTCATTAAATGAAAATATCTTTATGTTTAATTAAATAAATAAAGATATTTTTTATTTTAAAATCGAAGTGGCGAAGATTACATTGATTATCAGTACGGTAAAATTGAAGTCAAGATAAGAACTGTATTTATAAATAAAGTAAGATAACAATTACCAAATTCTATAATCTTATAGATTATCGTCTATATATGAGAGTGATAACTTATTTTTGCTGTTTGCGCGAAATATTGTGTACCAATGAGATAACTTTGAAACTGATAGCATTCCGCTAAATACAAAAAGGAGGAAGATGTTGCGTTTTTGATTGAAATTTATTAAGTCAACTTTTTTAATTACAACAAATTTTTTAGTTTTATTATTGTACTTTTACACGCAGAGAATTTTGTAGAAAAAAATTGCTATTATGGATAGCACAGATGTAATCATTACAATCATTGTAATCAGTAATCATTAATCATGTAATCATTACAATAATTGCGACAACTTTTATCAAACGGTTTAAATGATGCTTGGTTAGTAAGTACACTAATTGAGAGTGATTTTTATGTCATTCTCTAGGAATGTCAAATTGATACTATATCATTTAATAAAATCCGATAATCAAATAATTTCCTAATTACAAGCTCTCTCAAAATTAAATTTTACCAATCAAAATTTTAATATCTAAGTAAGTTAACATTTATCCACACCAATTTATTCACTTCCTTAAAATAATTAAAAAATCTCCAAAATGTCCATTGCCCTGCTTCTCCGCGTAGCGCAACGCGACCCCTCACCACCACAACAAAATTAAAAGTCCCGAAAAGCGCGTCCATAAAAATTGCGATTCCGCAACAACCCGTAAAATTTACTGCCGCGCTCGGGCACCTACACGAAAAATCGTCTTTTCTGGGCATCGACGCGTGAGAAACGCTTATACACTCCGCAAAAGACCAATAAACGCCCGGCCCACGGGACGCCCGCGATCTTTATTTGCTTTCCTAGTACACTCGCGTGCAAGCAGCTTGACAAGTGCTCGTATTACGGTGGTTTCTCACTCTATTTTACTTTATTTTAGTCACTTCGGCTGGAAAAATTTACGAGCGGGGCAACGTTTAGCGGTCGCGTAAGGCCGGCCGGAGAGGGACCGATTTACGAGCGGACCCTTCGCGTGACTTTTTTTTTATTGGGGGTCCGAGCACGGGTGGGTGCCTCTCGAGTTTTCCGCGCTCTTTTCAGTTATAATGGGCTTCGGTGATTGAGAGCTGATGTGTTTTGAAGGGATCGAGGAAACAGTTCTTGATTTTCTTCGCTGAGTAATCGATTTAGAAGTTCGATGATTATTATATATTATTATTTTGAAAAACGAAATACCGAAATTGAATGAATCGAATTGGTTAATTTAGAAAACAGTTTTTAATAATTACTTTTTTGTATAAGAATAGTTAAGATTTTATTTTAGAAAGTCGCATGCAGATTCAATTGTCATTATCTGACTACACGCATAAACTTTTTCTTATTACTAATACAAAACTTCCTCTAGAAGGAAGAGAAGATGGAAAATCAAATTGAAAATATTAAATCTACATTATATCAATTTCTTATCAAAAGGCGTTGTTTAATAATCTTTAGATTAAAGTTTCTTGACTTATTGTTTACTTTCGTAAGACGTGAAATGTGGATTATTCAATATCCCTTTTTAATTCACATAATTTTTATGAAATAAACATAATATTCTTTCTACGTAATGTATAAGCTAGGTGCGAAGTGCTGATGAACTTCGACGATATTATCAGGCACTCTGGCACATTGTATACTTTATCGCTGATATTCAACACCGTAGGCGAGCGAGACGTCACTTCAGACGTGACTGCCCGATTTTTTCTTACGTTAGCAGGAGTGCCGGGGAGTCTCGAGATTCAGTCTTCAAGCAGTGCTGTACGCGCGAACACGTTGCTCCGTTAATTTTGAGCTGGGAAAATAAAAAAATCACGATAAAATGGAAATTTTCTGAGGCCAACGAGGACGCGCTTCGCTTTACCGTTAAAGCGAGAAACTTGTACACAAGGTGAAATTGATTTCGCAGTTTTCTTGCAGACAGGTATATAAAAAGGTGCGTAATGTCTTCATTTGTGTTATAACAAAATTACAAAGTAGAAGCACTCCAAAATAGAAACATTTTTAGTAAAACTGTTTTAAAAAATAAACGTGAAAATTATTTTTTAGGAGTGCTCTTAATAAATTAATCATCCAAGTAAATTCTACAACAAAAAACATTAAAATTAACATTAAATTTTACACTTTTAATATCGAGCAATAAAACTATTTTCTACTAAAAATATTTTCTTAAAATCCTTTCGCGTTAACGCTATTAATTATTTTACAATAAGATTAACCAAATTAAATGAAATTTTCGTTAAGCTACAAATTATACAATGGAAAGCACCAATCCGCACTTTTGGTTGACTCTGGAGGAAACATACAGAATACAGATACCTGTGTACGTGAAAAACCTATTGGAGATAATGGGCTACGGAAATCCAATTTCGTTTCAGCGAATCACAAAGTCCACGCTGTTAGACATCGAAAACTTCGTGAGAACAACAGTCAGTCTCCCGCAACCCATCGACGCTGACGAAAGGGATTACCTCGGCACCTTCTACACTTACGAAAGAGGCAGCTTCAAATTTACACCAGGCGACAAGGATTTGATCCTCGGATTGGCCGATCGCGTCCGAGAGTACTCGCAGGTGTTTAAGAAGCTTCTGAATTACTAATCAAAATGTAAGTGATCAATTGAATTAAGGAGCGTCTATCCTTAGGTGTCGTATCGTACAAAATTGCATTCTAAATTTTTTAATGTAATGTTAAGATCTAAAATTCGATTCACCGATCATAAGAAAATAATGATATATAAAAAAAATTTGAATTTCGAAAATTCGAAATGTGCTCTCCTTGATACAGCACCTAGAATGATTAACCATCTTTAAATAACAAATTTTCAAGAAAAAAAAATTTCTTCAAGTTACATAAATAAAATAATTTATTTAATAGGGGATCTAAGGCTATTCCACTTCACGATCATAAATTTTGGAATCAGTTGGAGACTGTCAGTAAAGTGAAGATTCCTCATGAGCTGAAAGTTGCTTTAAGTCTTGCTAAATACGATTCATATATTCCCTTTACTTTGATTAAGGAGGAGACTTTTAAAAAAATAGAGGATTTTTTAAGAAGTATATGTTCTTCGCCGTCCTTGGCTTCGTTGAATCGGGATGGTATTAAGGAAATATATGGGGCGTTTTATATAAATAAACCAAGTACTTACACACTCGCACCTGGTTTTAAAGATTTCATTTTCTATTTAGTTGAAATAGCTAAGAAGCATAGTGATCAATTTTTAGATACTTACAAGATTTGAATGGAAAAATAATGGTGTCCTCCCACGCGGTACTAAAAATTTAATTTTAAATTATTTAAATGAAGTTAATGAGCATCATGATAAACTTTTAGTAAATTAAATGTACGAATGGAAAAATGTATAATGAAATTCAAATAAATTTTTTTAATTTGTCTTACAACTTTGTACTGTTTATTGTCATATCCTTATACTTTATACTTTTTTTAATCTAACGATTAAAGAATATTAAAGATTGTTATCGTACTAAAGTAAATTAACTTGATTAAACCAATATTAAACTGATATTTCTAATAAAAATAATATCACATTTAAGATGATTAAAATAACATCATTTGAACATAAACAAATTTTACTATTTGAATTCTCGAATTGCAACTATTATTGTTACCAAAAGGGCGTCTGTGCGCTTGCGCGCGGGATCCTCAGTAGTGGACAGATGACAGGGCGCTCGATGGGCTTTTATTTGCTCACAAAATAAATAACGCGCGATCTATTCTTCCTCTCGTCGCCCTGCAGGATCGCTGCGCGAGCAGTAGTCAGTACCCGAGGTGAAGGCGCTAGCGACTGACCGAGTGAAGCTGCGAAACACGCGTCAGTGCCCGATATTCATGGAATAAAAGTGCGCCGATTATTGAAAGATCGACGAAGAGCAAAGACGTTGCACTAGCAGAAATAGAAACTACGCCCGCAATCAGCAATCACCCGGCGGCAGTCGGGAGACCGGGAGATCGATTGTCACTTGCCTGTTTGGTGCGCCTACTGCAACGACGGTAAGGATTTTTTGCTCGGGATATAGAAGCGCGAGTGACTAAACCAGAGATCGGTAAACAGCTAGTATCAGTACTTATGGTTTTTTTTAGAAACAATTATTAATATTTTCACGATGTTGCACCTCGCTGCTCAAAATCTTTCTTGAGACAATCGTGGATCTTTGTATTATTTTATTACATAAATTTCGGCAATGCTTTGTTGTGGAAAAATAAATGATGCACTAAACGTCATATACGAAATAAAGATATATATATGTATATATTTATATATACATATACACATTACACAGATAGTAAAGAAATCTGGTCATCATAAACTTCTGATGTCGTTTCAGAGGTTCACGAAGTCTACAGTCTGGACTACTCTGACGGGCATCCATATCTTCGTGAGTTCAGCAGCGCACTTCCATTGATTGTAAATATTCAGAGGCCTGACAATCGATTGTAAAAGGGATAATATACTAAAATGACTCCTGCGAATAGGTCCTTGGATTCCGTTAAAAAAGCACTTGCAGGTGTTCAAAAGGCATCTGAATTACTAAAAAATGTGAGTGAATATATAAAGTTGTTTAAATTGCATTAATATCTGGTTATTATAAAATAAAATTAAAAAAAATTAATTTCTTGTAAATGTAATGAAAATAATGATTTCAACAGGGCATCTGGGAATGTGACGATTACAAATATGTCATTTTGGGATACTTTGGAGAGTCTGCAATATGGAAATTCCCCGCCATTTAAAATTGCTTTTGTGTCTTACTGGATATCATAGTATTAATACGTTCATACTGATTACAGATGACAGTTTTAAAAAAATAGAGCAGTTTTTAAGATCTAAGGAATTTATAGACAGCCTTATTTTACATCCAGAATCGATTTATCGACAAATTTATGAATTAGACCGAGGATTAGATTTTAAAAATCCAACAAAATTTTTACTCGCACCAGGTTCTAAGGAATTTATTTTAAAACTAGTTAAAATAGCTAAGGAAAACTACAATTGCTTTGTTGGTTTAAAATCATAGGTTCTGTTATCCTGTATACTAGTAAGTATTATGTATAAAAATTGTACTCTGCATTAAGCGACTCAAATAAATTTGTTAATTTTATATCTTACCTTTCCGTACGCTGTCAATTTCTTTAACTAGAAAAATATATCAATTCATTTAAGGACACGCATTAGATGTAAGTGGTGGGAAGCTTAATTTGATTAAATCATCATTAAATTAATAAATATAAGACAACTACTAATAAAAATATTTATACATAATGTTTAAAAATAAACCTGTGATGCTTATAATTTTTTTTATTTTTACAAAACTAATATATATTTCCACTAACGCGTTGTCTTTGTTGCCTGATTTTAAGGAGTCAGGCTTATCCCCTGAGGGTAAACATTGGGTTAATTTTTTACGAAAAATTGTCGAGTACACAAGAGCTATGAGTTTGCGGCGATAAGGAAAAACGGACTTTCGATAAGGGAGAGAAATAGGTGTGGAAAAGGAGAATCGCCTAGGTGTGCATTAAGCCTCGAGTTGCCTACTCTCTTCTCCTTTCACTTGCTAAAACATTAATTTGCATTGCGTAATTGGATGAAATCGATCAGTATCATTCAAGTAAATTTTTGACAATATCTGCACATAAAAAATTTAAGGCGCATAATTACATTTTTTCCAATTACCTGCTCATTTTTCCTAAATACAATCAATTGCTGCTTATAATCCAGACCGCATTACCTAGTCAAAGCAAATAAAAGATCTACAAAGGTTAGATCCACCGCTTTGTATCCGGTCACCCGACTATCATCTTTTCCTCTCCTTCACTCCTCCCGCGTTAATTAGACTCTCCGCGTGCATTTAAGAGCCCGGCGTTACGTAATTCTCTCGGCCGGCGATAAGCCGCGGAAATAGGCGATTTTCGATGAATGAACAGTGGTGATAACGCGGCCGCGCGGACAGCTGTATGGTTTACGGCACTTTTATGGCGCGTAGTCGCGCGCCACTTTTCTCCCATCCTTCCGCCGTTGAATGGCCGAATTGTCGAGAAAAAATTATCGGACCACCACAAATATTGACCGATCAGCGGACGAAAGGGGAGGAAGATCCGAATCGCCAGCGGGACAAAGGATTATCCGATTGATCGCCGACGCCGCTGGTGTCCGGGAGAGCAAAGCCGTTCGTTTATCTTTTCTCGAGTTTTATTTATTTTTCGCGTAAAAGATTAATTAAACTGTAGTGTTTCATTTTAATTTATTTTTCGTAAAACGATAGATTTAACGGTCCGTAAGTCCGAGTCTTCATTGAAACTATATTTAATCGTCTTTAATCAAAAGAGAAATACTGTAGAAAATTTAGTTCATATCTGATATCGCGCAAAGAGTGTAATAAGAATTGTATTGATTTTTGCGCGAAGAAAAAAATACATTCAACGATATTAAGTACCGCGCAAAAATGTCATTTCAAAACAAATCCAACGAAAACAGCTCATTTCACGAGATTCAAAAGAGCTTTTTTTCGCGGTAAATTCTAATAGTCTACTTATCAATGCAAAAAACTTTTCATCTTTAATGAAAGAAAAAAAAACTTTGATTTTTTACATTGGAAACGATGATTGAATGCATATTACGTGAGAATTTGACATACCTAAACACAGTAAAAAAATTCAAATCCAAGATCTCCCAATGAAGCAGCGATCCTCAAACATCCCGCTGATACGTGCACCATGTAATCTCCAAACATCCCACCTGAGTAGTGTCTCAGGTGTAGCAACACCCGTGCGAGTGACTCTTGCCCGTCTACCGGACGAAAAGTCAGCGCGCACAAAAAAAAAAGGAACCGAGTCGCAAACATCCGAGGACTTCGGAGACGTTCCCACGGGCGACCCCGAAAGGATTCAGTGATAAGGCGAAGCGCCGCGACGTGTACGGGCGCGGAAGTCGGTCCAGACACAGAGGGAACGACTCGACCCGGTCCCTGGCGCTTTATTGCGCGCAATAAAAGATCCTCGCGTTTCCGGTGTAAGTAACGAGCTCGTCGTCGACGACCGCTCCGCTGACCCGATTTCCACCTTTCTTCTCTAGCCTACTCGGATGCATATTGATTTGCAGATTATCGAAGTGATAATTCAAATTTTTTATCGTAATTCAATTATTTTCAGGACTCGTCCGTTGATTAATTTTTAAAAATGTCATCGTGTTTAGGAGATAAAAAAGGAAGGAATGGAATCTTCGCATCTTTTATGAGTAGTATTCTGTTATTTTTTTTTATTTTTTCAAATAATTGAAAAGTAATAAAGCAAAAGTAGAATTTTGCTTTTTAATTTTTTTTTTCAAAATAATGGATACAATAACATCTAGAATGGCGACACAAGTTAAAGATGCAGTTCTAGTTGGTAATATAGTGGATGGACGAGCAAAAAAAAATAACAAAGGCATTATTGTTCTGCATTTTTACAAGTATTTCTTTATTTTTTCAACTTAACATACTAGCATCTTCGTTCATTAATACAATAATAATAATGATGATATAATAATATTAACTGATAATAATGTGCGTCTGCGCGTTTCAGGTAAATAAATATATCTAAGTACAAAAGCTGCGCGCTCGAAATCGCATGGTCGTACATGATAACAAGAAGAAGAAAACCTGCCACGAGGACATCTTTGCACGGATCCTCTATTACGTATAATAATATAATATGTATTTAAAAAAGGCATTCGCTCTGCGACATAAAAATCTCGTATAGAGTCTATACACCAGACTCGCTCTTTATTCTCTTTATACACAGCTGAACTTCGATTGGCGAGAAGATTAAGCGGCTGAATCGACTGATCGGTAAAAAAGGAGTATCGGTATGGGCTTGCGCAGACTCGAGGGGAGGAACCAACAAAACAATGTGTTTAAAGCGTACGGAAATAATGTAAAATACATATTATACTTTTTTTTTAAAATTTAGTAAATTAAACGTCATATCCTAACTACAAAGAAAGTGTATTAAAAAAATCGAATAAAAATTCACTAGTTCTTAAATCGCGTACCCCCAGAAGCAGCAAAAAGGGTAAACGACAGTCCCAAAAAAAGGAATAGCAGACTAAGATAAACGCGCGCACGGGACCGCGTCGAAATGCGAGCGCCGCGCGCCCGTAACAAAAGAGCGGGGGTTTATTTGAAAGGTTCGATCGGCTCGCCTCGACGTGGGCACACAAACGTCGCGCGCGTTTACGCGCCGCTAGATCGGCTCCTCCCTCCTCGCGCGCGCCAAGCAAAGTAGAGAGTGAGGTTTGTTTGGCCTGGAAATCTCCGGCCGGCTGTCATGGAATGATGTCATGGAGTCTCGTGTTATTGCGCCGCCGTCCGTCTCCCTCGGTATATGCACGTACACGCGCGCAGCCGAGGCTCCGCTGCTTTTTTTTCGACCCTTTTTTTTTCGTTTTACTTGGTTTTTTTTTTGGGTATATTACGTACTTTACGCGCTATGCGGTATATTACGCTAGTTTTTCTCTCGTTCGAGTCGGACTAAAGAAGTTTATAAGTAAGAAGTAAATAGTTCCTGCTACTCTGCTTAGGCTTACGTATGCTAATTAATCACTGTAATTAAAGGGTATTTTAATTACATCTGTATTTGGCTAATTTGACGCAATTGTTATGTAACTTAAACTTGCGTCGGTATTTTACGTATCTCTCAATATACCTTAAACTCACGTACATTCGTAATCTCGCAATAACGTACACTCCTTCGATAGTTTATTTAAATATTTATATATACTCTAAAAAAAAGTCATTTATAATAATAAAAAAAAATTAATTTCTTATATCTCATTTTTTACAGCAAAAGAAAACAAATATCTTAAAATTACAAAACGGAGCAGTAAAAGTGAATCGGTACATTCGTATAACCGCCGCGAGAACAGTGCCACTGTCGATACAGCCTGTAAACGATTGCACTCGCAAAAAGTGAAATGTCAAGTGTGCAGCGTATACTATTGTCATGTTGGCGTTTTTCCATATAGCTTCTCCGTTGAAAGCTCGCTAATATAGCGAAATCGCGCGAACGCGGAAGCGTCGCGTCGAAAATTGCGCGGCGCATCCGCGTGAAAAGCTACATCCCAAAGAATTGGACTACCTCGCGTGCTAAATAAAAAAAAAAAAAATCATCCTCGCTTCGTTGGTCGTCGACACCGGCACTGGACCGTCGGACCCCGCCGGTTCAACTTACGCTCAGTCGACGATACGGTACGGTACAGCGAGGCGGTTCAGAGGTAGTTGGCCCAGCTGTCGATGCTGGGCACGAACTGCCGGTACTGGGCGTAGGCCATGTGGGGGTGGCTGGCCACCTGGCCGACCGAGTGGTGAGCGTGGTGGTGCTGGGATATGTATTGCATCGGCGGGAGCGCCGGCAGGGGAGGCTGCAGCTCGTGATACCTCATCATATCCTCGCGACTGCGCTGCTGCTGAATCTGTTGCTGCTGCTGCTGTTGCTGTTGCTGCTGTTGCTGCTCGTCCCAGCTGTTCGAGTCCGTTGAAGACACTGCCTGCTGGTCCAGGTTGTTGTAGTGGCGCTTGCCTAGCCGGTCCACGCACTCCTCGTCGAATCTGTTGCGAACAACGCGTTTTTATGTTTAGTAGACTTGCATTTATCTACAATTCGATTTCATAAGATTGAACGCTAAATCGTCATCTCTAAGAAAAACAATAGTATATTACGTACCTGGCCCTGTATAATAAGAAATGTCTCAGATCACATGTAATTGTCGGCCGAGGCGAAGCC
>JAXIUT010000021.1:6310503-6322919 GCA_035586675.1 Eurytoma californica | reverse complement strand
TCGCCTCGATCGACAATTACATGTGATCTGAGACATTTCTTATTATACAGGGCCAGGTACGTAATATACTATTTCTCCTAAATTATTATTAAATTAATTTTTATTTGGAAAACAGTTGAAATCGAAAACAAAAACGATTTATAAAATTTGTATAAATACTAAAAACTTTTAATATAAACTAAAACGTTACTTTCCAATCAATTTTATGACAATTTAGAAAATTTTTCGTAAAATTGCTTTGGAAATACTATTAACAATATTTTCTTTAAAAATTTCAGTTAAAGGCATTACATTTTTAATTTATTTATACAATGCCAATTAATTAAGAAACTTTAACTTAAACATAAATTATTAAATTTTGAAAAAATTGAATTAACCGTGGAAATTGGTGCCTTTGAATTTTTCAGCTGTCAATCTGTCAAAATTTTCGGCAACTACCGCGTTCATCCAGTCTACCCACTGTCCTACCCTACCGCATCTCATAAACTTAGTGTCAATTTTCGCCGCACTATTCTTCGAGAATGGTTCAATAATTTCTTCGTTGTTTACCGCCGGATTTTCCCTCATCCTTTCGAAACTTAAATGATGTGCTAGCACTTGTACTTCGTCGTCTCTAATTTTTTTACCCAGGAATTCGGCGGTTTTCATTATGACTGATGGCAGATTCTATGCATAAAATTGATATATACATTAATAAGCCTTCAAATTTTACTAAAAAATAGTATTATTTTCACGCAATTATGCACTTACAGCTTTCATTTCTTCGAATTCAATTATAAGTATATTCTTGCGCCTGATAATTTCATTCCGGTAAGACACAGCGTGGTCCCAAAAAGGCCCATATGACACTGTTTAACATAAAAAAAAATGTTATTAATTACCTACATTGATTTAAAATACACACTGTTGATAAGGTGTCTATTATATTAACACTTTCACATTAATCATATATGACAAGTAAAAACTGTAAGAAACACATATTCTTGTCCTTGACAAAAATTCAACCGAAATTAAATCCAAATTTTTACATTCATAGCAACAATGAACTTAATAAAAATATGAAATAATCTCAAATCCAAATCAATAAATTAACAATAAATATAAAGCACTATAACCTTTGCCACCCTTAAAGAGGGCGCAAAACTCCTCAAAAGTAATTTTGTCAAACAGCTGACGTCGGCATTGACAGAAGTACGAGATGCAGGTATCCTTGGGATTCCTCGTTACGTAGATGATTTTCGGTTCGCGCACTCCATTGCGGATCTCCTCGGGTAATAGTGAAAAGGGCAAGTGAGTCTTGATATGCCGGGGATTTTGCAATCTGTCAACGAAACCAACGCTGTCAATTAATTCTTCTCTAAACTTCATCATACTCCCAGTCGGTGAACCATCTGTAGTAGAAAACCGGTAACATATAGCCGACGCTCTGCAAAAAATTAAAGAATTTTACTCCCTAGATCTCTAGAAAAACGATTTAGTTAGATTTTATAACGCTCTGTATCACACAAAATGTAAATATTTGTGAAAAGTAGACTAAAAGTACTATTATGGAATAACTTACTCTAAAAATGGAAATCTGATCGAGAGGAGTTTTTTTGCCCCATGATAGTCCATATCGTTAGCTATGCACCAGACCATTTCCTGTACCCATGTAGTACCTGTTGAACAACACAAATTATAATAAATTAATTAATTTCCCACATATTTCTTGTCGAATTTTTGGATATTACTCACCTGTTTTTGGAAAGCTGCATACCCAAATATCTTGGTCTCGAACATCAAAATTTTCTATGGAGTTAGCGATCTCATTGTAACGATCTGGTAAACAATATCCTTTTACATCGATGTACCCTTTGCGATATGCATTAGTTAATTTTTCCCTCATAATCTTGTCCAGGTCATAAATTTCACTCATTTTTGTTTAAATTTGAATAACAATTTCAAAAATTAATGTTAAGCTGTATAAACGGTATTGAACTTGTTGGCAAAGCGCCTGAAACTATAACCGCCTATCCGAGAGCAAAGGACGTACTGCGAGTCAATAACCGCAAATTTAAACCATATTCCTTAGAATTATAAATACAAAAACAAGCCATACGTGGAATATAAATGATATACATATATATCTCAGCGTCACAATATTCAGTTTCTGTAAAGCCGATGTACTAATTATTAAAACACATTTTCTTTATTTTATATTTATTTAATAAATTTTAATGATATCATCTTTAACAAAGCAAATAATTTATAGTTTAATTTTCAGGCAATTTATATATGATTACAACATATACTTTAGTAAATTATGTTGTCTTATTTTTCCTTTGTTTAAAGGAGAATATCTAGTTATCGTCTTAGTGGGAGGAAAAACATTATAACTCGAAAGAATTTGTCATTTAGCTTTGTATTGTATCGATATTGCTTCATGTACAGATTTTTTACTGTTTAACCCTTAAAGGTCACCCAGAGTCATAGTGACCTCACGAAAAATTGAAGGAAAATTAAAAAAAATTAACCTTTTTTTAATTTTTAAGCTATAAGTTTAGTAAGATCCCAATATCTCTTTTATCGCATTATATGGAAGTGTGTCCTTTAAGGGTTAAAAAACATAGCCATGCGGGTAACAAAGATTATTAGAACTAATTAAACAAAAAATAATACTTTGAGTGATTTTTAGCGATGTAAAAATTATATAATATCAACAATCATTATTATGATTCTTTATTCCAGTCTAACCATACGTTATTCTTTGATTTAAGTATTATTATTTTTTCTAATACATATCATTAAATAGTACTGACTCAAATACAAAGAAGCATCTTTTAAAAAAAAATTAAATATTACATGCAATGAAAAGTATAAAAGTATACTGGTAACAGTTTGGTAACTCTGTAGAAACATATTTACATCTCCTATAGATAAAGTAATAAATATGTTCGTAAATACTTTGAATTTTGTAAATCTCTTTTTTATTAATATTCGTTGAATTATTTTAGTTACTAACTGGGATCATGAGGTAATACATTTCCATTATTCGATTAATGTTGCAACAATAACGTTCTAACGTGGTTTGTAAAAATTACAAAATGAATAGTAATTTCAACATTTTACGTTCCCACCACGGCAAATATTCGAATTCAAATTTAAATTAGTAAACAATTATGAATTTTCATACATCCCCAAAGTTATTAAATAGCCGTCTAACTGCCCCGAATCCTCTACACGAAATAGAAATATAAGCACGAGCCAATGATTGGATTGTTAATCATTAGCCAATCGATTGGTCGACATAAAAAGACACTAATAGATAGACGAATCTGGTGCGAGTAAGCGCGGTGAGGTAAGCCTTTTATTTATCGGAGATGGAGTCGAGAACGGCTCCGAGCTCCTTGATCTGGTCGCGGTTGGCGTGCATGAATGCCTTGGCAGTCCACATCATCTCCGCCAAGACCGCGTCGTTCTTCTCGTCCATGGCTACCTCCGCCGTCAGCTGCGGGTTGAAGCGATAGTACGGCACGCCGATCATCGAGCACCAGGTGCGAGCCCGGTCTACCACTCGACCGTCACTAGCCGTCGCCTGGTCCACCACTAGCGTTGCCAGTGCCGATATGCCCATCGCTTTTTGTGAAAATTACGATATTAGTTTTCTTCACATTTTTTTTTTAATTTGGTGCATAGCGTGCTGTATGTTTTACTGCATTAAATCATGAAGAGTATCTTCAATATGGTGATGTGAATGGCGCTCAAATGAGACAAACAACGGATGATTTGTGAAAGGGTAACAAACAAAATTGTTAAATAAAGTAATTTTAAATTTCAAAAAAATGAGCGTAACTTCGTACTCACCTATCTTGGCAGTATCGAAGATACCCTCCGGCCTGTAAACGTCGACATTTTGCAGCATCGACATAGGTATCAAACCAGTACCGATGGATACAACCAGCGATAACGCGTGAGCCTCGTCGGCTTTCTCGACGGCTTCGAGGGCCAGGTTGTATTCGTGTATCTCGGTCATGGCATCTAGGGTGGGATTGTTGGCGATGAGGCCACCGTCCAGGAATCGCCCAAAGGCGCGGAAGTACGAGGGCGCGGCTCCGGTCGCTCGGGCCGCTTTCCACATTAATTGCTCGCTCGGTGGCAGTGTCTCTTTGAATTTGTCGCTCGTTGGTATGTTGAGAATCTCGCTCGGCGAGTCGTAGTTGCGGAACAAGTGAAGATCCACCGGTTTGCGGTCCGCTAGTACGCCAGTGATCATGATCTTTGGATGACGGATATCCGTCATCATCGTCGATTCACCTAGGCACTCCTTCAGTGCGTTTTCCAAAGGCTCACTTCCGTACGGTCGCTTGCCCACGAACGCGTTGTCTTTTATCCGGAAGTATAACGCCTGGCACTCCTTTAGGCTCTTCCCTGCTGCCAATCCCAATGCCAAGATGCCGCCTAAAATTGGTAAAAATTACATTGTCACTTTCATATTTTCGCAATTACAATTGGTATTACATTATATTTCCTTAAAACAGTCTAACGCATAAAAGAACAAAAACAAAAATAAAGTGCAAAGTACACAACTGCACTGTAACATTATAAAAACAATAAAAGTGTCGAGTCGTCCACCTGTGGAAGTTCCTGCAATCCAGTCGAAGCAGCTGGTGACGGGTTTCTGCAGAACGGCCTGGATTTCCAGCAACGTCTGGACGAGCACAAGACCGCGTATGCCGCCGCCGTCGAGGCACAGTAGACGTCCTCCCTTGCCGCGCCTGCGCTTCTTCGAGGCAAGTCGCTCCATGCTCGAGACGTAGAGCATCTGGTCGAGGACAGTACGGGGTACCGCCGTGGGTGGCTCCGGCGGAGCCACGCCGTCGAACGACTCGCCGTTCTTGCAGCCGATGTCGCAGTCCTTCATGCCCGGCGGGCAGCGCTCCGCGCCCACTGCGTGCAAGATGTACAGGATTTTCTGGCCGTCATTCGTGTCCTTGTTCACCAGGTGACGCGGGGACTGGGACTTGAAGTTCCGGGCGTTTAAATCCGCCCCGAAGGCTATCAGCAGCTGCACTATCGACGGTGTCGACTGAGGAAAAATTTCGATATGTTAGAATAGCGTGAGAAATTCGTAAACTTTATCGAATTTTTTTGTTTGAAATTTATACTTTATAAAGTTTTTGTGATTAACATTTATGTTTTTTTGTGTAATGATATTTTCACACGGCTGTTACACAATTGTCGAATTGTAAAACTTTTTATTCAATTGCACTTAAAGTTTACTTTTAATGCTGCTTATTTTACCAACGACTCATACTTATTGATTAATAAAGTTCGCAGACTTATTTCTTTGTGTTATTAAATTATTCACTTAACATACAAGATATAAACCTTTCAATAATAAAAAAAAAGGATTAAAAATTCAATGTACCTGTGATACTGCTACATGCAATGGTGTATTTCCTTCTTTGTCAACAATATTTATGTTAGCCATGTGACTTAACAGGGAAGCAACACATTCAAGTCTTTTCCGCATTACCATAATGTGAAGAGCTGTTCTACCATCAAAATTTAATGCATCTATATCACAGTTTCTTTCTATAAGCGTATTCATTACTTCTCTGCTGCAAGACCAGTGAAGAGGAGTACCACCAAATTTCATATCGTCTGGTTTCAGACTGTTTGGTTGATTGTGCAAAAAATCTCCAATATAGCCTGGAGTGGTTACAGAACCTTTAAGAAAAGAAATTGTTTGTTAATAATTGTAGAGAGAGAAATCAGCACTATGTATCAGTACATGCTTAAAAATATTACCTTGAGATGCAGATATATTAACATCTGCCCCAATTAATAGAAGAGCTTTGACACACTCTGGCTTATCATTAAGACAAGCAATGTGCATTGGTGTGTAGCCTTCACTGTTACGACTGTTTAAAGTATTTGGAAGATCAGATCCAAGAGCAGTAATTATTTCTTTGGTTGAATTAGCAGCATAATGGTAAACTGTATTAGCCTTGAAATCTAGATGCTCCAATGAACTTTTGGCTGAAATTAACATCTGCACTATACGCAGATTGCATGTTTGAACTGCAATTTGTAATGGCGAAGCTCCAGTGGTTAAATCTCCAGTGTTTAATAAGCTATTAACTATATCATGATTAAAAGCATCGTACAATAATAAATGAGCGCAGATGTGTGCTAAATTCCAAGTAGGATGTTCCACTATTGTATCGCACAGCTTTTGCAATTTATGGACATTTGTCAACTAAAATGAAAATTAATATTCAGCAACTGTTTTTATTAAAAAATATATCGATTTAAAAATTTTTAATCTTACTTCACGACATATATCAATCAGTATTGGTACTGTATCTTTGTAAATTAAAAATCTAGCTTTAGCATCATCAAGAACATCAGAGCGGAAAAGACTGAAAAATAAAATAAAATAAATAATGAAATAGTGTAACACTGTCAGAATCGAATTACTTAAATGATAAGACATTAAGATAATTATCAAATACCTGTAGCCTTGGTGTAAAGTTTCGGTACAAGGCCTGTGCAAAACTATCTCGAATTTCTCCTTTTCCGGATTGGTAGGACTATAAAGAACAATCCCATCCTCCCTGCAGTAGATGTGCCTCTTGTGATATTCGTTAGTCTTGACTTCTTGCACCTGATTGGAAGGTGCCTCAGGGAACAGAGAAATGTTGCGAAGCACAGAACTGGCTATATTCCCTAGCCAAGCCATCTTTCCCAAAAATCAGCCACTACTGGCAGACTGGCTCTCAACAAACAGCAAACAAGTCACCTCCGGGCCTTAAACGCCTAAAAAAAGAAATGACATGTAAACTCCTCTCGACGAAACACGCAGATGAAGAGCAACGAAACGCGAGAAGCACGTGGTAAAGTTACTCGCTCGTGTCAGCTCCGCAATTGTAATTGAAAAGCGAGTCGCGCAGTCGCGAGCTCGTCGATAAGCAATCAACTCACCGCGGGTGTAAAGTTCACGAGATAAGGCCGCGCGCGCAGGTTATGCGAGCCGCGACGTACGCCGCCCGCGCAGCCGATGACAGTCCGCGTCAGCGCCGAGACTCATCGTCGCCACTCCCGCAGCATGCAGATGAAAAACGCACGAGAACGCGTTATTTACTATAACTCGGGCGGTAGCCGCGCAAGGATGAAATTCGTCCTTGAGCGGACGACGTCCGACGCGCACGTGAGCAATGAGCATCCTCCAATCGACTTTGCGTCACGTGATCTGCTTCAGTCTGCTAGACATGCCAGTCAGTAGTGCTTATTGGCCCATTATAGCTGCAAAAAGGTTGATGAATCGACATCTTTTTTTTATGAAGGTTGACGAGCTTAGTAGGCATTAAATTTGCAGTAGGTAGTTAAGTTCGTTAGAGGTGCTCTTGCGGCGTGATTTCCTTGAAATTAAAGTTTGTTGACGAGTACTTTTTAATTGTTTAAAACATTTTTTTTTGAGACTCTGATTCGGTTTTGTACAATCTGACTTAAAATGCAAGTGTTTATTTTATTTTTGTCTAAAAGTACTCGAAAGTACTTCAAGGTATTTGTCAAAAAGGGAGTTGAAATGGAAATTTAAATAATGTTATACACTTTTGAATATTTTTAAACAAAATCTACTATTTTTTTCTTTCAATTTTTTTATTTCATCTTTCTCTTAAAACTTTGTCAATTATCATTGTTTTTTATCGCTCTAATGAATTAAACTCTACACATAAGTAACAAAGATTTTGTAGTCACTTTAAAAAAAAAAATTACAACTTTATTATATGTATATCTTTAATGATTACTTATGCAAGCATAAGTCATAATGAGTACAGTTACTTACTGGATGACTCAAAGATGAATTTCATAATAATAACTAAAGTAATTTAAAGCTATAAAACAGCTATAATTAATTGCAGCATATAATAGTACGAACAAAAAAGACTTAACTTAATTCTCTTTAACTCTATTATCATTTATTATAATCTATTAAATACCTAATAGGCACACAATCTTTCAGTGACTAATAACAAGAGTAACAGCCGATTTACGCAACGGGAAGAAGTCGAGCGATAAAACTCTTATCACAGCGCGCGAAAAAAAAATAACAATGGAGCTGCGCGCAACAAAGACGCCGTGGTAGCCGCGGATTCAAATTTAGCGCCGCTGAGGCTAGCAGACCCTTGGCAACTGCACTGGGGTCGCGCGCGGCTCGAGTCGCGCTGTGCTGTGCGTGCCCATTTTTCGTCGACGTCGCGCAGTCAGCCGTTCGGTTCGACCGCAGTGCTCCCCCCGGAGACGTCGACGCGCACCCGAGCAGCCGCCCCCCGACCGCCTCCAGCACCTCTCGGGACCGATCGATCTGCTGCGAGGGCAGCCGAATCCTCGCGCACGATGGAGCGCCGCTGGCGCGGGTGCTGGGAGCATCCAGGGCGCGACCGCGGCTCGCCGTTCAGGTAAACCGCCAGGAGCGTCGCGATGCCCAGGAACTTCCCACCTCCGCTCCGGTACGTTTGTGGCGACGTCGCGATACCGCAGTAGTAAGTTACGACCTTATGATGCACTAGCATCCTGAGAGAGTGGAGTGTGGAGCTCTTTGTTGTCGAGGCTGGATTCTGAGCACCGCACACAGGTGGAGCAAGAGGATGAGGGGCCACGAGGAGTGAGTTTTCGCTGGAGTTGCCAGAGTGCAGGTTGTTAGATTGAGGAGTTAGCAAGAGAAGCAGCTGTCAAGATGTCCGGAGGAGAGAGGAAGAAGAGGGCTGGAGACAGAGGTCAGGGTTGGGAGGAGGCCGGAGCCGAGTTTTATCAGGAGAGCTATCCCGCAGCTGCCATAGAAGCTGATCTGCAGCAAGTGCTGCAGAGAGATCCTTCGCATATAGCAACACTGTTGCCTAGCAAGAAATCACGAGTTGGTGAGTTAGAGAGGGCTTTTTTAAAAATAATTTAATTAACTTATCTTATTTCTTTTTTCATTTGTTCGGTATTCCATGAAAATCTAATTGTGAATCATAGGCTTATAAGAAGATTAGCTTATCATTCTACAAAAAAAGGCTATTTAACTTTTTTATAATCTTGAGGTTCTCTATAGTCAACTCTTTAAATACACGTAAATGATTATGTTGTAAGTGATTAAAAAAATAATAATAAATTATAAAGTGTTCTAATGAAATAGATAACTAACTTACTAAGAATTGATTTTCTTAGAAATAACTAAGTAGAAATGATTTTTTACATTATTTAAAATACTAACTTTTTACATAATTTAATGTTTTAAATGTATATGCTATACAGATTTTATTTTGACTTATCCATTTATTTATTTATAGCTACGACTACAAAAAGAGTAAGACATGAACCTCGCACTACTTTAAGAAGACGCACAAGTACTCGTTCAAGGTGTGCAACGAGTACAGCTAGACGTATGTCGACAAATGTTCAAGACGCAGCTGTTTCCATGTTACCTGATCTCTCAGAAAATCTGTCCAATGAGGAACGTACTTGGGAAGAAATTATGCAAATTAAAGCGATGCCCATTTGTATGTCACAAAAACTTCAATTAAAAAGACAATTACAGGTAACACTATAACATTTCTTGATCTTTTTAAATTAATAAAAAATGTCGAAAATAAATTCAGAAATTCTATAACTTGTTTTTTTTTCAGAGTGCAACAAAACTTCGATTGCAAGGTTTTGATCAACTGAAATGGCAGCGCAGAAAAGCATGGCAGACCTTCAGCATAAGAGTAAAGGAAGCTTATTCAAAAATGGAGCTGTGGAGCACAAGTTTGAAACGAATTGGCGGCAACTTTGGCATGGGCATAGTCGCTTTTTTCCTTTTCATCAAGTGGATCCTCTTCCTCAATATCATCATATTTGCTTTTATTGCTGTCTTCCTCATTCTGCCCAATACTTTGTTGGACATACCTAAAGACGAGGGTTGCATCCCAATAAACAATAGCACGGCAGTGATGTGTTGCCCCGAACTTTATTGGAACAAAACTCAGAGTATGAATAGCTTTGAAGACTTATTTAAAAACGGAAATCTCTTTGAGTTCAGCCTTCTTTTCTACGGAGCTTATTCGTCGGCAACGTACTACAGCGAGGAAAAAGGATTATATTACAACCTGCCACTGGCCTATATAACTATTATGCTATCAGTGTTCGCGTTAAGTCTCGTTGCTCTAGTGAGTTCAGCGACTAAAGGATTTCGCGAGAGAGTCGTTGAGAACGAGGGACAATTTTATAGATACTGTAACTTGGTATTCGGAGGCTGGGATTACTGTATCAATAATGGGAAAGCTTCCGAGGTCAAGCACAAGGCTTTGTATAACGAGATAAAGGTAATGATAAGAATATTTAAAATTTTTTTACATTTCCTTTGCAATGGTTATAATGATAAAGTAGTAAAATACATCCATAACTTACATATCTTTATTTACTATTTTAAATATATTGACTAATTCAAAATTAAGACTAGAAACTAAAAAAAAATACGAGAAGAATAGAAAGTTATGTATTTATTTTAATGTGACCCGAAAGAAAAGCGCAAGAATTACATTTAATGAACAATTCTCGACTAATTACTGCATTCATTAAGAGTAAGTAAGCGATTACGTCTTGTTGTGCTACATTAAATGAACTACTTGATACAATTAAGTGCAGACTTCTTCGCTTTACTCCATCTGATTAAATTGTTGTTCTTAATGAAACTTAAAGTAAAATTAATTAAAAAGTTAACAATAAATTATCTAAAATAATATAAACTTTTAAATAAAACTACTTATTGCAGGTACTGCTGGAATCCGAAAAATTCGAAGAGGAACGCCAGAACCGCACACGAGAGGAGAAGTTCAAGCTCTGCTTGATCCGCGTCTTTGTGAACGTCTTGGTGCTGCTGATCCTCTGTTCCTGCGGTATTTTTATCTTCTACGTGATTCGGCTTTCCTTCGATCACGTGTACGAGGTGACGGAGGGCCGTGGATTCGATATGAAAATGGACATGAATCAGTTATTCTTCGAATTCCTGCCGTACGTCTGCATCGTGCTGCTCAACATTGGCATCCCCGTGCTCTTTCGCCATCTGATCAGCCTCGAGAACTACAGTCCACCGTTCGTTGTGCGAGTGACTCTTTTCCGCACAATCTTCCTGAGACTTGCATCACTGGCCGTTTTACTCAGTAGTTTTTACGCGAAAATCGTCAAGGGCGTTGAGGCCGACGAGTGCACGAGCTCGTCTCGGCCACTCTGCTGGGAAACTTTCGTTGGACAGCAGTTCCTTAAGCTTTACATCACTGATCTCGTTGGACAGTTCTTTATGACATTCTTTATTAACTTCCCCAGGTGAGTCTCAAATTTCTTTAAAGGTTTTTTTTTTAATTTTATTTTTAATAAAATTACCGTCTTCAAAATTATTATATTTTTTTAATAGAGAAGAATTATAACGAGTGTTCTGTTAATGTTTCTGTTTAGGTCGTTCATTGGAAAATATTCAGAAAGCAAGTTCTTGAGGTTCATCGGCCATCAAGAGTTTGATTTGTCGAAGCACGTACTCGACCTCGTGTACTTGCAGACAGTATGCTGGCTGGGTACTCTGTTCGCGCCGCTCCTTCCCTTCGTTGCCATAATTGGCACGTTCCTGATGTTCTACATCAAGAAATTCGCTTGTCTAGTAAACTGCCGGCCGTCGAACCAGATATACCGGGCCAGCAGGTCGCAGTCGCTGTTTATGCTGATATTGATGGTCTGTTACGTGTTGATCGCCGTGCCCCTCGGTTACTGCATCGTCAAGATAAGCCCCTCGAAGGCTTGTGGCCCCTTCAAGGGCTTAGACTCTTCGTGGAGTCTCGTGGTCGATACGTTTTTGCAGCTGCCCACATGGCTGCGCTCGGGTTTGGCCTTCTTGAGCACCGCCGGCTTCGGCGTGCCCGCCTTCTTGATTCTCATTCTGCTGCTGTACTACTATTACGCAGTGTCGATGGCCAACAAGAACATGGTAACAGTGCTAAAAAATCAGCTGGTGCTCGAGGGTCACGACAAGCAGTTTCTGCTGAACAGACTGAGCGCCTTCATTAAGCAACAGCAGGAGCAGACCAAGTACCATCAGGATCACACCGATTTCAACTAGAGTAATTTTTCTTTTCTGTATATAATCTGCACAGGGTACAGACTTTGAGCCATCGTTAACTGTGTAGCTGATAATTGCACATTTAGACTTTTTGGGCTAGTCATTGTTAGGCGCGACCGCTCCACGGGAGAGCCTTCATTTATTTGTTCATACTGTAATTTAGTAGATGGTAAAGCATCTTTCTCAGCTATCGATGAGTTACCAATATTATTTATTTTTGTTTATAAAAGATTAACTTACATAAACATATGATTTGATATAGTCCATGAAGATAAATAGAAGAATTATTATTTTATTTTAC
>JAXIUT010000021.1:6171638-6310403 GCA_035586675.1 Eurytoma californica | reverse complement strand
TGATACACTTTCGTACACTTTGACACATTTTGATACACTTTGATACATCTTGATACACTTAAAAATTTCCGCTAGGGAAGAGATAAAATTCTTATATTTGAGATGCTTTATTTATAACATATAATTTATAAAATTTAAGTAAACTTTTTGTAAAGTCATGATGCCAGCTTTTAAAAATAGTAGTTTTTTTTAATAATAACAGCTTCCAGTGCTATCAATTACACAACACTTATATTATATAAAATCCTCTTATCATGCCAAATTAAAAAGTCTTTTCACAAACGAAAGTTATTTGCTAAAGACGATTGATTAACCATAATGTTTAAGCAAGTCACGTTTTCTAATCAGTGAATGAAGAAATGCACTGTTTATGAATACGAGTTTTTAAGAATTCTTTATCTAAACTGTTCAATTAGAGGGCATATGGCTGTGTACTACACGACATTTTTACAGGACGTTACCGCACAAAGTTACTACTATTTCAAATCAAGGTCGATATTTTGTACCAAAATTCTATGGATTTCCTTGTTTAAGGTATTTTTATTACGACCTTCTGAATAATATCAATTTCAAATAAATTTTTCTTCCGGATAATAAAATAACTACTGTTCAAAAAAAGGAAATATTCCAAATTTTCATAATAAAAAAGAAGACTACATTTTGAATTCTCATACAAGTAATTTGTATGTTTGAAGTTTATACAAGATTTTTTGAAAGATAGATCTTGTTCATATTTTATATAGTTTCTATACATCAAAACGGTGAACCAAATAATTTCCATATTACAATTTTGTTTATGGGTATTTTCTAAATTATTGGTCTGACGTCAAGAAACTATTGCGAATATCTTATCGCCATTTTTCAACAAAAATATTAACATCAGAGCAATCATCGATCTGAATGAAAGTTTAGTAAAAAAAATTGTAATATGTTGTTTTAGTAAGAAAAAAAATAAAAATCGAATATTAAAAAAAAAGAAGTAAAATGTGTATACTTATAATATATACATTATGTAAGAATACACTTATTATATGCATATAAGCAAATTCTACCTGCTAATTTAAATCAACAAAAAAATTAAATTTCGCAGTGAACAGTAAATGATTAAATCAGTATATGTCAGAGTACGTATACAAAGTACATACTTTTTTCTTAACATTTATAGATTTTGTGAAAATTTAATTGAAATTTTATTGGAAAATAAAAAAATTACATTGCCTAGTAAAAAAACTTAGCATGGTGATAAATTTACAATGATTTGAGCATTCAACAACTGTTTATCGAGGAAAAAGTAGTGTAATTTAAAATGTTATCTCTTTGCAAAATAATCATAAAAAAATTCAATCGAACAGTCCACCTTCGAATAAAGTCATTTGTGAGAGCGCAGCACGCTCTTTCTTCCCCGAGATGAAACAGTGGGAGATACGAGTAAGATATAAAGCGAGAAGATCGCGCGCGTGAGGGTCAAGGGTGAAGCGCCGCGGCTTTATAAACTTAAGGCGAGATTGTCAAGATTCAGTTTGTCAGTGCGCGTCGAATTAGTTAGTCGCCGAACTTATAAACATGTCGACCAAAGTTGCTGTAAGTTCCTCCATCTCGAAACGCGGTCTGCTCCTACTTTATCGCTTGGAAAATTTTCTCACAGCTTTTTCCATTTCCGAAACTTTTACCAACTTTTTTTTCAAACTTCATTCAAGTTACTATTTTTTGGCCGCGCTCGCTTTTTAACAATTCCCTCACGGGCGAATACAACATTTCTTTTTTTAAATTTTACCGATGTTCCCTAGCGGAAATTTTAAAATGTAAGAAAATATAAATAAAACGTAATGAAAAGTAGGGATTCGTAAAATAGTTCAGAGAAGTAGTATCAAATAAAGTAAAAAGGTGTAAAAAAAAGTGTACCTTTATGTTGAATTTCGAACATTTTTTACCTTTTTGTACAGAGTTTTACATTTCATTACGGTTAACAACAATTTCTTACTTTTTTTGCATTTCTTTACATTTATTTACGTTTTATTACTTTAAAAAAAAACTCTTTTTTACCGATAATCAAAAATTTTAAAATTTTTGAAAATGTAAAAATTTCATAAAATGAAAGAAAACGTAACAAATATAAAGAAAAGTAATAAAATGTAAAAGATGTCGGAAGTGCTACAGAATTTTACATAATATTACTTTTTCTTACATTTTATTACTTTCTTTCCAATAATCAAAAATTTAAAAAATTTTGAAAATGTAAGAAACTATAATAAAATGAAAGAAAAGGTAACAAAAAGTAAAAAAAAAAGTAACAAAATGTAAAAGATGTTCGAAAGCCAACATAAAGATACGTTATCTTACAGATTCATATTAACTCTTACGATATTTCGACACTTTCTTATATTTTGTTACATTTTCAATTTCCGCTAGGGTTTTTAATCATGCCTCCTTGCGTGTAATTTTCCATTGCTCGGTGAAAAAGTTCAAATTTAGGTTTATCTTTTGAATTTCCACAGAGCACCGTACAAAATGCAACGATTTTCGATCCTTCGGAAAAGCTACGGCCAGAATCCATTTACAATGGCAAAATGGAAAGTCAGTTCCGCGATTACACCGTGAACGATGACGACCCAATCAAGGAGCGAGTTCGCAAAACTTATTTGAACATGCACACCTACCAGACGGTCGATTTTGTTCGATGTAAGTATAATTAATTTTATTTTGATGTGTTTGTGGAACTTTTATTTCAAACTTAAGACGCACTACGCTTTATATCGAAGCAAATGTAGGATGTACAATTTATTAGAAGAAAATTTGTATTAAATAAATTCTAAATAAATTATACACATTCTAATTAAGAAAATAGAAAAAGATTTAATTTACAATCTCTTATTTTCATTTTTTCATTATTAATAATTTTAACATTTTATATTTTATTAAGTACATACCAATTTGTATCGATAATGTTCAAATAGACATGTAGCAATGATTATTGAAAAGTATAGAATTTTTTTTAACTATTATAATCAATTTAATTTAGCTTTTTATGCAATGAAATTTTGTTTTAAAATAATATAATTATATTTTATTGAAAAAAATAAAATAACTTTTTTTTGTAATTATTAATAAATTAAAATTTTTACTTTTTGTTTTTAGCGAGAATGGAACATTACTTAAAATTCAAGCTGGACAAAATGACGATCAAAGAAGCACTTATAAAACTAAATGATTTAATCGATGAAAGTGATCCCGATTCGAACCTTCCAAATATTGTGCATGCTTTCCAAACTGCCGAAAAAATCCGGGCAGATCATCCGAATGAAGATTGGTTCCATCTGACAGGACTCATTCACGATATTGGCAAAGTACGTAAATATGTTTCACATTATTTTTTATTTCATTCTTTCCTCTTCAGTAGTACCTTAATAGCGTTATTTTTTATTTTATACTTGTCCACTAGACTATAGTTAAAATTCAATGTCCCTCAATTTTCCAAAATTCTGAGTATTCAGTTCTTTGTTTTTTGATATATTTTTATATTTTACAATTGAGAATTTTATTGAAAGGTTTAAAAAATTTTTTACCACTTACAGGTAATGGCCTTTTATGGGGAACCTCAATGGGCAGTTGTTGGTGATACTTTCCCCGTGGGTTGCAATTGGGGTGACTCAATTGTCTATAGAGACACAACTTTTGATGAAAATCCTGATGGAAAAGATCCTCGATACAAGTATGTATTATTGATTCTTATCCTTTTAACGAATAATAATTTGATACACTATGTTGTGAGAGAATAGGTTTCAACAAAAAGATTCAATTTATATAACAACTTTATTCACAAACATTAATGTTTCTGAAACAGATTCTTACACTTATTTTTAAAAAAGTATTTAACATTTACATACATTTATCATTAAAAATACAAAATTTTGACACTTAGCACAAAATATGGAATATATAAACCAAAATGTGGGCTGAAAAATTTAATAATGTCTTGGGGACATGATGAATACCTTTATCGGGTATTGATTCATAACAATTGCAAATTACCAAAAGAAAGTTTAGCTATGATTCGCTTTCACTCATTCTATCCATGGCACGCTGGTGGTGACTACAAACATTTTTGTACTGAAGAAGATAGTGATATGCTGGATTGGCTTTTAGAATTTAAGTAAGTTAAAGCATATTAAAAAATACTAATAATTTTTCTGCAATTGAATCTCTAATTTATATTATTTTTTGGTTTTAGTAAATATGACTTATACTCTAAGAGCGCTGAAGTGCCTGACATTGAAAAACTTTGGCCATATTATGAAAAACTTATTGAAAAATATATACCTGGTGTTCTTGAGTGGTAAAAATGCTTTAAACTGTAACAAAAAAATTAATAATTATAAATCAATAATTATATACATTTTAAAATAAAAAATGTTTTAATTCTAAGAAATAATCATATGTAAAAACTCATCCCCCTCATATATAATAACCATATTATATATGTAAAATAAAATTTTCATGAATTTATAACTCACTTCGTTTAATATCAGTGCGCCCTTGTTCGTTTTTTTCTCTTTGAAGAATTAATTGATTGTGAAGCAGGGGTGTTATCAGAAGCATCCATTGGCTCATCTTCATCATTATTTTGACTTTGGGAATTCATGATATCTTCTTTAATAAAAGTCATTGATAAATAAAAATTGTCTAAATACAATATAAATTATATACATTTTTATATTAATATTTTATACCTGGTATGTTACTGGTATCTAAAGAATGTTTGCACAGTGGACATTTATTATGCTTCTGATTACTAATGAACTTTGCTATGCAATAAGTATGAAACATTTTATCGCAATTTTCACATTTTTGACCCTACAAAAAAATAGTTTGAAATAATTGCTTTTTAATAAAGTATACTAAATTTTCTAATACCATCTTACATGAAATATGACATCTCTACAAAGCGAGCAGTTATGAAAATTGTCTTGATAAGTCATCCTAAAATAAGGCATCATTTCTACAATACTCCTGACTCCCATATAATAGTAACCATTCTGTAACATATAAAGTAATTATAATCTTTTTATTTTCTCTCAATTAAAAACTGATTTTTGTATCCATTCTGTAATTGACAATACAAACATGATCGATTTGCAGCCAATGTTTTTTAACCAGATGTTTTAAAAAAGTTTCTGCATCTCCCATTGATAATTTGGGTTCAATACTACGAGAAAGATTAAGGCAATCAGTACTTGAAATAGATCCATCTTCTGCACCGATTATTTCAGAATATAGTGACCTTAAATATGATCTTTGAGCTACAGAAAATTCGGTTGGAATCCTGTAAAAACATTTTATTTAAAAATAAGTTAAAATTTCTAAATTTATAATTTTTATAAATTTTCTTTATTACGTGACTATTTCTTCATGAGTTGTGCCTACTACAGTCCAATATTTTTCTCCAGTTAATTCACATATTCCTGACTTCATTGCCATAGCCAAGGGAGATAATTTATCATTTATTAATCCAGCAACTGTTGATACAGATATTCTTTCATCTACAAATTGATATATTTGATATAAAATTGATATAAAATTTAATTGAAATATGAAGCTACCTTTTCTTTTAGGTTGTGATCACAAAAATATACTCACTGAAGATTTTAACACACAAAGCATTGGCTTCTTGATCAGGAACGGATCCTCCTTGCATTATAGCTTGTAAAAGGGTTCGATGACGATTGTCGTAAACCATTTTTATGAGTGAAAAATAAAATTTTTACTGTCTCTTTGAAGTGCAAAAACAAAGCACCGATTTTTCGTTGAAATATACTTGAACCGTCGAAACACGAATACTGATACAATGCTGCCAATGTAATAAAATTGACAGCTGAATAAAGGTGGATTTTTATTATAAAAACGTTAAACACCGTTTTCAATTAAATAAAAATTAAACTATTATGTAAATTTCTGATAAAACAATTAAAATTATTATATTAAATTTATATTATTAGTAATGATTAATTATATTTCTCTCCAAAATTTATTTACAATCAATCAGAATTTTATAGCATACTTGCAAAAATTGTAAATAAAAGTAAAAAAGTGGTCTATAAAAATTTTAAATAAGATTTTAATTATATGATGAAATTTTCTTTTATTTTTATTTTATAAATGACAATTAATAATGATGGGTATACAGGATATAAATTAAAAAACTAGAATTTTATATAATTTTTATTTGTATTCTTAGTTGAATTGATGTTCATTCTTATACATTCATTAACAAAAATCTTCATTTGAATAGCTTCTCAATAAAAAATGTTACGATTTACAAAAGAATTGCCTTTAACGAGATGATGATTTGGATTCTTTTGCATTTTGAAGACTTTGAGTAATGTATAACTTGGCTAAGCTTTGTGCACAGAATTGAGAAATATGTTGACTGTATGTATTGATTTGGCCAGCAGTAATCATTGGGTTTAGTCTAAGTGGCACAGGAATAGGTCTGATAAGTTTGTTGATATCGTCATCAGGTAGAGGAGGTTCATCCTTAGCAGCACGGGCAGCATTTTCTTGAGCCCTCTTTTGCAACAACCTATTTTTATCTTGCTGCTGACGAATAACCATGCTCTGGTAGCGATTGAATTTAATAGCTTCTTGGTTCAATTCATCCACTCTGTCCATCATGCAACGCAGTTGATTCTCCAAAACTGATGCAGTTCCTAAATCCAAATACTTAGTACCTTCCTCTTCGGGAATCATCTCCTCTAATTCTGACATTACAATATTTGTCAAAGCACTATTCCTAATTACAATTGGCAATTCAACAAACAGATTTTCATAGCCAATTTTCAAATTCTTAAGAGCTTCTGGAGTAAACTCATTATCCTTGTACATCTGAATAGCTTGAGGAGTCAAGCGATATGCTTTGAGGGTCAAAAAACCTCTGGCAGACTTAGCAGTGTCATAAATAATTACAACTGATTCTTCAATAGATGTCTGGTAATGATACTGAGACTCTAATAACGGTAAACTAAGGAAATTACCAACATCTGCACTTTGATACCATCCAACATGGAAATGATCAACGTTGACACTAAAAAGTACAAAAAGTCGGTTAATAAATACCATTCATAAAACAGCAAATGGCTATTTGTTAACAAAAAGAGCAAGTCTAACTTACATGCGCAGCCTTCGCATCATGCTCAATTGGTAATCTTCCTCATCGACAAAATCATCATTTTTGGAGAACGGGAAGCAATTAGTGATCTCAAGGCGGCCGTTGACGTTCAGACCAAGGAGTGCACCCTGGGCCACTTCCATGTTACTGGAGGATTCCTCATGACAGTGTTTAACCATCTTCATAACCACCAAGCCATCGCACTGCACGTAATCAATGCGCGGCTCCATCTCCTGCACGCGTCGCGGCTGGCTCCGTCCTGACATTTTTCGTTCTCGGATTCACCTGCAATTGATAAATAACGAACACTGCGCCCTAGCTGACGTTTATTTTCGATCGGAGAGCGAAAAATTCACGGCCGCACCTAACCACGTTTCTTCAGTATGGATGAAAGCCGTCGTCAAAAGGAAAGAAGAAGCTTGGCGCGGCACACACTATACGCTATACACAGCAGTAGGTTCGCAAAATCTACACAACTATATCTATATACACGGTACATTTGTGACATCGTCGGAAATACTGTATTATGATGGTCACAATGAATATGAAAAAATTCCGGGAATTTCTAAAAAAGAATTAAACTATTGCATGCTATGACTAAGTCTGCACGACTACATTGGAGCATAAATCAAATTTATTTTCGAACACTAATAATTCGACAGATTAGTGATATGAGTCTAGTATATTATTATAAATATTATAGTTACTCGATTAATTATAGATCGAAATAACTAAGGTAGCTATTGCACGTGAAATCTGCTTTATAAATCGTAAAAAACATAAAAGTAACATTTAAAATTTTGCAATACAATATATCCTATTATGTTGACGAAAGTGCAAGTGCAATCCGTGCAATGTGCAATTGACAGATTGACGTACTGTTTCGGAGCAAAAGGCTGTGCGAGGCGCATGCGCTAGTGCGGGGCACGAACAGTTCAAACTTATCTACTTATCTGCCCTATGCAGTCTTGCACGGCTGCAGTGCAGATTAAAGGGCTTATATCTATATGTATGCACACACTCGCTGGACTGTTCGTGCAAGCTAAACTTTGATGTTTTTCGTCGATGGATCCGACGAAAATGAGTAAAAAGGGCGGCTATTACTGTGCTTTCAAGAATTGCCGGGGTTTATCGAGACGCGACAAGAGGAGCTTTTTCCGTTTTCCCAAGGATCCACAAAGGTAGGGGCTGCTACTTGTGCACACAGTTTATTTATAATCGTCATTGTAAGCTAATCATTGATGCTCCAATTGACACTCCTTTATTGCAGGTCGAAGCAATGGGTGAAAGCTTGCGATCGCAATGATCTCCTTGAAAAGACACCCATTGAACTTTTTAACAGTTACAGAGTTTGTGCTAAACATTTTACTGACTCAATGTTCCTTAATGACTTGAGAAATAGACTGCAGCCTAATTCTGTGCCAATACAAGTGGGACCACCCGATGAATGTGAAGAAATTCCTGAAGTCGAACAGAGGAGAGAAGAATCGCCAGACTGCCCTGATCCAGTTGCTAAGATTTTAAGCAATTGCATATTGCGTGAGTAATAGCGTTTATCTGAATTTACTTAGTTTATTCTTAATATAGTTTCAATTAAATTTTTAAAATTTTTTTTTTTAATAATAATATAGGATATAAACCATTTAGAGTAATAGTATCAATTTTTAAAGCACAAGTAAACTTTGTAATTTTGTTTTCAGAAAAAATATCTGCCGATGAATTTTTCAAAGCTACAGGAATTCGTATAAATGAACCTGTGTCTGCCGTTAAAGCAACTGAAGAATATTTACAAAATTCAAATCCATCCGATCATGTTTATTCCAGTACAAAGGCTAACAATGCCCTGAACAGTATTGATAGTTCATTACCACTTGATTTTGACAATGAAAATTCAAGCAGTTTTTCAATGGATGCATTGAACTACCAGGATCTGATTAGTTCCCTGCCCATGTCTTTGATCAGTGCACCTAGCACTGAGTCGTCCATGGAAACAACTGAATTACCTTTTCTGATTTCAGATAAGGACATAGAAAAAATACCTGACACTATTTTAGAGGGTCAAGATGCTACTTCATCACTAGACAATATCACAAGTGCTTTTGAAACATTAGAAGCAATGACACAAACTGATTTAAACTCTTTAAAAGGTAAATTAGAAGAGACTACTCAAACAGAATTCAATTTTGTAGAAAATACATTAGAAAATGTTAGCCAGGTTCAGTCAAACTTTTTAAGTGATAAATTAGAAGAAAGTACTCAAACAGAATCTAACTTTGTGGGAAATGTAATTGACAAAACTATTCAAACTCAATCAAGCTTTTTAAAAGATAAATTGCATAAAAGAAAGTTGAAAAAAATCATTCAAAATAAAAAGCAAGAATTGAAAGAATTAAAGAATAAAGTTAAGCTAAATTATATTAATTTGTTGGATGACATAACTTTAGAACAATATGAAATGTTAACTGAAAAATTCTTCCCTAAAGAAACATCTGATTTTATAAAGATTCAAGCTCAGCTTTTTAAAAAGAAAACTAATAATCGAAAATACTCAGCTGAATTTAAAAAGCAGTGCTTGTCACTATTTCTAGCTGGTCCAAAGACATACCAAAGTTTACAAAAAATATTTTGCTTGCCTGAAGTACCAGAATTGCAAACACTCAAATATTAAGAACTAAAGACTTCACACAAAGATAGAGATTATAAATTAGTTTATAGAAGTTAATTAGTAATAAAACTAGTTACATTAGTAAAAATAGTATTTATAGTACTATATTTAGAATTAAAAATTTTCAGCTGTGATTTGGTTAAATTTATAGGTAATGCATTTTTAAAATTTTAACATTTATAAGTTTTTTATGACTAGTCATGTAGATAAAAAATGCTTTGTTTTCATGTTATATTTATACATTTTTATAATGGTTGTTATTTATGCGATCACATAGATGTACTGCACAAGACTTTAATGCATCTGCATATCAATATTGCCAATATTGTTGAAGAAGCTTACATTTGTTTCTTAAAATAAAAATCCATAAGCATTGCAGAATAAAATTCTGTGCACGATAAAAAAATAATTGTAATTAATATATCTATAGGCACATAATAAAATGAACTTTTTTATATTTCTTGTACTGTTAAAATTATTTTTACCCCATTTAAAGATTGTGCATTATTCTTCTTTTTCCATAAACACATGATGTATGTAAACTAGTTTAAATATTCTTTCTGACTATGTTCGGAAAAATTTTAGTTTTAGTAGAACTATTTATTATAGTCATTTTCTCATTTAAAAAATATAGATCGAGACAGGAAATATAATATTTTGCTTGAAAATAATAGAAAATCACTAATTATATCTATTAAAATTCATAGTTTTTAACAAAGGTCTATTATTTTCAATTATTAATATATAATCAATCTGATGATTTCTCAAAAAATAAAATATCTGATATATGTAATTTTGTATTATCAAATTATTTTCAATTTTCGTATTTATATATTTATTAGTATACGGAATATTAATTTACACTGATTTTTATAAATTCATTAAATTTATTTGTTATTTTGATTAATATTATTTTAACATATAAAAAATGACGCATATAGATGATATTTTGATTTAAAACTTATGCTAAAACTTAATTTATATAACTTTTTTTTTAAAAAATTAATTGATTTAGAGTTTTCACGAAAAATTGGTTTTATTCGATATCTTTTGTTTAAAAATATGTTTTGAAATGCAATGCATTTTATTCAAATATATTTCCAAAAAAAATTTTTTTACTTAATTTTTACCAACTTTTTTTAATTATAGAATTAAACTTAGTTTCTAAAAATATACAATATTTTTAAACGTAAAAAAAGGCAAGGAGTTTAAATAATATTACATTTTTAAATAATTTGGATAATTATAAAGCGCCTTCATAGTAAATTACTCCCTTGAATGTGTATCCTACATTCCTTCTATAGTATAGTATATAACATACTGATATACGAATATAACTATATGGGTAAAAGAAGAGATCTACATCTCTCTGGTAAAAGCTGGTCAAAGCCAAATAAGTTTGCAATGGGTATACTACATTTTTCTATATCCTTCAACATTACACTTATCCAATTATAACCTATAACGGTGTTTTTCTTCTTTATTTACATAATTACATCAGTATTCAGTAGATAGTTCAATAGTGTGCTGTTGCACGTAACATTCTCCGCAGTCTATCATTCTAAAATCATTAGTATTTAATTTAAATAAAAATCGTATTTAATAGTTATTGATTTCTAACCTTATATTTCACTGTGAATGAAGTATTTTTCTGTTTTCTACAGAAATTCTAAGAATGTTTATATAAAACTCGAAGAAAATGAACGGTGAAAGTAAAATTAACGTTCATCATTCATCTCTAGTTAGCTTGAAAGCCGAATTACTGAAAAAGCAAGCAGAAGTTGCAGCAGCTAAATCAAAGTTAAAATATGTTTATGCAAATAATCCTTCAAAAAATAATGACAAAAAGTTTTCTGAAAAACAGAAAAAGAAAAAAGAGAAGGAACAGTCACAACGTGAACCTGATGATATAGATACCATAAAGACTCTGAAAAAATCAGAATTAATGTTAAAAGCCAAATCTAGATTATACAATAAGTTAACAAAAACTCATACAAATATGAACCCCAATTTCCTCGTGGATTTTGAACACAAACCCGAAGAACCAGACCTCTCAGAAGAAGAACCATTAAAAGAGAAGAACGATGATTCTAACAGTGATTATGACTCAGATAGTGAATGGGTAGAATACACTGACTGTTTTGGAAGGACTAGAAAGTGTTTACGAGAAGACTTCAAAAAAATGAAGGAGGAAGATAAGCGATTAAAGGAAAAAATTGTCAAAAAAGAAGAAGAAAAAAAAGAAGTATTCTACGTTGAAGACAGAGAACCAGAAAAAGAGCCTGAAATAGAAATGATGAGAAGAAAATGGGAAGAACAAACAGCAAAATTGGCTAACAAAGTTGATATACATTATCAAGATATTCTTTTTGATGAAGCAAGAAGTCATGGTGTTGGATACTATGCTTTTTCTCAAGATGAAGAAGAAAGATTAAAGCAACAAGAAAATTTGATGAAATTGAGAAAAGAAACTAAACAGAAGCAAAAAGAAAATCAAGAGATTCGTGATGCGAAAAACAAAATTCAACAGAATAGATTGAGAGTTGCACGACTTAGACAAAGAATTCGGGCAGGTCTACCTATTGAGGATACAGAAGAAGAAATATCAAGCAATAATTCAAATACCCCATCAAACCCAATAGAAAATGAGGAGAAAGATTCATTGCAAAATGAACCCAAAGAAGAAAATATTGAACCAAAAGAAATGACTGAAGCAACTAATGCACAAGAAGTTGCAAAAAAGAATCTTGAAGACATTGAAAGCAAAATTGAAGCTTTTGGAGAGTTACTAGGTAAAAGAAATAGGTGGTATGTTATGTCTCAAGAAGAGTGGGTGAGTAAAAAAAGAAAGGAAAGGATAAATGAATTTGCACCAGTTTATGAAAATTTTGAAAAGGGTGAATCATTTAATTTAAAATCATCTGCAGAAGAACATATTGCTAAAGATAATGAGAATAATTCAAGACAATCTTCAGATAGTGAAGATTCTGATATTATTGGGCCTATGCCACCTGCACAAGTTGTATCTGATGTAATAGGCCCTGTGCCACCTTTAAAAGTCGAATCAGATGTTGCAGAATCTTTATCATCTGTAAAAGATATGTCAAATATTATAGGTCCTTTGCCAACTAAACAAAACGAATTTGACACTATTCAACAACCATTTATACCACATTCATTCATAGGACCTTCGCTAATACTACAGAATCAATCAAATGATATTAATCCAATTGCATCACAATTGGATGATACAGTTATTGGCCCAGTTCCACCACCACCTCAGGTTCACAATGGTTGGTATTACTTACCATCAGACATTATTTATACTAAATCTTATGTTTAGTAAAAGATTACAAAAAATTATATTTATTAAAAATATTTTGTATTTTTTCAGATCAATCTGATAGTACTATAAATATTACAACACAAGTTGAAGCTGGATTGAAGTTTTTAAGGCAGCAATTTGAAAAGAAACAAACATGATACCTAATACATGCATTACAAAACTTGAATAAATTATTTCTTAATTATTTTTTTAAAATTGTAAATAGTACAATATTTTATAAGTTTTCAATGTTATTGTTTTAAAATATTAAAATAAATTTTTAAATAATAGATAAGAAACACATATTTCCTTTAATAAAAAATGATTTATATTGACATGCACATAAATTGCAATTAATTATACAAATACTGATATATTAAATTTTTAGACATTAAATAACGTGAAAAATTATGCTTAAAAAATCTAAATTAATTCGATTTTGAGAAATCATACAAACTTTTGTAAATTAAGCAAAAATAATACGCTATAGTCTGGCTGTGTCGGAGGGGAAAAAAATATGATAGAGGGGTAAATGTATGTATCTGTATGTACCTTTTTCTATAGCGCGTATTATACTTTTACCCCCCACTCCACTCTACCCCCGCCAGAATTTTGGGTTGGTATAAGTTGTCGTGCATTTGCAGACGCAGCTTGTACGGTGTACGCTAATGTAATCATGTGTCTCTCGATTTTGATCTTTACTCCTTGCAATTTGTAATGAAAGTAACATAATACCACTAGCACTTGATATAATTTAGTGTTAATAGTTATAAGAAAAGAAAAATATAAATAAACTGGAACAATCGTAACGGATAGTCGGAATATTTGACAGTCGAAGGATACGTTGTGTCGAATTGAGAAACCAAAAAGTGAAATAAAAGTAAGGTTATGTTTATATTGTTGACGCATCACATAATTATTCAAATTGCTTAATCAAAATTCGTTTTCAGCGATTTTTTCTTTTGAAAGTTCCAGTTAAACGAAACACTTTTTAGGATGATGGACTATTTTGTTGCTAATAGCTCATTGGCACCAGCGCCAATGGGTATACAAAGTACAGCAGGTGCCGTTCCAATGAAAAATGACAAAGGTATTTTTTTTTTTCAATCATTTGTACATTAGTAGTTAACAAATTTAAAAGTTTCAGATATTCGTTCTTTGTAATATACATTTAGTATCTATATTTATACATAGAATTATATCTGCATTTAGGTCAATGTTGGGAATGTTTGGAAAAAGTTTTAGTAATCTTGTTAAATTAAACTTACAATTTTTTTTGTTTTAGGTGAGGTGTATATGAAGAAAGTGAAGGTTCATCGCTATGTGTCAGGTAAAAGACCTGATTATGCTCCTACAGCCAGTTCTGACGAAGAATCGGATGACGGGGATTTTATTTCTGATCAGCAAAGAAGACCCGCTGAGGAGGAAGAAGCAGAAGAAATAGAAGAGCGTATCAAAATTAGAGAGGAAGATGATCCTCGATTAAGAAGATTGACAAGGCTGGAAAAAGAAAGAGAAGAAGATCAAGAAGAAATTCCTAATCGAAGGCGAGTCCACACACCTGAGCTTATAGTAGAAGAAACAGATGAAAAAGCAAGGGAAAGAATAAAGCTTGATAGCTCTGAATCCTCAGAGGATGAGGAACTATCAGATGAAGAAATAGAAAGAAGAAGAGAAGCTCTTAAAAAGAGAGTTCTCTCACAAAAAACAGCAGAGGAAGAGTTATTAAGAGAAGACGATGAAGAAGAGAAATCTGGAGAGAGCTCTGAATCAAGTTCAGAGTATGAAGATTACACAGACTCTGAAGAAGAAACAGGCCCTAGATTAAAACCTGTTTTTGTAAGAAAAAGAGATCGTATCACAGTTATGGAAAAAGAGAAGGAAGAATTGAAAAAAAAACAAGCAGAAGCAGAAGCTAAAAAGCTGGTTGATGAAAGAAAGAAGCAAACATTGCGTGTAAGTACAATTTATTTAATGTTTTATTATAAAAAAATTATTTTAAAGATAATAAAAAATATGTTTTTTTTTCTTTCAGATGGTAGAAGATTCCATTAGAAAAGAAACGCAAGTCAGAAGCAGTATGTATGAAAATTTAGGAAATATTAATGATGTAAATACTGACGATGAAAATGACGAATTGGAATATGAAGCTTGGAAACTGCGAGAATTAAAACGAAATAAGCGAGATCGTGAAGAACGAGAAGCGTAAGTATTAACCTTTTCACGTGCACAAATGTTATATGCAAGTGTTAGATATTCTATTTATGAATTTAATCTATTTTTTAATTTGTATTTTAGCGTGGAAAGGGAACGTTTAGAAATTGAACGATTCCGCAATATGACTGAAGAAGAACGAAGGCAGGAAGCTCGAATCAATCCTAAAACAATCACCAATAAAGCGGCAAAAGGAAAATACAAATTTTTGCAGAAGTATTACCATCGTGGAGCATTTTATCTTGATAAAGACGACACCATATTTAAGAGAGATTTCTCTGGAGCAACTTTGGAGGATCACTTTGATAAAACAATTTTGCCAAAAGTAATGCAAGTGAAGAATTTCGGACGAAGTGGCAGAACCAAATATACGCATTTGGTTGATCAAGATACAACACAGTTTGATTCGCCATGGATTTCAGAAACGGCGCAAAATCTTAAATTTCATAATAATCAAGCTGCAGGCGTCAAGCCAGTATTCGAACGTCCATCTTTGAAAAAGCGAAAATCAGATAATTAAGTTAATTATGTTTTTAAATTACTATAATTTTTTGATGAAGTAACACACTATTTCAGTCATACTTTATAAGATATTTTAATCTTAATACTAATATGAATTACCAATTAAGATGTAAATATAATAAATATTGTTATAAGTAACGTTTACAACAATTAAATTCTTTCAAAATATTTTTATTTGTAGAAGTACATTCAAAATTTAAAAATATTTTACAATCTTTCATTGTCGAGTATTTGCAGATTTTATTCAAATTGAATAATATTGGCGAATATTTGACATTGAAAGACTAATTTATTACTTCCAAATTTATTTATTAATTACTGATTGTCTTGGTATCCAAATTTAGATGTTAAATAAAAGAATTTTTTTCACTTCTTTTTAACTGGATGTTTTTAAAACGAAAAGGAGGTAATAAAGTCAATCATTAATTAAATAATTGATTTGGAAGTGATAAATTAAATTAGATTTTAAAAAATCTTTAAGAATATTCAACATTTTAAAAATATACTTATTTTATAATATTAATAAACATTTTCTAAATTGGAAACAAAAATATAAAAATCTAATCTATTGTTTATAGCGCAAATATTTTAAAGCCAATTTACTTGCTGCACATTTGGCTAATTTTTTGGTTGATCCAAAACCATTGAAATATTTTCTTTTTCCATTTACATTAACCGCTAACGTTATCATTATAGTATTATTATCGACAGATTTAGCGTCTCTGTAAATATACAAACATGATTAGAATTTCATTATTTTCTTCAATTGAAGGGGATAAGTTAATACAAAATATTTAAACTTACGAGAACTTCGGCTTTGCTCCTTGTGTTTCATAAACTACCCGAATAGGCTGCTTAGGAACATTTTTACTGAACAATTCTAAAAAGTCGTATTGCATTTATTAGTTTTGAACAATAAAGTAATAGTAGTATAAGTATCACATAAACGATTCAAATAATTTACCTATTTCTTTTTTCATCAGACAGTAAATTATTTCCCATACTGTTTTTAAACATTTTCCTGAATCTAAAAATATAGCACCAATTACAGATTCAAAAATGTCACCCAGTACCTTTGGTACATCGACATGCTCCGCCATAATACATTCTTCTTCTTCTAATAGTACCCATAGTAACTATCAAACAAAAAAAATGTCAATAATCAAGAACAAATATAAAAAAAATTAAACAAGTTTATATATTGTACCTCATCATTAACTTCATGGTTTCTATCTTCTTGAAATTTCACAAACCTATCCACAATATCGAATATTTTTGGCGCATGAGCTAAAAGTACAGTATGTAATCCATAACGCACTGCTAAGCAGGCGAACGTAATATTATTAACTAATGCCGAACGCAAGTCAGTTAATTCGCCAGGGCTCAAGTTGCCGCATGTTTCATATATATAAACTGTTAATAAGAAATCTAAAAAATAGAAAGTAATAATTAAATTGTAAAGGAAATGAGAAATTTGTAAATAAAAAGAAAAAAATTGCATAATTTTTTTCTATTTAAGCTTTGCAGAATTGCTTAATTACCAAGCACAGCATCTCCCAAAAATTCTAATCGTTGATAAGAACTAGTTATTCTGTTTGTTGTATACGATGCGTGTGTAAATGCCTTGAAAGATGAAACAAAATGCGATTAAACAACCGCTAACCGGATAATAAATAAATTAAACTTACTTGTAGCAAAAAAGCACGATTTCGGAATTTGTATCCCAGTCTCTTTTCTATCACGTCTGCCCAAGGTATATGTTCTTCAACATTACCGTGTCCTAATCGAGGATCTGGCACGTCAGAGTATAAGTATTCTTTTATATTCAACGTTTTCGGCAAAATCTCGAACCATTTTAAAATGGTTAACGCGCCATTGAGTCCTAAATGCTAAAATATGTGCCATTTATATGTTCAAATTCTTTGTCAATAAAATTAATGGTGACACCTTGCAAATCAATATTACTTACAAGTAGATAAGTTCCTATAAGTGCCTCCACGCAGTCTGACACAGTTTTATCCGAAACTACTTGCACTCCCAAGAAAGGTTCCAATCCACTCTGCCGCTCCGGATCGGTAGGCCAAGAGAACAATTTTTCTTGTATCATTTCAGAAGTTGATTGTAATAATGCACCACAAAATCGCTCCTCCGTAGATATTTTAAATTCATATAGTATATTGGTGCAAATCTAAAGAATAATTTTGATTGGTTATTTTTCAATTTTTAACTGTAGCATTATATTGTATAAGTATTTTATATAAGGATACCTGTAGGTCAAGCAGCAATTCCTGCAGCACATGATCAACTGTGTAAGATGGTGTAACAAAGTTCAGTATGGGAGAAAATTCTTCAACATTTATTCGACCTGGTAATTTCTTTTGTTTGCCACAATAATATAAATTAAGATTCCCTACTAATTTGCCTTTGATACATGTTAAAGCTCCTTCACTGAAATTAGGGTAACTTTGATACAAATATAACGAAGTTGAGAACTTTAAAAATGAGTCTCCTAAAGTTTCTACGCGTTCTAAATTGAACGCATCATGGCACATTTTTGAAGATAAACTCTAAAAAATTATTAAATAGTAAAAATTTTGTATTCAAAATTAAGATATTAAACTGAAATTAAATTTTTACCTGCAAAATGTCGACAGGACTGGGTCCATACGGCTTGGTTTGAACCAACATTTTTAAAGGAGGTACCGGTATTTTCGTTGGATTTACATACGAACATTTAATACTGTTCTGGAATTTCTGTAAAAAATCGAATAATATTTATCTAAAAATTTAAGCTAACAGAAACAAAACAATGTTTAGCTTACGAGACTTTTTACATCCTCCGACGTCACATTGGACATAAAGTTATAATAGTACTCAATGTCAATAAGCTGAATTTCGTCGGCACTTCTTTCAAGATCAGGCGGTTCCTGCTCCTTTGTCCAGGAATACAAACTTTTCTCCTGACCCAGAACTTTTAATAAAAATTTAGATATTTTTTATTATTCTATCGTATAGCAGCAACTTTAATAAATTGATATGTTTAAAACTTACTGTCTACTTCAATTTTTGTGTCAGATTTATCGATTTCATCATCTTCCAATGTAGTATCATCAAATTGCGGTTCATCATTTGCCTCGAAAGTTTCAGCAGGTTCCTCTACTATGTTAAGAGGCTCCCACTTGTGATTAGGATCTATCGTTAAACCTAAGTGCGTTTCTTTCGCAATTTGAAGACGGAGTTCGTCAGCAACTAATAATTGAGTTACTCTGTAAAGAATCGAAGGAAGTGCTGTTGCTTTCAACCAATAGACAGCTGGAAAATCGATCCTTTCACAGAGTTCTGGCACCAAATGTTCCTCAAAGTCTTCTGTAAGATTAGCTCTTCTCCTCTTACTTAAACCTGCTTTTATGTTTCTGTAAATTAAATCATTTACTATAAATTTAACAATACTATACATATAAAACTCACAAATCAAAATGTGTGTAAAATACCTTGGTTTAATGCAGTTTATTTTCTTTGATATTGGTTTTACTTCCAATAGTGGTTGACTGGGATTTAATATTTGCAAATCATGTCTTATATTAAAGTAATGGACATAAGATTCAAAATCCGACGTGGGGAATCTTGATTCAGCCTTTAAGTACTCGCAAACTTGCGTTACTATGTAGACATTTGACGCTCTATAATTTGGTGTAACCAAAGCTAGATTATATTCTGCATCTCTCACGTCCAACAGTGGCTTTGGCGGCTGAAGGTGGCGAATTGTCTCATAAGACTGCACAATATCCCAGTTAATTTGTTGCTTTTCATCAACTAAAAGATATCAAAAAAATTAGAAATTTTACAAATGAAATAAATTTTGCTTCCTTCTACACCCCTATCATGAAAATGCAATAACTACTTATAGTAATACCATAAAGTATTACCTGACGATTGTTTTTGCAATATTATTAAATCACATTAATTAAAAAAACAGTAACAATTTATTCTAATTCTTTATCCTGACCTTGTTTTAAAATTTTTTTTTCAACATTCTTTTATAGAATGCATTTAAATTAGAGTATCAAGACTGTCATGAAATATAAACATTTTTTTTTAATTACCAATATCGAATTCAGCAACACTTTTGTGTTAAACATACCTGGGACAACCAAAAAAGAATTTTCTAAATTTTTTAAATCAAACATCATAAATTCCTTTATTACGGCTAAAATGTTATTAAAGACCAGAGTGTGGAAGCGTTTTAATAATGCTATTTCAGGACGTTTTAATGATTTTGTTTGATTATTACAACTAAGGCTGATAGTCAAATCTCCCACATTCATAAATATCGGAAACAAGGGAATATCTGTCATTCTTTTCGTTGATAAAATGCCGTAAGTATTTTTGCTTGAAAGCAAGTCATGAAAAACTGCATGTCTATGGTCCTCTGGTCTGGAATAATTTGGTTTCATCTGGATTATGTGTAAGTATAAGGCCTGATTTTCTTGTGGATAACACGCATAAAGTGACTCAGCATGCTGAAAGAAAAGAATATGTTTAGAAAATTGAAAAATAAATAAAGATGGTAAAATTTAAATAACTAATATGAAACGTACCACACGTTTATGGCGACGTTTTTTTGATTGCGTTCCAGGTATTTTTTCAGAGTTTTCTTCTTCCTTTTCTGTGTAAGGAAATAAGTGTTCTGCATGATTTAATGCATCCTCGACTTTACGAGGCAGCAAATGATCATCCAACTCTCCTATTTGGTGTAGCTTAATGCAAGTCTTCATAGCTGCTGATCTTTTAGCTAAATTAACTGAATTCATTTCATCTCCAACTATTGTTTCTTTTAAAGGAGACACAGGTGGCATTGTCAATAGAACCTATAAATAATTTTAATTGAAATAATAATAAAGTTTTATGTTGAGTCAATTAATGATAAAAATATTGTAACTCAATAACTACAGTACCATATAATTTCTAAACCCTAGATTTTCTTTTAAAACGTCGACTTTAACCCAAGTTGGTGTTAAATTGATAAATTTAGATTTAATAAGACTTGCGCAGTATGTATTGATTAATGAAACTGCCAATTGTTCAGTAATAACACTCGTATTTCCATCTTTTTGAGTTATAACGTAAGGTTCAATTTCATTTACATATAATGTAGTATCCACCTCATCCTCAGTAGGTCTTTCGCGCAAATCCGATTTACCATGCAATGCCTAAAATTAAGCATTTTTATAGTTATTTTTTAAATATTCATATACTTATATGTATTACGATTTTGAAAAGCCCCAATGGCTTAGCAAATTTAGAATCGACTTTCATTCCCTGCTAGGAGTCAGAATTATTTGATTTATTTTATTGAACTAATTAATAAAATTACTCCAAATTAAACTAGTTTCTACAACCACATCACAAAAATGTGTATTAAACATTTAGCTAATAGTACCTTTCGTAGATAAGACTCAGTTTTTTGATATATGCGCAATCGATTTTCAAAACCTTCGGTTTCAGAAGCTAAAGTGATGAAATGACTGGTTGCGTGCCGTGCTCGACCTTTACTTTGAATGTATGCTCTAAAATCCATTGGAGGTTGGTAGCGTATTACCAATGTACAAGAAGGTACATCAACTCCTTCATCTACTACATCTGTAGCGATAATGCAATTGGTTATTTCATTTCTAAATCTGTATAACAAAAATAATTATTTAAGCAAAAATAAATAAATAAAGAATTTTTTATTTAATAAGTATAAATTACTTTGAGAGAGCTTCTTTATTCCATTTTGATAGAACTAGATGTTCTTTTGCATTTTTGTAGGGATCATTGTTATACCCAATCATATATTCTGGCTTTAAGAATTCAAAATCTTTATCACAGTTTGGTAAATTCTAAATAAAAAAAGAATTGTAAAATTATTCATCTTCAAAACTTTTACCGTAATAGTATTTGGTGGTATCAGTTACAAATACATACTTTAAGTATATGGTACAAAATTTTTGCCGTAAATCGTCTTTTAACAAAAATAATGCAACAAAATTTCTGATCAACTTCTAAATTTTCATGAAAGGTCTTTAAAACTTTTATTAACTTCAAAATTTTTGGTGATGAAAATCTAAAAAGATAAGATTGTTTGTTATCAATAAAAGATTTATATTTAGAATTATTAAAACTCACTTAAAAATTAAATCATGAGTGTCACAATGTTCCATCACATGGCTAAGGTGTTTCTGTATTTTCATTAATTGAGTTACTAAAAATTCAAGAATTGAAATACTTTGCTGAAATTATAAAAAACAAAATATTGTAAGTGGTAAAAATTATAAATTCAGTCAAAATTGATTTAGCATTATTACATACTGGCTCATCTGAAAACTTTTTTAAATATTCCAGCTGTATCATGTGAAGTAATACTCCTTTGCTTCCTCCATATAAACCCATTTCGTTAATATGTTCCATTATATCATCTAAAATTCTCCGTAATTTTACATTTTTTGTAGCTGATCTAAAAATTACACTACTGGCTGGATTTTCCATTTTGTTTGGTAATTTAATTATCTCTAGAATTGATGTACAATTTAAAATAATTCTCTGAATTTCATGTACAATAGGATTAGCCTCTGATTCGGCATAAGACTCCACATATTCCTTTGGATTTGTGGAGAAATTAATAACAGAATCTAAGGAATCAACCGTGTGAATTTTAGCTTGAAATGTAATTTCTAATTCCTAAAAATATATCAACTTCATTTAAAATACTAAATATGAACTAATATACAAAATAAAATTATTTTGCAATTTTCAAATAATTACAAACAATATTTGATTTGAAGATACCTTTAAAATTGTTGCAATTTTTTCTATTTTTATGTTTGCATTCAGTAACGATGCTGACATACCAAGGACTCTTGGCTGTTCATTTTTTGGACAATTTATAAATCTTTGCATGATCTGTCTCATAGGATGATCTTTCACTGCTCGGTGGCACTCATCAAAAATTAATAGATTTACTTTTTTCAATGGCAATATACCAGAAGTTACTATATTTAAAAATATTTGTGCAGTCATAATAAGCACCTAAAAAAATAATTTTTACAAATGCTTTTAATAATTTATTTATTAATATCTTTTGTTAATACCTGGTTTTCTTGTATCTCTTGGTTCCATACTTCATTAGACCAAAAGTCAACTTGCATATCACCTGTATATCCTTTGCAAGTTAATTCAGTGTGACGACTCAGAAAAGCTGTTTGCTGCAAAACTAAAGCTACTGTATTAACTATAAAAACAGTCTTTTTTCCATCTTCACAGTAAGGTCTACAGAAGAAAAAAAAGGGTTCAAATAAGCAAATTTATTCTACATTCTCCAGAATTGCAATGAACAAAGAAATTGTAGATACATACTTATGTAAAGGGCTGCTCAGTCTTTTGATAAGCAAGACAGCGATGTAAGTTTTTCCTGTACCCGTAGGCAAGTATATTATAGAGTTCTCTTGGACGGCCTTTTCGAACAAATCAACCTGATAAGGTCGAGCTTTAAAATCTTTCTGGATCTCCATAATTCCCTCCGGCTCCACATTTCCTTCCCGCTCCGAATTTCCTGACTGCTCCATCTCGCCTCAACAATCATCAGTCGCAATGCGATCCAAGTGCCTACTGCGAAGACCACGAGTTCCTTAAAACTGTCTGATGCAATCTTGACGCGAATCAATCTACGGGCTGGGCTCTCGCCGGCTTTTGTTTGCCGAGCAGCTTTCAATACACCGCGAATGATGTTTCTACACGACAGTCTCCTTTCTGCACATGAACATATATATATTACACAGGCGATAAATGTTTACGTGTTAAAATAGCAATGGGCAGAACTGTACCTACCAACGCTTTCCGATAGCACGGAGATTACTCCCCCACAGCGATAAGAGCAGCTGCGGTAAGAGCAGCGCAACGCGAGAGCCAGCTCACGACTGTCGTCACACGGGGATTTCGCCGACTGCTTGCTTCGGAGTTCGGTTCGGACCTGCGCCGGCGTTGGCTGGCCTGTTGCAGGGTCCGGTCGTTGCAACGTTTGGACTGCAGCAGTATTCGCGCTCGGAGCGACGCGCGCGGACGATGCAGGCAACTCGCCGTTGGCGATCCAGCGGCAGCCGCGGGTTTTGGAATGCAAGGCGCGCTGAACGTGGCTCGATCGTGGCTTATCAATTCTATCCACAAGGTATTGTAAACATGTGATCGTCGAGCGCCAAGCTCGTACGCAGAGTAGCAAAACAATTTTTTTTTCTTTTTTACAGCTGAAGGCCCTTTCAAGGAGAGATGATGAAAAAGTTCGTAAGATTTGCCGGACTTTCTGCCAAATATTCGACTAGCAGCGCTGCTCCGAAACCGCTGAGTAAGGTAAGATTGCGGTATTTCGCAATTTTTTTATTTTTTTTTATTTTTATTTTTATTAACTGCTCTTGGTTTTTTATATTTCAAGCTCGAGCAGCTCAGAGAAAAGCTGAGTGATGATGGTGAATCTTCAATACTTACAGATTCATTTGGACGTCAGCACACGTACCTTAGAATTTCCTTAACTGAAAGGTGTAATTTGAGATGTAAGTGGAGCGATATTACTGTAATGATACCTTTTGTAAGAACTTGTTTCATCACTTGTTCTCATTTTCATTTTAGGTACATATTGCATGCCTGCTAAAGGAATTGAACTGACAAAGAAAGATAAACTTTTAAGGACGGATGAAGTTATTAAATTAGCAGATCTATTTGTTAAAGAAGGCATAAATAAGATAAGATTAACTGGTGGTGAACCAACTGTTAGGAAAGATATTGTTGATATTATAAGTAATACAATTTTATCATTTTTTTATTTATTTTGTCAATTAGACCAGTTTTACTAAGATACTAAATTGTTATTTAGGACAGTTAAAAAGTTTGAACGGACTGGAAACTTTAGCCATGACAACAAATGGAATTACATTGACTCGGCAATTACCTGCATTTCAAAAAGCTGGCTTAGACTTGTTGAATATTTCTTTGGATACTTTGAAACCAGAACGATTTGAAAAGTTTACTCGCAGAAAAGGATGGGCTAGAGTAATGGCCTCTATTGACTTAGCTATACAATTAGGATATAATCCTGTTAAGGTATATATCAAGGTCAAGTTCATTTATGTATAAATGTTTTAATTTAATTTCAGAATAACAGCAATTTAATTTTGTACAACAGGTGAATACTGTAATAATGAGAAATTTTAATGATGATGAACTTATAGATTTTGTCCAATTAACAAAAAATAAACCTGTTGATGTAAGATTTATTGAATATATGCCCTTTTCTGGAAATGAGTGGAATACCAATAAAATGGTTTCATTTGCAGAAATGAAGAAGATTATTAGAGAAAAATATCCAGAATTTCAACGAATTCCAGATAAACCTAATGATACTTCAAAGGTACAATTGCAGTCTTTGTAATCTTATCAATAAAATTAACCCATTCAATACCCAAGATTAAAAGAGTAATTGAACAACTCTATCACGAAAAAATTATTACTTTAACATTTTTTATTGCAGGCTTATCATGTTCCTGGCTTTACAGGACAGATTGGTTTTATTACATCTATGACTCAGAATTTTTGCAGTTCTTGTAACCGATTAAGAATTACAGCTGATGGAAATTTAAAAGTATGTCTATTTGAAGGTAAAGGAGAAATATCTCTAAGAGATGCTTTGAGAGATAATTCTTCTATTGAAGATTTAAAAATATTAATACATAATACAGTATTAAAAAAGAAAAAGCAGCATGCAGGTAATCATTCAGTTACCAAAAAATGATAAACAATAAATTTGTTATCAATATTATATCGTGTATAAATTTATAAAAATTATATTTTAAAAATTAAAAAATGTACAAATTGCATGATAAATTTATGATGTTTTAGGAATGCTCAACCTTAGCCATATGGAAAATAGGCCTATGATTCTAATAGGTGGCTAAAAAGTTTGTGGACCATTGTTAATTTGTTTATACACGATATTATATTAGATGACGTTATTGTAAATAAAAATTTTGGTATGTTATTTACTGATTTGGAAAATTTCATTTAGTCGTAAAATAATAATTTTTTTTAATTATTCTTTTGCAGTTACTATAAAAGAAAATGGGAATAATACTATGGTACCTGGAAATGAAATTGTGTTTAACACAAATCTATTTGATAAGATTTTATTTACAAATTTTAGAGTAAAAAATAATGTACATATCAGATTATATTCTTCGTTAACCCATGTAGACGAAAGCGGTAAAGCAAGCATGGTAGATGTAGGTTCAAAGAATCCAACAAATCGCAGCGCGAAGGCTAGAGGATACATTCACGTTGGGCCTGTTATAAGTAAATTAATTGCAGAGAATACTTTAAAAAAAGGCGATGCACTAACGATAGCCCAAATAGCAGGTATAATGGCAGCTAAAAAAACGTCCGACTTAATACCTCTTTGCCATCCTCTGATGATCAATTGCGTAAAAGTAGATTTAAAATTAAACGAGTCGCTTCACAGAGTCGAAATAGAAGCAGAAGTCCAATGCACTGGTAAAACCGGTGTAGAGATGGAAGCTTTAACGGCCGTGAGCATCGCCTCACTTACAGTCTATGACATGTGCAAATCAGCAGCTCCTTCAGACACGATGCACATATCTGGCATAGAATTAGTCGCGAAATTCGGGGGAACCAGAGGTGATTTTACCAGACAATAATCAAGATCACTTTTTTACGAAATTAATTCTTTTAATTTACATTCCACCTTCGATAGATGCGGATATAACTGTTTGTTGAAAAGTATTATAAAAACAATGTACATTTTGTTAAAGTTTATACACATGATTGAATAAAAAATTATTGTTATGTAGATCGGGGTTACGACAACTTTTTTCTCGAGGGCTCCTCGTGCACCCTGACTAGCACAACCATGCGAGGTCCGCACTTCCAAATATTTCCATTTTCATCCACAATGTTTGCACTAACAGTTACATGATACTGACCACCATTTCCTGTATTAGGACCGACACTACTACCGCACAATCCACTGTTATTTTGTGATCCAAATGATAGTAGGAATTCACAGGCAAAGAAGTCTCTGTGAGGCACTACAGTTTGTTCAAGTTCATTCAATGTGTCCTAAAAAATGTAAATAATTTATATTATTTTTTATTTAAAACAACTTATTGCATTTAATTTTAAACAGAAGTGTAACACATTAATTTAACAATTTTGCCAATTTGTTTTTTTTTAAGTATATTGAATGCAATTAATTAGAGTAAAATTTGATAAGCAAATAATTTATTTTATTATAGATGAAAATATTATTGAATTTAATACTTCAAAACTTTTTTTGTACTAATAAAGGAGTTAATAAACCAGACTAAAAGATGATAAATCAGTAGTAAGTGGCCGGCTATGATCAGACAAATGAAATAATTTAGACACTCTACCTCTTCGTCAATACAATATGATAGTTTTTACAAAGAAATTTAAAATTTCATTGAGATTCTAGATTTTAATATAAACTACAAACTTCAAAAATAAATAAATCAATGAATTTAGTAACCATTATCAGGAAACTGCTTACCTTCTTCTCAATAATGTTATTCTTAGACGGTAGCGCAGTGGAAATGTTGATAGATATTGCAGCAACCGAGCGAAACAGCGAGGCTCGTTTTCCGTGCCTGAGCACGCCCTCGACTTTGAGAGCGAGCTGACAGCCCTGAGACACGGATACGGGCTCGCCGAGCACTCGCGGCTGCGGCGACACCGACACCTTGACACTGGTCGACTGCAGTGTCTGGAAGAGGTAGCGGGGAATCGGCAGTCTGTACTTGCCGCCGGCGAGGAGGGTCACCTGAGCGATGAGACAGCCGACGCGCAAGTGGCTGACGCCGCTCGTAGCGTGGCTCGAGGTCTCGCTCGCGGCGTCACCCGCCGGCGCCAGCTCCCGCAGCTGCTCGCAACACCTAGCCAACTGCTGCATCTCCACCGTGGAGTCGCTGAAGGCGAAGTGACCCGAGTCCGCAGTAGCCGCGCTCGCTTGCACTGCTGGTCCGCCGCACACGCGCTGCACGCTGTGCGCCAGCAGCAGGCAGATCTCTTGCAGACTGGTGAGATGTACGCAGTTAAGGATTGTATCGTAAATTTTAATTTGAAGAAACATTGAGATACTTGTATGAGTCTAGTACAATTATTGAATTACATTACATTTTTTAAATTTTGGAATAATGTGATCGAAAAAAGGATACGCTTTTATATTGTTAAGTGAACTAGGATCAGCATCGAACGCCGACTGATACAGTTTGTAGTAGTTTTCTGCACACGTCTTCAATTCCACAACAGATTTTCTCAACTGAAAATAAATTTATCGTATATTATTATTTCATTAATTTGATGCATTTATAGAATTCTAATAAATTCTACTCTTAGAAGTTCAATCGGGTGGGACTACCTGACTAGTGACGCGTCCGTATCTCTGCAGCTCGTCTTTCGCAGTGTGAGCTTCATGAGCAGCTATGGCGTACGGTGGAGCAGTACAGAGAGACCTGCAGGAGTGCAGCAACTGTACGAGCGCTTGGAAGAATTCGCAACGAAGTTTCGCGTAATCGCAGACAAACTGCAAATTCCTTAATGGATTGCTCGCAGCCTTAAAACAGGTACAAGCGCTTGCGTATCGAGCGATAACTCCGTTCAGTTTCTTGGCAACGTTGTTCTGATGCTCTTCTGCGTACGCCTCGTCTCTGAAAAAATTAATAGCAGACGTTGCCACTGATTATCCCTTGATTTCACTGATTTTCGTGAAAGATAAAAACTTACGACAGGTAATTTTCAGCACTGGTCATCAACTCCAAGCCCAGCAGCCAGAAATGCAACGGCTCTGAAGCCACAGCCTCTTTCAGGACCTTGAATAGTCCTGTGGCAATTTTGTGGTGCCCGTACCTAGAAGCTCCTCGCGCAATTTTGTACTTGTTCCAGTTGTCAACGGAACTGAGCACCGACTGAACTACCTTCGAGCAATCCGCACTCCACTCATAGCCGTTGGCCACCATTTGAAAGAGTAATGTACATAGCATTACTTTTGTATTGGTGTGCAGTGTCTGCTCTATTTTCGCTATAATATCGGGCAGAAGAGGTAACAGAATGTTTTCTCCCAAACTTCCAATGGCACCTAGAGCCTCACAGAGTACAACGGCTTGGTGGTCGTTCTGCTTATTGTTCGTGTTTGTATGAACGAGGGTAGAACCGATTGCATCGACAAACACGCTACAGTGACTGTGTTGAACTTGACAGAGCTTCACTGTAATCTGAAGGCAAACTTTCAGCTGGTGCAAATTTTTATCGTCGAGCGCTAGCAGCATTAACAACGACTCCAAACAGGATACTAAGTCTTGAACTCCATACACAGGTAAACCTTCTTCATAACTGTAATAACAATTTTTATCCAAAATTTGCTACAGTTTATTTAGAATTATGATTAATTTCTTACCAGTAACATGCTATCCTGGATAAGATAGTAACAGCTTTAACAGCAACAATAGGATTTGGTGAGTAACAAGCTTTGGAGCACAGTACTATCAAAGGACTTCCTTCATCCATGTTTGCATCGCAAGTAACTGGACTTTCACTCAAAACCTATAATTTATAATTTTAATTGTTTGATACTATATTACATTTACATGTTTAAAATAATATACTCTTTCATACCTCAATTACATTTAACGATCTGATAAGTAAATTTATATTTCCAGTACCATCTTGTAAGAGATTAGATGTGCTGTCTAAGACCAAATATAAAAGTTTATGTTAAAAAATTTTTCAAAATATATATTTATTAGATGTAAATGCCATTGTCAATTTACCAATAAGTTGAGCTAAAGCTCCCTGTGGCCAAAGATGAGCCCCTTTCTTAGCTAAAGTGAGCAAAAGTTGTAAGGCGTGAGTTTTAATTGATAACCTGGGATCTTCACGTAAATATCGCAAAAGCAATGTAACTTGCTCGGGTACATTTATTAAAGTAGCAGATGCTAAAGTGGTTGAAGCACTCAATGTTACTCGTACAAATTCTGCAGCAGGGTAGCTTTCAAGAAGTTCCATGCATAATTTATTGGCCTAAATGAATAACAAAATTTTATATGAATATTATTTCAAATAAAAAATAAATTACATTCTTTTATTATGCAATTTAATTAAAAGTATAAATTACCAGGGAAGCAGTAGAAATGTCATGATGCATATATTGTAGAATGAGAATAAGTTGTAGTTTCATCGATGCTGGTGTAGCTTGACCTCTAATCATGTCTGAAATTTTGGAGCACATAAAAATTGCAAATAATTTTGATTGAGCTGCAAACATCTGAGCAGCATAAATAGCTGCTTCAACTTGCACCAGATCATGGCAATCCAAAGATTTTCGAATACTGTGATGAACCTTAAAAATATCAACACATTAATAAAAAAATAATGTTAGGGCAATAATGTACGCAAACATTAGCTATACTTACATATTTTCTTTCTGCTATAATTCTAGCAACACTTCCTAATGTCCTTAGGGTCAAAGCTCTGGCCACAGGATCATTAGAGTGCATAACACTATAAATCCTTTTTACAAATTCATCTACATTTAAAATCTTATCTAAATGTTTATCACTTTGCTGGCAAACACGAAGTACCCATACTCTCAAAAAATTGCTGCCCACTCGAAAAACATCAGCTAATTTTAAAAGGGATGAATTTATTAAAATCGGAAATGGATATTTTTCAAAAAGCCTGGGAAATCGTACAATTGCTTCACATTGCTCTCCAATTTTAGAAGATCGTAATCCTAAAAAGTGAATGATTTTTAAAACAAATATCAAGAAAGAAAATGTTCAAACATTTTTTTAATAAAAATTGTAGATTCTACCTTTATCGAGTTCAATCAGAGCTGTATTAGCATCTTGCTCGGGTTCTCCAAGAGCTGTGTCATTAAAAGCACTCATCCTGGTATTGATCATATTGACTGATGTTTTAAATTGATCTTCCTAAATCTACTTTATATTGTAAATCGTATCATATTCACATTTGAATCCACCTAAACATAAAAAAACGCAAAGTCAACGTAAAGAGTAATATAAATTTAAGCTTACAAATAAATGTACAGTATTTTCAATCAAATTATCACTCAATCTTAATTCAGTAAATATTATAAAAATTTATTTGAACTAACAAGCAAAATAAAACACCATAACCTACAAAGGTGCCGACGACTATCCCGCCAAAGTCAACACATCGTACTTATGGAAATCATTTTTTGGTACTACTTAAAGGTACAAACACCAGGCCACATCCATAAATTATGCAAATGAAAAATTGAATAAGAATGCACCTCCGGACACCTACGGTGCTCCGGTACTCGGCAGCCCGCAAATTCCAGGAATCAGGCACTGCACAGCACAGCGTGACAGCGCCCCTTGGTCTCCGCCGATAATCCCTTAGGATAATGCAGAGGCACGTCCACGATCTCAATAGCTATCTGGCCGCTGCTGCGGAGTGCCGAGTGCGGGGTATGACTGTATGAGTATATATGACGGGCGAGTCTCTCGCTGTCTTCGTCCGACTCACGCGTGGCGCGCGCGCCGTCGTATAGTGGAAGGGAACAACACACAAAAAGACGGAAAAAAAAACTTCAAAATGGCGAGTGCGCCCAAGTAGGTATAGTGGTGCGTGAGAAAACATTGCACGGTAGCCGTCTTCCGCGAGTGTCCCCCCGACGTCACGGCGAAGGTGCATCGACTCCGCTCGTAGACCCGCGAGCAATAGGACCGCCGAAGCCGCCAGCGAGTGGCAAGCTCATCGGAGACGCCGAGTTTCATCGCAACCCGGGCTGAATGTTCATCCAAATGTCCGCGATCGCCCATTCTATGCCAGGTAAACACACCCACGACGCGTACCCGCGCACCTGAATCGATACCTCGATTAGCGTGGACGTGGGCTGCGGCGACCTACGGGGGGTGACCCCCGAAGTTCCCTGGAGTCCGCTTTAAGGTCGAGTGGGTACCGCGAGGCAACGCAATCGCGGCGTTGCACAAGGTTAAAATTGCGAAACGCATCGCGCCGACGGACCTCGAGACTGGGGTTGCGGTCCCGGAGTCCTGGAGCAAGGTGTAGCCTTTACTGATTGCACTCTCGTTTCTCTTCGTAGGTAGCAACGCGAGCAAACTGTCGCAGAATCGGAACGCTGATAGCATTGGGTGAGTTTCACAAATGTTTGCTCCAATGACGTTTTGTCAATATTTACATTAACTAGACTGTCTAATCAGAGGCTAATTGCGGAGCAGCCTCGATTCGGGATTGGAGTATTTATTTTGACTTTAATGCAAGTGCCAATGGTTAATACAGGCCGAGAAAGTAAACCCCTCCAGCTAGTAGGTTAGCTAAAGTATGTCTGCTGCGTCTGCTTGCAGTCACTGACTCCTGCAGGAAATAATTACCTACTTGTTATCTGCGAAGGAATATCCTGTGGGTGAATGATTGAAATATTTTGATATTACAAGTGAAAAATCTTATACTGTCTTTTTGTGTGAGTATAACTTGGCAAACCAATAAATGTAAATATAAATTTATTATATTTATGCAATATTGAATTTGCGCAAACTGTAAGGTTTATTAGGATTTTTTTTAATTAATTAACAATAACTAAGATTTTAAAAAGCATTAAAAGTATATTTTGAAAATTATTAATAACATGAAACATTATTTCATGCAATTGATGTTAAATTGTAATAACTACTGTTAATCAGAAGTTAACACGATCAAATGAAGTCAATTGAAATTAATAATTTTTTATGAATCATTTAAATAGCTTTTTAAATTACTTTATCCATAGCTTTTTCAATACAATTATAATGATACAGATAGTTTTTACATTACAATTAATGGTACCAAATAGCTTAACTTTTTTATCAAAAAAAATAGACATCAAATTTAAAATTTTTTTTTGAATGCTAGTACTAACTTCTAATACTAGTAGCCAACAGTTTCTAGAAAATTTCTAAATTATGAAAATTATTAAATGAAATTATTCATGAAGATTGGTCTTCATGAATCTCTGTAATTTCTTGAAGTTTGACGATAGTAAACATCAATCTGTATTCATAGTATTGAGATAAATATTTCAGTGAATAATTAAAGTTATATACTGGTATAAATTAATAGTTGCTGAAGTTTATATCTCATACTCTTCTGTTGTTGAATTATTTACTAAGTGTAAACAATCTATTAAAAGAACGATAAATTGGATTGTGGAGAACAAAATAGTTTTCATAATTTTCTTTTATATTTAACAGTTTACAACAAAGGTCGCTATCTTGATTTTAAAAATCGGTTAATGATAAATAAATTATACAGTAAAGAAAAATAATTGAGTCTTTCAGAAATAACATTTAGATAATAAATGAGAATATTCAAATGTAGTGAGAAAAATATAATTAAAATAAATTCTATACTAATTATATGACATTATTTTTTAATTAACAACTGTTGTCACGCTTTCATAAGATAGAATAGAATATAATAGAAAAGTTTTAAATTTCATTTTCAAAATCGCACAATCAAATAACATTGAAAAAAAAAACGCAAAATACAAGAAAATAATGAAATCAACCCCTGCTCACCCAAATCCGCTAATCGCTAGAAAGAAAAGCAAGCGGCAACGGAAAAAATCGGCCGATCGTCGTTCTCAGTCGCACGAGGCGCGAGTAATTTAGTCGTAGCGCCGTGGGGGCGGGCAGCGCAGCGGCGTGCTCAGGTAATACGTGTACTCGGTGGCGTCCGTCCGTCCGTCCGGGTCTCTGGTGGGAGAAAGGCGAGAGAGGCCGGCCAGTCGGCGCATTATGGTGGAGGATCAGTCACCGCCGAGTGTCGCTCGCTGACGCTACTCTCCCGCGATGGGCCCCGCGACCCCCGCCAGTCCTTATCGAACCAACCCGTCGCTTCCCCCAGTAACGTAACAAATCGAACCCCCAAATCGGCTCGAACTAAAAATAAAAACCAAACGAACGTTCTACACCTCGCGCGAAGGCACATAGTACAAAAATAAAAAGAGGCAATCGTTAATTAAGTGCGACCACGCGGGTGACTTGATACGCTACCCCAAATCGGCGTGATAAATGGTGAGGAGGAAGAGACGGAGGGTGCCGTCAGCAGCGCGGTAGGAGGCAGAGCGCGGCGAGGATGTACGGGGCCAGCAGTGGCGCGGGCTACGAGGGGGTGGGCTACGGCCCCGGCGGCGGCCCGGAGGCCTACCAGCTGGGGCCCCCGCCGCCCCCGCCCCCGGGCCTGGTCGGTCCACCGCCGACCCACCTGCTCGGCTACTCGCCCGAGATACCCCCCGGACACCACCACCCCGCCGACTCGCCCCAGTCCAAGAGACGTAGGTAATGCACCGACTGCCACGACTGCGCGCGAGCTCGTGTACACCGCGCTTCGATTAACCCCGCGATTCTCATTCGCGCCCTCGATTTCTTTCTCCGTTCGGTATCAAGATAAGTGGAACGTACGAGAGTTAACTGCGGGGACCGTCGAGAGTGTTTTGGACTTTTACGATGATCACACTTTAGTGGCTGGCGTTGACGATTTTGGGCTGGGATCGGTTGTGTTGAATTTCGATGTGTGACGTGAGGCAATCGAGCAACGTCAGCTGCTCGTTCAATTGAATTTTCGAGTCGCCAAAAAATCCTTCGTTTCAGATCTTATGTAGAAACGGTCGATTTTTGTTTCTCTCTTTCGTCTATATCGAATATCTTTCAAAACTTCTATTATTATTATTATAATATTTCGTTGAAAACTAATTACATTTTGTAAGTTATACAAAAAATATTAACGAATTTTTTTTCTTCAAAAAATATTCAAAACGTCGATAAGATTGTCATTGAATATCTGAATTTGTTTACAATAACAATTGTTAGCAAATTTAATCACTTTCTGTGACGCACACTCTGATATTATAATAACAAAAAATTCTTCACTTCGGAAGAAAAAGTAATTTTAAAATATTGCGCACGTAAAATTATAATCTTTAAATTACAAACTTTAGAATCTTCAAACTTTTACATTTGAGATTAAACGAAAATTCATTAAGTACACCGTGAATGTATTGTTTGGGGAATTTGAAATTCCCAACGTTTCGTCAGTATCATCGTATATACCGCTCGTTACAATTCACTAGAGATTCTTTAATTTGAAATTTAACTCGTTAAACGAGTATTAAAGTTGTTTCTTCGTTTAAGCTCAAGTTCGCTATATACATCGGTTTATTTACCTCGTCCTACGAGCCACCAACATCTCTTGATAAAATTTATAAAAATCTACACACAACCTAAAAATATTAAATTTGTAAGAAATTCTCGTAATATCCCCCACCCCGTGCAAAATTTCGCGCAACCGCGAGCGCGGGTGGAGTAAAAAAGCTCGACCGGTATGAGGAACTGTTTGCGCGGGAAGTAAAGACCTTGCGCGGCCACGCCGCGGCCTATCCGGCACGTAGCGGAGATTTCAGGCTGTTTGCAAATTCGCGAGATTACGCCGCAGATGCGTATCCCCCCACGCGATTGCGCAATCCTCGCGTATGTGTACCTATACGCATTTGTGGCGCGCGCGCGAAAAAAAAACAGCGAATGCGCGGGTCTGATGACGCGGAGCTTGCGCGTCGCGCGTTCCTCTATACGTTGGTGGGCTTTGGGTATTCTTGAATTTGAGGTTTTCAGATGGTCGTGGATTTTGGCTTTAAAACTTCGAACAATTATTGATGTTTACTATAGTGTGTAAATCATACTTGAGAATCGGTTTATAATTGAATTTGTTATTTTGACATTAAATATATTATTGGGTTTACTTAAATAGAAAATTAACATTACATACTTTCATTTAAACTAAAGTTTTTTATGTTAATTTGAATACTTAGATACAAAAATAAGTTTTGTTTATATCCAAGTACAAACATTTCAACATTTAATTTGATGCGCACGAGTTGTCTGTTTTCTAAAGAAAATAATGTTAATGCTATATGTTTTAATTATATATCCAATAAAAAAAAAAATATTAATAAATAAAATAATATTCAGAGGAGCTAATAGCCATTTTAACAAAAACATTCTTTATTATGCGAAGTTAATTTTCGCAATGTCTATATTAAATCCATAAACGCAGTTAATCAAGGTTTTTTCGTCTACCGAGAGTAGCCAACCGCAGTAATTCCTCATCGCCTCGGAGGAACGAAAAAAAAAAAAAGGAGCGGGGGGGGACTTAGAAGTATGGAGATACACGCGGCGCAGCAAATGAATCCGCAAAAGAACGATCCAATCAAACACTTCCTTAATTGAAACTGTACTGTACTTTCTGCGAAGCGCGGAGAAAGCCAAACGTCGGAATTAACGCGAGCGACCGCACGTCGCGCGCCCGAGTGCGCATCATATACGCACACTCGCGCGCTGAAATCGAATTCACGAAGCGAGCCGCCGCGCGGAGAGCGTATCGCCTATCACTTATACAATGCACCCCTTAGGGCGCGATAATTGCGCAACCTATAATCCTCCCCGCGCGAATCGCCACTCTGCCTCGTTAGGCGGGAAAATCGCTGCTCGCGAGCTGTGATTTCTTCTCCTCGCTTGGTCGAAACAGCAAAGAGATCTGCCCGCGGAAAAAATAAAGAGGAGTGTGTCGTACACCCGGATGCGCGGCGGGCCCTTGCGGGAGTCCCTCCAGCAGCGGGGGGATAAAAAGTAAAGTCGCGGCGGCCGAATGTCATAACGCGCTCTTTTGTACGTGTCCCTCGACGTACGTGCACAATGCCCGCGCTCGGATCGCCGAGCAAACTACTACTCTCGCGGTTTACTTGCGACTTTGGCGCCGGGATTTATCGGTGCGAGGCGCGCGTGGCGCGGTAAAAAGAGGCGCGCGCGCTCTGCGGATGTAGTTTTTTAGATTTTCAGTGCTGCTCTTCACGGGAAAATTTATTGCTCTGTTTAATTCGCGATTCGTGCTGTGGAGATTACGCGTTGCTTTTTAATATGCAGGAATATTGGAAGTAGTTTTAGATTTTTACATACCGTCACCATAAATACTGCGTTCTGTTTGGTATAGGTTTTTATGTAAGCGGGATAAGGATGAATTCAAATAGAATTTGATTAATCTGTAATTTAAAGCTCTCTTGGGAATACCAAAAATGACTTACGTAAATTAGTACGTTCTTATATAATACCAAATAAACATCAGTTTCACATTTAATAATAATAATTCTTTTCGAACATTTGACTAAATACATAATCTTACGTTTATCTTGAACGAAGGGAATTGAAAAAAAATGAAAATTCATGCACAATTTATACGAGGATTTTACAGTCGTTTTAAATCAGTTTTACAAAAAAAAACTCAAATTGATTTTTTTGTTATCAATTCTCAGTTTTTCTTCAGTATCGATAAATTATGTTTTAAATTAAAAGAAAAAAAGGAAATAAAATGAAGAAAAAAATATATCTATTTCCAGAAAAGTCTATTACGTTTTTATGCAAAAAAAATCAACAAATTAATTTATAATTATCCACTTCCCGAAATGGAAGAATCTCCTGCTACTACCCCCTTAAAAGCTCTCGAAATACAGTAACCAACTCTCGCTTAAATGTTACAGATCCGATGAGGACGACCCAAGCTCGGGCAAGTACAGAAGAATGGACGACGACAACATGCAAGACAAGGAGCGGTTCGCCAGGTAACACCAATCGCCGCCCCCTCATCACAACCCGCCCAAATTACACGTCGGCGTCCCAGCGAACAAAAGGAAAAAACGAAATCTCATCTCCGCGAGAACTCGAACGGAAGAAAAAACGAAGAGATCGCAAGAACGCGAAAAAGCGTGTCAATGGGAGGCTGCGCTTTGACTCGTCTTAATCCGCGAGCGCGCGGCGCGTGTATTATACGGGCGCGCGCTCCGCGAAGGACTCTGGGTCGTTGACGCGCTCCGCGATCGTGATTCGCGCGCTCGCCATGTGTACACCGTCGCTGCCCCGTGCACAACACCCCCGCTCTCTCGAGCGCGCGCGCACGTACGTAGGTACATACGTACATGTATACACACCTGCGCGCCGCGCGGAGAGCCCGAGGATTTTGCAGAGAGGCGAGCAGCGTGGGAACGACGGCCTGCCCCGAGAGCAAGCGGACGCTGAGCTCGCCTCTATGCGCCGAGTCCTCCCCCGTGTATCATCTAATTGAGCTTTCCGCGTACGATCCGCCGGATTTTCTCAGCTTCCATCGGACACCGCGATTATACTCGTTCGAGAGTTTTCGGGAATGACGCGCGGGAAATTAAATTGTATGGTTGCTTTTCTTTTTAATTTGTTATGTTACGTTGCTGAGCTTGTACGATAATTATATAAATCAAGTACTGTGTTAAGTGTACGGATCAATGTAAAGAACTGCGTTTTTTATTATTTAATGGATCCGGTAATGTAACGTTCATTAAAAAAATAGGGTAAAACAGAATTAATCTACACTCTTCAGCTTAAAAAATCATAATCGCTTTATTTGCTGATTCATGTTCAAAATTATTTGTAGATTCCATTTTTATAAAAACCAACGGTGAAAATTATAAGTAGTTTCTGATTAAGTTTTTAATTTAACCAATTTTCATAAAGAATATAAAATTGCAAACAAAAAAACAAAATTGTACGACATAACACCACAATCTGTCAGTCGTTTAATAACCGCTATCAAACAATTTAATCCAGAAGATAAAGAAATCCCGAGATTTTCAAGAATTCCCGCCGATCGAATCGAAAGCCTATATTAAAAGGAAAGAATGACCGTGGCCGCATTCCGTTACACCCCGCAATCGAACCGGAGCAACCGTGGAGCGAATAAAAGAATAAGAGGCACGGGATACCGAGCCGCCGGGGGGATGAGGATTCGCGTACACGCGGCGCAACAAGCGGAGGTCGCGCGGCTGCAACGGTTCAAAGTCTTCGGCGCAACCTCTGACCCCGGCATCTCCGTTCTCGCTTCATTTTTCCTTTTACCGTGCCGCGCTCCGGCTCACCGCGTCTTCTCCTCCCCCCTTCACACATACCCGCACGAGCCCCCGCACACCAGCCGCGCGTATCTCCGGCTGGAGGGACTCACGTACACACATACACGCTATGCGCTAACGTAATTTTATTTCTTACGTCTCATTTTTTTTTCGTCTTTTTGCAGCCGGGAGAACCACTGCGAGATCGAGCGCCGGCGCAGGAACAAGATGACGGCCTACATCACCGAGCTCTCGGACATGGTGCCGACCTGCTCGGCCCTCGCCCGCAAGCCCGACAAGCTCACCATCCTCCGCATGGCCGTCGCCCACATGAAGGCCCTCCGAGGTTCACATACCCCACTTTTTTTTCAAGAGAGAGGACTTGTTGTTTTCTCGAGAGCCGCGGAAGGGAAAGAGAAATAGAGAGAGGGACACGCGGTGGGACATCTTCGGGAAGGCGGAGGCTCGCTGCGACGAGGCTGGAATACGAGAGAGGCGCGAGCTTCCGGTGAAGGGCCGCGAGATTGTTTATTGCCGGCGAGGAGGCCCCCAGGGGCCGCGCGCCGCATACGAATTGCCCGGCGACGCCGCGCGCGCTCTCGCCGGGCCGTTAATTCCTCGGCGATTTTACGAGTCGATCCGGGGGACCGCGCGCCGATTCGTTTTCGTGCGTCTCGCGCGCGCGAACGATGAAAACGCCGCGATTGCGCGCCCGGCCTTCCCGGAATTTCTCGCGCGACCCGAGATACCATCTAACCGCCTCTCCTCCGTCTACTTGGCGATTCCGATCTTGTAGGACGATACACTCGCACACTCTGTTTCTCTCTGTCTTTCGTTTGCTCGCCGAGCCTCTTGTTTTCATTTTCGAATTTATAGTTTCGTCTCCGCGGCGTCGCCTTTTCTCCTCGGATGGCTTCTCTCTCTCTCTGTTTCTTTTTTTCCTCGGTCGCGTTGGAGGCATACGTGACCGAGACCGCGTAATCGTGGAGAGGCCCCTCGTTAACTAGCCGCGAAATTGCGCCGATAAGAGCGCGAGACGTCGACGGTTTCGAAGCGTTCGCTATTAAAAGACGATTATCGATGCGAGGAGTTGCGGAAAATTTTACCGAAGCTTCGGTGCACCTATTTCTTTCGCGTGACAGTTTTAAGGCTATTTTTAGAAATTACTTGATTAGAAAGTTTTATGTTTTTTAGCTTCTCTTGTCATTATTATGAAAATTTTGTCTATTTGGATAAAAAAGATTCGATATTTGAACTAAACAAAATTTGGCAGAGATTTTTAGTTGTGATAACTTACTTCTACGTGCTTTTTTTGTTAAACATTGTCTCGTTTATATTTATCATTGAACAAGCTGAAAAATTTAAATATTTTTAATTGCGACCTCAGAAGTACAATACACATCTTTTACTTAAGATTTATAAAGCCTTGAAAATGAAATTTTCAAAATACTAAAAAACAAAATTTATAAGATTAAATGACCAATGTTATAAACATAAATTTTCTCCACTCGGGACGTTACTTAATTTACTTGTCTTCAATCTAAATTGTACAATGTTTAACTGAAGCGACAATGCGAAAGAGACGTTTACGCAAGCAAAGAGGATAGTTACGTTAAGCGATTAGATTTTTTATTAGCAGCTACTTAGTAAACAGCGATGAGCGCATAAAAATCCTACGACTCCTTTCGGGGTAACTTCATAAAAGTTTTTCATGACTAAAATCGCCTCGAAACTACTTTATATTCACGACGTCAGCTCAGTAGTAAATGACAAAATCACTGATCGGTCGAGATAAGCCACCGATTTGTTTTAAAATTAATTTATTTTTATCCTTCTTTAACAATTGTCAATCGGATTTAATTATTTAATAATTAAAATAAAAAAAATTATTAGTAAAATTTAAAATTTTGTACTGATTCAGTGATTTTGTTTTCTAGATCGTTGCAAGGAGACTTTGTTTGAAAAAAACAGTTATTTTTAAACTTTCATTTTAAGGACTTCAAATAAACCAGTAATAATGAATTATCTATTTGAAATGAGCTTTACAACACCTTTGCATTACCTCTCGCAACAAAACACAAAATAATAACAAAGTCCACCCCGGGCAGCGATCTGTTTAAACAAATACCTAAACAATCAAGCTCGATTTTAAAAAAAATTGTTTACAAAAAAATTAAATAATAAAACAACTTGTGAACCAGGAACCGGCAACACGAGCGCCGACGGCACGTACAAGCCGTCGTTCCTGACAGACCAGGAGCTGAAGCACCTGATCCTGGAGGCGGCCGACGGCTTCCTGTTCGTGGTCTCCTGCGACACCGGGCGCATCATCTACGTCTCGGACTCTGTGGCGCCGGTCCTCAACTACTCGCAGAGCGATTGGTACGGCACCAGCCTCTACAACCAGGTGCACCCGGACGACGCGGACAAGGTCAGGGAGCAGCTGAGCACCGCCGAGCCCCAGCACGCCGGCCGCGTCCTCGACCTGAAAACCGGCACCGTCAAGCGGGAAGGACACCAGTGTCAGTACCTAGGCTTCAACGCTTTTTCCTCTTTTTCATACGCCTTTGGACACTTATAAGGCGAATGCCACGACGAGCATTAACTGTAACCCGACTTCTTCATGACTCAAATGCGGCTGCGCACGTGGCTTCGCTTATTCTTTGGTAGCAAACGGGAGCGCTGTCCTTGATTGGATCTCTTCATTTCTACCTTTTTAGTAATTCGTTTTGACTATCATTGAGAAAAGTTTTGCGTGCGTCAACATATTGTTCTATTATTCTAGTCCTAGAGAAATATTAATACAGTGCTAAATTACTATTTTATGGACTTTATTTGATTTGGTTAATCATTCCGAGTATCATTAAATTAAAATTATTTTTTTCTAAATTTTTGAAAGCTTTTGAATATCAATTCTGAAAGATTGATCATATTGTTTATGCATATTACGGTTAAAATAAATTATCACTGGAGAATCATAATAATGAATAATTTAAGCAAAAAATTTACGTCACACAGTACGAGTACCATACATTAATTTATGTTAAATCAATGCACAAGTTGAACGCATTACAACACCTTCTCCATATGAATGTCATCTACGTATAATCAATCGCCTGTAATAAACAAAGAAGAACATACTTTCTTTTTAAACTCGCAATCTTGCTCCATTATTAAAATCTCGCATTGTACATTGCAGCTTCCGTCCGATTGTGCATGGGCTCACGACGCGGCTTCATCTGCCGCATGAAGGTGGGTAACCTGCAGACGAGTGGTGACATGGCCGCAGCACATGGTCTTCAGCGCATGAAGCAGAGGAACTCGCTGGGACCGCCGGCGCGCGACGGACAGAGCTACGCCGTCGTGCACTGCACCGGTTACATAAAAAATTGGCCACCAACCGGTGAGTATCATATTTCGAATCGAGCCTCATAGACCGATGCCTCGTCCCGAAATTGCCGACTTCAACACCACTCGTTCGAAACAAGATATTTATACTCGCTCAAATTAGCCATGATTATTCTTACTTTGTCAATGAGTTGTAATAAGTGAGGCAGTTTTATTCTTTTGATTTTAAGAAAATAGTTTAAATTAAATTTTCTGCAACTGTATGATTGAGCTTAAAGTACAAGTAACTATTTCTAATGTTAGTAATTTTCTATTCGTTTGATATTCAAATACAACTGCTTTTACTAGAATTATCTATTTATTGTTTAAATTTTCAAAATGAAAATTCTTAAGTATCAATAATACGACTGAGAAGTGGAACTTGGCCATTTTCATTATTCGTATTTTATGCTGCATAGGTGATTTTGCTCCTCCATGTATACCCACAGGTGTGGGCATGCCGGATCGCGGATCCATTCAAGGACCGAACGACGGCGTCGTCGGAGACGAAGTTTCCACCCATTACTGCCTTGTCGCCATTGGTCGACTACAAGTAACTAGCACACCCAACACTAATGATTTGGCTGGATCTAGTAGTAATAATGGTATTTTCATTACTTTATCTTTTTAATTACTTCGTGGATTCAGTAAGAAAATTTAAAATTACTTTAATTTTCAGAATTCATTTCGCGCCATTCCGTCGAGGGTAAATTCACTTTCGTCGACCAGAGGGTAGGGGCAATTTTGGGTTACACTCCGTCAGAACTACTTGGCCATCCTTGTTATGAATTTTTCCATCCGGAAGATCATACGCACATGCGCGAAAGCTTTGAACAAGGTAAATTTCATAAAAATCCTATTTGCATACATGTCTAAGCTTTTCGTCAGGCTGTAATGATGTTAATGTAATTGTTTTTTCTTCGCAGTTTTAAAGCTTAAAGGCCAAGTGTTGTCGGTAATGTACAGATTTCGAGCAAAGAATCGAGACTGGGTGTGGCTTAGAACTTCTGCTTTTTCATTTTTGAATCCCTACACGGACGACGTAGAGTACATTGTCTGCACCAATTCTCTCGCCAAGTAAGTAGTCTTGACATGTTTAGTAAAGACTATATGTACAGATAGTAATGAATTTGGTTTTAAATATTTTCTTAAATATGTTCAGGTCGTTACACAGTACTGGTGGTGCTGGCGATGCTCAAGGACAACCAGAAAATGATGTTGTTGCTGCATACGGCCAACCAGGACTTGATTACTCTCTGGAACGACATCCGGCGCGTAATCCTATGTATCCTGCTACCACGGCGCACCATATGATGCAGCATCCTGCTGGGATGCCTGGTACAGGTACATTAAATACATCTTTTAAACATTCTTTTTCTTCTGAAACTTTACATTTACTATTTTCTTTTATTAATTCTATTTAAAGATAACTGTAAATAAATGTTAGTTAAGGCGTTCTATGTTTGATTTTCACATTTACATGTTATGATTTTTGTATTTCATAGGACCACCAGCTCCTCCACAACCGCAACAAGCCAGACCATCTAGTACCCAAAATGTTTATCAGAACTACGAGACCACACAGTCACCTATTGCCTATGGTTCCCCTAATCAACAGAACACATCTTCGTCAGTTCTAAATAGAATTCAAAAACCAGCGGCGAATACGTCGCCGACTCCTGCTGTTCAACAAGCTACCGGCAATTGGTCGACTATAGGTCGTCAGGTATGCATTGCACTGCTATTTAATTTAGAAGATAAACAAATTGAACCATCTAAATTAACCCTTGTTTCTTGAATTTCGTAGCAGCAACCTGTCTCTTGCGAGGGCTATCAGTATAGTCAATCCAGTCCTTCGAGATCTCCGAGTGGACCAACGTATACTCAACTAAGTAGCGGTGCCAGAACGCCGGCTGCTCAGTATCATGCAGTTACGACAGTGCCTAATAATAATACAGGTAATTGATTTGACTCTCGTCAGTTGTTTAATCAAAAACATTTTTTATTATCTACATGTTATCGTTTTACTAACGTTGATAATATTTATGTTGTTTGAAATGATAATTAAAGACAAAAGTGAATTACTGAAATGTCACGTTCTGACTTAGTGATAATGATATAAATTAAAATATTTGTAATCTTTAAGATATACAAGTGCAACCTATTGAAAAAGAATACGTAATTTACAATTTTTCAAAATTGTATATTTTTTATTAAGTTTCATTCCAATGTGTTTTATTTTAAAAAAAAACTGCTTATTCTATTTATTAGGAATGTGGAGTTGGCAAGGGCAACAACACCAAGGTCCTCCGCAAGACGGAACTGGACAACCTAACGCACAAGTCGCCGGTCAGCCGCAGGCCACACATCCAGCCACGGCCGGCGCACCCGGTTCCCAGACCCAGGAGTTATCTGACATGCTGCAGATGTTCCAGGATCAGGAGCTGAGCATGTTTAACGCTAGCTTCGAATGAGCTCGTTCAATGCACATATAAACGCACATGAGATTCAAGAAAATTGAACTGTACATCTCGATTAATTCGATCTAGGCACGTGACTTCCCTACCCAAAGCGACATCAAACCATACCGTTGGTCGCTGTTTTATTTATACGTCCTGGAGAACATTTATTCTCGTTTATTGAGAGTAGAGTGTAATCAAGAACGCTCACTTTAGTCAATGCAACGGCTATGGTCATGACGAAACGTATGTTTGCAGTAGTGAAAGACCGTTGTAATGTTACTGGCATCAAGTGATTGAAAGGAAAGCAACTCGAGATTGTTTCAATATTGTGAAAGCACATTTATCATGTTTTATAAAAGACAAATATTCTAGGATTTCTTGTTATTGCTACTTAATGATGTTTAAAAAAAGGAGTATTACACAAGAAATTACAATTGCACTATGGCACTTGTGAACCAAATTAAGTTATAAATGATTATCGCTTGATGCATTTACCAAGAGAAGTATGATAAGTGGGATACGTAACAAAGGATTTTTTTTAATTCTTACATTTGCGTTCATTTTTAAGAAAAATTAATATTAAAATTAATTTAGTTTAATTATATTAATTTAGATAATTGTAATTATAAACAGTGCAATCGTTATTGTCTCGGATAAGAGACTGTTTTTCACACAAGATTGTATAAAGTTTTTTTTTTTCTTTTAAAGCACCAAAATGTGTAACGTAGATTTCGTCGATTTTTAGTTTGGAATTTTAGTAGTAGAGTTTGTGGACCAAGTTCTTGGTCGAATTAAGGTAAATACATTAGGAATACTTAATGACTCAATAGTTGAGTCGCACTTGACTGGTAGCCTGTATTCATTTCAATTTTACTGCTACATCTATAGCCACATGTATTTACATAAATGAAAGCAAAAAAACAATTTAATTGATTTGTTTTGTTGTGCATCAAAATTATATCAGCTATAATAACAAAATAACAAAAATTCAAGAAAAAAGATAGTATTTTACAGATTTTATATAGTGTGAAAAATTGTGAGCTTTGCTCGAGTATTATTTTAAAAAATGGACAAGCATTTTATACATATACTTGAAACAATGTCTTTGTATTAGTATGTGTATATTATACAAAATGAATATAAACTTTCCAACTTGAATCTGTTGTACTTTAATTTATTTACAACACAAACATTTGTGTGTAAAAATATTATTTATAATTATATTACAATTGGATTATACAAACTATACAGCATCATTTAAAAAAGTAATTTTTATTACACTATAAAAAAATTATAACTTTAATTTAACAGCAGATAACGTGTCTTTCTTTTTCTTACTGGCAGTGCCACTTGTCTTTGCCTTAATACTACTTTCAACTTGATCTTGCAATTGAGCAAAGAATGCAGTAGACGATTTAATTGATTTACCATCATTTTTAGTATCCACGTTGATGATATTCCTTCCCTTTAATTTTTCTGTCTTAGTAGTCTTTTTCAGTGATTTCTTTTGATTCACGTTTTCCACGACTTTTTTACTTTGATGAACAGCTCGCGAGTGCTGTTTAAGTTTCTTCTTGCGCCTCTCTCGCTTCATATCCGTCTTTGATCTTTCAGATTTACCAATCAATTCACCTTTATGTTTTGCTGCAATATAACAAAGAATATGATATTAAAACTTTTTATTAAAAATACAATAACTAATAATTCTAAATAGAAAATAAATTTACATTGAACTTCTTCTGGAGCAAGTAAAGTAGCTTCACTGGTAGCTACAGGAGCAACTTCTTCCATACTGATAGCAGGTGCGTTACTAACAATTTTAATTTCTGGTTTTGCCTAAAATATAGAAATTATTTGAATTTTAATATTTTTTACTTTAACTAATATAAATAAAAAAATAAATAAATAATTTCATTACTGGTTTTGGTGTATAGTGGAAGTTTGTAAGTGCATCAAGCTTTCTAAATAGTGAATGCATTTTTTCTCTAATTGCTATGTGTTCTGGTGGTTCTTGCTTCTCTTGCTCTTCTTCTTTGTCATCTGCATTTAGAGCCTCTCTCTGTTTTACATATTCATTTTCGTAAATTTGGGCTAAACTTTCTTTACTCTTTTCCTGATTCATTATAAGTTTCTTTTTATATTCTAATGGTGTTTCTACTGGTTTGAATTTTTTTTCAACATCATCCCATGCTTTGTCCTTTATCCTTCTCCTAATAATATCCTCTAATTTCATTGTTGTCTGTTCTGTCATAACTGGTGCAGGCCTTGATACATTATCAAATTCGACAAATTCTTCAAGAAGAGAATTTTGAGGTCGGTTTACTGCACTAGTTTCTCCCTTCAGTTGCCATGGCTTTTCTGCTACTGCTTCAGCCTCCAATTCTTGAATTCTTTTCTTCAGTCTCTCTTGCCTAGCTTCTAACGTCGATTTTGGACCTTTACTTTCTTCATCTTTTTGATTATCAAATTTCAAATTTTCTGCTGAATCAATTTCATCTGAATTATTAGTCAACAAATTAAATCTTACTTGTTTCTTTTCACTTCCAAGATTTTTGATAAGTCTGATTTCATCATCACTATATTCTTCATGAAACCTTTCGTCATCTTCATCATCTTCCTCGTCTCCATTTGCACCATGTTTTTCTCTATCTTCTTCTCCGCTTCCAGGGCTATCAAAGAAATCTGCATATTTAAGTGCTTTTCCATTTTTAATATCGTCTTCCTCTTCATCTTCTACATCATCATCCAAATCTGATAAATTTTTAAATAAATCAATTGACTCATTGTCTTCATCAGAACTATCATCATTTTTTATTTTTCCTTTGACTTCCTTTTTATCTTCTTTCTTTAAATATTCATCTAGTTCATCTAACTTAAAAAATTTATCATCAACTTCAGTGGTTCTTCTTCTCTTTGAAGTACCAGCTCTGATAGTCTTTTTATTAGTTATAATATCTCCATCATCAATGTCTTCATCCATATCTTCTGACATAGGTTCATCTTCTTCTGCTTCTTCTTTTTCTTCTTCATTTTCATTTTCTGATGGATCATCGTCTTTTGTTACTTTTAATGGCAACACCCACGATTTTTTACTGGCTAAGGTTTTAGAAATTTTTCCTAAACTTAATCTACCAAATTCTTCATTGTTTTCAAGTTCAAGTTGTTGCCAAATTTGTTCTGAATCAAACCCATTGACAATAAGCTGTGGTAGTACAGTAGACTTTGAAGATTTTACAGGTTTACATTTAACTGCTAAATCGTACAACTGTTTTGTTGACTTTTTAAGATCTAGTAATATTCGTTCTTGAGGACTATAAAATAAAGAAAACATTAAATATAAAATAAAATTCAAGAAAATGAAATATTTAACGTAACGTTACCTTAAGTAAACTTCTGGTTTCTTCGTACAGTCTTTAACTATTTGTTGAATTTTATCCAACAAAGTTAAATCATAACACGTCATAATTGAACACAATTACTAAACATTAGCAGAATATAAATAACATTTATGTTAAAAATTAATGAATTAACATTTCGTTATCAAGTTTTTCCAATCAACACGCCAATTATTGAGGTTATAATCCGCAGCGTGCATGCTCGCATGTGTTGCTATTATTTTTGAGTCTGTTCCAAACATCTAAATGCTGGAAGTAGATTTCTAATATCTTTCATCTAAACAATGTTATTCTTATCTTTTCAGATGATATTCTAGATTATCTTCTCAAAGCGAACAAACCTGCAGATTCTTAGCCTAGCCTAGCGCCACCTGAAACCTGGATTCATGCAGGGTGAACGACGATTACGACGAATGTCCAAACGTTAACACGTAAACAATCATTTATTAGTACTGCATTTGTGGTTGAGGTTAAAATGGAGAAAGTGTTTGTTTTAAATTAATTAATAATAAAACACCTTCTAATCATGGGAAGAAGCCGAACACCTTCGCCGAACCGTCGGCGTGACAGATCTCGGGAACGGGATCGAGAACGCCGAAGACGAAGATCCAGAGAACGACGACGCAGGTATGTTTATCCATCCCATATACAACTAATTTTCAAATAAAGTATATCGAGTTTTATCGTCTTTTAATTTATTACAAGATTACAAATTTGAAAAACTCTGGATCTGTAGGTATTGTGCTGATTGAAATTGAATCTGTACGTAGTCTTTGCTACTTACCTTTATTTCTGTTTTGCTATTCTCTCTACGAATTTTATTGTAAACAATGCATCAATTAATGTGTTTACTGTATTTTTTAGGTCTATGGACAGAGACAGAGTGAAGTCGAGAGATAGAGATAGAGATGGTGATCGACACCACCATGATCGTGAACGTGAACGTGACAGACATAGGAGATCTTATAGTAGATCTAGATCTCGAGAAAGGGATAGGCCTATCAGACCCAAAGTCAAACACATAGAACGACCCATAGTTACAGGTTTGCTATATTAAAATTAATTTGTAAAGATATTTTAAATACTGTGTTTTAATGATTGTTTGTTGTTTCAACAGAGGCTGATTTGCAAGGAAAGACTCCAGAAGAACAGCAGATGATGAGGATGATGGGTTTTTGTGGATTTGATACTACCAAAGGTAAAAAAGTTGAAGGAAATGATGTTGGCGCAGTTCATGTGATTTTGAAGAGAAAATATAGGCAATATATGAACAGAAAAGGAGGATTTAACAGACCACTGGACTTTGTAGCATAATACATTAAGAGTACATTTCTCTTTTTATCACTATTAATTAGGATACTTTAATCATAAGCAAACTAAAATATAAATTATTAATATATGTACATTATTCAAATTAATACTGTTATTTTCAATAATATTTCGGAAACATAAATAAATGCCAGATTACTTCAAAGATGTATTTTAGTTTTAATTTTAATTATTTTCCTTGTTTTCCCAATTTTACTTATGGCAAGCGTACGCGTAAAATACTACTCGCGAAAGTATGTACATACTATGATTTTTTCTAATTTATTGTTTATAATAATAAATATATTGTAGATTACTCACCCAATTATAAAAGTAGAATTGTTGAATAAAATATTTATCAATAATTGCAATAATAGAATAAAGGTTTGTTTTCATTTTACATTTAGCGAACAATACGCTGCTTTGTGTATCAGGCTTAAAGTTTTGGCGGGTACGATTGACACTCGCACCTATATGCACTGCTAGATACACATTATAAAGCAGACATACGCACACTCGTAAAGTAAACCGCTTACTATAGTTGATCGCCAACTCGTAACTGTCATTCAAATTAGTCTACGAGGTGGATTTAGATCAAAATGTGAGAAAATGTTACAACAAAACAAAACAAACTAATGAAAAGTGTGTAAATAAACATTAGGGCTGTGACGATCTATTAATTTTACTGTAAATAATGGACAGAGTATCTGCTGAATTTCACAAAAATGTCCTTTTGCTCACGAAATTTGTTACGCCTCATGATGAATTCAAAAAACATTTTAAGGAGGTACAGTAACAAATAAAGTTATTTTAGTAAATTAATAATCTATTTTATTAAATAAACATTTTTTTATTTTAGGGAATGTTTGATCAACCAAATACTTTGGGTTTCATACAAGTTTCGTATTTTTTATTGAGTGTTCATTACAAAGACAATGTGAAAAACAAAGTGCAATGGCCAGTGATTTGTAAACAAACAGAAAATAAATTTCGAAACAATGTAAGAGAATGTCTATTAGCCATGGCAAATGAAAACTCTGACCTCAATTTTCCTCCAATATTTGCATCTCATTTATTATTAGCAAGGGGTACAAAATTTATATTGATAATGTGGAAATTTTCTTTAGTTGTACTTCGAACATACATAGCACAAGGTACAATAATAATGTAGTATTAATAAAATAGGATACAATTTTATTTAAAAAAAATTTATCTTTTTAGAATATCAGTGTGTTACTACATTAAATCCAAAGCCAGGTCCTTGTCAAGAAATAACAAAAACATTTTTAAAAAATGTAGTCAAAGATAACCAAAAGAGGATATCAAATGTTCGAATGGAAAGGGAAAGTATAGAAAAAGAGGCAAAAGCCTATCAAAAGTAATTCATTAAAAATAGTTAATTTAAATTTTTATATATTCTATTTATTAATAACAAAAATTATTTATTATGCGCAGCAAAAAAATTCAAGAACAAAGTGATTTAAAACTTAAAATTTTAAAAATGAGAGAAACTGTAAAAGAAGTTATTCTTGCTGCAACATGCAATGATCCGGCAAAGAAGAGATTACTTAATGAAGATGATCATGAAATTATTCTTGGTAAGATTAAATCTTTATTTAAAGAAGTAACAATTTTAAGATATAATATCTTACTACATTTTTTTTTTTCAGTATGGCATAATTTTGTTAGTGAATCTCTATTGGAAATAGAAGAAAATAATCAGATTTTAGGAAAACTGAATGATTTCATTAAATTTTTAAATAATATTGTATTAAATTTGACAGGTGATTCACAAGTACTGGATGGTCTCAATTTTGATCGTGTCAATGTTGAGCCAATTTATAAATTAGTACCTCCTGAATTGCAGGTAATTTATTTATGGCAACTAATTTTTAATTGAATATTTAAATAAATATTTAATTTTTTTTTAATTGATTAACTTTTGTAGGTTCTTCCTTACAATTTGTACACTAAAGACAGTTTAAATTTGGCAAATTTGTTTTCTCTTTTTAAAATCTTACTAAAAAGACTGGAATCAAATAGTGTGAAACAGCAGTTACATGAATTTACAAATTTTAATACTCAATTAGAAATAAGTAACAATGATCTAAGAACTGCGATAAATTACTTTCAAACTTTACATGAACAAATTGTCGATTTTTCATTAAATGAAATTAAAACACAAAAATTAAGTGACACCCATTTGATTAGCTTTAATGCTCCAGATCTTGATAATGCACTTTTTATGCCATCACCATCAATACAAATAAATAATTATACCCAAACAGGGAGAAATAATTATCCAAATGACTTACAGCTTACTCCCGTAGAAAGTAAGTTTTTTTTATTGAATCAAATGCTATCTTAATTTGCTGTAATCATTAAATTTATCATAATTTTTTCTTTGTAGGTGCACATAAGAAACTTTTTTCAAGACATCAAAAAAGTAATGAATCAGACATCAATTCAGTAAAGTTAAAAGTTCCTTCTGTACAGCGCATAAATTTTGATGATACAATGTTTCAAAATACAAGTTTTGATAAAAGATTTATGTCTCAGCCACGTACACCAACAAAGCTCAGATCATCACATTTTAAAAATCTTAATAAATACTCGAGAATATTCTCTAATCGAAAACTTTATGATAATAAAGGTAAATTTTTATTTTATAAGACTCATCTATTTATAGAGAATCTGAAAAATTATTTATTATTTTTTTTGTGTACAGTTAACAATAGCATAATGGTCATGATGTCAAGTACTGAAAATTCAATGTTCCCACTATTATCTAATAATAAACAGCATTGTTTGTCATTGTTAGACTCGAGTCACTGTAACTCAAGTCAAGAATTTTCGCAAGAACCACTATTGATGAATCCAAATTTCAATTCGACAATTGAATCATCAAAGTCGGAAGAAAAGGCACCTCAAAAGAGAAAGAGACGTTCTATAGGCGATTTAGTAGAAAGATATGAAAAGATTTTAGAAAAACGTAATGAAAATAAACAGGCCAACAGCTCTACGAATGAGCCTTTAGCTGAGGAAACAGTTAATATTGATTAATTGTTTATATAAATAGTGTTTTAAAATAAAAATATATAAATTTTTTACTGTATAGTTAAAAGAATTTCATATTACAAATTTTATAATAAATGATGAAAGTTGAAATTAAAAAAACCTTAATTTATTAAAATATATACACACATAAGCCACTATGGTTAAGCAAAATAAAATATAATAGTGTTTGTGCAGTATTCAAAGGAAAAAAAATAAGCAATAATCTACTTACAATAAAGTATTGCATGTATTATTTAAATTTAAATGTTACATATAATAATAGTAAATAGATCCATTATTAAATATATAAAAGTTACATGTGCTTTCAGATCATAAAAAATGTTCTTTAAATATTGAACCAAAAATATACTTTATCCTTGTCCTTGTTTAATTATTTGATATATATTGGCCAACAAGTTATTTGTAGTCTTTCGTCATATTAAAAAATGTATATTTTCTTGGTTACATTAGTTAAATAAAGCTTTATTTTATGTAATAAAAAATTCAGTATTAGAATACTCGTAAATTTGGCTATCAAAATATCATTTGATCTTTGGATAAATGTATTCTGCAGAAAATATTAATTATAAATCATTTCTGCCTTTGCTAATGAAAAACTGTTGATAATAAATCAATATGTATATATCATATAAAGCCATCTACTTTCAAAAGGCACAAAGTGGCAATCTTAAAAATAGGTACGAAGCATTGTCTTTTTTTTATCCCTTAATTTTAACTTAATATAAATTTACTTGCTTTTCCGCATAAACCGATTATCTACGGCGTATGCATGCGATACCTATACAAAACTTAGTCACTTGAAATAAACAACTCTTGTACGTACATATTAAAATATCAGTCGGCGATATTGCGCAACAGCCGTTATCACCGACCTAGTTTTTAAGATCTTTAAAAAAATTTGCAAATTCTGCTGTGATTGTCGAAATTCCTTTGATAAAAACTTTACTATCTCGTTTCTTATTCATCGAGCCAAGCTTGAGTAGAATTTCGGCTGAAAATATCAATCATTGCAACATTTAATCAAAGAAATACTTTTTAAATCTTGAATAAATGTTTTAAAAGTTGATCGAACCTCGTCGTGATTTTCTTCTTTGTTGGCAGTATCATCATCATCACCTGAGCTATCTCCACCAGAACTATCTGCAGAATTACGTTGTTCCTTGCTATCATCTGTTACCGGTCCAGCTGCTTTCACTTTGCTAGCAGCATCAAAGCATTGTAAACAGACTCTTACAGCTTTGCCATTACCCTGACCAGGCAATACCATCTTTTTGTTACTACAGGGACCACATACTACTGCACCACACTGCCTGCAGTGATGCTATAGAAAAAAATTTGTATTAATTATTACGTTTCATTATAAAAAAAAATTATTGAAGTAACTTACCCTTCTGTTTAAAACTGTAAATTGTGTTTTGTTGCAATGCATGCAAATTGTTGCTTCATTATCAGGAACCCAAACAGCTGCATGTACTTCCACAGGCTTTTTACCACCTAGAAGAAAAAACACATAAGTTGCACAATCATGGAATTTCCATATAGTTATTTGTACAGATTCCTCTTACTTTTTCGGAGCAAATCATCAATACATTTTGTAATATGTGCCATCCATTCTTGTTTTTCTGTTGCAGTTGCAGCATACACAGCAAATGATTTTGTCACTGTCTTTATTAACCAACCATTTCTGTACTCTGAAAAATTTATTTTAATATTTATAAAATAATAATTATTGTGTCTTTAGATATGAATATTAAAAAAACTTACGTCCATCATCTGCTAATGATTCAAGCTTGACTTGCTCTAGAGGAATTATATGTTGCTTATTGTACTGAGAAACAAAAGAATAATATTATTCATACTTTCATGTTATCTATGCATTAAGTATAGCAAGCTAAGCTGAGTAAGAACATGTCATACCTTTTTTTTGTTTATAACTATATTACCATAGACCAATATATCGTTGAACAGGAAAAACTGCCGTGGTTTTGACTTTTTCCTGCACATTTTTGTCAAGACACCCTCGCCAACCAGTACCCTCCCGGACACATGAAGGGGCTGTACACAAGATACAATTGTTAATTATTCATTTTAACTATTAACATACCGTTATTTTATGAAATCATGTATAAAAAAGCAATTGACATATTTAAAATTTATCAAACAGTAAAAAAACTAAATGAAATTACCTGTCCAGAACTGCCAAAGCAGTTCTCCACCATAGCAATCCTTCTGGCATTGGCCTCGCTGTTAACTGCAAACAGAACAGAAAATTAGGTAAAACAATGAAGCGATTTCTCCCCGTAGCCAAATAAAAATGTTGTTAGTAGGCTATCCCGACTATTTTAATAGAGAAAGCAAGTAGCTGTCAAAAAACCAGTCCAGTGGCACGTCGACTGGCGTCGCTCGCAGCGACCGCGGAAAAAAGCCAGCACCAGCCGTGGCGTCCCCGGGGATGCGCACGGCGATCGAAATAGTTTAGCCCGATCGCGAAAATCTCCATCGGGACGATAAATAAATAAAATAAATGTACGCAAAAGATCCGAACTAACCAAGTCGGTCAACCATGATCCTCTGTATGAATCAACAGTGCTGGCAACAGCAGGAAGCATCACATGAATCACTCGACCCCGCGTACAGTCGCGTACGCACGCTTGGCCTGTGTGCGTACGTGCGTGTGAGCATAGGTGTGTGTGGGCGTAGCGCGGCGCACTTCACGGCAAAGTGACGCCCGAAATGCGATCGACCGCGAGCGGCCTGAAGTGCAGCTCGAATCGATAGCGAATCATATGACCCGATCCGCTGATCACCTCTCGGCTCGTGGGCGTTTATCGCTGCCTCGCTCCGGGTTCTCGGCGACGAGGTCGGTACTACGTTGAGGACCAGGTTCCCCCAGGTTACTTCTTTTAGAGGCTAACTGTTCCGTCATTCGGGAGCGACAGAATGAAGGTCTGCGGCCCGAAATACGCCCTGTGCGGCCTTATCATCTCCGTCTGGGGCATCTTCCAACTAGTAATCATCTGCTCTTCTAATAAGCTATTGTTGAATTAAAGGGAAGATCCGAGATTTCGATGTTAACGACTTTCTGTTTTACAGGTCCTGATGGGCATATTCTTCTTTGTTAAGAGTGTGGCCCTCATTGAGGATCTGCCACTGGAGGGCAAGGTGTTTAAAACACCCAATGAATTTTACATGGCAGCCGATCGTGGGTTCACAGCCAATGCCTACAATTGTTGGATAGCTGCCTGTATTTATGTCTTGACATTCTTGTTCTCCGGACATCAGTTCTACCTCAATTCCAGATCGTCGCTCAGTGTCTGATCGCCAAATTTGTATCATATTTATCATAATACGTTAATATTTTCATCAGAGAGAATGAAGCTCGACAAATTGATGATGAAGTTTATTCCAGTTGCGTCGATCAGTATTTTCGTGCGTTCTCATCATAATTAGGTAGAACTTGACTTTTAAGCAAGTTATACTTGTACAATAACAATTCTGCTTGTCTGTTATTTTTGTTTATGTAAATATATGCATGTAGTTCAAGACCTAAACGTCAAATTTAGGATGTATATGTCAAACAAATTTATTGAAAAAGTGAAAGATTATATATCAACGGCATTTCTAACATTATTATTCTCTGTTATGTTAATTTCCGATAAACAAAGTTGTATATTATAAAAAATACCAAATTTTGCCACAAACAAATAAATTCCATAAGTTGTATGCACTTGTTAATTTATTAAATTCATTATTTACTGTTTTAAAAATCATTGATCTAGTTAAAAAATTTATTTAAAAATTTAGATAGTACATTTTATTATTTATATATTATATATTTTTATTATTTACTAAACTTTTTACATATACAATTCAAAATTTGTTTTATTTACAAATATTATTTGTTTATTATTATTATTACCACAAGATATTACAGGTTTTCATTCTTATCAAGGAAAATACAAACATCTGCTGCAATAATGAGTAATTGCTTAGACAAAAAGTGGGAAAATAATTACAAATGAATCATCATTAGTAATATCAAGTTAGACTGTGTATGTATTTAAAAGATATGTTTACTGATAAAATGGCTGAGTAATCCAAAACTCATTTTTGGTCCTCCCATAACATTAGTTCAGTAGATCCCTTGAGCAGTTCAGTTGCCAAGACTTTCTAAAGCAGACAGACTGCACAAGCTGTCTGCTATGTTGTCAGTATTATTATAAGTAGTAGTTTATTGTTGCAATTTCACATTATCAAAAATTATGTACATACATTTGTACTTGTGTGGAATTTCTCTTTTGCAATATACTTAATGTTATCATTTTACTTTAATTAAATCAAAATAAAACTTGGAAAGATAGTGCAATTAAATTTTGAGGTTAGTACAACAGTCCGTTTTTATAAACAACCACTTGTTATTCTTATTTTTTGGAGCAAATGTCATTAACAATTTTCTTCATTTAATTATTGGTTAAAGAAGAATACAAGTTCAAAATGGATGTCAGAACAGAAGAATCACAGAATAGTCAACAAGAAATAAGAAGAATTACTTTTAAAACCAAATTAGCTTATGGAGTTGGACATGTTTTAAATGATGTTTGTGCATCAATGTGGTTCACTTATCTGCTAGTATATTTTCACCTTGTGCTTGGATTTAGTCCCACATATGCTGGTATTGTACTGTTAATTGGTCAAATTGCTGATGCACTTGCTACTCCTTTTGTTGGTCTTCAATCCGACAAAGATGACAATTTTTGGCTATGCCGTTATGGCAAAAGAAAAACGTGGCATTTACTTGGTAAAATGTTTTATTATTATCCTAACATATTGTTTTTTAATTTGATTCAGTTTTTTAATATAAATTTTGTTGAATACTTTTCAGGAACTGCTTGTGTAATTGGAACATTTCCATTTATATTTTCACAATGTATTGGATGTCAAACTGCACATGATTGGGCACAACTGATTTACTACGCTGCTTTTGTAGTAATATTTCAGTTTGGCTGGGCTTCTGTACAAATATCGCACTTATCGTTGATACCTGATCTAACATCATCCGATTATGAACGGACAGCTCTTACAGCCATTAGGTAGTTGTTTTTTTCCTGTATTACTGTGACAATGAACTTTCTGTAAACTATTTGTTTTTGCTATTTCAGGTATAGCTTTACAGTTTTCTCAAACGTCCTAGTTTATTGCATAACATGGGCCATATTACATATTACAAGTGAAAATACAGACGACAGAATTGGCCCAAAAGATGCACCAAAGTTTCAACAAATAGTTTTAATTGGAATGTCAATTGGTATTGTAATGACAATTGTATTCCATATATTTATAAAGGAATCCAGTCCTGATAGATCCTTAGGTAAATGTTAATGAAAAAATTTAATCAGTCTATATAAATAATAAATAAAATTTTACTTAATAGGTATATCTCCAGACCAGTCTCAACGAGAACTGATACCTCCGTTCTCACTGTTCAAAGACCCCCAGTTATATCACCTGGCACTCATTTATATGCCTACTCGATTGTTTGTAAATTTGTCACAAACTTACATACCTCTGTATTTGCATGAAACGCTGCAAATGCCGGCCACGTCGCTGGCCATTATACCATTGATAATGTATTTAAGTAGCTTCAAGGCTTCATTGACTATTCAATACCTCAACGCAAAATTAGGAAGAAAAATTTCTTATGCTCTGGGAGCAGTAATGGGAATGTGTGCTTGTATTTGGATATTTTTTGGTCAAGGCGATCAATTCGTTCATCTTTTCATCTATCCTACTTCCTTATTGTTAGGTAATTGCAACATACCATTATCTTTTCAAATAAATATTTTTTAAAATAAGACTCGAATATTATTAATTAATGATATTGTTATTAATTATTTAGTTAATGATTTGTAAATATTTTATTATAGGTTCAGGTGGCTCCATGATGCTTGTGACCAGTCTTGCTATAACAGCGGATTATATTGGCCACAGCACCGAAAATGGCGCGTTTGTTTATGGGCTAATGAGCTTTACTGACAAACTTTGTAACGGAGTGGCTGTGATGTTGATTCAGTATTTGTAAGTTTTTAATATTTCCTTATACATTCTTTAATTAATTTTTGTACTTCTTCATCTTTAAAGAATGCCTTATGCTATTTGATTATTAAATAAGGAAAAAACTTTAATTTCAAACGATATAAAAGTGATTCACGTATTTATTTTGAATAAATATTTCACAAGTGCGTTTAACCACAATGGTTTAATCAGTTTGCATTTAATGACATTTGACTCATTCATATTCACATGACCAATTCATTATCTCAACTTTGAATTTTATTTTTAAATTAATAGAAAACTAAAATAGAAATTTTCAAATTATTGATTCATACATATAATTCATAATCTAATATATGATTTAAAACATTATCAAGAAAAGAAGTCATTTTGATTATTTTTTATTCAATATAGCTATTATTTAATACAACTTCGCGCCAAATTTTAGGATAAATTTATTAAAAATTTTCTATTAGTTATGCAATTTAGAACGATGGAATAGAGTCGCGTAATAAATCACAGTTAAAATGCTTTCGGCAAGTTTTATTATTTGCCTAGCCTATACGTGACGAAAGAGCATAACTTATCACACTGGTCTTGCCTATTTTGCTTTTAACGATTTAAGAAACTATCTACGTCTGATAAAAGTGGACGTCACAACAAAAACAGATTTTTATCCTATTTAATTATTTCCATTGTTACAAAAAATCTGCATAAAGTGCCTAATCAATTAATTTTTAAATCAATACAAATTTTATAATAATAGTTTTCAAAGTAAATTATGACAACTTAAAAAAATTGAGTGTTAAATAACATCTGCAATGAATTAAAGATAATCTGGACGCAAGTAGTCAAACAAATGTAGAACAAAGAAAGCAAAACATTTTCAGCTTTATAACAAAGCAATTAAAAATTTTTAACGCGTTTATTATCAAATGGAAACTGCGGCGTTCCCTTCAAAATCGCGTCGAGCATGCAAGCGCCACATAATTGCGCTAATCCATTCAAACTTGCCGCGGAAACTATACGAAAGCCCGTCTGAAACTTCAACGCGCGGGTATGCAATTCAAGTGCAATAAAAACTTTGTTAAAACCCTCTCTTCCCGCGACATCGTCTTCGAGTAGGACAAAGAATAAATTTTTTTATCGTAATAACATTTTTTTTTCTCTTTTCTCAGGCGATGCACCGAGAACAGCTGCACCGATTACTACAAGTACATCCTGGCGTTCGTGTGCGGCGGATCGGCGGCCGTCGGTCTCGTCATGACTGTGTCCAGGAACGCCTGCCGGCGGCACGTCGACTCGAACTACTCAAGAATGGGTAACTTGAACGAGGAGATCGTCGACAGTCGAGCCGCGGCCCAACCACTCGAAATTTAACTGAATTTTCGATAGTTTTAATTTTTAACTTTTTTAACTGAGTTCGGAGTAGTGTATTTCATTTTGTTAATTAGGAACCGACAGGTCGGAGGATAGACAGGAGCATTTTAAATATTTAACATTATACCTTTTCTGTTGTGTCATGGAAGAAGGTAGAGGTGCTTAATTATTAAGATGTTATTATAGTATTTATTGTTAAAAATTTATTTTATATAGAGATACGATAACTGCATCGTATATTCTTTTAGAACTTTTATTGCTACTTTTAAACTTTTATCGATTTTAATGATGACAAAAAGATATAATCGCACAAAAGTGTAATGGCATTATTTGTATTTTTAAGTGAATATGAAAATACGGAGAAAATATTATTGCTTAACATACACTGTAGATTTTGATATGTTATGATGAAAGGTACTAAATTTTATAAGATTTAAATAATTTTATAAAAATCTAACTGTAATCAAAATTATCAAATTTTTTTTATAAAAAAATAATTTAAAGTATTGAATATTACCATAACAAAAATAGTTTTACTGTCATTATATGACAGTTTTTTATTTAGCTCATATCGTTGATATTTAACATTTTCTCCGCGCGAAATTTTATTAAACATAGAGGAAGAAAAAAATCTAAGATAGAAGATCTGAGAGCTTAGGACTGTAAATCAGTTTAAATTGTTACGTATTTGCCAACTATATATAAAGATATTTAAAAAAATTTAATACTCCAAGCATGAAAATGTGATATGTACATGATATTTTTTTATATTAACCGAAGAGTTATTGTATAAGAACAGATAAATGGACGTAGAGTCGTAAAGAACTCCGTAAGGGGGTTGATAAAGCGGATCATTAAAAATGATCAATGAATCTGCATCAATCGCCTTCGTATTAAATAAAAAAAAACTATTTTAGTCTTTATATATTAAAAAAAAAAAGAGTTCTCTATTTTTCTCTAAAACATTTTGTACTTAAACCACTGTAAATCCAAAAGAATCCAAATAATAAATAAAAAATCTGTTAACAAAGGCATATACAATAAGTCTCCGTTATTAAAGAAAACAAAAGAAAGTCACGCTCTAATTACAGTCTCAATTAATCGCCCCCGCTTGAAGCGCATCGTCGGGCTTCCGTTATGCGCGGTATAAGGTAACAGCGCGCGGAAGAAGCGCGTGCAGCCGCGGAATTGATGGGCCGAAGTTCTCGAGGAATATATCGGGGCTCGCGTGCCGTGACACGCGGTGCCCGGCGGCGGCGTATATCTCGACACGCGACTCGCGGCGCCTGGCTCCCCGACATCGATTTTGCAGCGGCTTACCTGCCGCTTGCTTGTGGCCTACCCCCTGCGGGCGACACTCGCGAGCGGACGCGCGCCGGCGATGCCAGCGCCGTCGGGGTGCCGCTACTACGCCGCCGGCAGTCACGCGCCGGCCAGCCCGCACCACTGTCCCCTGAGGCCCGGTCGACGGATCTCTCTCACCGGCTTCTCCGGGGTGCCGGGACTACCGGCTCACCTGCCGCCACCTCGATTCGTCCGGATGAGATCGCGGTGAGTTTTTAGTTTTTAAGCGTGTTTTTAGAAGGTTTACGAGTTGCGCTAGAGATTAACAATTCCTTTCTTTTTTCATAAGGTAATAGTTATTTGAAGTTTTAAGTATAACAAAGTTTCATTTTACACTCAAAAACTTAATAAAATAACTTAAACTTAATTTAATTTTTTCTTGTACTTGTTAATTTAGTCTTTCCTTCAATTACAAGTTAATTATTATTTCCGTCAACGAACTTTTTATAGTTTCAAATTTTTGAGTGTCTTTTTTTTTTGTTTTGATAATTTTTGCGCAATATACATATTTATCTATGCCGTTAAGTACTTTGTGGACGATGAACTTGATAAATATGTAATGATCCTGCCCGCCGGCGTTGACTCACCACCGACGGCTGATTCAGACAATCATGCAGTCCTTTCTTTTGTACTTATATTGATTTCTGTCATTTTTCACACACATCATTTCGTATTACACAATGTGCTTACAGGTAATCGTAACATGCGAACTATTATACTATTCTTCGTAAACAAAATCCCTTAGACGAAAATTTGTATGTGACATTCAAAATTGATATGCCTTACTTGTATTTATACAAAACTGCATTTCATTACTTAACTTTTCAGAAAATCTTACAATAGCACATGCAAGATGGATCTCTTCAGAAAAAAACTGCCGAACCATACGGAAATCGCTTATAGAGAAGCTGTGTCAAAACTCAAGTACTTACTGGCGGAATCTTATGCGCCGAAAATAACAATTGTGTAATTATTTGATTCTTTTTAATGCTAAAATCTACTCTTAAAACAAAAACGAAAAAAGCTAATTCGAATAATAAAATAAAGATTCCGAAATATTGATAAACTTAAGAAAAGAATATAGCTATTGTTGCAAGCTCTCCGACCCTGAAAAATCGCCGCAGTTCGATTATAGCATTCGATTACAAAATATTTCCGCGCCTTCACAAAAGTAATTCTAACAATAGTAATAAATCTGCTCAATCATCATTATCACCATACGCCTTCGAAAAGCTTATTTTCAAGCTCGGAGAGCTTAGCAGGACGCCCCCGTCTAAAAAAAGAAACAATAAAAAAAATCGAATTCTTTCCACGCCGAACAGTAAACCGATGGCCATTAGCAAGCGGTGCTTCAAGGAGAGCGCGCCGCAGCCCGAAGAGTACGGCGACGAGGTCGATCTGCAGAGCGTGATGAGCGACGCGTCGAAGCGCGAGCCGTCGACCCGCGGCCGCTACTTCGCTTCGCGCCTTGGCCAGACTTACTCCATCCCCCAGACGCTGTACGCGCCCAGCGGCGTGGGCGATCGGGTCACCCTTCCGCCCGGCGAGCTCTCCACCTTCATCGAGCGACAGGAGGAGTACATCGAGCAGCTCGAGCGCGAGTCACAGTACTGCCGCGAGGAACTGAAGGGCCTTGTTGAGAAAGTCAGAGAGGTAGTGATTACCTGAAAATTAATAAATATAATGTTAATCGTTCAATAATTGAAAATATTTTTTAATGGCAACATGTATATAAAAGGTGGCTATATAGAGGATTTGCACTACATGAAAAGCAGTATTCTCGCACTTTTGACGGAGTAACAGCATAAAGAAAATATAGTGCTTTAAACTATTTAAGCTTTCATTCGCTGTAGTACATTTCTTTTAATTGTTAAAATGAACATTAATATAAATTATCTCATTAATTTGTTGAATTTAAAGCATCAACGCACTGAAAAAAGTACGTATACGTACTTAAAATTTGTGCAAGCTCATTCTGGCATTAGTATATCTTTTACCGCCCTTATTACGATCGGACAAACAGCACGAGTGGTGCGAGAATCACCTGCTTTCTACGTAGAATTAATTTTTACAAATTTTATATACAAATTGCATATCCTTTGTATAAAAAAATGATTTTAAACAATATTTATGCAATTGTAAACAAAACTACATCTACACAGTGGTATAGATTTTGCATTAAATTGTTTTTGTAAGACACATAATTGTATACAATTGTGTAGAATCAATTTTTTATAAAAAGTGCATACAATTTGTATAAAATATTTCTATTATGGGATTGCGCACTAGATACTTAATCTACAATTATTTTAATAAAAATATTACACGAAAGAAAGCCAGATGCAATTTACTATTTCTCATTACGAAAATCAACCTAACGATACCCCCATCGTATCATAAGCAACGTTTACAGGTGGTAGCGGAGAACGAGGCGCTCCAGGACAAGAACAAGACGGGTTTCTTCAAAACAGCTTTGGATGGCTACGGGGACAGCTGCGCGGACTCGAGTTCGCGCGGCAAGCCCTCCGTCTCCAAGCCGCTCGAGGGGCCGAGCATCGTCTTCGAGTCTCGCATCAGCGAGCTGGAGGCCCAGCTGACGCAGGCGCGCCTGGAGCTGCGCAAGGCGCGCGAGGATCGTCACGAGCACCTCGAGCGGCTGTCGGAGCGCAAGGACGAGGGGCAGCTCCACCTGGAGCTCGAGCGCGCTTTGCGCGAGAAGCGCGAGGTCGAGGCGAAGGCGGAGGAGCTGCAGCGCGAGCTGGGCAAGCTGCGGGCGCGCGACGCCGACGTTGAACTGAAGAGTCAACGGGCACTGGACGTGGCGCAGCAGGCCGAGTACGAGAAGGCCCAGGCGGAGGGGGAGGTGCGCCGGCTCAAGGAGGAGCTCGAGCGCCGCCAGGAGAAGCTGCGCGAAGCCCTGCAGGAGTCGAATCGCCGGGTGATCGAGGAGAAGCAGCAGGTGGAGAGGCGCTTCAGCCAGCAGATGGAACAGCTGTCGGCCGACGTGGCCACGCACTGGGAGGCGGCCAGCAAGTCCCACCTGGAGACCGAGAAGCAGCGCAGGGAGATCGCCGAGCTGAAGCGCGAGCTCTCCCAGAAGAATCAGACCATCGAGGAGCTGAAGAAGGAGCTGCAGGCCAAGACGGGTGAGGGCGCGCTTCCTCTATCCTTGAAGTTTAAGAGATTTATTTTATTTTGTTTTTCTTCACAATAAGCATATACGATTAATAATTAAAGAGGTTTTTGTCTTTTCGAAATTTTGTGTATGACGCTCAGAAGATGTCCCAATTTTGATATTGATAAACGATTCGGCAACATGCAAGACAATAAAACCGATCGATGCCGTTAGTCGACAGCCTTGAAATAAGATAACAAAGAAAAGTACCAGGTACATAAATAATTCAAGGTGAAATCGATGGCACCATAAGAGAGACACACACACGATCGATGTAGAGACTATAAAAAAGAATTTTCGTCGCGATGATAGAAGTCAATCGCGCGACTTCTTGACTTTGTCTTTTCGTGCTTCAAGCTAAACTGCAGGAGGAGCTGAGCGAGGCGATCGCGGAGAAGGAGGCGTTGCAGGAGGAGATTGCGACGCTCAAGTCCACGGCGGAGAGGAACGAGCGGCAGGCCCGCCAGGAGCAGACGAGGTTGCAGAGCGAGATAAACTCGCACAAGACACGGCTGGAGCGCGCCGACGCGGACCTGCTCCACGCGCGCCGCGAGAACCTCAGGCTCACCGAGGAGATCGCCGCTCTCGAGAAAGAGGTAATTTCTCGAGACCTCAGACCCTATCTAGAAGTGTCCGGTTGAAAACTATTACAATTGAGTAATTCTTTTTCAATAGTAAATGAAGGGGCATACTTAAATTAGTGCCGGACTAATTAATTATAAACTAAAGATTTAGATTATCTATACATACTGAAATTATTTTTTACGTATTTGATTGATAAAGAATAAGATCCTTTAAAATGCGCGGATTTGTAATAAACGAGAACGAATTAATCGTCTTCAATCGGCCACTTTTATCAAGGGTGTATGAAGTATATATAGATAAAACTGTTTTGACTGAGATGCTTCGCAGATCAACATGAACAAGATAATGCAAGAGACGCGAGTGAGCGGGCAACCGACTAAGCTGGAGAAGACCAAGGACGAGAAGGACAGGGACAAGGAGCTCGCTTCGCTTATCTCCGACCTGGAGAACAAACAAGGTAGGCGCCGCTTGCTCAGACCCACCCTCCGTGGCTTTCTCACGTGTCGATGTGGCTGTGTTAGGTATATTGTCTATGACTAACAACGAGGAAACTCATGTTGCGCTTTGAGCTTTTATGGGATCTATATCTTGTGTAACAAATGTGTATTACGTAGACGAGGTTCTTTTAGACGTGTGAGACATCGGCCGTACTGACACTATGCCTAGCATGTGCCAGGGGTTATAGTGAATTAGTCAATTTTCTGAGGAAATTGGCTGACAGGAAATTGCGTTTCCCAGCTGAAACGGTTGCCAGTCTCCGAGACTCCTTGAACAAACAGGCCTCGCTCGTCTCGCGCCTGACAGCGGATTGCCAATCTCTCACACAACGCTTGGAAGCTAACGACCAGAAACACAAGTATACTTTATACTTTCTCGACCTAATCCAGTGAAGGATAAAGTCCTTGAACTTGAACTAATTCGATTCCAAAGTCAGATTTTTCTCTCTTTTGTTGAAAAAGCTTAAAGAAAAAGCTCGCGACGTTTTGTCCGTGGAATGCGTCGACAAGATGACGCGAGTCCTTCCTTTGCAAAGTCATGTGAATCGAACTCGTTCGACCTAAAAAAAATACAATCTTTTAAATTGAATTCTTTACTACTCTATCTACTTACTTAACGAATTTTGCACTCTTAACTAATTAATGTTTTTCCATTAATCGTATAATTTGACCGTTTATTTGTACCGTAAAAATAATAATGACATGGTATTATGGTGTAGCGTAGGACTGAAACTTTGCGATATATATGTGTCTCTCTTATGTGTGTAAGTGCAACGCAAAGCTTAGAAATTGTGCACAGTAATAGTAAATAAATATCGGCATTTTTCATATGCGTGACCGCAGCCTATTGTATATTAGCAGGGGGGGTCACCGACCAAGACGATAATGATGCGACTGCGCTGCCTTCGCTCAAGAAGCGCCGTGTTAAGGTCGATCTCAAAGTTAAAGTACTTCCGAAAAAGAAGTCCGCACAATCGGAACCCCCCTCAAAGGTGCCTATCGTAGTTACTTGTATTCTTAGCAATTTATTCGTTTCTTCATTAATTATCTTCATTATTTTACCATTTCTTTTTTTTCGTAATTTTTATAACTGCATCGCTCGACTATCTACTACATACATAATATTGCCATTAGTTTTTATATCATCTTTTATTTATTTTAAGGTGTAGTTCTACCCTACTGAAATAAACTATTTATTTTCAGATATTTTACTAAATATAGTTTAGTTAAATAGCTTACATTATTAAAATTACAGCTTACATATAGGTACTTAAATGAATTTTAAATAACTACTATGCAGTTTTTCAAGTCACTTAATTTTTACTTCAGTTATTTAAATTTGAATGAATTTTTTTTTAAATACTCCTAATTATAAAATAGTATAAAATAATTAGCTTAACTGTAGTATTATGTTAATATTTTTCTCAAAGATTTTGTGGCAGGAAAGACTGTATTTTTAGAAAAAATAAATGCACAATAAAATTTGCATGCTATTTAGCATATCATTAAATTGTAACATAATTTTGAGTTTTTAAACACACTTCATATAAAAACTACTTTTTTACATCGTAATTCAAGTAACTAATTCAAAAAAAGTAATAATTAAAAGAATTTTTAATAAAACAAGGGTAGACTATCACCTAATCACCTTGATATTTACTTAACTCCAATAAAAATATTGTTTAATTCAACGGAAATAAACTTCTTTTAGGCAAGAGATGGCCAATCTACAAAATAACATAGAACACTTATCGAGTAGAATAAGACAGTCTCTGGAGCTCGAGGAACAAACCACAGGTACTCCTATTTCCCTAATAAACAATAAAAACAAAATTATTAGTCTTTATTTACACTAGATCTTATCCAACAAAAATAAAAACCTTTTGCAGAATACCCAACCGAACGACCCACCGATCCACCATCACCCGAACTGACCGGCATCAAGTCCCCTATCGACGACGACACCGCGAACCCCGCAGAATCGACCTCGCCACAGTCGCGCCGAGTGGAGGACGGCACCCTTATACTCGAGGAAAACGAGTCGCCGAACTTCGCACACCCGAGCTTGCAACAAGACTACCAAGAGTCCCAGGGAGCTTGCGACGACGAACACGTCGGTGCCCAGCACAACGAACAGTGTGAACAGACCAGGCACCAGGAGCAGTTCGACCAGGAGTACCAGCCACAGGAGGAGCAGCAGTGCACGCGCGAGGCCGATCAGTACGATCCAAGCGCCGATCAGTACCCGGAAGAGGAGGGTTGCGAGAACGACGTCCACCCCGAGCAGAGCTTTCAGAATTACCCTAACGCATGCGAGGAAAAGTAGTGGGATAGTGTGGGATACGAGCGACTGCCTATTTTATTTACAGCTTTGAGTTACTTAATTTTTAAAAAAAAGATAGCCTTGAGTGTTCTTCTTTTTATTTTTAATCATTGATTTAATGACTATGGCACCGTAATTTATTTTATTGATGCAATATTATTGTAGTGTATGGTGTATTGTGAAAGCTGTGATTGTCGTGAAAGAGCCTAAAGTGGCTTTGAATTATTCTTTAATTTCATCGAGGATGTTTTATTTTTCTTTATAGAGAAATTATCTAATTTTTACCCAGGTTTAAGTAGATATGTCCGAGTTTGATTAGACGCTTTTTGTTGAGTGTATTTATATTAATATTTAGAGATTTAATTTGTTAATGTGAATGAATTGTAATGAAAGATTGACGATTATAGAAAATTTATGTAACTATATTGCCTTTGAATATTATTTAAATCTTTATTCATTAAAATATTTAAAAGACCTATTTTGATTTTTTTCTTCCTTTAACAACAAATGTTAACCATGTAATTTACAATAAATTAAATTCTTAAATATATTATAATTAAATGTACTTTTTAATTATCACTTTTGACTAAACTTTTGAATCGCGTATATATATGGTTGCATACAGGCAGGCGCCGAAGAAAAGTGTCTAGAAAAATTACTCTAGGGGTAGTACAGAGCGGCGCCACTCTACAACTGTAGAAGTTACTAGCATCATATGTGATTGTGACTATTTTGCATCATACGTAAATTGTGAAAACGGTATACCTACTGCGTATTTATTTATAAAATAATATTTGGTAATCCATCGTAAGTAGTATATAATAGTGAAGATTAAAGTAAATCAATAAATGAAGTTTTCTTAAATATGATGAAAATATTTTTTTCGCAAGATGATTCAAAATAAGATTATATATTGGAAGTCCTTAACCTAAAACTATAACGAAAGATATATACGAATTTATAACAATTTATACATATTGAAGTAAATGAGATAATAACGTAAGTAGCAAAGTACAAGAAATGTCTCGCTCCTTAAATAACCTTGCACTTACATACTCTGAAGTTCCATTCAAAATTTTTGTCAAAGAAAATGAAGTATGCACCTCAAAACAAACAGAAAGCAAAAAGTTTGATCTTAAATTTACGGGAGATGAAGCAAAATTAGCTTACGAGGAAGTAATATCACAAACTAACCAAAGAAAATCATTGCCAAAAAGGTATACCGTAGTTTCAAAGGACAGTAAAAAAGAATTAAAAATTCCAACAGATAATGTACAGAACAATGTTAAAAATGTAAATGTTAATAGTTTATTTAAATCAGTAGAGCTTGGGGACAAATCTTTTGTTACTCAACACTTTCATAAAGAAAATGTAAATATTTGCGATCAATTTGGTTGGACTCCTTTAATGTCTGCGGCATATTCTGGACATATAGAAATAGTTGACTTTTTATTAAATCTTGGTGCAAATACAAGAGCAAAGGATAAATCTGGATATACGGCTATTGATTTAGCACATAAAAAAAATCATTTTGATATAATAAATTTAATAAATCAAATCATTCAAAAAAATAAAAAAGTTAATAAAAGTTTGAGTAAACCTAGTAATAGTAAAAGTACTGAGGAGACTATCAATAAAGATGGATTTTACTGTGATATTTGCAAAATAAATGTTACTGAATCATCAAGAAAAAAACACGAGACGTCAACTTTGCATATCTTTAATACTAAACCCAAAATTAAAAATGCTTATTATGGAATACCAAAGCAAAATAAAGGATATCAAATGATGCTTAATACTGGTTGGGATGAAGAAGATGGCTTAGGTCCATCTGGAGAAGGACAAAAGTACCCTGTAAAGACTGTTTTGAAAAGGGATCGAGAAGGTTTAGGCCAAACTGATAGTAAAGTAGCTAGGGTAACACATTTCAATCCTAGAGATATAAATGCTATTAAACATTTTAATAGACATAAAAGAAAAATATTCAAGAAAAAAGATCTGTTGAAACAAATAAACAGAGATGCTGCTAAAACTCGAGCTTTAAGACAATCATTATCTTGAATAATGTAATGAACAGTTGTCCCTCTATTTTATTTAAAAATTTTAATATTTAATTTAGGTAATAATTTACTTTTTGTTCCAGATAATGGAGGACCAGAAGCAACTTCTAGAATACTTACAGAAAATTGAAGGAAAAGGTGTGGAAATATTAACAGATAGACAAGAAGTTGTAGCTCTCGATAAAAGAAGAAATGACGACAGAGTTGGTATGAGAGCTGTACAAAAGCAAAAAGGAGACAAATGTTGGATAACTGTTGGTCCATTATTGATAAAAATGAATTCAAAAGCAGCAGAGGATTTACTAAAAGAAGGTATTTTTCATTGAGAATATTGCCCTAAAAATATTCAATAATTCAAGTCAATAATAATTATGCAATTTATAGATCAGAAGCAATGTGATATTGAAATCAATAAGATAAGAAGTGATTTAAAAGTAAAAGTTAACGAATTAAGGGACTTGGAACATACACCACCAGTTCCAGGATTAATGCTGAAACCTATGTCGCAAACAGAAATGTCGGCAATGAATCTAGTACTAGGAAAAAGTCTTTAATTAAATTTTTTTTATGTAAATATTTATTACAAAAGTTAAGTAAATTAATTTTATCTCTACTTACAAGTAGTGGTTCCTTTGTTTCTTCTTATTACTAGTGTTTTTCCTGGACTATTTTGTTTGCTTGTTCAATATACCAATCAGGTAAAAATGAAAATTGTGATGGACTTGGTAAAACTTCCATTGTGATGGTTTCACCTAAGTTATATTCAAATTTATAAACTCTCTCATTATAGTCTCTGTCAACCACAGACTTAATGTGATTTAAAAAGGCATCACAGAAGTTTACAGAATTTGAAGCATTCCAAAGGTTCTAAAAAAAGAAATACCCATTAGAACAATTAGATAATTGATAAAAAAAAGTCAATAAAAATAATCTTTGTATACCTTAGCAATTTTTGGTATATTAGAAACATTTATATTCTCTAATTCATACACTCTTCCTTTACCTGACCTTGTACCACACACAATAGTCTCTATACCAACTAAAAAACTTTGGCACCACCACTTCAAAAGTTTTTTATGATAATTCTCATTTTGCCAAGTAGTTTTTATAAATCTATTAGTTTTTAGTTCTATAAATTTTAATGTTTTCCAGTCGACTGGCTCGTTTACAATATCCTTGGTAACAACACCATCCATTTCTGCTCCGTAAAATAATATATTTTGTCCTAACTTTGATGAAAAAATACAACAGAACTCTTCAGCTTCATTAACTGGTTCATTTGTATTTGGTAATGAATTTGGAGAATCTTTAATAAATGAATCAAGATGAAAAAATGTTTATCATTAAGAATAAAATTGAAACAAGACTGAAATTTATTTTGTAGGTACTTGTAATAAAAATATTTTACCAGCAAGCATATACTGTTCAAATTTAAATCCCCAGGACATAAACTGAAGATCTCTTTTAGTGAAATTTTTAAATTTTTCTTTCTGTTCCTCTGTATCAAAAGCACACAGATATATTGTTCCATGGAACTTTACAGCACATATAATCCAACTCTCTCGTCTTTCATAAGGGGTACAACAAATTTTGGTTAAGAGCCCTCGAAAGCATACAAAATCTGCTTTCAACCTAAAATATGATTGTAAAGAAACTATCAACATAAGCAAATTAAAATATTAAAAATCATTCATCGGAATACAACCATCGTTTCTGCTCTGGCTTAGCTCTAATACTCCTGTAATTGCCAATGATCCACCTCAAGACGTGGTCTAACTTTTCATCTAAATCATTGGGCTTCCTAATGACTCTGTCAATCCCTTTATTGAGTTCAAAGTTAACAGATTCGTTAGAACGCACATAATACTTCAACTGTTTCAAATCTTGAGAGTACTCTCTGTTTTGTCCGGTCAAGCTAAAGTAACCTACGACCTCCGGTCTGCTAAAGACCGGGAATTTTTTGTCATTATAGCTCCCAATTGCAAAAGTCATGGCTGATTCTTTATTTCAGAAGTATCAATTCAGTAAATTTTCGCTTGAAGCAAACGACGTGTGGCCCTGTGCACCGCGTGCATAACCGCGAAAAGTTAAAAGGATACGTAACAGGTTGGGCTAGGCTGCGGGCCGCGAGGAAAACGAGTTTTGCGCTCGGGTGCGCGCGCACCCGCGGCGATGTGTGCGTGGCATGCAAACCTTATATGCTCCGCACGTAAGGGAACCAGTCTGTAACAATGAAATCTAAAAATTATCCTAAACGATCGCCTTAAAAAGTGAGTGGGATTGATACACTTGTAGATCGAATAGAAACGCTGTTGGTGTAATTAATGGAGCGTTCGGTAGTCGAATAAAATTGAACTAATTATTTCGCAAACGCTTCAATAATTGCGTCCTGAATTACGTACACGAATGGAAATTATATATTGCGATTAAAAGCGAGGAATAAACAATTATTATACTGAAACTATATGTAGATTCTCGGAATAACTATAGCTGCTAATATCCAACAAATTTTAAAATACCGGTTCTTTTTTAATAAGCAGTACCAGATATTGCACCTTTTTCTCGTTCAAATTTGTATTATTGTAAAATGTTCGCTTAATTTTTACGATATTTATTGCGATTATGGTACCCTCGAGATTAGTATTAATGAAAAATAGCGTTGAAAATCAGCGAAATGAGAAAAAAGAATTATTTTCTCCGCCCGATTGCATTGATTCAAAGTAAATCCAACGTGTGAACGTGCTAACGACTTCTTCACATGCCTTATACCTGCGTTAGAGCGAAATTAAAGAAAGCGCGCGACACAATGGAATTTTTCTCGAAGCCCATCTCCCCAGTAACGTATGTAAGGGGGACCGATAAATAGAAAGTTCGCTTTAATTCTCTGTGTACCAAAGGCCCAAATTTTATTGAAGTAAAACTTTAGCGCGGTACCAGCAACGAAATAACGCTGAATATTATTATTCTACAACATAATCATCGTACACGCGCGTAGCAGCAGATTAATTAAAGCAAATTAATTAAAAAAAGCGAGATTGTATTTATTAATAAATATACTTATCAAACTGTATCTAACCAAATAATATTTTTGAAAATTTCTGTTAAAAAGACTGCAGCAATGTCATAGTTTATAATTTTAATTTTTTTATTGGACGGCACAGTGTTCAAGTATCAAGTTGGTCCCAGTCAAAAACTAGTCGGCACCACGCGGAATGCCGTCGTATCCCTTCACAAAACTTATTATTACCATAATTTTACAAAAAAAAGTGCCCATTCCCTCTCCCCGTCGCAATTTTTAAACTGGCTAAAAAAAAAAGAAAGAAATGAGGCCGTTGGCGGTGAACGCTCCGGCGTCACCTTTGTCGCAAGCGCCACGAGCCTTTGAACGAGGCAGCAGCAGCTCGCGCAAAGAATCGAGCGACTCCCCGAGCCTTATTACCCCAAGACGGAATTCTGTCCGCGGTCTCTACCCCCGTGCTCTTTTCTCCCCCTCGGCCGCGCCACAATACCCGATCTGCGCCCTGGAAGAAAAAAAAGGTCGCGATGCCAGCATTATACTTATATATATATACACGCACGCAGTACAATCGCGGGGATGCGCTTATTCTCCGCGCCTATACGTATGTATACCTGCGTGCGTGCAGGCGCGTCCTTGGCCGGAGGGGTGTGCCCTGGCGGCGCACCCTTAACGGAAATCCGAATTACCGCCTCGCTTTTACGGCGCGGCCTTTGTGCTCGTTACGCACACCTCGGCGCAGTGGTGCTCGCGCGCGGATCACGCGGAGGAGCTGCGGACATCCCGAGGCGGCGAAAACGAGCAGAGCACGGCACACCGTGTTATTCGCGTTTTAAGCGCGTTCGAGAAAAGAGGAGAGATAAAGAGAGAGAGAGAAGCCGAAAGAGAGGCGAGGGAAAATAATACGGCGACGGAAAAAATAAAGGGGTGAGGAGGAGAGGAAGAAGAAGGACGGCATGGGGAACAAGGTGGCGACGTTCTCGGAGGAGCAGCTGGAGGACTACCAGGACTGCACTTACTTCACGAGGAAGGAGATTCTGAGGTAGCGACAGAAAGAGATAAAGAGAGAGAGAGAGGCGAACGGCGTTGCCGAGGGGGGGAGAGAGAGGGAGGCGGAGAGGATGGGTAGTAATCGAAACGCTGTATAGGCTGTACAAGCGCTTTCGAGAGATGGCCGATCCCGGAATGGTTCCACGCAGCATGACACCGCGCGAGGCCTCGAGTCTACGCCTGCCGCTGGATTATCTCGCCAGAATACCCGAATTGAAGGTGCCTCCCCGACTTATAATCCCGTGCGCAGCGTTTCTCTCTCGCTGCTCCGGCTTGTTTTTCTTCTCGGCTTCGACTCGATTTTAAATGCAATGTGGCACCTGCACGCTTACGGTCGCATCGATTATTTATAACTTGTTTTATTATTATTATTATTATTATTATTAGCGTACGCTAACTTTAAATTTATGTATGTGATATAACTCGTTTATTTTAATTATTTTACTTGTATGCACGTCAGTGAATATATCTCTCGTGCACTTTAATTTTTTGTTGAATTTAATTGTTATGCAAATGTAAATGTCGTAGCTTTTTTTAACTGCAATTATTCAGCGTACTGTAAAAAAAAAACAGGCAACCCACAGTTGACGTAGAAAATAAATGTTTATTCCCTAGTGTAAAATAATTTACATTTAAGTTCCAGACAATATTGGAAAAGTAAATTTCGTTGCTTTAACGTGGACGTATATAGAAAAAAGAGTAACTACTCGTGCCTCGCAGATAATGATTGACCATAAAAGGAGCGGGAAGCGAAGCTCAGATAAAAAATATGATCGAAAAAAATGAAGACTTGCGTTTAGAAAGTACCACATAACGGTTGTAAGACTGATGCGTGTGTATGAGAAGCACAATAGATGCATCGTTATAAGAAGTATTCTGACTTCTATAGGTAACTGAATCACACGCATTCTATTTTCTCGCTTGAGCATCGTGTGTAAATCTGCATTTTAATTCGAGAATTATTAAAGATAATCAATTTTTTGTGTACTGTACATTTGTCTTATTGAAATTTAAAAAATTGATGTTTTAACTTATAATAAATAAATAAAAAAAAATAAATTATAAACTTTAACTATTATAGTTTCTATATAAAAGGGTAAATTATTCGTAAAACAGTAAATAAAATATTCGAACTATGAAAGGAGGAAAAATATTTTCTTTATGCAATTGCAACAATGTGAATATATTTAGTCATTTAAAAGTAATCCTAAACAATTAATTAATTAAAAAAACTTGCTTATAAAATAATTCTTTGTCACGTACTTGATAGTTAAAAAAAAATATAATTTTAACATAAGGATAAAGCTTATCTCGCACACAATTAATTGAACCCCAATCGCTGAATAAAAATTACTAACAACAATTAAATTACAAGTATTTTAACTAAAATAAATCCTTCGCTCCACTACTGGTTCCGATCATTACCATAAATAATCCAAGTTTCCCGAAGGCTCGAAAACTCGTTAAACACCTCGAACGAGAAAATCGTCGGTACGAAAAAAAGGAAACAAAAAAAAAGGCACGCACCGACGCGAGAAAGAAAAAAAAGGCAGGTCCATCAGTCCGTCGATCGATTCGACGCGCATACTTTTCCCGTAACAATAAACCCGTAGGCCACCGAGAGTCGACTTATTAATGATGCGTGGCTTGGTGCTTGCTCGCGCCCCCACAGGAGAACCCATTCAGAGAGCGGATCGGCCGGGTATTCACGAGGAGCCCGCTGGAGCCCGGCCAGCACGGCGAGATCGAGGGCATCTGCTTCGAGGAGTTCCTCGAGATGATGTCGGTGTTCTCGGAGCACGCGCCGCGCGACCTCAAAGTCGCCTACGCCTTCAGGATCTACGGTAAGCCGATGCCAGCAAGGTATATATGTGCATGCGAAGGCGGCGGGACGAGAAAGGGTCCGCCGCGCGCCTTCCAGAGATGATGATGGCGACCGAGACGAACGGGGAAGGTCGTTAAGGACTTTTTGGAGCGGTCGCTGGTTCTTGCGCGATTTTCGGCCGACCTTTTCTCCCGTCGTTTCTTTGCAAAGAAATTAAGCACTAAACGCGCGGTATTTTTATTTTCTATTAGCTGAATACATTTGAAGATATTTTTTACGTACTTTTTTTTGGTAAATCATTTGTCGTAAAATTTATTAAGTGCAACGTAGCTTGAAAAAGAAATCCATTGTAAGATGTACCACTTCGAAATTACTTATTACGAGATAAATCGGTTGAGTGACGGTATAACGACAGTCGATTAGCATGTTTTGCGTTAATTATAAGTTTTCGACGTGAAAACACGCCGATTCCCCGAGTTACCGAAGGAATTTAAAGGAAAAAATTCTTTCTCGCAACGATGTGCGATTGCTAATCGCGGTGAAAATTACTCAGCGCGTTAAATCCTCCTCAACTCGCATCGCGCAAACATGCTCGAAACTTTTTTTTTCTTTTTATCGACATCCACGCTACCGTAAAAGTTCCCATTCGCAATACAAAATTCCGTGAAATTCCGCGCGCGCGCAATGGTATAATCTCCCGAATACAAATGAAATCGCGCCAACTCGCGCGCGCGTGTGTGCAGATTTCGACGAGGACGGCCTGGTGGGTCTGGGCGACTTGGAGCGCACGTGCCGTCAGCTGGCGCGCGGCGGCCTCACGGACGAGGAGGTGGCCACCGTGTGCCAGAAGGTCCTGGAGGAGAGCGACATCGACGGCGACGGGGCCCTCTCCGAACTGGAATTCGAGCACGTCGTCACCCGGGCGGCCGACTTCTTGTCCACCTTTCACATACGCATCTGAGCCGCGCCTCATCCCAGCCGATGACTCTTCGGAAAGTGCATTATACCACACATATATATTATAGCCTCGCACCCCGATATTCCTGTACCCCGCGCATTCATCCGAAGGAAAATAAAATAAACGTTGCAACGCATACTCTCCTCTCTGTGGACTACCTGGGGACCGAACCCTACTGCATTGTGTATTAAAAACGCCTTGGTATTGGTGCGTGCGCATCATTTCCTCTCCCAGCGTTTTAAGGGCCTCGCCGAGCGCATTGTTCTCGCCTGCGCGGAAAGGGTCTCTCGCGCGCGCGAGCGAGAGAGGAGGCGAGAGAAAGGTGTAGGTACCAGGCGAAGGAGATGCTGAGAGAGGAGCCCGAGAGAGATCCCCTTCTCCGGCGCGATTTGCGAATCGTGACGCTCTCAAGGTTAAGGGGAGAGCCTCGGCCTCCACTCCTGACCCCTCTGACCCCTTCCTACCTCGGGCGCGAGCGCCGCTCGTCCTTCTCTATTCCGAGAGCCGGTCAATTTTTCCCATAAACGGTGGCTCTTCCCCGCGCGATATTTCGACTTCGGTATATGCGCGAGCGTTAAGGAGCGTCGGGCGCGAGGAGGTGGGCCGCTGAAAAATCCGAGCCGAGTCGTATTTCGACTGAGAGGAGTAGCCGGGCGCGCGCGCGCGGCAGCGGCAGCCCGAGACCAAGGCCAGCCGGTCGCTTGACCGGCTCTCTTCTCTCTCCTCCCTCGCGCTGCTCGCAGCTCTTTCTCCCGTCGCCGTCGTCGTCCCCCTTCGCCCGCGGAGAAAACATTCTTTCTTCGCCGCTCGCTGCTCACCTATACGGTCGGCCGCTGCGATGTGCCCCCCTTTTTCGCCGCCTCTCTCCCCGAGGCGGCCTAACGAGCGTGGGCGAGCGAGCCGCGCCGCGTTATTCTCGCATTTGCATACGTGGCGAATTTCGCGGCGCATGGGAGCCGCGGGTGCCCCAGGTATGCTGCATACGCGCCGGCCTGCGTGTGGCGATGTACCACGCACCGCCGAAAGAAGGAGGCCGGGCGTACGAGCGCCTTATATTTTTCTCCCTCGCTCCCCGCGGGGGGAAGGAGCATTTTTCGTGAAGAAGGAGATAGAGAGAGAAAAGAGGGAAGAGGCGGCGGCGGCGGATGGGCAGCGGAATGCGGCCCGACCGGCCAGGGGATCCCCCGCCTCTCTCACGTGCGTCCCGCGCGCGTAGGTATATACCTGCCCAAACAACTCGAATATTCTCTGGGAGATCGGACGCGCCGGCTATCGGGCTCGAGCCATCTCTCTCTCTTATTCTGCCTCTCCGCTTCTCTCGCGCGCTCCCCTTTTTACCTGCGGCTCCGAGATGTGCTCTCCGCGCGCTCTCCTTACTTACCTGCGAGAAATAAAAGCCGCCACGCCAAGGCTATATAGCGCGCGCCGCGGCCACGTAGTCGCTCGCTCGGCCATTTTACGGCCTCTCCTCTCTCTCGCAGCTCCTTTCCCCCCCGATGAGCTCCTTATGCTCTCGCGCGCGATCCTTCCCTTCCTTTCCTTTCTTTTTTTTCACCCCGACGGTTTTCGAGAACGCGTCTCGTGATTTTTCAACGGTAGGTGTACGTATGTACGTGCGGGTATCGCGAAAGAGTCGCGATGGGGTTGCATCTGCATAACCGGTACACGGAGGTGGCCCGACGCGCGTCTCGTCTCGAGAGGTACAATCCCAAGACGCCGGGTGCGCAGATATAATACCCGCGAGCTCCCGCGGCGGATGCGCTCCGCGCGCGAAGGATCGGCGCGTGGGCGCGTCGCGGGAGCAACGAGTAGCCGCGCCGATGACATCATCCGCCGCAGCCAAGGACTTTAACCTCGCCGAGGTATACTCGCGGCGCACGTGCGTGGCCGTATCCTCGCGCTCCCGGAGACTTCAATCGCGGCCTGCCGCAGAGGCGCGACGCCGCGCAGCCTCCCGTACATATTCCCTTTTCATCCGCGAAGGGGAGAGAGCGCGAGGGGAGCCACACCGAAATCGGCAGGTGAGGCTCGCAACGGCCGCGCGGGACCCACATTCGCTCGCGAGGGGAGGACTGATCTCTCGGCGGTGAGGATCTTCCTGGGAGTGTGAACCGCGCGGGAGCACCGGAGCGCGGCGAGGCAAGGACGCGCCGCGTCCGCCGGAAGCCCAAGGGCGCGCAGCCAGCCGGCGAGCTGCTCCGATAAGACGCAGGTATATACGTGAACGCATACACGCCAGCGCAGTCCACATCCCTCGCAGGTAAGTGAGTTAAGTACGCGCGGCGTATACACCAGCGTGTACTTTGCTATAAGGTATGCGCGAGGCAGGCGAATATCGTACGTGGATCGGATGCGAAGGCAGCGTCGCGAGACAAAAGCCGAGCGCCAGGCTCTCTTCTCAGGTCATTGGATGTTCGCTGCGCGTACGTATGGGAATCGTCGTTACCGTCCCGAGCGTTGGAATGCGTTCGTTTTTTCCTTTTTCTCCTGCCTCTCGTTTCCCCCGTGGCGCGCGAGCGCGATGTATCCCCCGAGCGGAGAGCCGGAACAGGTACGCGGAGTGCCGGGGGAGTGGGGGGAGGGGCGGGAAGCCAGGGGGAAGGAGGGGAGGCGAACGGAGCGAAACTCGTTTCTCGCGGCGAGCGAGGCTGACGTCAGAGCTGCGGACGATTTGAACGGGCCAATGGGCTGGGGCCGTGCGCCCGGGTGGGGGCCGAGCGTAGACGCGAAAGGTGCGCGCCGCGGCCCGGCCGAGCTGTCCCGAGTGCGCCGTCGCCGCGGCCGCCACGCCGCGCCGCGCAGTTTTGCAGTGAGTGAGCTAGTGATCGCGTCTCGCCGCGGCGGCTGCACGCCTGCACACCCGTGGACCCTCCAACTTCTTCGCACTCGCACGCAGCGCACACCGGCCGCCGCACCGGAGCCCAAAGGCCGCTCCGCTCTCTCGACAGGTAAGCCACAGAGTCCGGCACGACTCTCCGGGGGGAGAGATCGTCGCGGGTCACCGACACCCGCGCGGGTCGCACCGAGTCCGCGCCCACCTGTTGATTCCGGCGCTCGCGCATGGCAACGACTAAATTCTCGCGGAGAAAGGCGGCTGCCAACGGCTTATCTCGCATCGGCGTCAACGTGGCGTCGGCCGGGAAGTCGCGCGGCGACTTATCGCGGCCTCCGTCAGGCCAATCGTGCACGTGCTCCGACGGGACGGCTCGCGAAACCGTTACGGGCGCAGCTCCCCCTTTGTCCCTTTGTAAGAGTCGGGAAACGACGGTTACACTCGCCGGCGGTCGACGTGTACGCGGGCTGCGGCTGCCGGGGGAGCGAGCAGCAGCGCTGTGCTGCCCGCGGGGCCCGCGACTTTCTCCGAATGGCCGTCGTTGCGAAACGCGACGCTCGACCCAATAAATCGCCAAGGTTCCCGCGGCCTCGGCTCCGATCGGCATTGGCTGCGCGGCCATCCTCCCGATACGTCGTCCGCGCGCTTACGCACCTGCGCGAGTGCCGACGTCGCGCTACCTCGGACCCCCTCCCACACCCTCCTCCTCCTCCGCGAAGTCGCCACAAAGAGCCTCGAGGACTACGCGTCACGTGCCCCGAGGAGGCCGGGCTCCTCTTCCTGGGTAAACAGCCGGGCGGTCGCGTGCCTATGAGTCGGCTGACCGTCGGAACTGGGGACTTGCGCAAATCGTACCAGGTGATCGTTTGCTAAATTTTCTGTTACTTTCGTTTTTCAGGTGTTCTGGAGCAAGATGTTTTGGAGCTGGAGCAGAGGATTTTGGAATTACCGGAGTCCAGAAGAGGATCTTGGCGCGGACATTTTCTTTGGTTATCTAGCTGTATGAGTTTGATTGTACATCATAAAGCTAGGTTACCGGAGTTAAGCTCCTCGCCATATCAACAACCGCCTTCGTCGATTGCACATGCACAATTCGCAGAGATAAAGATCGTACGCGATTATCAATACTTCCGCGTCTGGGCAGCAGCTGCGATTTGCACCGATCGAGTCACCGCCTCGAGCGCTCACCAGCGAAGAGTCAAGATATTTCTTCGAAGGGAAAATTAAGTATTCCACGCTCAACGTGTACACGCGCTTCTTGTTCCGCGATCGCACAATCGCACACCTACACACATGTGCGCGCACACACCCGAACACGCACACGAGCTCGCGCTCTCACACGCACACAACACGCATACGCGCACGCACACAGGCACACACGAACGCTTTGCGTGATTCATGTAGTAAGCGTATCTCTTATTTAAAATGTACGCTATGTCAATCGAAACCTCGAACGCATACTTTTCGACGACCAATTTAATCTGCGTAAACTTCTTTTCCACTTCTTTTACTTGTATTTCAATGACTTTGTAAATTTTTTTTTTAATTTATTTTTTGTATTGTATGATTTTTTTTATCATTGTTAAATAAAAATGGTTTACTTTAACGGGTGTATCCAATATCTGCAAATAAATTGTTTGTTTCTTTTTTTCTAATTTGTTAAAAACATGTAATGCATGAAAACATGAATGTATGTACGTAGTAAAAAAAAGAAGAATAAAGTGAATGTCTCACGAGTGGTACGGAAACGGCAAGGTAAATTTTCAGGTGCGGATTGGCGCGCGGACACGCTCTGCGGAGATATAAGAATGGTTCCCACACAAGACGAGCGCCACTCGTAGGAAACGTACCCGGTGGCCATGTGTATATATGTATACCTGTCTCGGAGGGAAAGGTGCGCTCGTCGCATTTATCGCTCGACGTACTTGGGAAAATCCTAAAGGATGTGCGCAAGGCAGGGGTTCCGCCGTGCGTGAAGAAAAAATAGGCGGCATTCCCGCCGGAATTTTGTCTATTGTTCCGTGCAGGCGCGCACACGGCCGACCGCCCCGCGGAAATACGCCACGGTGAGCCGCCGTTATCGCCCACGGGAGGATATATTCCTCTCGCTCACCGATGGGAATGAACATAAAGAATGCCTTTTTATCGCATGACTCGCTTCGGTGTTACTCCATTTGTATATATTACTTATCCTTGATCGCTCCCTTCAGTCACAACCAAGTTTTTTCTTACAGGACACGCAAGAAATGATAAGGGATCGATGGCTGATGGGTAACTTGTTTGATACTTTTTAATGAGTCTCGTGTTTCGTTTTCGTCGTTCGCATAATCATTCTAGAAGCCGCAGAGGGCGCCACATCCTGGAAAAACGTGAAGATATGATAATACCGCGATAACAAATCTGCAGGACTTCCGCAAAATTTATGCAGATAAGGTACTAAATTACTAACAAAGTATGAAAGAGTATAAAAAGGATTTGTAGGTAACAATTGCTCTATTTTTAAATCTGTAAAAAAAGTATGTGTATACATGAATTTGATATAAATAAAGTACAATAAAAAAAATATTCCTTAATTGCATCATGATTTAATATTGCGACTCCTTACTCATTGCCCATAAACACGGTATTTCCGTAAATGCGAAAAGCAACTTGATGAAATAAAGTTTAAAATTCATATTGGAAGTGCTGATTCATTTTCCACGCTTTTACGCTGTCAAAGTTGTATTGGCCGACACACACAGCATGCACCCGTGATGCGCGCGCTGAAGTCGATGATAGCGTCCCCATGCGGTCTCAACTCACCGGAAGTACCGCGTGAGTCGAGCCTTGGCGCGAGTTCAAATGTTTCGGCATTTCTCCTGCGTTCACGCGTAATATTGCTGCCGAAAAGGTAATGATTTGCGTAAAAATCGACTGTTTTATGTCTCTCTTAACCCGAGCTACATTCTATTGGCAAGAGATTCTCTAATACGTGCATTTTTCGCAAGGTTCACTCGCCGCACGGAAACGCCGATCGTCTACTAGGCAAAAAGCTTCTGGAAGCTTCTAGAAGGTTCTGGAAGAAGAAGGTTCGAGAAGCTACCGCACGAGGTATATAAAGTTGACTGCCGCCCGGCGCGACCCATTATACTGAGCACGACCGAGGCGAACGTCGCGAGCGGCCTGTATTTTCGCATACGAGGTGTGATTAATTCACTGAAGGGCGTTTTCAGCAGTAATTTACAAAGGTAAGAGGATTTTTTATAATTTTGCGATGTCATTTTAGATTTTCGTCGATTATTTTCTCGGATAAACGGGAATGAATTGATGGCGACGCGAGCGAGCACGCCGAGACGCCGAGCACGTTTTTACGTTATTTCAATGTTAGTTTAATGCAACGCGTTTATTTTTACTTAATTAATATCAAAGTGTATAATTTTGAAGTGATTTTTAATAACTTTATGGGTCACTGTGATTTTTATCTATATATTTTTCTTAAAAAAAAAATGATGCGGCATGGCGTCATCATGAAATGAGACGTTGTTTAAACGAAATTGTACATTTTTTATTCAAATTTCATTCCATTGATGCATTTATTTCGTTTCTTTCTGTGCCGTGAATAATGAAGATTTATTTTATTGAAATGGCAATTTTGAAATGTCTGTAGTTTACTGAAAAAATTATTCATCGATTCAATAGTCTAATGTAAGATGTTTCGTTTAACTTTTAGATGTCTGCCATGGAGACTGCCAATGGTGATGTCGAGACCTTCGCTTTTCAAGCTGAGATTGCTCAGCTTATGTCTCTCATCATCAACACCTTCTATTCAAACAAAGAGATTTTCCTTCGAGAATTGATCTCCAACTCCAGTGATGCTTTGGACAAAATACGTTACGAGTCACTGACAGATCCCTCCAAGCTCGAGTCTGGCAAGGAACTCTTCATTAAAATCATCCCCAACAAGAATGACCGTACTTTGACCATCATTGACTCTGGTATTGGCATGACCAAAGCCGACTTGGTTAACAACCTTGGAACCATCGCCAAGTCTGGAACTAAGGCATTTATGGAAGCTCTCCAAGCTGGAGCTGATATTTCTATGATTGGTCAATTCGGTGTTGGTTTCTACTCAGCCTATCTTATAGCCGACAAAGTTATTGTTGCCTCTAAGCACAATGATGACGAACAGTACATTTGGGAATCCAGCGCTGGTGGATCTTTCACAATCAGGCCAGACTCTGGAGAGCCACTTGGCCGTGGTACAAAGATCGTTCTTCACATTAAGGAAGACCAGGCTGAGTACTTGGAAGAGAGCAAAATTAAGGAAATAGTCAAAAAGCATTCCCAGTTTATTGGATACCCCATCAAGCTTGTAGTCCAGAAGGAGCGTGAGAAGGAATTGAGTGATGATGAAGCTGAGGCTGAGGAAGAGAAGAAGGAAGGAGAAGAAGATGACGGAAAACCCAAGGTTGAGGATGTTGGAGAAGATGAAGAGGAAGATGGTGACAAAGACAAGAAAAAGAAGAAGAAGAAGACCATCAAAGAAAAATACACAGAGGATGAGGAGCTCAACAAGACTAAGCCTATTTGGACAAGGAACCCCGATGACATCACCCAGGAGGAGTATGGTGAATTCTACAAGTCCTTGACCAACGACTGGGAAGACCATTTAGCTGTCAAGCACTTCTCTGTTGAAGGTCAACTGGAGTTCAGAGCTCTTCTGTTTGTTCCAAAGCGTGTGCCTTTCGATCTTTTTGAAAACAAGAAGAGGAAGAACAACATTAAGCTGTACGTCCGTCGAGTCTTCATTATGGACAACTGCGAAGAACTGATCCCAGAATACCTGAACTTCATGAAGGGAGTAGTTGACAGTGAGGATCTTCCTTTGAACATTTCTCGTGAAATGTTGCAGCAGAACAAGATTCTCAAAGTCATCAGGAAGAACCTTGTCAAGAAGTGCATGGAATTGTTTGAGGAACTCACCGAAGACAAAGAAAACTACAAGAAGTTCTACGAGCAATTCAGCAAGAACATGAAGCTTGGAATCCACGAGGACAGTACCAACCGTGCTAAGCTTGCTGATTTACTCCGTTACAACACATCTGCTTCTGGCGATGAAGCTTGCTCTCTGAAGGATTACGTTGGTAGGATGAAGGAGAACCAGAAGCACATCTATTACATCACTGGAGAAAGCAAGGAACAGGTTTCCAACAGCTCCTTCGTCGAGCGCGTTAAGAAGCGTGGCTTCGAGGTCGTCTACATGACTGAGCCCATCGATGAGTACGTCGTTCAGCAAATGAAAGAATTCGACGGCAAACAATTGGTTTCAGTAACCAAAGAGGGTTTGGAGCTGCCACAGGACGAGGATGAGAAGAAGAAGTACGAGGAGGATAAGACCAAGTTCGAGAACCTCTGCAAGGTCATGAAGAACATCCTGGACAACAAGGTTGAGAAGGTTCTGGTCTCAAACCGTCTTGTCGACTCTCCTTGCTGTATTGTAACATCCCAATACGGCTGGACTGCCAACATGGAGAGGATCATGAAAGCTCAAGCTCTCCGCGACACCTCCACCATGGGCTACATGGCTGCCAAGAAGCACCTGGAGATCAACCCCGACCACCCAGTTGTTGAAAATCTGAGGCAGAAGGCTGAGGCTGACAAAAATGATAAGACTGTCAAGGACTTGGTGATCCTTCTGTTCGAGACTGCCCTCCTGTCGTCTGGTTTCAGTCTGGAGGAGCCTCAGGTGCACGCGTCTCGCATCTACAGGATGATTAAGCTTGGACTTGGAATTGATGAGGACGAGCCCGTTGTCGAAGAGACCAAGCCCACCGAGGAGGAGGAGGCTCCACCCCTAGAAAGTACCGAAGACGATGCTTCACGCATGGAAGAAGTAGATTAAGAACTTAAAACGTTTAACATATAATGTAAGATAAGGTCTCAAACTACTAGGAAAAAAAAAGAAAATGCCACGTTTTATGTGGCGCGCGCGCGCATTTGTAATGACATTCTGCGTTTGTCATTGTTACTAGGTTTTTTTTATTATTTTTAACAATAATTTAATTATTCCTGTGTAAGATAAAACACCACATACCAAAAATTCATTTCATTTCCAGTTAATTTAGTTAATAAAGGAAAAAAATTTGAATATTTAAATGAATTTTCATTATTACAGCCTTTCCTCTCCTTACCTAATAAATTAATAATTTACATTATTAAATGATAAGATTTATTTTAACTTTATATTTTGTTTTTTTTTTTTTAATTCAAAACTTTACATTCATGTCTTGAAAAACTTTATATTTACTACTTGCAATATTCGTAATTCTTTAATTTTATTTAACTAGACGACTTTAAAAAATATGAATTAAAATGTTTTCACTTAAAAATCTCGTTTATCAGTCAATAAATTGCAATGTAATAGACTTCTTCGTAGTTTTTAAAAAATACCTGCTTTAAAGCATTCAAAAAAAGGTCAGTTTAAAAAATGAACTTATTGAAAGCGCACTCTGGTGGGCAGTATCTAAACACTATTGTGCAAGTTCTATCTGCGAGCAGTAGGCAGTATTATCTATTATGGGTCATGCATCGAGAGCAGAGTTGTTGATGGACATCATCATTTACTCCAAAATTTGTTAGTAACTTATCTCAAAAAAGGAAGTATACACAGTTCAAACGATGGCAAGCAAAGGCTGGAAGGTAACGTTTATTCAAGATTATCTCGAGAAATTAGATCACACGGTCTTCTTCGTTAAAATTATCGTAAGAATAACAATATATTTATCTTTTAGGCGGTGCAAGCTCACGTGCCTATGATAAGATTCCGAAAAGGAGGAAATAACAGAGGTAATTTTTTCATCGAAATTATAAACTTTCTCTACGGCTAAATAGCGAAAAGAAAGAGAAAATAAAGTGAATTTTCTTGGTTAGCCTCAACGGGAGCCGCGGCTGCATCAGCTCCACCTGGTTCAGGGCCGGCGTCCAGCAGCAAGCCGGCGGGTGCCACAGGCCCCAACGTCGTGGTGCTCCCGATCGTCGAGGATTTCCTTTTGCCAAGGAGATTCCAGAGACGTCCTATCGACATCAAGGAATGCGACTACATCAACGTTCGTGGCCTTTTAAATGAAAAATATGTATATATTTCAATGCAGCATCTTATGTAACAAAAATTTATCATTGCAGCGCGGAGGTCCAGAATAAACCGTGAATATGTAAGAAAACAGTCCCCGATTAATCATCGAGAAGCGGAGCTTGGACCGCAAGTGCACCGCGCTTTCACCGATTGCCAGGAGCTTGCGAGCAGGTCACGCGAATGTACATACATAAAACTACGTAATTACTATGCAGAAGACTACCAAACTCGATTGTCAGTCTCGCAACGAGCAGTGTAAAAGCGAGCAAGTCTAACGTATAATAAAGTGAGATTTACGAGATCAACCTACTCGTGCGTTATCTCATTTCTTTTTTTTCCCCTTCGTTTTTTGTTTTAAATAGAAAACGGAGCTGCGTCCCCTTGAACTCCGAAGGCCTGTCCTCGCTCGCGCCAGAGCTTTTTTATCGTCGCGGCGCTTCGCGCGCGTTTGACATTGCCCCGCGCGCGCCTCGGCGGCGAGTCGAGCTCGCCTATTTTCGGCCTAGCCTCCCTTTCGCCTCGCTCTCTCGCGGCGTCGTCGTCCGCGAAAATATCGGCAGCGCGAAAATAGCCCGACGGCTCGACGCACGCGGCCGCGACCCTTCATTCTCTCCGCGCTCCGCTTCTTTTTATTTCCTTGCTCTCGGCCCGAAAAGAAATCGGCCGCCTATATACACATGTACACGAGATAGTGTACGCGCGACGCAGACGGACAGGAGGTGATTCGCGTGTTTAGCAGACGACACTTTCCAGAAATACGAGCGTGGGCGGAGGCGTGTTCGCGCGCGCGCGCGCACGCGAGAGCAGCCGTCTGCTCTGCGGCGGTAGCCGCGCAGTATCGTTGCTCCCGACGCAGGCTGTGGGCGCGAGCGGGCGGATCCTCCCTCTCCAGGCTCACCGTGCGTGCAGCGTCGCGCTAAATGTGCAGGCCAGCCTCGCGACGATCCTCGACGGGCCCGGGGACGGCCTGACGGCGCACTCGGTGTCAGAAGCGCGCGGCTCTCCTTCGCGGGAGGTGCCCAACGAATACAATAAACCCCACGAACGACTTCACCTACTCTTCACGCCCGGCCCGGTGGAAGGAGCTTTTCCTACGAGATAACCGCCAACATGCCGGAGAGCAGCAGCGTCAACGAGCATTTCAGCCCGCGCAAGACGGTCCTCATACTGGCCGTCGTCGCGGGCTGCTTCGCCATACTCTGGCCCAAGATCTTCTACCCGATGCTCACGGCCCCTGTGCAGCATTCGCAGACCGCCGATAACTCCGGTGAGTGTATTCGTATTGGGGCCCAGCTGATTGCGAGGGGGTGACCCGCCGGTGGGTGGTGCTTGTTGTATATAAAGCCACACAGCGCTGGAAGGCCGCGACATCCTTTTTTCGAGTCGTTTGTTTACTCGGTTTATTTTCAATTTAACTATCTGACTTTGACGGCCCGATGTCGATAAACAAACGAGCGAATTTAATGCGAGGGTGGGTGGACGCGACTGGACGATCAAAAAACTTTCTGCGTTATTTATTCAAGCAGGTTTGAATAATAAATGATCGAATGACGTTTTCTTTGAGTCACTTTTTCTTTGATTTTTTTAATTCCCTTTTTCAATGTAGTTTTATTTTATTTGGTTGTTTATTGTTTTATTTACTTTATTCTTTGTTTAATAGGATGTTGCGATGTGATTTTCGAAAGTGACATAACTACAGTTGACATAATGCAAGAGCTGTGTCACAATATTATAAGGCACCATCAAGTCGATCCCAGGGTCAGGGGTGTTCTTGAGGGGAGAAAATTTAATAAATTAATGCCAGCAAGCGCAAACCTCTGTAGGGAAGAAGTGCTCGCTAGATGTGGCATAGATTTGTCCTCATTTCTGGCAGAGAAAGAGAGACTAAAGAAGTCTTATAAGCAGGTTTTGGAAGAGATAAGGGGATTTAATGGTTCTTATTGCTTGAAAATGCAATTTGGAGTACCATTGTCTCGATTAGGGACACCCCATCTTATTAGATATCACATTTTGATGCCACACAGTAAGACATATTTTTTTCAAAAGTTGATGCAGTGTGAGTTTCTTAACAAAATTTGGCAACATCCTTCATGCATATGACTATGACTAATATCTAGCAATCTGTTATGAAGCCTTCTAATCAAGATAAAAAAGAAATTAAATTGCTTTACTACTTAATACTAATGCTTATTCAAAAATTAAATTAATTGTTTAGTATAGTTGGATATTAAAGCAACAGATAAGTAATTCTCGGTTGGTTACTCATGCATGTGTATGTGGAAAGCAAACTTGAGGCATTCATTCGTTAATTGGCATACTGCCAAATTCAAAAACATAACAGTTGGCAAGCACAAGGTTTAAAAGCACTGTCATAGTTTGAAATACACTCTTTATTACTATTTCAGAAAACCAAACTAACAGTTTTTTTTTTATCTAAAGAATTAATGAACAGTCATTTTGTAAACATCTTATGTAATTTTGATTCTTAATTTATTTTATTAATGTGATTTTTTTTTTCACAGGCACTATAAAACAAGAGCGTCAAACACCACCTCATGCTGGAAGCTACCATCCTGCACTTAGGGAACGTGGTAGAGCAATTCCGTCATCTCACATTGTGCCTAGAATCCAAGAGAGACCAGACCACATGGCACCACCTATGAAACTGAGACCCACCATGGGAGGAGCTGGTCATACCGTGGCACCCAAAGGAAATGGTTCCTTAGGACTTCTTATGCCACTTTATACAATAGGAATCATAATATTTTTTCTCTATACAATTTCAAAGGTACTTATGGGAATCATCATGCCCCTTTACACTATTGGAAATGTTGTATCTTTCCTCTATAAAATACTTCAGGTATTTATTTATTTTTCCCATCTTTTGTTTGACTTGTTTTTCATTTTAACTTTCTTTTTAATTTATTGCATTTATTTTAACTCCCTTTTTGTTTTTTCCTTAAGAAATCTTTGAATTTTATTTTATTTCTTCCTTACATGTTTTCCTGCTTGCAAGAAGTGTGTCATCAGACTCTTTTTTTTTAAAAATATTTACTAATATAAAACAATTCAATAGGTCTTGAGGAAATCAAGCGATAGTGAAATAATAAGGCCACAGTATTCAACTGTAAATGTAGAAAGGGAGTATCAAAACTTGGTCTTCAATCCAGAGTTATTTGCTGCTGCTGTAACTGCAGTCAATGGAACACCTTCGGAGCCAAAGGAAAGGCTGTCAATAATAAAGAAGTCAGCCCCCAGTCTCACAGAATTAGAAGAACGTAAGTTATCCTCCTTTCTTTTCCCCTTCTAAAGCCAGAACTTAGTTGAAATCATGTGGGAAAATTATTGTCATTAATACTCCAATTACGACTGTAAATCGTAAATCAATTTCCAAATTGTACATGCTGCTGGAACACAAAGAAGCGTCCGGAGATATAGAAATAGATCAACTGAGGAGACGTTTGGTAGAGACAGAGGCGGCCATGGAACGAATCGTTGCTCAAATGAGCACCTTGTCGCGTTCTGTTATGACTTGTTCAACCCCTTCACCAGAATCCAAGGTTCAAAAGAGAGTTTTTGAAGCAAGCCATTAATTTTATTTTTTATTTTTTCACTTAATTTTTATTTCCGTAACTCGTTAAATTTTGCACGTTTTTGATGCACGTTTCAAGCTTTTTTTTGCATTTTAAAAAACTTATTCAAATAATCAAAATTATTGTTTTATTTTTTTTGGAAATTTTTGTCAAAATTTTTTTAATACATTATGGCCTGCAATTAGATGTAGTATAATTTTATAATTTTAAGTTTCATTATTAGGTAACTCCAACAATTATTGTTGAATAAAGTTTTATTGTTGATTATTGTAAGTTCACTGTTTACTGTTTATTATTTACCATTCGTTATTCTGTTATATATTAGTTGATAGTTGTTTATAGTATGTTTATCAAGAAGTCAAGGTGGGTGTACAAAGAACATTCTTGGTAATGCTAGATTCAAGCATTCGAATTGGAGATATTGGCAATTGCATCTTTGTAATTTGTACTATAATTTATATTTTTTCAACAAGTAGATCAAGCTTCCAAGTCTAATGGTCTCGCAGCTGGGGTCATCCCCAATTCAAAGGTATTTTCCTATCACTAGAGAGTGTTGCTCTCTTTTCTGGAAAATAACCAGTAGTTTGCTGCTTCTAACTAAAGAATTTTTTTCTTATTTTTTAGCAAGTGGTGGCATCTTCAAAAGCAATACAAAGATGCAGAAAAAAATTTTTTAGATTGTTTGAGACTTGAAACTTTAATAATACTATCTAAATTTATATTTGTTAAAAAAAGTTTTCAGCTTTATTCTAACGTAGCATGCCCATGCTAAATATTGTAAAATATTATTTTTCAAAATTTTATTTCTTAGTTTATTTTATGTATTTACATGATTGTAATATATTTATTACTTTAAATAAATAGGAATCAAACACTCACGAGGACCAGGATGATAAGGAACTTGAAGAGTATCACGAAGCTACCCCAACAGTGAAAGTTGTAAATATGGAAATGACTGCATCTTGTGAAGGTGGTCAAAAAAGAAGTAGGCCAACGACACCAATTTTAATAAGTCCACATAGGTATAAGATAAATTTTAGAAAATTGCAACAAAATCAATGTTTGGACTTTTTAATTATTAAAAGAATTATTTTAGCCACGTCGAAGAAAAAGAGAAAACGCCACCAATTTCAATTTACTTAGAAGGTTCTCTACCTCCACAATGTGAATTACTTGTAACAGACTCAAAAACGCAAGAGCTGCAAGAAGAGGAAACTGTGGAGGTTCCTGTTGTTCTTTCTGGCAAAATGACCCTTTCTCTCATCAGCCTTGACCAGGTAGCAGCTGTAAGAAAATATTAAAATAACCAACAGAAACAAATGAAACTGCGGAATCTTTTTTTATTTGGTGATTCTTTAATTTATTCAATTTCGTTAGCTTTGCATTAAAACAAGCTAATAAGTGAATGGATTAATCTTAGCTCCACTGTTAATTCTTTTTACTAACTATGTTCCTTAATTTTAATTAGGGTAGTTCCTTAATTTTAATTTTACAACTGTTTTAGAAAAGATTAAACCGAATAATTTAGTAAAACGTGTGAAATGGGTTTAATTAATCAAACATTCATAATAATCACCTTTTATTAATATCGTAACATTAAACTAATCAAAGTTTCAATCGACATTTTCATTTCGTGTTTACTAATACTTTTACCAATAAAGTTTGCAAGCTATTTTTTAATCTGAATCATTTTTGTTTTTGCACAGGAATCCCAAGAAAATGACGAACCTGACACAGAAGCTTCAAGCGATTTAAAAACAAACGTCAAAAATATTTCAAAAGAATACAGTGAACGAGATCCAGAGATAGATTTAAGCAAAGAAACAGTAAATCAGTACGAGGAAGAAGAGGAAGAAGAAGAAGAACAACATGTTGATAATGGTAGTGGCAGCGGTAGTGAAGAAGAGGAAGAGGAGGAGGAGGAGCAGGAGGAAGAAGAAGAGGAGGAGGAGGAGGAGGAAGAAGAAGTAGAAGAAGTAGAAAATAAACTCTATGATGCCAAAAATACAGTTTATCCAAAAATAATGAATAAATATGTTCATGAAGTCTACAATACAAAAGAAAATTACGAAATTCAACAAAATAATGACGAAACGGAAGAAGATGAAGAGTATGATGATGAAGAAGACGTTGAAGGAGAAGTAGAGGAAGTAGAAGAAATTGAAGGTGATGTTGGTGAAGAAGAGGAAGATGAGGAAGTCGAAGAGGTAGATGAAATTGATGAAATTTTAGTAGACACATACGAGAATGAAGAGGAAACAGACATAGATGAGAATGAAGAAATAGAAGAGACGGAGGAGGACGAAGAGGAAGAAGAGGAGGAAGAAGAAGAGGAAGAAGAAGATGAAGAAGAATATGATGAAAATGTGGAAGAAGATGAAAGTGAAGAAGATGAGGATAAGGAAGAAAGCAGTAAAACAGTGAACTTAAAGCCAACTATTGTTACGAATAGGAATTAGAACATTTACACCTAGATCGATTAAAAAAAATTGACGAATTATCAGATTAATATTAACGGTTTATACACAGATTATCATAGAATATTTATGAAGTCGTTTTTTATAAATCGTATATAAATACATAAATTCATACAAAATGAAATTCTTGCATTTTAAAATAGTTAAAAATAATTTTAACACTTTCATCATTCATTTGCTAAATGAGTACGCATGTTACAAATATGTAGATCATTCTTCATGCTATGAATATTTAAATATATTGATAGATTAATAAAGTTCTATAGAAATTTTATTCATCTAACAATTATTCCCACGGATTTAAATTGTCACACAAACGTAAATTATCTCGTGTGATTAGATTTTTCATTTTCTTTGATTTCAGTGAATCATATCAAATTTGGTTATTAAATACACCAAATCTATGTAAATGTAAAAAAAAATTGAACAAACACTTGTGCGCATTAAATGTGTTGCATAATACCTTATGAAAGTACTGAAATTTGAAAGTTGTGATTTTTTTTATTATATGAAGAAATCAACAGTGCAATTTAAAATATTTTTTTCTATCATTAACATACTATATTGTTCAAATTAAAAATGTCAATATGTATATTATTAATATATCAGTTTTAAAAAAATTATTTAATGTTACATTATTATTCCTTTTACTTATACTCCTAAATTTCCTTTTATTTTTGAATTTTTTTTTTTTTATTAATTTATGATAGTGTTATTGATAATAATTAAAACTATTGAAACAAATTTTTTTAAATATTCATTAAAACTTTAATTTCAAATTAATTTGATAAAGTTACATTTTATAAATAAGTTTTATTTTATCGATCAATCAACTTTATAAAGAAACCTTGTTGTATATATAGGTATGGGAATAGGGAGGGTATACGCGTTCGAATTTGAAACTTGGCGGGCTTGTGACGAAGTTCCGTGTTTGGGTCTTTTTCCGGTTTGGGTCAATCGAGTCTGACGGAACCATGAAGGCCAAAGGAGAAGTAAGTTAAATTTTATAGTTTTTTTACTGGGAAAATGATGGAAATGTTTAAAAAAATATTCCTAATTAAATTTCTTTCAATTTGGTTATTGATAAGTGATTTTTTTCGCATTCTAGAACAGAAAAATGCATGCAGAGAATTGCGTGCATCAACATGCTAACAATCACACGTGTTACTTTTCTCGGTTAATAATTATAAAATAATCGAAATGTAATATTAGTTTAATAACATTTTTTAATTGATTTTGAAGGAAATATTTTGTATCGTGCAATGTAATGTTACTTGTGCTGCACAGTAAATGAAATTGTAGTACTGCAATTTTAACCTCTTTTTTGGTTAGTTTTGTTTGTAAGCCAATAGGTATACATAATGGGGTAAAATTTTGTTTCAAAATAATTTACTTAAATAGCTGTTATTTAATATTTCATTGTTATTTTTATGAATTTTGAATTGGAAAAAATATTGTATTTATCAAATGTTTTCATTTTAGTTGAAGGAATATGAAGTTATTGGGCGCAAACTGCCCACAGAAAAGGAGAAAACTACTCCTCTCTATAAGATGAGGATATTTGCTCCTGATCCAATTGTAGCCAAATCAAGATTTTGGTATTTCTTGCGTCAGCTGAAGAAATTCAAGAAATCAACTGGTGAAATTGTATCTCTGAAGCAGGTAATAATTTTAAAGATTTGCTTTTAAGAAAATATTTTACAGAATTTATTCATATAGGATTTTTTAACTCAATCTTATATTTTTTTCAGATTGCAGAAAAGTCTCCAATTAAAATTAAGAACTTTGGTATCTGGCTCAGATACGACTCCCGGAGTGGTACTCACAACATGTACCGTGAGTACAGAGACTTGAGTGTCAGTGGAGCTGTCACTCAGTGCTACAGAGACATGGGAGCTCGTCATCGTGCAAGAGCTCACTCGATCCAGATTATAAAGGTAGAGGTTGTAAAAGCGGCTAATTGCAGGAGACCACAAATCAAACAATTCCATGATTCAAAGATTCGCTTCCCACTTCCGAAGCGAATTCAACACAAAACTCTTATGCCACTGTTCAGTGTGCGAAAACCAAGAACTTACTTCCTTTAAGTTCTAAACACATTATTTAATATTGTTGTACCATCGTCATATAAGGAAATAAAAAAACTTTTATTCAATTTATTTTGCTTCATTAAATAATTTATTTTGTCACTTTTTTTAATTCAATTTTGATATTTATTAAAAATAAAACTATTACAACTTTTGCTTTTCAAATTAAACAGTTAAATTTAAATGTATAAAACTTTCCTTTTATTTATAATTATAAAAAATATACATATATTTTTATTTACATATTGTTTTAACTTATTAATATTGCATTATAAAAAAATAAAAATATTTAATTTAACTTTTAACTATTAGTAGATTGTAATCTGAATGCCATTTCAATCATATTTTGAGGTGTGCAGTCTTGGTAACATATGTACAATTCTTTAGGTCTTGGTGTAGCATACAGTCTTCCAACTACCCAATATGTGAGATTTTTCCACTCAAATAAAATACCGTGCTCTTTGATTGCAATTAAGCTTTTGTTTATCACAGATTTGCTTGTATCATGGGTTAACAATTTTTTGTACCTTTTTGTGTCGCTTAAAAGTTTATGAATAGTTTGACTACAGTTATTTAAATTAGATAAAAATTCCGGATCTAATTGTCCTAATTTTGATGACATCAAAATCCCTTCAAATAAATCTATGTGTACATAATAAAAGAGGGAATTTTTTTCACCAGTTGTGATAACTTTAGGCACAATGTACTCAGCTTGATTTAACAGATTTTCTCTTATATTACTAATGTCAGCAATTCTTGTTTGATCATTCTGAAAAATTTAATTAATGCATTATTTAAAAAAAATGCAAAATATGTAATAAAAATTATTTACTTACATCTAAATCAGAGTCACTGTCATCAGAATATCTAGGAGTAGTAAGATTATTTCTTTCTCTAGTAGCTCGCCTTCCTAAAATTGGTGCTGCTTGATCACTCACTTCACTAACTTGACTTAGAGAATCTTGACTGGGTGAATCTCTTGACCCTTCTAAAGAATATGCTGTAATTAAAATTGATGCTCATGTGTTATTGCAAAATTGAAAATTATGAAAGACTTTAAAAAATAAATTACCAGAATTAAAATCAAGTCTAGTTTCGTCAAAACCTCTACTTCTTGAAATAGTTGTATCATCAAAGGTTGTCTTTGATGTACTAGTTGTGTTGTTTGATGATTTTGACTGATTTGTTTTGATAAGACCAACAAGATTTTCTGCAATACTTGATGGTATTTTACACAATGAAGATTCTTTCGTTTGTGGTATAACTACTTCTGGTTTGGCATTAGCATTTATCCATTTTTCAGCTAACATTGATATTCCAATTTTTCTAATATGTTTAAGTGTCTCCTGAGCTTCTTCTACATAAAATATATCTGGTCCAGAATTTTCTGCCATTCTAATAATATTTGATAATTATTAGTTATTAAAATTATAATAAAATAATATAAATGTAAAAAAGTTTCTTACACAGCTGTGCACCCTCCTGATTCTAATATCACAGCCAGTAAATCATGCCCATATCCCACTATAAGTAAAAACCATTGATCTTTTAATGGATAAACATATTCTTCTTCCCAAGGTATTTTTCTGTTTACACATGAAGATGGATAAATTCTTTTCCAAATGACAAGCGACTTGACTTGTTCACTGTTCATTAAATTAATTACACCATGTCTCCTGAGAAAGGAGTGCACCTGTATTTGATCTTCAGCAGGTAAATGAGACCCAAGTAAATACTTTCTGTGATAAAGGCAGCTCCCTAAAATTGTATACAATCGTTGACACTCTATTGGATCCTGATTCTAAACAAAAAAGAGCAAATATTTCAATGAAAAATACACTTATTTTTAGAATCTAATCACTTTGAAAAAATATGTACCCAATCTCTGTAATCCATAGCTTCCATTTCACTTAGCGCAGCATCTATTTGAATTTGTGCATCTCTTGGTAATTGCACTGAATGTACAGCAGGTAGAAAGAAATTGAAATCACATTGTCTTATTTCATCGACATTTGTACTATTTTTTGCATTATCTGAAATATTCTTATTAAAGTAGGTTTTGTCTTTCAGGAGACGAGAAAAGAAAAGGTAAAAAAGATGATCTAAGTATAAATGATTTTCTTCCAGTACAAAACAGTTTGGTACATTTTCATTTGTAAATGCTAAACAGTGCATAATATCTGAAGAAAGTTCCATAGCTTCTCTTTTATTGCAGCTGATAAATTAAATTAAAAAACATTTTTTTTAAATATTAAACTTTTAAAATTTTAAAAGGAGTAATTATTTTTACCATTTTTCTGGAATTAATATCAGTACTAATTCTTCTTTAAAACAAAAATAAATCACATTGGCTATTCCACTTGGTGTCATAACAGTTGTACTGAAATTTGATAGCAATGTTTATTTAGTTTTATGCTATTTAATGGTATTGTCTAAAACAAACTTATTAAAATGTTCAAATTATATTTATTAAAAATACTTTTTGTTACCTAACAGGTTGAGATCCAATGATATCTGGTAGCATATGATTCAAAGTAACAAAAGCTCCCTTTGTAAGAGATAAGAAAGAATATACATTTTTATTTTTTGATCTTGGAAATGAATAGGAAATGCCTTGCATATCAGTTTCATTTTCTTTAAATTCTGTAATTTTCATACAGATTACCCCCAAAGATTCTTTAATTAAAGAATCCATTAGAATTTTACTTTCTTCTTTATCAACTAATTGTCTTGCTAATAATGATTGCTAAAAATATAATGTTTGCTTATTTTATGTTAGCAATTGTTTTTTAATTATTTACAATAGTACATTATATTGCATGTAATTAAATACTTACATTTGGACAGGTCAAAGCAGTTGGAAAATTCTCAAAGTTTTCATTAAGAGAAGCTCTTTGAAATTTACAGGTAACCTGAAGAAAATAAATTACAATTTATTTTTCTACAATTGATAGAAGTTATATTTGAATTCATTTTCTTACACTTGTTGGTGAAGTAATTGCTGACAAAATACTGTCCACGTTTTGACTATTAACTTCCTTTGAATTTACAGATAATAAACAATCTCCTATTTTGATATCTTTGCTTTTTAAAGCTTCTCCATCAGGTACAAAACCAGCGACTATAATTCTTGATTTATCGGCTGCAATAAGTGGTACAATTCCTAAATAAGCTTCACACGCTGTTGCCCTTCTTCCAAGTTTATGCCTCTTATCAGGATCTACCCAGATATTGGCTATGTACTTTTCACCTTCAAAGTCATTACCAACAATTCCTCTTTCCTTATGTGCTTTATTTATTGATTCACGATTTTGTCTAAGCTCTGATGCCAAACCATTCAATCTTACACTGTGCCTATAACTTTCCTTACGCTTTATCAAGCGCATCAATTTGCCAGCTCTGGTGCTCCTGCGTCGGGTTAACTCAGGAGCAATATACTGGCTATTGTCATTTGTTTTATTATTTTGATTATTAAATGGCTCTGTCAATGATTCAACATAAAACACTTCTCCAGCAGGACTTATTTCAGATTCCCATTCGATAGCTGAGCTGCATATTTTTTTAAACACAAAATTAACATTAATTTTTAAAGAATTTAATAAACAAAATAAAAAATGCAGTAAAACGCAACAAAATTACCCAGAGCTATTAGAATAATAAGATCCCGAGCTGGAACCACTGTCACTGGCCCAACAATCATGTTCCTCCTCAACAGGATTTTTCTCATTTTTGGTATACCCAAAAGTCTGCTCCTCATGCTGGTACACGGAATTTTTATCCCTCGGATTATTCATCGTCCCGATTTCCTCGGCTGCTATTTCGGCAAAATGAAAATCTTCTCCGATCTCGATTTAATCGGCAACGAGTGAAAAATCGCGTTGAATGATAAGCGCATTGTAGCTACACAAATGAGGCATTTTTTACATCCGCATTTTTGTACACACTGGAGGCGCGCGTCGCCATTGGCGTAAGGTGGCCCCTGCCGAGGCCCGCAGGTGAGCGAGCGAAGGGAAGGGGCGCCGGTCATTATATGCGCGCCGATGTATATGCTATGCCGTCGTTTCTCACGCCTGCGAAAAGAGGAGCGAAAGAATGCGATACCCACGCGTACGACGCCCTTAGTTGCATCGAAAATAAATTTGCATGAGATTTTAAATTAGTTCTTTGCCCCTTGTTCATTTTGATAAATTAATTTCGCTTTATAATTTGATAGGCAATTAATTAAAATTTGTTAAATTTAATTTTATATTTTTATGTTTTTTAAGGTCCGGTTTTGATATAAGGATAAATAAAGGATTGTAACTTTTTATAAAAATATGAATGTAAAAATTTATTAGCACATTAATATTATACTAGTAAAAATCGAGGTCACTACTTCACATCACGCATAGTCAATTACAAAGTCTTCGTTCTCAAGAGGTAGTATATTACAGCTCACAGAGTGCAAATTTAAAATAAAAAATGGTCACTTAGCATATGAAACAATGTCACTAATTATTTGTCTACTGTTATCAGTCTTATCTGATCGATTGCTTTAGTCGCGAAGCAACAGATTTCGTCTCTGTCGGCTCTTTCTTCTTGTGCGGATCTGGAGTGAAGCACTTCCACAGCCTCAGAGTTTCATCCGCTCCCGCGCTAAGAACCGTGGTTCCGTCAGGTGACATGGCGAGGTGAAGCACTCTACTCGTGTGCCCCGTGAGCTCGGCGACTTTGTTCATTGCTGGATATTTCCAAATCGTCAGTTGATTTTGCGCGTATCCGTGACCCGATACTATTTCCTTGTAAGTGGTTGACCACAGCAGAGAGCAAACTTGAGATTTAGTATCTATTGTGTTTAAGCATGCCCCTAGAAATTTAAAAAATTTGATTAGATCATAGAGATATTTGATGCTGTTTAATGACTTAAGTATCTTGAAAATACCTGTGTTGCAATTCCAAAATCTTATGGTTCTGTCTGCTGTACCCCCACCACTCGCTAAAATGTTATTTTGCCATGGGCACCAAGCAAGAGCTTTTACTGCAGCTTGATGTTGGTTGAGAGAAAAGACTGGTTGTGCATGGGAATAATTTTGACCAGCTATACATGGCAAAATTTGTAGCATATTGTCATTTCCACCGCTTGCTAAGAACTTTCCATCTGGTGACCATTTCATGCCACAAACTTCTTGTGCATGGGCATTGATTGATGTAACAAGATGTTCGCGCTGCCTCACATCATGATGCACAATTTGTCCAGCTCTGAAAAAAATTAATTATTATTAGAATCGAAAAGTTTAATTAAGAAATGTTTAAGAATTTTGAAGTAAGATAAAAACCTGCAACCACTGGATAATATGTGTGAATTCCAAGCAAGAGAGCCAACTCTTGCTGAGTGCCCACTCATAACTCGGACTCTTTTCATTTGGCTGCAATCCCATAATTCACAATTTCCTACAGTTGTTCCTACAGCTAAATATGGACCTTCTTGAATCCAAGCGACTGAGCATACATAATCATTGCCCTCCAATTCAAATAACTGTTCTATGGTACCAGTACCAGCATTCCATAAGTAAACATTAGCACCTAAAGCTACTGCTAAAATATTATTAGGTGACCAGTCAACTAAATTTAAATCTGCAATTTGAAAATAAATATTGAATTAACTCTTTAAATATTTTGAAATAAATAGAACTATAAATTTTTTTTAACTTACAGTAGTCATCAACAATTTCAGGTGCATCTAAAATACGATCAGGTGCTTGTGGAATATATCTAGATGTTGACTTTACACTTGCAGGAGTTTTTGATTGACTATAAACTACTCTAAGTGGATTTTGATATCCTTCTGGTGGAGCAGGTGCCTTATTTTGATAAGACAATACTCTAATGCTATTTAAATCTCCTCCATGCATATTTTCTCCCATCAAACGCTGCATTTCTCGCTTAGAAGGGCTGGTACACTCTGTTTTATTTCCAGTTTGTTCAGAATTTTGTTGCTGTAACTGTTGATCAAAATATTAATAATGACCTACAGTATTAGAGCAAAAACAAATCTTTCTAAAAATAATACCTTGTAATGTCCTAATTCAAAATTGGTAGTTGATCTTGCTGGAATAAATCTATCCCCTCCACATGGAGTTTTTGCTGGTGTTGTTGAACGACCTATTCAAATATTTATTGATATATTTTTTTTGTTCAAGTAATTTAAAAAAATATAATCCAATATTGATATACGTACTTGGTGACTTTTTACTCCCTTTGGAAGGTGTCTTCTTATTGGCTGCATTGCGTTGATTTTCCACTCCCTTTTTTGGAGTTTTTCCATTACTGGAATTACAATTGCTGGCCATCGAGGTACTCATAGCTTTTTTGGAACTGTTTAAGCTTATGTTCGTACTAAGCATAAAATAAAAGATTTGATTAGAAAGGCTGTTTTCCACGAGGAAATTTATAAACAGCCAGATTTGTTACCAGGACGAGTTAGAGGACTCCAAGCACTTTTTTTGCCATCTAGGTACGGGTCCTTTTATCGCATCGTCCATTCTCGTCAGATTGTTCAACTCCTTCATGTACTTTAAGTGAGTCATCTCTACTTATTTACAAAAAGCGAGTTAATAATTTCGCCAGTCGAAATTCACTTTTATGGGGTTGAAAATTTTAATGGCGCAAGCAAAGGACGCGCGCCTTCGTCACGTTTCGCGCTCGATTGTCCTCTTAAGATTTCTGCGATGAATCAATGAAAAAAATTTATTTTACATCACGTCATTTTGGAACAGTCAAATGAAGATGCGAATTACTTACCTCTTTTCCTGAGTGTCATTCAGTTATTTGAATTTTTGGCCGATTATTGGAGTGTGGAGGCTGTTGGTTGCGTCAAGTGCCGAGATTTGGGCATTAAAGAGACAGCACAGCGGCAGCGGCAGGTATACCCGCCAGCGAACAACCGACCAACCGTCAATTTGAAATAATGCCACAGACTACGCCGCGATTTATACTTACCTAGACTAGACGTTCATCTCCAAGCCGAAAATTCCTTCAAATATGGCTCCCTCTTCCTTCTTTTTCGAGTGATACATGCTCAGTAGGTATAAATTAGCCTAATTTTATTTTCCTCTTCCTCGATATAGCATTATTATTTAACATTATTTACAAGAAGGATAAATATTATTTTACGCTTTCATTTTGAGAATTTTGGAAGCATCAATTAAATATTAAATGGAAAGAATTAAGTCAAAAATTATTATAAAAAATGTATAACAATTAACAACCTCGCAGGATGCGTTAGTCGAGCGCGGGCTTTTTGAATTTATAATTAACTGTAAGAGTGAAAAGACTACTAGCTGGAATGAAATAAATGTAATAATGTAAAAAATAAATACACAATATTATCCATATGAAGGTTAAGAGATTACAAAGCGCTGTTTTGTCGCACTTTGTTAATTTGGTCTCCATTTATGAATGTTTTATTGAACCATTTACCCAGCATATATTTTTTTTACTATATCTGCTTTAAAATTAATAAATTTACGAGTGTATTTTTATTTTGAAAACGGTATAACTCGAATGGCTCGAATACAAGTATCGTGTGTGAATAAAAAACAATGAAAAACATAACAATTTAAAATATAAAAAAGCCAATGAATTTTAAAGCGCGAACAGATTAAAAAGTAAAGAAAATAAATCCGTGTATTGTATAATTTACCATCAATATAACTCCGTTTTTGCATTCAATATTTTCTCGTTTTTTTTAAAAATTCTGATTTTTTCAATTATACCATTTTTAACACACCCCACCCTCAATCAAGACAATTATATCTCTGCATTCTAATTGTTATTTTTTATGTATGTTTTCGTATCGGCATTTTATCTAATTTGAATTAAATTAAAGATCATAACATCGATTCTCTACATTTTTAACTAGCTCCGAATTTTTACAGTTTAATAAGTTATAAAATATTTTAAAAACAGTTTTAAATTGCTCACACGAACATCATTATTGTAAATTTATTGTAATTTATGTAAATATATAAATGTCCAAAATCTTGTGTTGTCTTAGGTATGTAAAAGGCATAAATGCCTGTATAATTTTCTTAAAAAAAAAAAAATAAATATAAAAGCAGACGAATAATAAATAATAAAAATAATTTGTTAAATATAATTTAAAATCAAATTTTCATTTATAATGAAATTATATCGATACCTATACATTGAAGGAAAATAAAACTTACCATATTTGTAACTCTTGCTTTTTGTATAATACAGATTTAAAATATTAGGATTCATATTGAAAAATTTACTTAATCAATTTAATATTTTTCAAAATGATATTTAAAACAAATAGTTTTTCATTTACTTCTGCAAAAAATTCTTACAATTATAGATCTGAAAATAAATTTGATTCTTATTTAAGACTATATATAATAAAAAAAAATTCATAAATTATACAATAAGCATTTACATACAAAAGTCACATTTATTTTTTATTATGTATAATTTATATATATATATTTATGAATGTGCTTATATGTATATACATACATGTGTATATGCATATGTCTTGACAAGTTTGTTGTCAAGAAAAGTGATAGTTTCCGATGAATGAAAAATTATGTTGCACGCTGTTGCATTATATTTTTTTTAGAACATAAAAGAACATATGATTTCACCTAATCACTTACAAGATATATTCAATATTTATTTACTTACAATTCCTTTGATTATTAAGAATAAGATAAATCTGTTAAATGGTCATTATATGATCATTAATTATTGAACTTAACTACAATAATATGAATCAGCCAAATGGAGAACTTTTTTCACATCTTTGTCTCCTTCAATTTCTTCATGACTTGAGCCATGGTAATACAATTCTTATGTATAATCTTAATTAGTTTGTCGGAAACAAAAATAAAATATATTATAAATTTAATATTTACCTTGGTTGAATTAACGCTAGCATCTTACAATTATAGGTGAACGATCTTTTTATTTTATTTACCTACTATTTCTACTATTACCCAAAAATCATTGAAATTGCTGTCAATATTATATTTATTTTTTGACTGCATTTACTTTATTTTTACTATTCATCAAATTACATTTAATTTTAAGGATAATTATTATGCTTACTTTGTTTAAAATAGAATATATATTTGGTACATACAAAATTTTCATACCGATATTTGAAACCCCACTTTTTTTGTACAAAATGCGCTCTAGCAAGAGAAATAAGCTTCTTTTTTACTATCTTTGCAAACTTTGAAAAATAATGAACCGTTTAACCCTAATATGTACATATATATGGGATTTTATTAATTAAAACTCATTTATTTAAAGTCAAATATTCATCCCTATTTTTTTTATTTTTTTTTCTATTTTTTTTGACATGCGCTTTTTTTTAAAAAAAGATTTGGGCATTTAAGTGGACGAATTTTCGAATAAAAGTAATCAAATTATTTCAAAATTTTAGTTATTAAATCCCCTTTTTTCTTTTACATCAAGATCACTAAAACATTAGTTTTCACTAATATTTGTAAATGTACAATTAATAATGTATAATTTAAAAATTTCTAATATATTTATTTATACTCTTACTAAACAATACCATTTAGAAAAACTGAATCTTTATAACATAATAATAATTATATTTATAGAAAATTGTAGTTATTTCAGTGATGTTGACAAATTATTATAATGTAACAAAACATTAAAGAAATCCGTAAGCTTTTTTCAGACAATAGTTCGACAGATACAACTTTTGTAGATTCAAACATGAAATGATTATTTTGCTGTTTACCAACCTTTTGACGCTTGCCTCTCATTACATGCAAATGCTCAGTGCTCTTGTAGTTTTCTTTTAATTCTCTAATATCTTGATTTAATCAGGAGACACAGATAGAAATGGATATGAAATGGGAGTAAATTTTCAACCAAAAAGGTAGAAGTACGAATTCCTTTTTTTTTAATGTCTTGTAAAGCTTGAATCACTTGAATATATATTTAAATGTTTATGTATGTATATGTATATGTATATATATATTTCTTTTTTTGTTTCTCTCAAGTCATCTAGCTCCAAGACATTAAAAGTGACTTGTGTCTCGATTACAAGTTGCTCACTGAGCTTCTAGACGTCTAATCCAGCCTGCACTGAACGCTACACAAAACTTTAGTCTGCTTAGTCACACAATCAAGCAAACGTACAGCCGTTGTCGTTGTCAGGCAGCGCATCCGCAGAAAATTAAATTACAAATAGCGCGCTTTGTAAAGTCATATAAAGTAAGTAGCTCACGAAAAATTATCGTTCGTCGTCTCTGCTTTCACTTTCTTCTGAGGTGAATTGGCCTGCGACCTAACATCAGCTACAGGCCTTTTCACTTGCATATTACTTTTTACTGCGGTAGTCGGGTCTGAAAAGTACGTTAAATAAAATAATAAAATAATTGAAATTTATAGTTTACTTGTAAAAACAATTTGTTCACTGCATACCTTGCAACCACCTCACTTGAGTAGCAGGTCCATAACCTTTGTCATTACGCGCAGCTATTCTGAAGATGATAGCTGGCTTGGTGGTAGTGTCAACGTGGGCTGCACTTAAAGATTTGTTGGGAACGGAACACGCATTGGTAGGTCCACAATAAACTCTAATAAACGATGGTTGCGTCGGCGTTGTCGATGTCACTTCACCTGTGTTTTCAGACATGGCACTAGCACTTCGCACAATCAAATAAACGGAGTATTCTAAAATAGGTCCTGAATTACTGGACGGTGGTTCCCAAGAAAGTTGAGCACCATCGGCCGATTTTAAAATTTTTATAGCACTTGGAGCACCAGGGAATCCAGGAAGACATGTTTTAAAAGCAGATACCTATTTAGGAAATTAATTTTTTGTTAGATTAGTAGTCAAAATTCATTAACTTCCCATTTGAAGAGAATTGATAATTGACAAATAAACTTACTTCACTCCAAGGGCTTTGACCACAACTATTCACAGCAGCTACACGGAATTTGTAAGCAGTTCCAGGTTCTAACTGTATTTTTGTTCTGCCCTTGAATAAGTCTGCAGCTAGCGCTTGTGTTAAATCCAAAGGTTCGTCTCCCGGAAGATAATAGTGTTGAACTGTAAAATTCGTACCCTTTATTATTCCTACATCGTACCATTCCACTATTTTCTTCTCTTCTTCTTTCACTGGCTCATTCTATAAGGGCAAAAAAAGCTATTAGTTAATGGCATATACAAGGCCGCGCACGAACAAAAGAAATATGTATTTTCTTACAATGGTAGTATTGTTGCTCTGCGGTTCTGTTTTCACCTTGACTTCTGGTTTTACCGACTGTACCGGAGTGGGTTGTACCGCCTGCGGAGCTTGAACAGGTTGCGTGAGCTGTGCCGGTTTTGCGCTATCCGTGGAACCCAGTGCCGCTGTGGCCAGCGTAGTAAGAGCCAAGGAGTCATCGCCGGCAGAATCATCAGGCTTCTCTTCTTTTATTTTGGTGACCAACACAGGCAATGAACTCTTTGTTACTTCAGTCTTGGCGGCAGGCCTGTCGATCTTTGTCGGACTTTTCTTCGCCACGTCGCCATTCGAAGTTGCTACCGAAGGAGTTGCTACCTGAGGAGCCGCTACCACTGGTTCGCTGGGACTCTGGTCCATGGGCTCATCAGGCGTTTCTTCCTCTTTTAGAGTCGATGTCGGCTCCTTGAGCTGTTCCGCGGGTTCTTCCTGTGGTTCTTCAGACTGCTCCATAGGTAGCTCATTAGATCGTTCCTTAAGATGCTCGTCGTCTTTTGCATCCGATGTTGGCGCTGGTTCCGTTGTCGATGCCGCCTCAGCAGATTCTGGTTCGATGCTCATGGGCTCGTCTTCGTTCTTCTCCTGAACGTTATTGCTTGTAGGTTCGGAAGATTGAACCGGCTCCTCCATTTCTTTCTCTGCTGCATCCTTCGTAGATTCTACTTCGCTCTCGGTCGCGGTTGGTTCCTCAGGTGCAGATTCTTCTGGCTGTTCGCTCGGGGCGGGCTCGGGAATAGCTTCGCTCGTACTCTCCGCGACTGGTTCTTCTGCTGGAGCAGAGGTGGGTTCTTCGTCCATCTCCGTACCTTCCATCTGATCCGTTTTAGCTTCCTTTTGATTATCCTCCTCCTGTTGCACAGGAGCCGTCTTTTCTTCTATCTTTGAACTTATTTCGTCGTCGATCTCTTTCATTGCGTCGGTTTCTTCTACTGGCGCAGTCTCTTCTGTCGATGGATCCGTAGCTTCTTCTGTCGATGGGTGTGCAGCTGCACTAGCCTCGCTAGTAGACTCTGCTTCCTTTTCTTCTTCTTTCTGTGTCTCGGCTACCGGAAGATTTTCTTCTTGCTCCGTACCATCAGTTCCGGACAGAATAGCCTCGACATTCATAGTTTCAGACGATTCAGCTTCTGTGACCGCAGGAGGCTCGGGTGTCATGGTTGATTCGGTTTCACCCGTGATAGCAGCCATTCCTTGATCGACGTCCTGGTCAATTTCATGCGCGGTGGACTCACTGGTAGCCTCAGTTTCCTGGGCCGAGGGTTCCTCCTCGTTTGCTGCCGTCTCACTCTCGTCCTCCGAGAAGATCAAATCTCCAGGACCGTCTACTTGTGGAATCACGAGATTTCCTTCTCCGTCCACCTGCATCGGCTCGACGAGCGTCACAGTAGCTGCGTTAGCCGCGTCCTGATTCCCGTTGCAGCCTTCCTGAGATTTGCCGTCCTGGCCTTCGACGCTGTCACAGGCCATCATGAAGGACAGACCTCCCGAGGGCTCCTGTACCGGGTCGATGAGACCTGCCTCTGCAGCCAGAGCAGCTAGAGCTGCGTCAGTAGTCGCTGGACCATCCGAGCTGGTAGCTAACGTCGCCGAAGGCTGCTTCTGCGGCGAGACGATCAGCATCTTACTGGTGTCGAGGCCGTCCGCCATGCTACCGGAGCTGGTGACTATGGAGCTGCTCGTAGGTACGAGCGTGACGGTCTTGGTACCACCGCCCTGCATCTGCAACGTCACCGGCTTGCCGATCGCGGATTCGCCGACCTTCTGCATCTGCGGCATCGTGACTACCTGATTTTTAAGAATGGCGCCCGGCGTGCCCGTTTTCGTGGCAATGGTGACGGTCTTGCCACCTTGACCTGGCATCGTGATGGTCAAGGGTTTGCCCGCAGTACCACCGGCCATCGCGCTCGACGAGACGACGATCATCTTAACGCCCTGCTGGTTGGTGACGTGGTTCGTCGCTGAAAGCGGCAATACGTTTACGGGATTCGTACCGATACCCGTGGTAGCACTCTGTCCGGAGCCAGCCTGCGAGGTCGTAACCGCCTGGACGGTCCTCAGGCCCGAACCGGTCGTTACGACGATGATCTGGTTGGGCCGGCCGACGAGTCCCCCATTGCCTCCCGGTTTCGTGATCATGATCGTCTGCTTGCCCGCGATGTTCTGCGCTTTGCTCATCGCTACGAGATTCGTGGTTTTCATAGTCGTCAGGATCTTGGAACCAGCGACAGTGTTGGGATTAACCAGCCGCAGAATGGTGGGGCCCTGATTCACACCGGGCTTGGCGCCGCCCGCCGGCACAGTTTTGCCAGGAATGAGACTCACCTTTGGCATGGCCATCATGCCTTGATTCGTTTTGATTAACTGAACGATCTGCGGCTGACCGGTAATGTTCTGACCGGGCTTCTGCAGAATTATTTGCTTGCCCTGCTGGCCGGGAGAAGCAGCCCTGAGGACAGTCGCGCCGCTCGGAGCAGCGAAGCGAATCTGCTGACCTGGCTGCACACTCTTCATCCGGATGGGGGCCGTCGTCGTGGTTCCCTGGACCGGTATCATAGGCACGTTGTTCATGCTGATTTTGTTGGTCATAGATGCGGCCATTGTGAGCGCGTTCATGCCGGCCATGCCCGCGGACTGCTGCTGCTGTTGCTGACTCGCGCTCGTCGTCATGGACGTCGTCACGCTGGACGAGGCCACCGTCGTCGTGCTCACGGTAGTCGTTGTGGTCGAGGCAGCGATCAGCGTGCCCGCCGGCATGCTGGTCACCGTGTTCGGCTGCTGAATACGTATGATGTTAGCGGTGCGCGCGCCCATCGGGGTAGTGACGATTTGTTTCGCCGGGGTGCCCGACGACGTGATTATCTTCTGATTACTAGCCTGTACACGAATGGGGGTGGCACTCGGGTTGGAGCTTGCGGCGGCAACCGGTCTCACGGGTGTCGCTATCGACGTGGCAATACTCGCAGCGGCAGCTGCAGCGGCAGCGGCGTTGTTCGCGGGAAGAGAATGCGCCGCGCTCGACGTCACGCTCGGTAATGCTGGCGTGCTCGCGGACGTGATGGCTGGGGTTGTCGTCGGTGTCGCCGCGGTTAGCGCGCCTGCTGCTGATCCAGACATGTCGAACTTTTGAATTTGTAGTATGTAATATTGAGCAGAAGGAGTCGCGGACCAGCTGACTTCCAAGGACTGTGTAGAGGCTTTAATGAGTTGAACTCGAGACGGTGCCGGAGGTTTGCTCACTTCGAGATACCAGAGATCCTTGCAGCATACCTGTGAGAAATAAAAAGATTTTTTAGTACCAAATTAAACTTATTAACTGCATTTGTAATGGGACTGACCCTGACCTGGTTATTCCATGCTTTACGATACCCGTCTCGCCCAGACCATACGTATAAACGGCTATGAATTCCGACCGCACAGTGTCCAGCGCGAGCCCTTGGTACATTTTCCTCCATCGAGTCCACTGTTAATTGTTCCCAAGTTAATGTTTCTGAAAAAATGAACAATTTTTTTAGACATCACCTGCGGGAAATATAAAATAAACAAACGCTTTCAAGTTATCCTGTTTTAAAATTAAATAAAATTTAAATTATAATAAAATTATAGCCCAACGTACCTAGGTTTAAGCACGCTAGTGTGCTGGTGCATTTCCACTCTTTTTCATGGGTAGCGACTTTAACGTCATCAACGACGAGAGGCACCCAGCCGCCGAACACGTACATTCTGTGACCGATGAGAGTGGCGGTGTGAAGGGATCGCGGCAGGGGCGTGGGCCCGTGCACGACGGGTTTATTCCAGGTCATGGTGTCCACGTCGAGGAACCAGAGGTCGCCGAGGCGGCAGCCGCTCATACCGCCGTAGATGACCAGGCAGGACTTGCCGGTGTTGCGGTCGGTGTAGGCGACGCCGGTGTGCGACTCCCGGGGTGGCGGCGCGTGTCCGTGGGTTTGCGGCACCTCCCAGGCGGTTGCGCCGTTCGGCAGCAACTCCAGGGTGTACAGGTCGTTCAGGTAGCGCGGTATGTTGTTCTTCGGGTCGTCGCTGTCGTTGGCCAGGCCACCGAACAGGAAAACCTTGTTACCGATCAAGGTGAAGCTGTGACCGAGCCGCGGGCACGGCGGTGGCTCGTGCTTCGGCGGCCGCGGCTTCAGTCGCTTCCACTCCCAGCGGCTCGCTTGGAGCTCGTACAATTCGTTCGAGTACTTGCCGTACTCCACCATGCCGCCAAACACGAGGATGCGCGTGCCGTCCACGACAAAACCGTAGGCTGCGCATCCTGGCGGGATATCGCCCTTCGTTGATGGGACGAACCATTGATTCGTTGCTGAAAAATTTTAAATAACGTTAGTGAGATATTTTTTTACCATTATAATATAAAACATAAAAAAAACTGATCACGTGTTGTAATTGCTGTTTTAATAAAAATAAGAGAAAAAAATCAACTCTAATGTTGCAATCAACTCTAATGCTAATTATAATAAAAATTTAAATTCAAATGTTTTCTAAAAAAAGATTTACTCCATTTTTAAAAAACAGTATCGATGTTTTATTTCACAAAGGACATAAAAATAATTTCATTGTTCTTTTTTACATCCACATTTTCTTAGAAATTTAAAACAGTTGCAAAGCAACAATCATCGCTCCTTGCGAATATCTTGGGTAATAAGTAATCGCTTAAAACGGAACTAATGCATTAGACATTAGTTTTATGTGGGTAGGGCTAATCGCGAACGAAAAAAAAATGAAAACAACAGTGTGGCAACGGGAAACAGCTGGTAAAGTTTCCAGCACTGCAGCGGCAGGCGGTTCGGCTTGGGCAAGTTCACGCACACGTAGAGGCAGCGATACGACTCCACATGTACACGCGGGCCGCGAGAACGGCAAGGAGTACAAAGTTGCTGAGACATGCACGCACTTATTTTTGCCTGCGGTATGTGCAGCAATGGCGGCTCCCGCGCGAAGATCGGGCTTACACCCGCGGCCATGCGTAGTCTGCTCTGCTCCGAAAATGCAACAAGAGAGCCCTACGTAAAAAAATCCCGAAAAAAAATTGATAGAAATGAAACGGGAAAAGCCAGCGAAAACGGATATGAGCACAGCTGAGGACGTAAACTGTGAAGAGAGGGCGAGAGGGGGAGAGGGAGGAGGAGGGGCAGGCCGCGAGAAATGGCGCCGCTGGAGTCCGGCCGGTGAGCGGGCCGTCGCTGCGAGCCGCCATGTTGGATCATGGCAACTAGCGGAGGCTGCGGCGGCGGCGCGCCACACTTGGCGGCGCGCGCGGGAGAATCACTGGCCGCGCGCGATTTTACACTTTTCACTCACCCGTATTGTAGACATGCAGCTCGTCGACGATGCCCTCGTTGCCGCCGCCGAATACGACCATCAGGTCCTTGATGGCAACGGCGCGGTGCCCGTGCCGGGGCCTCGGCTGCGGCCCCGTCGGGTTCGTGATTCGCTTCCACTTGAGCATGGGTGCCGCCATGATGATCGCCGATCACATCATTTCACGCGCAGCCAACGCCGCGATCATCCTCGGGCGATTAGCGCGCCCGCGCCGGCAACTGGATTCAGAGCGCCGGGGCAATCCTTGAGGCGGCTCACTTCGTTATTTCGTTCCCTCCTTTTTTTCTTATCTCGTCTCTTGTATTCAAACGCGGCCCGCAAAAGGCGCCGATCGTCCGTGCGCGCGCGATTACCGCTGCGGGGCCGGAGCGGCGCGCACCAGCGCCAGAGACTCGTCGGTCGGTCTCGCGAAAAAAAAAGTCGCGACGATGGCGACCGGGGTCCAGGGGTGGGGGGGCTCCGCCAGAGGAAGCGTAGTCTCGAAAGCTCGACGAGGCGGCGCGTCCTTTTGCCCCGATAAAGAAAAAAAGCGGACGCACTCGCACTGTAGTTACTGCGGTGGCACGATAACGGGCCGTGCGGTTGGCTGCTCCTTCGGCCGCTGATATCCTCAGTCCCTAACCTTCATATCACAGACACACACACAGTAGGCGCGGGGGTTCGGTTTATTGTTGACATCCGCACCGATCACTGGGCATCCAACACGGTGCCTCGGGGCGCTGTCGGCGATACAGCGGCCCGCGCCGCGGTAGAGGCGTGTAAAAGGCTAACTTAGCACCGCCGATCGGTGTGCACGGTGCAGCAGCGCTGCTGCTGGCGGGCGCCGATGCGTCGTTGCACAACAGCGGGGGAGGAGGCAGAAGCATCAACTAGTACGCGGACGAGGAGCCTCATCCTCGCGGCGCCGTGCGCGCCTCTTCCGGGCCTGCCGAGGGTGGCCTGGCTGCAGGGGTCCCGTTGCTTCGCTCTCACGGCAGCTCGCGGGTCCGCGCCAGGAGATCGTGATGGACACCGACGGCACGACGAGGTTAGAGGACACGGGGCGCCCGCGAATGGATCACGCACAGCGGCCGCGCTATCGTACACACGTACCAACTGGTCTGCGACGGCGCACAACGCCGACGACGAGCAGCAGCAGCACACAACTTTCCTCTCCCACTCTCCCTCTCCTCTCTCGCTCTCTTCTGCTCTCTCCCCTTCGCGGTAGACGCACACACGCGAGTATCTGGACGTATTAGCGTCGACGCGGCGCGAGGCTTCCCGGAGGCTACCGCCAGGTGGAGCAGCGGGGCAAGATGCCCGTGAGGACAACAGCCGCTTTCTAAGAGTGTATTTATGCGTATGTGTGGATAATGTGAGTGTGTTGCATTCGCCCGATCCTGATGATACGGTATGCTAATGTGCAGCCGACGTACGCACTATTGTCTTCGAGCAATGTATATGTATAATGTATATCCGAGTGCACTCGGACAGCAGCGGAGCGAGCGAATTCCTGGCTCCCGATGCACTGCAATTATGTCGGACCGCAATAGGCCTGACTGCAGACGACACTCGGGGTACGCGCTCGGCTGTTGCGCCGCCGCGACGCCAGCAATGAGCAACCCGACACCACTTTTAAGGTTATGGCTCGGCCGGCAACGCACGATTCACTGGCGAGTCTGCGCGACTGCAACGAGACGAAAATCCGCGCGTATTCGGGCGGCGAGCACGCGACGGTGGTTCGCGAACTCGTACGCGACCGTACAGAGGCGAGCGGACACAACACCGTCACCCGTTTAGCTGCACTCTTCTGTTGCTGTTGGGATGCACTTGCACAATGTCGTTTTTTAGACGATATATACCCTCTATTCTATAGCGCCGTCTCACTTGCTCGCGCCTCCGCGGCGTCGTCCCTCGAGTTGAGAAGCAAGACAGAGGGGAGAGCGAAACTTGTCCGCGAGTTCTGCATATATCCCTTGCGATGACCTTGATAAGTAATCGCTAATAATTAATTTGGGTATATTTTAGCTATATTCACTTAATATTGTTAATCATATTTAATTGTTTATTTATTTGTAATAATTGCTGTATTATAGACATATTTCTGATTAGAATTACGTTTAATAATAATTTAATAAGTCGTGTTTTCAACTTTAAAAATGTTCCTTGTTCTGATAAATTCTATTTCTTTTGTTATAATATATATTTGATAACTGAAGATATTATTCAATAATAAAATGGATAATATTTTACATATTTATTCTCTGATTTAAATAAATGTAGGGCATTAATTTATTTAGAATTTAGAATATTGAACAAAAATTGTTGTGAATATGATCATATTGCATTATATATATATATATAACTAAGAAAATCGTTGCAGTGAAAAGGAGCCTTCACAATTTTCTACGCGAAATCAGCTGCACCGTCGTCCATCGTTCATCGCCATTCGTGTGTCGTCTGGACCTGCGTTTCAGAAAGTGAGTGATTTCTAGAAATTACATAATTGTTCATTATTCTGCACATTACTTTATTATAAAAAAATAAATCTTCGTAAATAGTTTACTTCACTACGTAAAATCTACTTTTTACTTAGATATTCGTACGTAGCTCTCGTATAAATTTAGCGATTAATACTGCTGCGATTTGTTGGTTAGGTGTAGCAAAATTAGTCTGCTCGAGATGAAAGAATAATCGCTCCGATTGTTTTCAGGCAGCAGCACAATGGGTCACTTGGTTTTCGGTAATTTGGCGAAGATCCGCGGGATCGTTTACTTCAGACTCAGCCCACACGAGCAGAAGACCTTTGGTGGTATCATAAGTCATGGAATCCCCAACACCGTTCGAAGGTTCAGGGAGAGCTTCTTCCGTGTCACACCTCGTAAGTGTCGTACAGTATACAAAATGATTTTTCGACTGACTAAAAATGGAGCGGCAAACAAATTTTAACATGTTTTTTCGTCTTGCAGCTTTCGTATTAACATATTTGCTCATTGATTGGGCCGACAAGGAGAACGAGCGTCTGTCCAGAAAGAACCCCCAGGACTACGAGAACGACAAATAAACGGTGATTTGTTGGAGTTGCTAGCTAATAATTTAAATAGTTTTACAATTTCGTTGTTTAACATCGGTTCTTGAACCGTCCACGATTTTGAATACGTTGGATGGCAGACAAACGTGAAACAATGTATACAGAATTCTTGTAAAATACAAAAATTTATTTGCCATAGAAATTTGGTTTTCTTATCAACTACAAGTTGTAATACTTGTATCCTTACCAGATTTAACATGTTTTATTCTTAATAATGTTTTTATTATATCATAAAAGGCAATTATTTCAATAAAAAAGTTAAATTATAACTAGAATTTGTAATATTTATTTTTAATAAATTATTTTATTTTCATATAGTCTTAACAAAAAACGGAGCAACAATTCTTTCATATAAATCAATGAAATTTCATATAAATTCCATATTAGTAAACTAGAACTAATGATATGTTTTTTCTCTTTTTTTTACATAACTAGACCAATTATTAAAAACGCACATGAACTAAGCATTCAAAACGTGGCGTGTAAATTTAATTAAAGGAAATCCAAGCCTCGCCGACCGGAAGGAAAGTTCCGATCTTTATAAATCGTTCTTACTAATAGGTGCTTAGCCATCCGTCCACTCGAAGAAATCCCATCTCCTCGTTCAAATCAAGAATCAATTCACGACCTCCTCGATTCATTGAGCAAACATGCACACACTTAGACACCTGCGATCCATTGCGAAAAGCGGGGTACACACCTATGGAAAAGGGGGAGGTGGGATCGATCGGTGTGGGCCAGTGGGCTTGTGAAAGCTCCTTTTTCAAAGGAGCGCCGGAGGAGCCTACAGTACACTCCGAAGCGTATACACACAGCACACAGGCGCGCGGCCGCGTCACCGGCCAATAGAGGCGCTGCGGCCCCTTTTAGCCCGTGTACACTCGCGACGCAGGGACACGAGGAGAGGTGGGGAAGGGAGGGGCGGGGGGTCGGAGGGAGAGGTGGGCCGCCGCTCAACAGGTAGGTATGCGTGCACCTACGTGGATCGCGGCTGGCGCGGCATACCGATGCGTCCAGGAGAGGGAACTGCACAGCAGGCAGCGCGAGGAGCAGTGGCAGTAGGCACGGCCGCGCCGCGGAGGAAGTGACAGTCTGCGTGTGCTCGGTACAAGTACCCCATCTCGCTGCGCGTGTGCAGCCGACGACGATGAGCCAGAGCGCGGTGTAATCGAGCTGCTGTCGCACACACAGAGTGGACGAGGGCCCCGGAGCCACGAACCGACACCCCGACACCCTAGGACCTCGCGGTGAGTACCAGTGACGAGGCCCGTCGATCATTCGCCTCCGAGAGTTTCGCTTTTCCCGTGGAATGTCGGGAACGGAGAGCGGCGGCGGCGGCCGCACTAGCGAGTCGCGCACATAGTGGGGGAGAGAGGCGCGAGCGAAATTCTTCGAGGGGCCCCGCGCACAACAGTTAGCCCCGGAGTCCTTCCGTTACCGATCGGAGCAGCGCGCGAGGTGTACGCGCCTGGCGGAGGTATGCGCGTGGGACCAGGCCCCGTAAAATCGCCGCGTCGATTTTCCCCGCGACCGACTGTCGTCCTCTCTCTCTTTCTCTAAACACACGGTGAAACGGCGCGGGTAGATATCTCCCGAGTAAAAAAAAAAAGAGAAGAACTTTCACTCCAGTGGTGTGCGCACGCGGCGGCTCCTAGAAGACACCCGCGAGTATACGTACGTACGTGTACACGCTTTATTGTACCCGCGGTCCGCTAAATGGAAAAAAAAGGGGGACGCGCGGGCATGACGTTACCTCGGCGCGCGCCGCGAGAGAGCAATGGTAATTACGTCACGTTGCATTCCGCGGAGACTCGTTTTCTTCGCTCGCGCGCGCGTTTCTAAGGCGTGTCCACGCCGCCGCGAGCATTCGCCCGACGAGAGAGCCTCTCTATTCCGCAAACTCCTCGGGGCCCGTCCACGTACAATCCCGTACGCGTACGGCTTAGCGCCGCGACGATGGCCATCCCGCGGGGGCGCCCCGCCTTCGCTGCTCTTCTCCCTTTCGGCCGGAGCCCCGCCGCGCTGGCCTTTTTTTTCTCTCCTCCGATCATACATTCATGAATGTCATTGACCTATACGAATTCTTATGGTAATCGGGAAGAAAAAAAAGGAAGCCCGCGCGAGTAGAAAGTGTTTCTTCGGGCCCGCGGCGGCGGAGTATGAATGCCGTGTGTGTGTGTGTGTGTGTGTGTATGGGGCCCGGGCTGCGCGTAAACAGCGCGGAACCGCCGGGCGCCGACGAAAATGCACCTGTTGTGAATAGCCACCTGCAGCGGGGTGGGGGAGCGCGCGAATCGGGGGCCAAGGTCGGCGCCTCGTGCCCTCCCTCGCCGAGGAAGTCGTAATTTACGAGGTGCGCCGTAAATCAAACGATAAAGAAAAAACGGGGAGGAGAGACGCGGGGCTGGAATTTCTCGCGCGGCGAATTGTCAAAACCGGATCCGGACGTTTCACCGCGGCGCGGATTTCGCACGGCCGCAAAGGAGAAGGCCTTCATGTATCGACCTGCCGGCGCTCTGCCCTTATTTGGCCGAAAAGCACACCGGAGGAGCGCGGGGAGGGAATGAAAATCCGATCGGCCGGGACTTTTCCGCGGTGAAAACTGGATTTTGCGCGAGCCGGGGAAATGAGTGGGTGCGCGCGATTGGTTTTTAGTTTCAAAACAAGACTTTGTTGTGTGCGAGTGCGCGTGCGGTTTTGCTGGATTTTAACAAACGGCCGGGACTTTCTTTTAAAAACTGCATTGTTCATTGTGTTAGATGGTATCGGTGAGTCAACGGTGACATTATCATAGATAAGATTTTAAAGGCTATTATCAACGTAGTCACTTGATTTTCCAGTCTTTTAGTGAAATTGAAATAAATAATATCTATGTGTGTCACGTGAAACTCGTTGCAGACATACTTACCTAAAATTGCCTACTTTAAAAAAAAAAAATATTCATTTGAGGACATACTGATTATACAGTCACTAGGTATAGTTAATTGTTGCCTAAGAAAAATTATTATACACATTTTTTGAATACTTAGTGAATTATGAATAAGTAAAAAACAGGTTCATTTTTTGTGATGTAAAACTTCGCTGTGAAATAAAGTGAAACTTTCTTCGACTTATCTAATTTTAATGATATGAAGCTTATATTGTTCGATTCAATATTTTGCCTGGCAGTATTCCTATTAAAATGAAAATAGTTATTTTTGTAGGCGATAATTATCTATCTTCTGATACCTACTGATATAGTAAAAACAATCTTAAAAAACTTATTGATATAATAGTACTCAGAATAATTAAACACTATTCCTAATTAAATAATAATTAATAAATCAAATGATTAAGTACTTCATGTAAACAAAAAGTCCAACTTTTTGGAATTTACAAAATGCTAATCTCAAGACATAAACTTTATTAGTGTATACGTACATAAATTGACAAAAGGAATCGCTATCTCTCGATACCATTTTTTTTATTGGTCACTGATTGACACTGACAATCACACACGACGACTGATTACAATTCATTATCAAAGATCAGCACGAACTTCTCTGGTTATGCTCCTTTTTTGCTCTAAACGGGTGATGAGCCCGCGATAATACGTACAGCGTTGTATATAACACGGGCGGGGGTACCGGCGAGGCGAGGCGCCGATCGGCGCTTCTCGAATGTCTGAAATCCAAGACGGTAGCTTCCTTCCCCGAGTGAGAAGCTGTCCGACGTTTCCGATTTCCCGTTGGACGCAGCGGGAGCCGCGATTTTTCCGCGCTTCACGCTTTATCGATTTGAATTGAATTTCAGCTTGGAGCTGCTTCGGTCAGTCAGCGCAGGATGCCGTATTATAACTCGGCTAGCCATGGAAACTCCCTCTATAACAAGGGTAAGTTTATTACTAATTTTTTCCTTTCGTGGCACGGTTAACATTAACAGATAACACTTTATTTTATGCGAAAGTCAATTTGTTGTTTAAATATCAATTTTTTTCGGTGCATGATGACATGATTTTCGTTGTCATATATAGCAATTGGGTCGACTTAAATTAAAAAAAATGTTAATTTCTTTTTTATTTTTGAATGACACCAATTTTAATTATTCACCTACGATGCTACAATCTAAACAAACTTACAGCGTCGTCGAGAAAAAAACGAATAAAAAACTGATTTAAATAAAATATGCGTCACACGCGCTTACATTTCGAATATCGGGGATTGCGAAATACTTGCGCAAAGCATTACATTGTCTTCGACAAAATTAATTAGGACTCCGATATTCGCTTTCTCAAGCCGATAAACCCAAAACGAAATGAATCGCGCGCATCCCGGAGAAAAAAAAATTGTATATGTGCGATCGACAAAAAAAAAAAGAAGAAACGCGGACTCGTCCTCTATTTGCACAACGGCACGTAGTCGAGTAAAATCTCTCAGCGCGCAGTTAAAAAGGCCGCTTTTCTAAGCGCCGTAAAACGCGCGGAAGAGACTGGTGGTGTTTACGCAGGCAAAACGGAATTCCCAGGAAATATGCGGCGACGCGGCGATAAAAGCCGCCGAATCGCGGGGGGGCAAGGGGGGAAGAACGAGTCTCTCTCTCGAGCGCGCGCGCGAAATCGCGAACGGCCCGTTAAGTCGCGCGGGAAACGCCGTATTACATACATACGCGGCAGTTATTTTAAAGCGCATTGCTGATGTGTGCGTGTGTGTCTGTTTGGGGGTGAACGGCAGAAAGCGGCCCGTCGAGCGCGCCTGGAGGACGGAGCAGCGCCGGCGGGGGCGGCGGGGCCGGCGGACCCGCCGAGTCGACCTACCTGATGGAGCACCTGGCCACCTTCACGGTGACCAAGGAGACCGGGATCGTCTACCCCGCGGACGGCATGAGGCGCCTGCTGCAGCTCGAGAAGAGCAACGGCATCTGGAGCCAGAAGATGCAGCTCAGACTGGAGCGCAACTGGGTGCTCATCATGGATAACGAAACTGGGGTAAATATTTTTTTTGTATGGTTTTTTTAATTAGGATTCTATAATTATGATTTTTTTAATAATGATTTTGTATTTATATTTTTGGGGGGGGGGGCGGTGCGATGGAATTCGTAGGAGAATGGGTTTACACGGGATATAAAGAGAAAATTTATGATTGCAGGAAGAGTTTGAAAGGTGTTTAATGATTGGATGAAATGACTTTATATTTGGACCTACTCGTTTATTGAGACAATAATTAATTGAGCGAGGAGAATATTTTTAGAGAATTACTGCACTTAGGTTTTATGAATAAAATTAAAGTAGAGATTTACAACTTATTCAGAAATTATTGTTGTTGTGGAAGAGATAGAATTAAATAGTTTCTTACGAAATCGAATAGAAATCTGAAGGATTTTATATCTATTATTGAATTTATGAAGTTTTAAAAGAAAATTTTTATTACAATATTCTCCTTAATGTCTACAGTCGCTAGAACTATTGTCGCAGTCATCATTGAAATATTTATTTAAGAAATTTATCTTGAAATAATAATAATTGTGCAACAAAGTAATACATCACTATAAAAATTGTCTATTGAAAAGCGACACAGTTTATCATAAATTATAATATTACTATGTGACTATTAGCAATATTAATGTGCTAATTTGTACTAGCAATAATTAAAACAATTTTTTATGATAAAATTTTATAATTTATTACACAAAAGAATATAAAATTTGCAATCAAAGGCCCGGACTAGGTGATTCCATTTCAATAATAAAAATCTTTACGTGTTATTTATTTCTAAGTATAGATTTTTTAACGCACTAATTTCATTATATTTTTTGCTTTAGTTAACACTTTTAGTAACTGTGTCGTCAGTTGTATAAGCTGGATCGATTCCGATGAAAGTAATGAATGCACATTATAACGGCACGACTTTTAAAATTAGAATGCCGGTCGTTGACATGATAGGGGTCGGTCGATTGTATGGTGTACTCGAGTTAAAAAATTTTGAACTGCTTTTTTTATGTAGCTAAGTATTTTACTAACGACGCGATTTTTTCTTTTTCTTCCAAAGTGTCTTGGTCAAAAAAACATTCCATTCTTAAATATTTTAAATTCACTTGCATTTCATTTTCATTTATTTTTAAATAGATGATTTAGCGCTTAAATGTTTTTAAAATACTATTTAAATTAGTATGTTAATTGGCGCATGTAAAATTTAGTTTAATGCCTGATTATTCTATAGGAAACTTTTTTTTAAAAGTCACCTGTGTACATTATTTTAATCACCTTATCACCTTCGTAGGATGGGTACAAGCCAATATCAGCTTTTATATACCCACTGCGTAGTTCATTTAAGTATACGAGCCGATCAATTTTTTTTTATCCGTTCCTTTTATACGCCTGATTACGTGCTCGGTAAAGGACAAACGGAAATAAACTCGTTTTTTATTTGAGAAATTCGCATTTATACAACTTCCTGCATGAGAAAATAATAATTAAATTTTAGTGCTTGGCGAAAACCTTCAGAGTTAGTAAAAAGCTTCATTTAAAAATGTTTTTGTTGCTCAGATAAGAGAAAGAAAAGCTGTTGAGTGAATCATTCATTCGGTTTCCTTTTTATGTTATTTATTGATGTCGATAATTTTTCTTTGTTTATTATTTAGTGTTTCACGAATGTTTTATAATTAAACAAGCTTTCAATTATAATAAAATTACTAATCGTATTACAATAAAATTTATTGGTTGTACACGTCAATCAACAATACCAGGATTTATTCTACAAAACATTGTATTGTATCACTAAAGATATATTTAACATATCTACATTATTTCTTAAGCATGTGCCTACTATACAAAAAATAAAAAATTAAGGCTAAATAAATAACGTGTTTATTGATTTTAGGCGGTGATGGAGAGATTCCCGGCAGCGCTGATCCAGGAGCCGACGGCATTCACGTCCCGCGACCCCATGGAGATGTACAACAACATCCTGGTGTTCACGGTAGGCGACGACAGCGGCTCCGGCGGCCAGCAGCGCGCCGAGATGCACATCTTCCAGTGCCAGAGCGTGTCCGCGCAGGACCTCGTCGAGGACCTGAAGATGCTGCAGGCGGGCAAACTCGTGACCGGGGCGACCGGCTCGCCCAGGTCGTCGCGCGCCCACATACCGCCACCACCGGCGCTGCCGCCGCCCGAGCCGCCCTTGAACGGCGTCGGGCCCAGGGATTCCGCTTTCGCGGCTAACAGTGAGTTCATTCCCGCGAGTTTCTTGAGCTTGCTTGTGGATAATGCGATTAGTTTATTTTTAGGGGGCTTTGAATTTTGAGTAATTTTTCTCTTGCTCATTATCACTCGCTTTCGAGAAATTTCAAGTCTATTAAGTTAAATGAGGTAATTTGTGGTACAATGGTGGAGATCAGTAAATCAAAATTGGTTTTGTGCAACAGCCTTTGTTTCTTTAATGGAGAACATTAAAAGGTCGTTTTTAAAAGATCTTGCTAATTCAAATTACTAATTTTATCTTATTTCGAATTGAGGACATGAGTATGTTCACTCATGCATAAGCAATTTAAATTCATGAGTAATATGAGCTAGTAGGTAATTGACTGATTTTCATAAACTTTTGGTTCAGGAAAGCATTTGAACTACTAAAATCCATTTTTTCTTACACTGGGGTAAAAATTTGTTCCTCAAAGTTAACTTTCTGATTCAATTATATCATTTAAATTTATGTACACGAATTTTATAACAAAATAATTAATATATTTTCATAATTGTAATCGAAACTAAACAAATTTTTAATTCATTATATAGAAATAATAATAAATAAAATCAAACTTTGAACAGCTAAACGCTAACAGACATAAGTAATGTAATAACAGAATTTAATTTTATTCATTTTTAAATTATGTATACATAATAGCACTAATGGATACTCGAAATAATATTGCTTCATCAACTTTTTAAATCAGTATATGTCTTACTACAGTCTTACGATTTTTGCGGTCATTGCCATTCATTTACCGCTTATGGTAATCTACTACAAAACATATTGCTCTTATGTACTTTTACCTATATCAAGCTTATCGTTAAGTCCACAAAATCAACGTAAACTTATTAAATTACCGTAAAATAGCTATACATTAAAATCAATTTAATCGGATTAAAATTAGTACTATCACATTAATGAAACAATCAACACCTTCAGCCGTGTCGTCGAGCTAATGATCGTCAAGAATTGCTAAATCAAACTAATCGAACACTAATAGGAATTAAATGGCTAGTTGCGAGTAAAAAACGACCGGTTTATATCAAGGAATGTGAATTCCGTTGTTACCGCTTGTCCGTGGGGTAATAGCGCGTGGACGATTTCGATCGTACTCAGGTCGTCGCGTAATAATCCATTAAAACTCGCGCCCTGCAGCACCAAACGCCACGCTCGTAAAACACCGCACCTCTTTAAAAATCCATTCGACCGTCGTCTCTTGTTTCAAGCGTGTCGGCTCCTCGGCTCGCCTTTTTATTTTTCTCTTTTAATATTGACATTGTTTCTCGTAAAGTTATTTAAGTCCTTCGTTTGAAAAGGCATCTACATTCTTCACTGTGTTGTATAGTGTAATTAGTTAGAAACTTTTAAAGTGTGCGTGTTTAAATATGAACCTACGGTTCTGGATGTTCAGCTGGTACTTTAAGAAGAGCAACTCAACAGGCGAGGAGATTTTAAAAAAAGTTTTCTATGCACGTTTAGACGAGGGCCACCATCACCACGAGGACACTTCGAGGGAGGAGAACAACGACGAGGTTTCCTCGACGTCGTCGGACAAGTACGAGCGCGACGTGACGATCCTGAACCACTGCTTCGACGACATCGAGAAGTTCATCGCGCGGCTGCAGCACGCGGCGGCGGCCTCGCGGGAGCTCGAGCGCCGCCGGCGCAACCGGAAGACGAAGAAGCGCAACCTGGGCGACGGCATGCTGACGATGCGGGCGAAACCGCCGCCGGCGCCCGAGTTCATCGACATCTTCCAGAAGTTCAAGCTGTCGTTCAACCTGCTGGCGAAGCTCAAGGCCCACATACACGATCCCAACGCGCCGGAGCTCGTGCACTTTCTCTTCACACCGCTGGCGCTCATCGTGGACGCGTCGCACGACACGAATTACGAGGCGAATCTGCCGAGGAAGGTGGTGTCCCCGCTGCTCACGCGGGAGGCGGTCAATCTGCTGATGAACTGCGTCACTAGCAAGGAGACGGAGCTGTGGCACTCGCTCGGTGACAGCTGGTTGGTGCCGCGCGAACAGTGGAAGGGCCACGTGCCGCCTTATCATCCTGTCTTTATGGATGGATGGTCGCCGGAATATCAGATTCCGGACGAAAGGGACGCCTCTATGCACAATGATCATCTGGCGTCGTTGCTTAATGCGGATAAGCGCAAGAGGGATGATATTCCTGATCATCAGAATGATTCTTATTATAGTCACAGGTGAGATTTAATTGTGACATTATGATTAAAAATAAACCTTACTCGATTAGCGTAATACGCTTATGTAGAAAAAGAGCTAGAAATGTTTTAAATCTTATTTCAAAGTTTTCCATAATACAAACATTGTACGTAATACTTTCATCATTTAGATCATTTAGATAGTCATTAGAACTCTAATATTGAATTTTCTAGTTTAAATATGCTAATATTACGTCACGGCTTTCTCGTGATAAGAACCGAGATGCGGAAAACTTTGCAATATCAACTTTAGTTTTCTGTAAAATAATTTAATTTCTGAGATATAATTTTTAAAATATTTCATCCATTAAATTATTCATTAAAAAAAGCATTATGTACAATTATTGTTCAAATAACATTACATTGAAATGTACAATTTATGTTTCAGGGAAGTCGAGGAATCACACTATAGCAGCGATTACCTGGACTACGAGAGCCGCGAGGACCCGCGAGCGAATCCGGAGTACCTCGAGCGCGGCTACGAGCGCGGCTCGGAGCTGTACGGTCGCGAGGAGCGCGATCGCGAGCGCGAAAGGGAGCGCGACCGTGAGCGCGAGCGCCTGGAGCAGGCGCGCGCCCACAGCGACATATCAGTGGACTCGATCGAGCGGGGCCCGCGGGCGGCCGGCGGCGTGCCGGCCTCCGAGCGGGCACAGGAGGCCTGGCTCGACGAGCTCGTCGCCAGGCGCGCCAAGATCGTCCAGGTCACCTATCCGCGCACCGCCAACAACGACAAGGAGCTCACGGTCGTGCGGGGCGAGTACCTCGAGGTCCTCGACGACAGCCGCAAGTGGTGGAAGGCAAGGAACTCGCGCGGCCAGGTCGCCCACGTACCCCACACCATCGTCACCCCGCACAATCCGGCCATCTCGCCCGACAGCGACGTCTTCAACAACCCGCTCTACGCGGCCAGATATCAGAGGCAGTCGCACGGCTACAATTACGAGGTGATTTTTGCATCTCGCGTTTGCGCAATCGATCGGTGCTTGCACGAGACGAGATAACAGCGCGATTTGTTGTTTCATAAAAGATTTGCAATGATGATTATTCGATTTGCGAAATGATAATTTGCGTAACTTTTGGCACGTTCAACCTTTTGCATTGTCATTTAATGTTATTGTTTTGAAAAAAGTTTTTTGAATAATGACGAGGATTTTAATGCGTATGTACGATTGCTTGCAGGATTCGGAGATCGACGGTGCCAATACTAGTCCTGGATCGGAAACGACTCATCGAGCCCACGCGATTCCGCCACCGGCCCCCGCCGACTGGGTACGGAAGGAGCGACTCGGCAAGAAAGGTGAATTCAGATACTTTTAGCTTCCCCTCCGCAATCGACGGCTTCAGAGAAACTGATCGTTCATTCGTAAAAATCATCATTTTTTAAATCATTTATTAAAGAAAAAAGAATCTTTTTTAACCACGTATTTAATAAGAAAAGGGCAAGTAACTCTAGGGAGAACTCCATTCGCGCATTGAACACGACGAAAGAGCACCTACGGCCTCGGGTCGAAAGTGCGTGTGTGCGTCCTCGCGTCGCGACTTGTTACTACGTAATGTCCAAAGCTACGTACCTCCCCATCGTTTATTTGTAATGCTGCTTCATCGTAAAGTCGTCTGACGCTATGTGTTGTATACTGTATGTGTGTAGGTGCGGGAGAAACTGTTGCGAAACTCCGTACTCGAGTTTATTTGTAAAATGTTGGCCGTTTTTTTTATACCTTATATATCATGAATAGCCAAATGCGCATATATAATTGCTGGCATATTGCGACGCGCGATGCGTTTGCTCAGCACCGAATCGAAGGGTTTTCTTATTAACCATTTTGTTAATGCACTGAGGAAATACATTTTTATACGTTTCTTAAACTAAACAACAATCATCGTCATTGGTCATCATATTAGTATTATTACTTATTATTTTTATTATTATTAATATTATTATTATTATTGATATTATTACGATTATATAATTATAACGATGTATCATCATCGTCGTCGTTATCACCACCTATCGTTGTCTTGCATTTCGATAAAGTAAAGATTTTTTTTTATTTTTTACATAGAGATTCTTAAAGTAATATCTTATTGTTTTTTCTTTATATCGATTTAAACATTATACAGATTGTTTATGTAGTTTCAAGTACTTCCGCAGTGGCTAGCAATCCTTAATCAATAACGAATATATCTTTATTAATTTTTTTTCTCTTGTAATAATACGCGACACTTCCAACAAAAAAGACATATATATTTATAAATTAACAGTATATATTTATAGTAATTATAGTGTTATATTATTGATTAAATGGACGTCAAAAATTATTTCTTACGTTCTAATATATTGAACCTTTTTTTATTTTAAAGTAAGTGAGCCTAGAAGACTTAAGTGCAATTACATTTTCAAATATAGTATACTTGTACAAAGTTATGTTTTAAGTTAAGAAAAAAAATTTATATATTATGTACTTATCTAAAAATATAATGTAAGTTGATGTATTTCATATTCTACGCCTATTTCGCATTTACATTGGAATTCCCATTATTTTCCCTTTACCGCCATAGCTTACGCTCGACTTTAAATGATAAGTGGTGTATGCAGCAATACGTGGCTTTACATATAATTGGAAATTCAGGTTCGTGCGATTGCATAAAACAGCTGGCTGTCTGAATTCCGTTGCTTCTAATATGTGTTGTTCTGTGATGAATGGGGCTGAGAAAAAGATTTTATAAAAGCAACTTATGTGAATATTATTCAGGTGATACTTTTGATTCCGATAGAAGTAGTGATATGTCGAGTTTAGCGGAAAGCGACGGTATCAGTCAGGAATCCCTCATCGTACAAACTTCTAGTTTATCAATCAGCAAAGTGTCACCACCACCACTTCCACCTCCACTACCGGTATTTTCTCATTCTGCATTGAAAAATTCGTTCAAATCGGGAAGTACGCGTAAAAAAGTCGAGCCAGTGATTAAAGGTTTGTTTCATACACTGCAGCTCTGCGATTTTTAAGTAAACTTTTTTACAAAAAATAAATTGGTAATTTCTTTTTATTTCGTCGATTGTAAATATAGAGAGGAATCAACATGATCAGGTGCAGGAGGAGTTAAAGCACGTTTTAACGATGCTTCGACAGAAAAAAAAAATCGTGAACGCAGAAGAGAGGACTGACAATGGAGAAAACAATGGTTTACCCTATGAGATTAAAATGAGGAATGAGCTGAGGATTTTGAAAAAGGTTTGTTAGAATAAAAAATTGATATTTTGTTTTCTTATAATTTTCTTCATATTTATTTTCTTCATAAATTTTCTACATGGAATAAACTTTGAAAAGCTAAAAGATAACAGACTAGTAATATAATAATATTATTCTAATTAAAATTTTTAACTGCCAATTTAATTCTAAATTAAACTTTGATATAATAATAAATTAAAATAAATTAAAATAATTATTTAAAATAATAAAGTAAAGATGTGTAAAAATAATATTTTCTTCTCTATCATCTTTTTCAGCACAAGTAAAATGATTGACACACATACAAGTAATGTCAACTACTTTCTCTTCAATCCTATCGAACTATCGCTGCTTCGTAGTAAAAAAAAAGTATTACAACTGTTGTTTAAAAATTATTGATTCGATAATTTATCTTATAAAAATTTATAAATCTATAAAGTTAATTGGATATTATGTTTTATAATATTGTATTGCCTTATTTTAAAAAGTCAGTTTTTGTTATTGTAAATAAACTGAATAAAATCAATGAAACTTTCGTCTTGTTGATTATGTTTCATTATAGTTGAATATCATTTATCACAGACATAGTTAATTTCCAAAGTGAAGTCGTCATGAAAAGAAAGAAGTTATGAAAAATGGAAGTCTTTCAAGTAGAAAACTGCATAAATATTTTGTTTTCATTGCGATTTCACCTAGTATAGGATAAAAAAACTCACTGAGATACAAAATAAACAGTAATTGTGAATCTATAAAATGTGACACTTCATATTTAAAGCTAATTGATGTGATGTCCTGTAAAAGTAATACTTAAAAAAAAGTAATACGAAGGTTCTCTTCTTGTGGCGATAGGACTACCTCATTATTTTTCGAAATTTATCTAATTCAAATATACTCTCAGATAATCTGAAACAAATATAAATCAACATAACAATAATCATGTAAATATATTTTATTGCATCAATGAAAAATAAGATTTATTTTTTTACCTTCCAAAAGCATTGACAAGAGCCACTATTTCACTTCTTTCCAAGAAAAAATGTTTTTTATTAAAATTTAATACCGTGGGTTCATACTTCTCAAATTTACCGGAGAACAAAATTTTCAGAGCTGTTCCCAGACCTTGTATTTGAAGTTTACCCCACAGTTTACATTTATCACAACCAACACAATCCATTATGCGTGAAATGTTTCTAAAATGTTGTTTGAATTCTTCTTTTAAAAGGTGGGCTTCAATACCTCCATTAAACATTACACTTTCATTAAAATGTTCAGTGAAAGTACTGAAAACATTAAATTGCTATTAGATTAATTTTCATTTTTCAAACTTAATGTGACTACAAATAAATGAATAACTTACCTAACTACATTTAAAATATCATTGATGGCTAATCTAGTATCTTCATCTTCAACGTCATTACCAGTATAATATTCCTCCCTTTGTAAATAAGGTGCTGCTTTTGCGAGTGCTCTTAATTCTAATATATATAAAAAATAAAGATTTTTTAACCAATTTGGCCCTTCTTCACCAGTTGTTTCTGGTGAAAAACGATTTTGAAATTCTTCTAAATTCGGTCCCCATAGGCCTTCAGGGGATACTTCTATACTATTCAAGGATGACAATAAGTACTTGGAACACAGGTGAATATTTATACTTGTATGAAGACCGGAGATTACTCTATAAAATACTCTTTTCTCTAAACACATTGCTAAAAAAATTAAAAAGATTAATATAAAGAAAATTTTAATTTTAATTTTATGATATATAAAAATAGCAGTCTTTACCATCTATCTTTGATGAAGGAATGAAAGTGTGTGGCAAGTTTTCTGGCCTGTAAAAAATAATCAAAATAAATTTTTTGGTCAATTGATTAAGTCAATTATTAAATAATATTTTGTACCTAAAACAATTTTCCATATAAATACTACGCCATATTCTATGAGCACTGGAACCTTTGTACCCTGTATACCTCTCTGGATTCAATAGTAAATCAACATACTCTCCAGTGTCTGATTCAGTCACACAGAAATTATCTACTGCTTCATCGTGTTGCTGCCAACGTTCAAATTCCTTATAGTTCTCAGAACTAAAAGAAATATAAAAATTAGAATCTCATAATCTATATATCGTATCTATATTTTACGAACATATATAAGTATATAATACACTTAAATAGTATATAATCTTACCTTATAGTAGTATTTAAATAACCTAGCTGTACATTGTGATCGTGAACCTTCTGATCGCAATCACTCATCTGAAGATTAACTTGATATTTATCGGCAGGACTTTCATTGGCATGTATATTTCTTGGAAGTTCACCTTTTAGTCCAACTGGAATGTCTTTCTAAAATCCAATATCAAACATATCTTTATACAGCTGTTTTAGCGTACAAAAAACATTGTCTCTGTAAATAATAATTTGCATTTTACTTACATCGTGGCATGGTTTAACATGACAATAGCGCATAGCACACTTGCTGTCGTCTGCCCAGAAGGGGCAGTCCCTCTTTAGATTGACTTTGTAAAATCTAAAGTAGTCTCTGACTAGAAGACTCTGAAGTCTAGGATAGATTTTAGCATTGTTAAAATAATCCACTGTATCCACTGTACAGCTGCAATCATCCACAATGCCGTTCAGCTGAAAAAAAATATAGCACATATGTTATTGATATCTAGCAGACTTCTAGAACAGTCATAGTAAAATCAATTGATTGCGCCGTCTTTTACAAGCTCAAAACTAAAAAACAAAGCGACGCGAAAATTAATTTCCGCACAAAAATTAATCAAAACGAAAGAAACGGGAAAGTCGAAGCCGCAATCATCCCGTCAAGCGTGCAATTTTAAAACCGGAGCAGCCGGAAAAACTAAAGCGAGGCGCGCGTATATCATAAGCGCGCAGTAAAGATAACGGTAAAGGTTACTCCGTCGGTCGGATAAATAAAAAGAAGTTACCTTGCAAAAGCACTGATCGTCCGGCTGTCGCTTGGTCCCGAAATAATTGCCGCTCGCCAGAGTGCAGAGGAGCGCGAGCTCCAGCAGCAGGATCAGCATCCCTCCGGCTCGGTGTCCGATCATCTCGGGCGCGTGCATGCCAGTCTCATCGCAATAATAACAGCAGTCGTCGTCGGCTGGGCTCGCTCGCGGGGCATCTGACTCTCGTCTGCATGCCCACCTTGCGCGCTGCCACGGAGCGAGTGAGAGAGAGCGGAGCCGTGTGCGTGTCGGCTCGGCCGTCACACTGCCGCGCGCGGAGCTGAGCCGAGGCACGTAGCGACCCGCGCGTCCACCACTCCTCGCTACCCCTCGAAGTCAATCACTATACAGCGTACACGTATACGCATATATACGCGTGCACCTTGATGTGCTCCGAAGCACCGCCGTGCGCGCGTATACACGTACTTTCGCCTTCCGCCTCTTCCTTTTTTCACTGGCGACGATGCCTCGGTGAGAGGATCAGAGGAATGCGGTCGCCGAATTGTGACGCGGAGATTTTCTAACGGCGGGCGATCAGCCGCCCACTTTGCGGGTCGGGCGTGTTCCACGTGGGCGTGTAGGATAGGCGACCGGAACCACGAATACAGGAGGCGTGAGCTTTAGCCGAAAGCTGTTCGCGTGCCATATGATAAGCCGCCGAGGCGAGCTGATAAGGCCCGCACGGTTTATTTTACACGAGCGACTCCCGCAATTCGAGCGTACCTGGCCAATCTAACGGCTTTATCTACATTTTTTTACGATGATTGGCTAGCTGTTACGTTTGTTGTTGGGAATTTCGCAATTTTATCCTCTCGCGGTAATTTGTTTTCAGTTCGATAGCAGCTCTTTGTCTTTTCTTTTCTTCAAATTTATTTACAAGTTAAAAAATGCAAATTCCTTTAAAAAATACAAATCTTTATTGTTGAACCATATTATAAATATTTTTTATCAGAATTAAAAGTACTTTAGTCAATCCTTCTGTGTTTTACTCATCATTTGTTATAAAATATAAAAAGGCTTTTTTTTTATCAATCTTCTTTTTGCAATCATTTTTTTACACATCGTGTTCCTCGTAGTTCTCTTTGCAGTCCATCAAATTATTTACACTTTCGTAAAATTCATCTTGCTCTAGTCCGGAGTCAACAAAGGCATGAAATTTGTTTATGCTGATTCTTCTGATTTGAGTGTGCAAAGTTTCGTACATATCTGCCATAAATTTCCCAGTATGCAAACCACCCATCACTGGTATGCTTTTGACATCTGAAATAATTTTTTTTTTATTTAAATGAAAATTGGAATTTTTTTTAAAAAGAAAAGTTCTTTACTACTCACTTCCTGTTCCAGGACGATCTGAAATATTACCATCTTCTTGAACATTATTATTAAATATTTTTGGATATGGATCTACAATTTTTAGAGGTTCCTTTGCAGTTGTTAAATAAGTAGATGTACTTTGGCAGTAGCAATTAAGATAAAAACTCATCATTTCATGAACTGTTGAACATCGATAAGCTGTTTTCTGTATTTGCGCTTTGGTTTCTAGCATGGAACGTTTCAAACGATTTTCTGGAATACCCTTTAATGCTAAGCTTTGCAAATTATTGTCCATAGATATTTTACAACCTGGAGTCATAGTTTTCCATGGGCAATCTACCAATTCATCTAATACATCAATTAAGTCTTTTTTTGCAACCATAGGGAATGGTAAGCTTACACTAGTGGCTGCCGCTTTTCTATCAAGTTTATTCAAGTCAGCACAGAGATCAGATAGTGTAGCCCTAGGATATTTTTTATGCCTGTAGCGGAGGCTGAGAGTGTCTAAAGCAGTTGCAAGTATAGCACTTGTATGATAATTGAGATCAGGTCTATAAGTAATATTGTTAAATCTTTTTGATCTATTAGGAACTGGCCAAGCAAGACCATCACAACATAACGGACTAAATAATGATGAATTTTCTCCAATGCTATGCCAACAAAGTACCGTGTTGATTAATCTTACATAATCGGATATAGATTTATGCCTATAAGCAGCATCTATCACTGGAAAAGTTAATATACTTTTGCCATACTCATCGCGTAAATACTCAATGCAAGATGAACCTAATCCACTAAAACCGTTGTCAGCATCTAGGAGTACCTAAAATATATAATTTGCAGTAAACTGAAGAAATAATTGAAAATTAACATAATTGTTTCACCAATATTACCTGAAAACCTTGCATTGCATCACACTCTTCCATATAAGTCCTTATATTATCCACAAAATTTTCTGAAAACATTTTACTTTTCCACAAGTTTTGTCCATATTGATAAACGTCGAAAGGATTTGATGTAGCACCATATTCGTACTCTGTTATTACATTTACAGTTCTTGGATGAAAACGTGGTACTAAGAAATCAACCCAATTTTCTGTTTGAGTTTCCAAATCAATCTTTCCAGGATCAGGATCACCTTCTAAACTTCTCACAAAGGGAGATTTGGTAGCTCTCGGTTCTTCAATCTTCTCCAATTTACCTTCTTCCCATAACACTTCTGGTTCATTATTGGCATTTTCTTCTATTTCTTCAGCAAGATTACCTTCTTCGCTTAAGTATCCTAATGATCCTTTTAAATCAGCCAGCAACAATCTTGGAGTAAATGTTACTTTCTAGAAAAAAACATTATTAATTAAAACTACGTACTAAATTACATAACAAAAAAAAAAAAAAATAAAAGTGAGAAAAATTACCTTATTAATTTCACCTTCTCTGTACAAAACATCAGGATTAACTTCTGACGGATTTTCAGGGTCATAGGAAAAGTTTGCTTCCTAAGAAATAAATTATTTTAAGATATATTTACTAAATATAATAAAGTGTATAACAATAAGCAATATTTATACATTGCTTAATATTCTACATTTTAAATTATGTATTTTTGTATTCGGACCGTTTTGTATTACATGGTAAGCTCACCTGTATATTCCACCAATGAGTACCCACAAAATTAGCGTAATTCCCTAATTGAATAGTTAATATTTCTCTGGTAGTCATAATTGTAAAAATAAATAAATCTTAATCTTAATTTAATAAAATTCGCGATTCTGGCCGGCAGACGTTCATACTACTTCTAACCTAGGCTCGTTCCTTCCAAAGGATCGCTGATTCAGAGGATAAACTGAGTATGACATCAAATGATAGCGTACAATCAGAACAGAAAACTAATGTTTGTAAACAATTGTTGAATCATAAAAGTGATTTAACGGAAAATTGGTATCATGAGTTTTCAGTTCAAACCGTATAAACACTTGCTTCTAATTCTTCAAATTTTACCTAACTTTATCTTATTCTGCTAAGATCTACTCCCATAGTAAGCAGCAGATGCTTGCATGTGACTCATGCTTTGTTTTCAAGTAATCGTTGCGAATTTTTCGCACAGTGGAAACGCGCCTTAAAATAGAAAAAAAAATTTGAATTGTTGAAAATCCAAAAATTAAATTTTTTGTCAATTTGCTAGGTGTATATTTATCTTTACATTATTTTTGTAGAAAATTTATTATCTATATCACACACATATTGTATTTTCAAAATGGCCATCATTTTTTAAATATTTGTTATAAATTTAAGTAAAAAAAATAACTTATACATAAATTTTCTGTAATTTGTTAATGAGTCTAAGTAATCACTTCAATACTGTATAAATATTTACAAGGAACATGTAGAAAATAGCAAATTATTATTTCTAATCCTCAGCCAAGCAAGACTCATCTAAATGTTCATTCATCTTTGATTCTTCTATTAACATCATGCACACAGGGCAGGGGAATTTTTTAACTCCATCACTATCATCATCAACAGACTTTGGTTTATCATTAACTTCATCATTATTGTCATCATTATTGTCATCATTATTGTCATCATTATTATCATCATTGTAAAATATATTGGAATCATCAGCACTGTCATTAAATACAGATGCAACACATATTTCCAAATGATCACTCAAAGACATGCCAGGTTCTAGTGTTTTATCACAAATTAAACAGCGATGTGGAGAATCGTGTAAATTTACGGAGCTAGAACTTGAATCAAGAATTGCTGCATCATCTTCTTGATCGTCAAAATCGCTTTGCATGCACTTTTCTAGATGGTCATTAAAAAGTTCTGGTGCTAATTTTTTATTACATAAGGGACACGCCACACTTTCTGATGAACTACTTTCTGTTTTGGATACTTTACTAGAACTTGGATAGCTATCTTCACTTTTTCTTTTTTTATTTGTACTTCCTGATTTGATTTCTGGTTCTTTTGGACTTTCCAAACATTTATCGACATGATCATTAATTTTTGACTCCTCCACTGACTTGTTGCAGATTGGGCATATCACATTAGTAGTCATAGTTCTTACATCTTCTGAACTCTTATTAGCAGTGAAACTCTTTGCTGTCATTTTATCTACATTTCCATTACATAATGTTGATGGACTTGACTGACTTCTTGAACTGGTTTTTGATGTTCCTGAATTAGAAAATCTATCAAGCAGTATGCTTCTCCCTGTACCCCTGCCTCCTAAAGTACCAGAAAATGATAAACTGGGTTGCTTAGAAGTATTATTTGAAGGAGATTTGTTAATAATATTAGAACTTCCAGAAGTTGCATTAGGGCCACCAGTACCCCATCCAAGCACATTATTAGTGCTATTTCCAAGTCTCTTCAAATCTGTTTGAATATTTGGTATAGATTGATTTTTTGGATTTACAGTTACTACTTGAGACTGATTAGGTTTTTGAAATGTGCCTTTACCTAAAGTATTTACAGGTTTACTTTTACTAACACCATTTGACTGGCTAGGTTTAGATGAATTTCCAGCCTTACTATCAGGCTTTTTCATCCAATTGAGTATATCATTTGATCCCGAAGTTTTAGATGCTGTACCAGTACTAGCACGATTTTTAGAACTTCCTTTCTTAGCAGGTTTTTCAGGTTCTTTAATTTTAATAAACTGACCACCACAAGTAGCTTGATGTTGTGCCCACCAACAATCATTTGGACCAGGAGCTCGATTCATAGCCCTTTTTACAGTGCCAAAATATGGTGGCCTTTTCTGACAAGGACCATTGCACCTCCACCAATGCTGTTGATATAATCTGACTTCATCATGAAATGTGTGATAAATCTGCAAAAAAAATTTCATTAAATTAAATAAAACGAAATTAAACAGTAAATAATGAAAAAATCATCTATTACTGTAATATTTGTCCCTGCTGCTTGATTGATTCTCTTCATATGACTTTGAAAAACAGGTCCATGTCCATCTCTATCTCTGTTATTATTAGTAAGGAACAAATAGGCATGTATCATTTCATGCTAAAACAAAAAAATTATATTTAACTGTGCATAAAATAATTTATATACTATTAAAAAAATTATCAAAGTATCATTACCAATAATGTTTCAATTAAGTCCTTCCTTGGCCTTAATTTTAAAAGTGGTGTACTTAAAGCAATTACGCACTCTCTATTTCTTGGATGAAATGAACATATACCAGCACAGCTAGAAGAATGAATCGTGCTAATAAATAATTAGATCAATTTAAAGATGTGATACTTCCCCACCAAACAAAAAAGGTATCTTACGATGTCATCCTTGGGCTCCACTTGACTTGGACAGGAAGCAAAACGTTCCAAAAAAATTTTTCATTGAATTGTATAAACAGTGTGTAAATATTAGGAGTAGGATCTATGTATTCCAATGTTTCATCAACCAACGTTCTGGGGCGATAATTTTCTTTTTCTTTCTAAAATGTGAAGATTTTTTAAAATTTAATTGAACTCGAAAAATCAATATTATACCTAAAAAAAAATTCCTTTTTCACAGAACTACTAACCTCTTTTGAAAAGACAGCATTTTCCGTGACTCCTAGACAATTCAGCTGATCGTGAATCGATCGAGCCACTTTCTCATCGTACTTCAACAAACTCATTTTGAAAATTGTCAAATCCACTGCACTGGGCAAAATTGTTTTTGTGATGATAAAATTTTGACATCACTCATCAGGCACTCTGTTATAAGGCATCTTTCACAAAACTACTTTGCGCGCATTCCTCCCGCAGCCCGCTCTGCTTCTGCAGGGGCGGAGGGGCCTTTCTACAATAAGGTGCTATCCACATAACCGCTTTCTCCATCGTCGCGTCTGTGCGCATGCGCGAGTACGACGTGCACTCGGCGTTGGCGAGCAGGTTTCTTTTTCGCCCTCGGAGCAACGTGCAAACATGGTGTGTTAAAATCAAAATTTAATAATTTTCTAATCCAAAGAAATATTAGACATCGTAGTTTATAATTGTGGAATTTTTGTGCCCACTTTATCCCCGAACTTTTTACCTCACGCTAGAATGCAACAATACATCGCTAGGTATTAATTAACCTATATTTTCGCAGGGTCGTGTCAGGACGAAGACTGTCAAAAAGGCTGCTCGCCTCATAATTGAGAAATATTATATGAGATTGACTTTGGATTTCCACACGAACAAGCGATTGTGCGAGGAAATCGCGGTCATTCCAAGCAAACCCTTGAAAAATAAGATAGCTGGGTATGTGCAATGTATATTTTTATCTATTTTATTTATTTGTTTATTTAGCTGTTCGGAGCAAGGTCCTTTTACAAAAAGTGGTATAGAAATGTATGTATCACATAATAATTGTATCAAGGAGTCGTAATTTATACATTTTCTTTATTAATTTATTGAAAAATTGCATAATTTTTTTTTACTCTGAAAAAATCATTTTTAGGTTATTATTTGGAGAATTTTAAATCTTTTTTTGACGCTAAAGTATTTCCCTTATAGTTTTTGAATTAATTATTTATGAATTGATTGATTGATATCAATTTGAATTCATAAATTTTAATAATACATAATTTTATAAATTTAATTCAGATTTAATTTAGTTTCCTAATTACTTATGATTTATTTCATTTCAAATTTAAACTTGTTTTTATCATTAGAATCTTCGACTATTAGAAGCGATGATAGCATATGAAAGTATTTATTAAATTTTGAAAAAAAGATTACTGGATTAATTAAAAAAATAGAATAAATTAGTGTTAAACATTAACATGTATGAATTTGTTTTAGATTTGTTACCCTGCTTATGAAGAGGTTGCGACACAGCCAAGTTCGAGGAATCTCTATCAAATTACAAGAAGAAGAAAGGGAACGTAGAGATAACTATGTTCCTGAAGTTTCTGCCCTCGAGCATGATATAATTGAAGTTGACGCAGAAACTAAGGAGATGTTGAAAATGTTGGAATTCACAAATATTCCAGGGCTTCAAACTGCCCAAGCAACTCCCTTTAGGCGTCCTTAAATAAGTATTTAAAAATTTAAAAAACGTCAGTTTGTTACTTTTTCAAATATATATCCAAACTGACATTCTGTTTGTTTTAATGTTTTTCAATTTTAATTTCTCCAAGAATTTCCCCATTGCTGCTCTTAACCAAATTTTATTTTTATCCTATCAGCTGTAAGTTTAAATCCCTTGATACTGGCATTTAAAAATTTGTAAACATATTAATTGCATTATAGAAGGTCTTTTAAAATCTATTGTTAAGTAAATTTAAAAACCATTGTTATAAATTTCTAAATTAAATTTATTATATTTAGATTAAAAAACTTTATAATGTCTTCTTAAAAAAAAATACTTAAAGTTAAAGCTATCAGAAGGTACCTTGATTAAAGAATTCAAAATTTTTATTAAAATATCACATTTTATTCTTCAACAATCGGATTTATAGTATAAAAACAATGAAAAATAAATTGGTCTAAGTAACCATTTAAAAAGAATGTCTGGAAGAGAAACTAGGAAAGATTATCGGCGATGTATTTGTCGAAATACTTGAGCATGATCTGCATTTCTGAGTAGTCTGCCAGTTTGCAGGCGTCCTCGACAGGAAGCCACTTGAAGTCCTGATGCTCATTTGACATCGTCACCTCCTTCGACTTGTTCAAAAGCTCCGCGAGCCAGTAGATCACGGTTTTCGGTTTGTTATTCACGGGATAATTTAATTCCTGCTTCGCACTTTCGTATATTTTCAGATCCTCTTTCTGGTATCCTGCTTCCTCCTTGGTTTCCCGCAAAGCCGTTTCCATATCCGATTCCCCGCGATCGACGTGACCTTCCGCAATTATTTTTTTTATAAAAATTTTGTCTTTCTATTTAATAGTTATTGGAGTTCGTTTAGATACTTTACCTTTTGGCGGTGTCCAGTGATGCTGGCCGTAAGATGTTTGCATCAATAAGTATTCAATATTTCCCGAAAGTCTTCGGAAAATGACGAAGCCGCAGGCGCGTTTTGGAGCCATGTTATTATTTACCTCTTTTTAATTTTTCAATGCTCTAGAATACAGTGATTCATAATTTAGCAGATGAAAGAGGTCAGGTGCGATGCGATTACTGCCGACTGCAGCAATCTCTATAGGTGAAACACTTGCTGTCTACATATATATATA
>JAXIUT010000021.1:6147723-6171538 GCA_035586675.1 Eurytoma californica | reverse complement strand
ACTATAAGTATTTATTTCTTGCGGACATTCAAGAATTCTTTATGAATTCTTTTTTTTTCAAAGTGTGCTTATCGGGTCCACTTTATAAATAAGCTTACTTGCCGTATTACCAGACTATTTTAAGAAGTACTTGCGCCTGTTTAGCGGCGGAAAATTTCCCATTGTCCGTAAAGTAAAAACTGCACTCCATGAAAGCGCTGCGTAATTGCGAAAAGTGAATCCTTGCACCCTGTATATAAAAAATACATTTATCGTTATGAAAAGAATAGAAATAACGAATTAAAAAAAAAATTGTACTCACAATGACAGGTGCGCTCGTCGTCGATGAGCGGCAGCACGGACCGCCTAGCGCTGGACTACGACTTGTTCCGCCCGGGCGTCGGGCGCCGTCGCTCGTCGCAGCGCTCGTCGGGCAGCGAGAAGGTGCTGGTGGTGAGCGCGCGCGACCCCCAGGGTCGGCTGATCTACGTGGGCGGCACGGAGCGCGACGTCGGGGCCGGCAAGCGCTCGGGTCGCCGGGGCTCCAGCTCGCGGCGGCGCCACGCCGACTCCGCCGGCCACCACGAGGCCCTCTCCATCAAGAAGAGCGCCGAGATCGCGGCCGTGTTCGCCGGCCAGTCCAGGCTCGGACGGCGGGCCTCCAGCCTCTCGAGCTTCAGGAGCTCCGTCAGCCTCGAGGCCGGCCTCGGCTATCTGCCCTGAACGCTTTGTCGCTGCTGATCCAAGTCAATTTTATTTTGTAAATGATGTATTTCGGTGTATCTGCTTACTTTCGTTATTTTTGAAGGGAAGTTTTATACTCAATTTTTGTTTGTTAAACTAACAAATTTAAAATTGTTTCGTTTTTTCTTGGAGAGTTTTTTCGTGGAATAGTTATTCCTAAAAATTGTGATTTTATGTAAATATTAATATGTTGATGAATATTACTTGAATTGATTAATTATACAAATGTAACTGTTATAATAAACATTATTTATCTGTTATGCATTTTAGAACAAGTTTTATTCTACCACAAATGTAATGATTGCTACTGATATCATTCATTTTAATGCAACATAAAAGAATAATAATGCTAATAAATTTCAATTAAAAGTTATTATAATTAATGATTGGGTAAGGATCATTCATTGAAAATAGTACCAACCATTAAAAATCAGACAATTTATAGCTTATGAAACTGTATATTATGATATACTTACAATTGTATTTTTATTTTCTAAACAATCTGAGTAAATAAGTAATTCTTGTTATTTATATAAATTATTAAAAAAAAAGTTTATAAACTATAGTCTATGTACACATTTATTTTGAGTGTTCTGCAGGCTTTGTTTCTTTGTCATCTTCTAAAAATTCTTTATCCATTTTATGGAATTTTTCCTTGTACTCTTCTGGGACTTCAACTTCTTTTAAATTATCCAGTCCTATTTCCTCTTCGGTTCTAAAAAATATTTTCAAATTATTTGTACTTTTTTTCTTAAATTAATCAAAAATTTTCAAAAATAGGATTTCTTACTTGATTAAAATATCTACAACATTTTCACAAGCTAATAAAACTTCTTTATCTTTTTCCCATTTGTGGAGCTCTCTCAAAATTATATATGTATTATTTTCTCGAAGATATTCTCTTCCTTTCTTTGTAGCACATAATTGTCCCAAAGCTTCTAACAACATTTTCCTGCAATTTAAAATGATTTATAAAAATTAATATAATTACTGAAGTAAAAATGCAGAAATACCTACCTTATGTCAGGATCAATTTCTCTTTTTTTAGTTTCTGGTAAATATTGTAAATCTATAGGTAACTTATTGTTCTCTTCATCTGAGAATTCTTCTGGACCAGCCAGAGGTAACAACAAATATGGTAAAATATCAACATCAGAATTCATAAGCCAATCGTGATTTTCAACATCAAAACAACAATTTCTTAATGTACCAATAATTCCACCTCTTCTTACAGTACTCTCTTCATACTCGACAAATGATAATAAACGTTGGAAAACAAAATCTTCTTTACTCATTATGTAGCTGAAATTATTATTAAAACAGCAATTAATTGCTACAAATCATTCTGATTTAAGTAAATCAATTGAATTGTAAATAAATAAAATTTTCAATTTACTTTCTCATTGTCTTAGATTGACTAAGGTTGCTAAAAACTGGCCCTAAATAATGTAATTTATTTCCTACAGTATTATAATCTTTTGTAGTAAATGCATTTAACAATAAATTCCATTGGAAGACATCATTTTTCTCCGCCAATGCAACAACTCTATCTATAAATACATGTGGTCGTGTCATATTTGACAATATCATACAACAAGGATCCGCTAATTTACTGTCTTTGTCTATTATGTTTCTAAAATAAATAGTTTCATAGTAATTATGAAATATTTCAAGTTGTTTAAAAATTAATTAAGTTAGTTGTTTGGCACTTACTTAAAACATAAATATATTAAATTGTCAGTCTTATCTTCGGCAACTGCCCTAGACGATTCCGAAATAATTAATAAAGCGCTGGCTCCATCCTCATCGCCGGAAAGATTTATTAATGCCAAAGAAGCATCCTTTGCTATCACAGTAGTGTCATCTTGTAAAAGTAATATTAATTGTCTTAAAATTTCTGGAATACCTAGTAACAATCCTCGACCTTCTCGTGATCCAGTCACACCTGCAAATTACAATAACAAACTAGTAATAATTCAATGATAAAAAATCATTAAAATTTACTTTTAAAGTTTATGTTAAAACACATTACCTAAAACATGTTGAAGGGCTACTGCTTTCAAATCCAATCTAGATTTGAAATCTAAATATGGGCTTAATTCTTTTAAAGATTCCATAATTCTTAATTTTCTTCTTGTAGAAAATTCAAATGAATTTAAACATCGTAACCTCACCAATTTAAACCCAAAAACACATGGAAAATACACGTGGTTTTAATGAAAACAATGCATGGTGACGTAGTATTGTCGCGTGACGTATATATATATATATATATATATATGTATTGTAGCATTATCATGAGTTGAAAAAGTAAATTTCTACCGTGAACCGCACTGCGGAATTATTCTGATTGGCTGAGCATATTTATATCGTGCATTTTAAGCATGTTAATTGACGTTTAAATACGTGTTATTTGACTAAACAATTAAAACGAATATTTTAAAATATACAAATTTAATGCTAAATTAAATGTAAATTATTAAAGCAAATTACTAATACAAAAATTATCATTTATTTGTAACAATTTAATTTAATTTATTAATATAAAAGTCTTCATTCAATTTATTTATAATAGTTTATTAACATTTAATTAATGTTGTCACGCATTTTCCCACCAAGAAAGCAATCCAAGTCCTGGCTCATCAATTGCAGCCTCTAAAGTGTAAGGAGACACATTCGTAGGTTCCGTTTTTTCAGCTTTGTCTTTGGATCCATGAGGATTGTTTGGTAACGATTCTGTAAATGTTTCTTTAACCACTCTAAAACGAATGATTTCTCCAACATCCATAAAAAGATCATGCTTGTCTCCATCTTCTGTACCATATTCCCAGACCCAAACTTGCTCCGTTTGATCGAATCTTGATGGATACTGTAATTTGTGAGGTGGGATAACAATATCTTCGAAAAAGCCTAAAGTAACATGAACTCCATCCATGTTACAACTACGAATTTTCCCAATCAATATCTCTTCCATAAATGGTCTAAAAATGATGTACCTAAATATTACTTTTGTATGAGAAGCTCCATCCCCAGGAAAAATGTACGATTCTTCAATCTTCAGAAGGTCGTTTAAGGCAATGCACAATCCAACATTCAAGTAAACTTTATTCGATAATTTCCTATTTAATTCATCAGCAATTGCATCATTTAGCTTTTTCTTAAATTTCCAAGGTGGTATTCTAACGGTATCTTTCATTTCAGCCAAGACGAACATGTTTCTATTTGAGGATCACTAAAACAAAATATTGTATTTAAAATATCTTGTAAAAACAATAGATTAAAAAAATATTTTTATACAAAAAAATGAAATGACGTAAAAATAATAAGATATCTAAGAATTTACAATTACGAGATATTTACCTTATAAAAAGATGTTACACAGCTTTCTAAACGAATGTCATTCGCATTAAAGTACACTTTTTGTTATTTCGTAAACATTTTTGCACAGCTTATGTTTATGTCTACGTTGTAACAAAGTTTACGTGACAGATCCACTTGCTTACTTCTCGAAGAAAACTTACCAAAAGTAAGGTTATAAAATCTATCGTGCGTGCAGCGTGACTCGATGTGACCAGCCCAGCCCCACAGGCCACAAGTCCACAACACAGCATTATTGACAATTGACTCGTTGCCGCGGGTGAACCGAGGGCATGTAATTGCACTTAAGCCTAGCTTGACTGCAGTATGCTTTATATTTTTTATATTTTTAGTTCTATAGTAATAATGCTTACAGTAATTTTATAAATAGTCTGTTAATATTTATAATGAAAAACAAAATATCATGTGAATATTTAACTTTTTTACCTCCTCAAAGCTGCTCCAAATATTTTGATGTGGATGATGATTAGTGGAAGCATTTCTACGTCCTATTGTACGCCCTATTTTTAATAGCGTAAAAACATAACAATATCGTAGTATTCTATTTTCTAGGAATTTAAAGTTACCTCTTTCAATCACGTGACGTTGGTGTCACTTTTAGCAGTTTTAGTAAGGACCTCTTGCGGATTTTGGAAGTGCGAATATTGACGGCCGACTGTATTTTTTAGGTTAGAATTTCAATGTCCGATAATAGCGTACTAAATATTGTTTTATTAACATTCTTAATAAAAAAAATAAGTTTATGTGACTGATACTTAAGTGTTCTTATTTCTTATTTGTACGACAGTTTTTTGTAATATAACTACATCTGTCGTACAAATAGAATTACCGTATTTTGCATTAGTCATCGGAATTTAATAAGTTTAGAACAAAAACGATGTTCTCTTTTGCTCAACAAAATGCTGTTGAGCCCATGCAGGTTGATGCACCTGCTGAGGACAATGACAATACCGAAGAAGAACCTTACATCGTTGAAAATCCAACCTTGGTTTGTATATTTTTTATTACTGTTCTTTAAGTTTTATTCGGTTCTAGCATTATTTGATGTTCAAATTGAATTCAGTCTATGAAAATAAATATTTTCTATTCATTTTCATTATTTTATTTTAGGATTTGGAAGTATACGCAAATAGTTACACTGGACTTGCAAAACTCTTCAGACTAATGTACATAGCAGATCATTGTCCCATTCTGCGAATTGAAGCTTTAAAAATGGCTATAAACTACGTTATGACGACATACAATGTTTCACTGTATTTAATACTACATAAAAAATTGGCTCAAGCATTGAGTGCTCCAGGCTTGCCAGATGTGGCCGCCCAGTCTACATCTCAAGATATACCGACCATAGATCAGGCTTGGGTAGATTCTAGATCCAAAAAGGCAGCGCTAAAACTTGAAAAGTTTGATACAGATCTTAAAAATTACAAGAGCAACTCAATAAAAGAAAGCATAAGAAGAGGTCATGATGATCTGGGTGACCATTACTTAGACTGTGGAGACCTAGGCAATGCACTAAAGTGTTATTCAAGAGCTCGCGACTATTGTACCAGTGGAAAACATGTTGTGAACATGTGCTGGAACGTACTAAAAGTTTCCATATATCTTCAAAACTGGACTCATGTGATTACTTATGTTACAAAGGCTCAGAATACACCAGATTTTCCAGATGTTCATGGAAAAGATAACAATCTGGCTATAGTAACAAAGTTAAAGGTTGCTGCTGGATTGGCAGAACTTGCTAATAGAAAGTACAAGTCTGCTGCAAAACTGTTTTTGCAAGCTTCTCTGGACCATTGTGACTTTCCTGAAATACTCTCTCCTGGAAATGTAGCTTTATATGGTGGATTATGCGCTTTAGCTACATTTGATAGGTAATATTATAAACTTCAGTAAAATTTTATCAAAAAAATTTTTTTTCCATTAAAAATTAATTTTATTATTTGCAGGCATGAACTGCAAAAACAAGTGATATTTAGCAGTTCTTTCAAGCTCTTTTTAGAGTTAGAACCACAATTAAGGGACATAATATTTAAATTTTACGAATCTAAGTATGCATCTTGCTTGAAATTATTGGATGAAATAAAAGATAATATTTTATTAGACATGTACATTGCACCCCATGTAAACACATTATATCTTCAAATACGTAATCGAGCGTTGATACAATACTTTAGTCCTTACCTCAGTGCCGACATGAGACGCATGGCGACAGCATTTAACAGAACTGTTTCAGCCTTGGAAGATGAACTCATGCAACTCATCCTTGATGGTCAAATTCAAGCTCGCATTGATTCTCATAATAAGGTATTAAAACGTTATTTCAATAATGCACCATAATTTCGAAATAACAAAAATATATTTTTTATAGATTTTGTACGCCAAAGACGTCGATCAACGAAGTACAACCTTTGAAAAGTCGATTAGTTTAGGTAAGGAGTACAGAAGGCGCACTCGAATGTTAATTTTAAGGGCCGCTATTTTGAAGCATCAAATCCAAGTTAAGGTAAAATTTAATTCATTTCCTCAATTCAGTTTTGTGTTTTTTTACCAGAGAACTCTAACTCATTTCATTTCCTTTTTTTTTTTGCAGTGTCCACAACGAGAGACAACACAAGGTGGCGAGATGCCAGTTGCGCCGGGAAACACGAGTCAAACACCGAGAAATTAAGATGATGGTGCTTAATGTTTAATTTTTTTTTTGTATTTGTGAATTAACTGTCGTCGTAACATCTTCGGATATATTTCGTTCATAAAAGAAAGAAAGAAAAATGTTTACACAAGTACATGATTTTGAACGCGATTACTATCTCTTGTATATATAAAAAGGCAATTTCGATTGTACTGGAAGGGAAGGTCCTCAGCGGGTAACCTGTGATTGCTAAAAAATCAGATGTATTCGCAGACTGATGTTTTTTATACGATTTATCGAAATTGTTGGCATTTTCAAATGATTGTAACTTATTATGATTAGACTCACATTAACTTTTTTTTAATAAAACTTAATACAATCTTCAAACTTTGTTAAAACTCGCATGAGGCTTAATAAAAAAAAAGACCAAATAAAACCTCAAAAAAAAAACATTATTTCGCCTAGTCATACTTTATTAAATCCTGCAAAAAATTAAATTTTTCATACATATTAATTATAAAAGGTTGCAATAATATTTAGCATTATTCTTTTATCCGTACGTCCAAACGAAATTTTCAGTAGTTACTGCCGGAACCGGTAAGACAAGAGAGTCAACATATAATAATCCTATCCTTACGTATCTCGCTTCTGTTTAATTTGGCATTTTTAGAGTAATCTTACTACAGACATTTATCCACTTAAAAGAAAATAACATAAGGAACTTCGTTCCAAAAAATCTTAAAGTTATTAATAGTAAATTATCAGTTAGAGCAGGGATTCAAAAATTCCCGCCCCTCGGCAGAGCAGTTTAATGCGCAGCAGCTGTGCAGGACATGGAGAACATCGGCTCGCCAGCAGCTATCTGGCGAGTGGGCCGCAGTGGAGGTGTGCGCGCGCACCCTAGGCCTGCCGCTCGTGCACTGCGTGTTTTGCCCGTGCTTCGGCGCATCTGTGTCGCCTCCGGACTGGCAGTAGTACCGAAGGACACGTCGCAGGCCGCACTCCGAGAGTTTGATCCCCCATAGTCCCCGCGCGTAAGCGAGTGTGCGTTGTGCCGCTGCAAAGTGAGCCGATCCGTGGCCGCGCTCTAACCCCTCACGCAGGTAGCCCGTAGGTGCAGGCGAAGCACTCGGCGCGCGCCTCCGCTGCAGGTAGCGTCGTCGCGAGAGTCAGCCGCGCGGAGAGCGTCGGTGCAGGGAGAGCGGCGGCCGCGTCAACTGGAGGAGAGCAGCGCAGCGACTTCAGCATGTTCTCCGGACTGACGAGTCAGGTGTCCAACTGGATGGGCAAGAAGGCGGAGGAGGGCGGCGAGCAGCCAGGGCCCGAGGCCGCGGAAGGCGCCGAACCCGAGGCGCCCGCCGTGGCGGACCTCGACAAGCCCGCTGGCAGGTAACGTATACGACGACGCAGACCCGGGTCCCCTCCCTCCAGCTTTTATGTTTTTCTTTTTTCTCCTATTATCGTCTGCTGTGGATATAGTGCGCGCGACGGCGCGCGGGAAGATGGCGCGAAATCCGACCGCGACGATTGAAGCGCGCCGCAATCGATAAGCGGTGCCCCGAACGCCACTTCCCAGTGCTCCGCATGCATTAATGCGTTTCCCGGAACGACTCGCTCGTACAGCGGGAGAGAAGGTTAGGATCGAGCGGGCGCCTCCGCGCTCGGAAAATTGCGCTCCCGGCGGCCCTCGCATGCAGCCTCGGTCGTGTGCACGAGCTTGGAAAATCGATATCTCTCGAGAGAAATGAGCCGACACTTTTCTCGTCCCTTTCTTTCTCGTCGTCTTTTTGCCCTCGCCCGGGCCGAAAATCGCGGCGCATCGATTCCAGAGCCCAGGCCAAGGGGACAGATGCGCGGGGATTCCGGGAAGCGAGGGAAAAACGGTTTTTCTCGGCGATTCGGCAAAGTGGACCAGCGTCACCGAGGCCGGTATTGATCAAAGACTCGCAATGAGATCAAATTTACTGGCGATAGACGGAATTTAAGTGAAATCTGCTGGGGAGCGAGGAAGTTTCGGCAACCTTGCGCCTTTTTTCGCCGAGCGCCAGCGGCCAAGCGCTAAATCTCGGGTTAATACCGCATTATATCATCGGTCATCCCAGGGGTATCGCGTCGCTGGTTCAATACTGGCATTTTGACTTTCCACCAGCGCGCGTAAAACGAGCTAACTTTTTTTCGTATTTAACTTTTTCCTTCTTTGTTTCGCGCGACTTTTATTATCGATAATTAAGACATAATAATAAGTCTTTTGAACTTTGTTATCATGAAAGATAACAAATTATTCTCAAAATAACAAATGGTTATCGGAGATCGCATTGTGTTCACTTCCATTTGGAGCAGATATTAGATTTCTTTCCATTTTATTTTACATTTATTTATTTCGATTCCAGTTACTGTAGAATTCAATTTTCAATCGCATTATCACCGGATATAGTTCCTTCTAAGTTTGTTGATTAAGTCCTCTTTTCAATTTGCATATTTGAAATTGCTTTTTTACAGTCCCTTTAACTTACAATAATTTAATCTCTTTCTAAACAAATTATCTCCTATAAAGTTTGTATATAGTACAAAATTTCTTATAAAACAATATTAACCATTACTTGTTTAAAAAGCCACGTTCATTGTATCAGCCAACTTATCGATTGTCATATCGTATAGTTTAAAAAGCCTGTCAGTTTTATCGGTATAATCAGATATAATTAAATCACCTAAGACGTGAAATGCGCTGGTATATATAGACGCTGCCTACAATGCACTCTAATCATCCATTCTTCTTTGTACAGTGTGTTGCATAAACACTGGGTTACTGCGATCCCGGTTAATCCTACTTATGCATGTCAATCTGCTAATCACCTTAAAAATCGTGGACGCCATTCAAAATTAACTTCGATTCGATTAGTAATTTATTTACATCTACATTGCAAAACGGTTAAATAAATCACGAAAAATAATTATCAGCTCTTTACGCCCCTTCGGTTTATCTTTAATTAAAAGCTCTTCGGCCACAACAGCGCAATAAATGTAAATTATTAATCGCATCCGCAAACCGAAACAAACGTAGCTCCAAATTTTTTTTCTTACTCCTTCCAGCGAGGCAAAAGAGAAATCAGCCCCCGGAGTCGGTGTCTCCTCGTTTTACAAGATTGACCGGGGGACGGCAGCCGAGGCGTCAGATTTGTATTAGGAAGCCTCGCCCCCGCTGGCATGCGCAATAAATTTATTATCCTTAATCATACCGCTCCCCTGCGCACGGAGATCCGACTTTTACGGAGCGAGAAGAGAGCGGGTATCGTCATCCGCCATCTCACGAGCCTCCGGAGTAACGATTTCGGGGGTGATCCACCTCCCCCGCGTCGTCTCCGACCCTCTCTCTCTCTCTCTCTCTCTCTCGCTGCTCGCGCGCATAATGTATAATGCGCTGCGGCCCACTGGCCTCCCTCGCTTTCTTCGCGGCGTGCGCGCCAACCTGTCAATAGCACAAGTGCGGGCGTGGGGGAACGGCGTGGGTGGGATGCGAGTGCGCGACGTGGAGGAGGGGGGGAGGGAGGTGAAGTGGAGAGTCGCGCTCCAGCTGCTCGCTCGGTCGATCGATCGATTCGCCTTGACAGTTCTTGACTTGGACGATCATCGGCTCTTCTCTGCCGAGCGCGTTCTATCCCTATATCCACCCCACCCCCCTCCCGCTCCACCCCCCGTTGGAGGAGCTCTCGCGATAGGCGAGATGAGCTGGCGGCGAAATTTTTCGCTGGGCCCGCGACCTCGCGGTGCCCGGCCGCCGGAATTCGATTTTCGACGCGATGCCGTTTGGGAATTCCGAACACGGGATAACTCGGCTGTTCGATGCGCTCGGGGGGTATTTTGCCCTGGCATATGCGTCGATAGTTTACTTTAGGCTGAGATTTTCCTGCTTGTTTGCTTTTAATTGTGATGCGGGGTAATCAATGCTCTTTTTTTTTGTTTCATTCGCTCAGATTTTTTCCTGGTTAACATTTAAAAATATATGCGAGCCTACAGTTCCGCAGAATTATTATAGCGTTACACGCAATGTTGTAGATAGCAAAATAGAGAACATGGAATATTCACAAAATGACATCTATTATAACAGAGAGTGGAATAAATACGGTTTATCTTAATACCTTATACGAGATAGTTTTTATTTCTAAAAGATTATTGTCGATTTTTCTAATAAATATTTTCGTTTTTAGTACGTTGAAAAATTTAAAACTATACTATTTTCTGCAAAAAACCCCTTCTACAAACATGTTTAGCAATAATCCAAATTACGAGTCCTATTGTTTATTTTCAAAAAGATACTTTTTTTGATAATTGGAATTTATATATATACATATATAATCTAATAATGAATTAGCTTATTGGGGTAGTTCAATTGGTTATGCCTTTAAGATCCATTTCAAAATTCTGAATGTACTCTGAGTAATTAGTCATTAATTGATGTTGAACCTTATTCAACTGTATTTCGATATTGTTGAAAAGGCAGAGAGTATTATTACTGTAGCTCTAAATAATTTCCAATCGAATTTCATACGATAAAAGCTAAATTATTAATAAACAGAAACTGTAGAATTTATTGCTAATAGTTCAGATATAACTGAAATAGATCGATATTTAAATGCAGTAACAATTGTTACAAATGATAAATTAGATTTGAGATCGACACCATTTATTCATTGATTTATCTATAACTTTGGTTTGTAGATTAAATTAGAATGTAATGGCATTTAATACTTTTTTATCCGAATTGTATACAAACTAATTTTTAAAGATAAATTATTTTTCTGTCGTTTAAAATTGCAGAACCTAATCCGTTTAGAGACCTAGTCTTAAATGAGAAAACAGAGATTTAGAGATTAAATGTAAATATTTCCCTCACTGCATATTCTATAAGATTTACATTTAATTAAAAGACAAAAGCTTACATACATTTTTATCTTTAGTCAAAAATAAAATTTTACATAAAAAAAATAATAATATTCAAAGCTATATTAGATTTATTCGTATCATATACATTCTTGTATATATTCTTTCAGTAAAATTTAAATTAAACTATCCACTAAATCATTTCCCAGTTGGTTGGACAGCTTTTAGTACCTATACACAATGGGCGAAAAACTTTCTAACTCGTAACTTTTGTACAACTAAACCACCTTGTTCTCAACTGCATCGCATTAATTAATTCCAATGTATTTGCATTTGGTCCAGAAAAGTAATTAGATCAATCCCTCAACACTGCTTAAACGCGCTAATTTAACACTTGCTATACCATTCGCTTTTTTCATTGTTGAATAAAACCAACGCGAAGTAAGTAGTAATAAAAATTTAAATATGAAGTTTCCATCCGCGGAATCCGAATATTATAATTTTATTTTAATATTTCAATTCACGACCCCTACTTTACAGTGAAAAATGCACCTACAAAAGAAAAATGTTATAAACATTTTTTTAGATTAAAAAATAGATTTAAAGAACGTGATAATTTCATAAAATTTCCAAGCACTTAGCTATTGTTTATTTAACAAATACGGTCGACCTCAGTAAGGGAAGTGCAGTCGCACATTATTGCGAGCTTCGCCTCGTCGTCAACATCGTTCACTTTGAACAAATACGATTTAATTGAAATGGCTTGTATAACCCTCTCTAACGGTCGGCGCTGTTTCACACCTGATTCAATTTATTTTTCGACGCTGCTATAAACGTTAGTGGCGCTTTCAATTGAATTTTACGACTAGAAAACATTTTAAGCTAAATATAAGAAAATTTAATTTTTCAAGTGCAATATGCATTTAAAAAAAATTAATTCAAATACACTTAATAATTTAAGTAAATGTTTTTATTTAAAAATGAGGACAGTAATGTGTAAAGTTATGATATACCTAATAAATTGTCAATATAATACAAAAGTTTACTAATTACTGTTAATTAGTACGATATTTCGTCGACGACTAATTCATTTGATTCCATGGATTAGGAGTTAGGATTGGGTTGCTTAATGCGATATCAGATTTTTATAGAAATACGTTTGTTTATTTAGCAGCAAGCAGCTGCTTCTTTTAATACTAAACAAAATACATCGTAATCACAATCTATTGTTATCACAGGTAGATACGATGTTTATAATTTATTTTATAATTTTTCAAAAATATTAATTTTGATTTAAACCTTCATTTGCAAATTTTATTATTCCTTTGCAAGTTTTTTAACTTATTCCTTCACAAATATAATTAGCTCCCCTGCGCCATGCACCATGGTAACTTATCACATTTTTTTATGACTTGATTAAAGAATCTAAAGGCTGAACCAAGCTAAGAAGTGGTATTAAAAAATGACTGACTTTGAAATTACCGTTTACCTTGATCATCATGAAAGTCACGAAATTTCGAAGTGATAATATCGGAAAACCGTGCGGGCGCAGGGGGTCGAAAGAAAGCCCAGCGCCGAATAAAAGACTAACTCTCGCTTTATCCGTTCCAGCCCGACGAAGGGTAGCAGCAAGCTGGAGATGCTGGCGGGGGTGAAGTCCCAGGTGGCCTCGTCTATGAGCGGCTGGCTGAGCGGCGGCATCCCCGGGCTGAACCGGGGTGGCGGCGCCACCGAGGACTTGGCCTCGCAACAGGCGGCCGGCGAGGCCGGCGTCGAGCCTGCCGCGCGGGATCCCGCCACCACGACAGATAACGTAAAAGACGATGACGCAAGCAGGTGGGTTGCAGGGTACGTGACACTACCGGCCAGCCCTATACTCCGAGATCGTCTTCGACGGGCCGACCGCACGACAGACACCTTCTTCTCTTACCCATACTCTCGTGCGAGCTTTCTTGAAGTGAATGCGGCCTATACGTGCCTCCTTCTTCGATTCGTGGACTTGACACTTATGGAGGAATCAATTTTTTTGTTCTTTTATACTCGCATTATCTTTCATCTTTAGAATTTTTCACTTTTTTTCTATGCACAGTTTTTATTTTTAAATTAATTAGTTCACTTTCTTTGTTTTTTAAGGTAAAATTAGTCTGAGAGTTAGTTGTACACTTAGTTTTTACCTACATTTTAAATTTTTATATATGCGCTACTTAGAAGTTATTGCTGGTTATATTTCACTTCAAGGAATCAAAAATATTGCACGCTAAATCTTTTATATGGAACTTCTTCGTACTCTGCTAAGATAAAATTTTATCTTAGACAGAGTACAACAAACATTTTTAATGCGGATACTTAAATTTTAATGATTTATCTGAAAATAACGCAAAGAATTCCATGGTAAAAGATTTCCCTTGCAGTGTTATCATACGTATCCTTCCTTTATCTGCCACAAAGTGATAATTTCCGAGTAAGGACAGTAGTATTACAATTTACGACACAAAAAAAAATTAATCCGTTATTGTAGTATTTCTTACTTATCAGTGAAATTTTCGCTTTATGAGATCCATAAAATTCCTTACACACTAAACGCGATTAAGACACTCAAACACACAATCGGTTCTCTTTAACCCCTTTACATCACCAATATTTCGATAAAATTTTAACTTGAATTTTCTTTCCTACCAGAGACGCGAAAAGTAAAATCTACAGTACTTTTTTCGCATTGCGTAAGACTAATAAAAAAAAGCAGGAAGGTTGGCGTGAATGTGAGTCATCTATATCAGGTTCATCCTTTGTTGACGATAACAATGGGGAAATCAGTTGTATGCATTAAAAGTAATGTCCAACTGCTCGCGGCGCGCGTACAATATCGCGTCTACGCGGGGAGAAATAGTACTTGTGAAGATATATTATACCAGGCTGTTTCCCCAAGTCCGACAATATTGTTAGTTCGCGCTCGTTTTCAAGATGCAAGTGGGTTAAAAACTTTTCCCTTGCATTGCCCCCCACCGAATATGTTTTATTTCCCTGATTTTACAAGCCATGAATATGTAACGTTCGCTCCGCCCTTTCATTTCACTTTGAAACGAGCCCCCGGCAAACTCCGGCTGATCGCGACGTGACAGTTGCATGTCGCGCGGTAACTTTTGTGAAAAAAAAAAGTGAATTTAGATTAGGGGTTAAGGCGGAATAGATGCGAAATAATTATTCTCGCGGCTAATTTTCGTTTTTACGCTTATATCTTGCTAACAACGTCCCGCTACAGTCGGGCGATAAACATTTTTTATGTTATATTCGTGCAAATTCATCTCATTTTTTTTTATCTCTTTTAAACTTTTTTTAATTACGCAACAGTTGTATGCAATACGTTATCATAAATCTTTTTTATGCCCAATGTTAAACTAGAGTTACGGCTTATAAAATTTCGGGCTGCAAATCTACATTGGCAGAAAATCGAGTCCAACTAAAAAAATTTATTGCTAAATAAAACAACGTCGCTGATTTTCAAACAAAGGAAATTATTCTTCATCCGCGTTCAAAATTAAATTTAGAATTGACGCACCATTTCAGAATTATTCCGCTTTTTACGTGAAAATAAAAAGTAAAGCCAGCGTGAAACGAAGCGACGAGCGTTATTAATCGAACGGAGTACCTCCTCGGGAGGACATTTAATAAATATCGACTGCATTAAGCTCCATCGTTACGAGTGGCGTGCGCATTATATCCCCGGCATTCGCGCGGGACGGATACCGATGATTACCAGCCTCCGTCTCGATCTGTCTCTTACAGTCCTCCGAGTCGTTTCCATTGTGCCAACGAGAGGAGATAAGCGATGGCTTATTCAGCCCCGCGCGAATGGAACGTGCCCGTCGAGATTTCCAAGGGATAAACACATTGCAGGTCCTTCCGTGCGCTTTAATCCCGTCCAAAGGCCACAGCCACGGGCGATTAAGCGCGTCTATCCTTTTGTTTCCGCGGTATTTCGGGAATCGCTAATAATAGAAGACTCCGCTTATACGGTTATCAAATATTTCGCTCTTTTTTTATCAGCTATTTATAAACGAAAGGACAATGTTCGGGCAAGAGTGATGTAACATGCAAAATGAGGTATATAGATCATCAGGATGCAATCAAGTAACTAAAAGAAAAATTCAGCCCCTTATACTTGACAGGTATAAAACGTTTTTAGTGAGAAATAGTGTGTCTTACCTTACTCGACTGTTTCTACTTCCTGATATTAAGTACGTTACGATTTATTACAATAAGTCTTTTGAACTTTTTTTTTTTAATTAAACATTTTTTCGCAGATTAGCAGTATAGATTATCTTTGCAATTTTAATAAAGACGCACACAACAGGGTAAAGTTATTAGAATATAAAATTTGTCGGTGCGCATATTGCACTGGAGCTTGAAACGCAGATATAAAGCAGTTCTATGAAGTTTCATATGAAAAGTTGAACGTGCAGTTAAAAAACCTTGGAGAGGAAAGATCAATTGCCACACCTGCTGAGAAAATACGATACTCATGTCTCGCTAAAGCGGCGAATAAAGTGCCGTTTTCCATCTTTTTTTTTACTACTTCTTGCTACGCGTACAATTTCTCCGCCCTCGTAACATTATTTTACTTACGAGCGCGGAGAATTTCATTACAACAGTGCACTAGACCCTTATTACGATCCCACGGCACTAAAAAGATCATGGCAAAATTAGTTGTACGAAAAAAGACTCATCTAGCTAATTCACATATAGGCAATTATAGCTTGCGTTAGGATGTGCGTGTGTGTGAGCGAATGCGTGTGAAAAGGCAACGTTAGGAAAGCGAGCCACGTCGTTGTCGTTGTTGGATCAGGTGTGCGAGTGCCGGCGAATTGATCGTTATTTCATGATTTTCAGCGCGACCGGCGGAGCGGACAGCGGCCCGGGGAGCCTCGGGGGTACGCCTACCGAGGACAAGGATGGACAGCAGGCCTTCGGCGCCGGTACGTACGCCCGGACGTTCCCTCCTACTTCCTTTTTTCAACCCCGGCTCTTTTCCCGCCCTTTTTCCCTCCTCTATCTCGCCCTTTCTTTATCCGAGAAGAGGGTGTATACCTTACGGCCTCGGGGCTACTGCGTAAATGTTTTATGCGCGGACAATGGGGGAGGGTAAAAAGGAGGCAGGTACCGGCGATCGTGGATGTTGGCTTTCACTGAGTGCGAAGAGACTTTTCCTGCGGGGAGATTGCGCGTCGCGTGACGGATGAAATTTACTCCCAAGTCCACGGGGGAGACGTCTAGTCCGGTGTTTATTAATGGTGGTCCATTTTCGCGGGGGGCATCGGTCGTTAAATTTTTACATTTTTACACATATCGCCTGTACCTGTTTGTTTAAGGTTACTTAGTATTTTCTAGTTGTAGAAAAATGTTGCTTGAATATTTTACTTTTTCACGGGTACTTGAAATTAAATCATAGAGTAGGTATTACATTTTTTTTAAATTCACTACTAAAACAAATCTGTACAGCAAATAATATTGTAGTTCTTTTCTTAGAAAGCAATCATACGTCGTACAGGTGATGTTTACAATCAATTTAACATTTATTTTTGCTTCCTCCTAGAGGAAGCTTCGTATTTTTATTACTCATGGTACATAATTGCACTCTGCTTAGGACAAAACTTCCACATTGCATTTTCGTAGTTCGAATAACAATTTTAAATAATTATAAACCTTTAGCTTAGTCATTAATCACACTATGCACTTACTGCTCAATTAAGATAGAAAGTTTAGTGTAATGCGGGTAGCTTAGCTTTATTAACATACTTTGTACTCTCGGAAAGCTCCTTTTTTTTCTAGCTTTTAGCTACTTACTTTAATGCATACTATGCTCGTATCTTAATAGCTAGTTATATGCTCAATTCGGTAGATTTTTTAAAATGTTGTACAATTGTATTCCTATTTTACTATTTAGATTTTAATTTGAAAACGAATTTATTCATTTTAGAACATTTAAAAGAAAAATTCGACGATTTTTTTAAGCTTTCCCTTCTCTTGGAGATCAACTGTCAAAGTTGCAGCGTCAATATTCGCATAACTTACAGACAAATCAGTTTGACCCGTTTGAAGGTCGCACTCGAATTTCAAACGTCGATCGCTGATGATCAAAAGCTTCCTTTGCTTCCGCTTCATATATATTTCTTGTTCCTATTTTCTTAAATTCAAAGATACCCACGAGTGAAAATCATCTAGATAGTAAATTCCTCCTGTTTATTATTCCAAGCTTTGCGTGACAGTTTTTTTATAACGTTAGATATCACTTTTATAATCTACTGTAAAAGAATATAGTAAAATCATAAAAAGCTTATGTAAGTATCTGCTTCAGCATAAATAAAAGAAAATTTATTAACATGGTTAATAATTTGTAAAAGTGACCTTTATTTCAGGTGGATTTCAAAGGTATAGGTAAACTCGTGCACAGTAAAATATAAATAAAGTCTATCTTTTACTTATTAGCTTTGTACTCTCTCTACAAAAAACTGATGCTGCGTGTTGCAATAACAGTATATAATCTTTAACAATGCACGAAGCTTCTCTTTTGTTAGCGATCACTTAGGCTTTTACACTTTTCAAATATACTCTTTTGAAACATTAAAGGCACAGCGGTAAAAATAAAATTTTTATTGTAACGAAGTACCTTCGAGCTTGTGTTGATCTCGCTTCAGGCCACTTTTAATGTAAATTAAAAACTGTTTTAATTATGCTTAGAAATGTAAAAAATTAATCTTTATTTCTTCATTTACTTTATATTTTATTTTTTTTTTTTTTAAGTTTTTAATTAATGTTTTTCGTATACTTCTCATAATTACTAATAATAGACTCTCTAATGAAATATATTTAAAAAAAATCCTCTCTTTCTCCTGCAAAATTAAAAAAAATGGACCTACATTAATGGATCACGTTAATTTGCAGTGTCGACGAAGGCGTTGGCGGGTGCAAAGAGCCTGGGCGGCTTCCTGTACAGCGCCGTGAACAAAGCCGGGAAATCCGTGGCCGAGGCCAGCGCCAAAATCAAGAAGACCGTCGAAGAAAACGTGAGCACTTCTCCTCTTTACTTTTTCTTCTCCACCCTTTTACCTCTGACGTACCTGTCTCAGCTGGAAAGCCCCCCCCCCCAGGATAAGCGCCGCGTGAATTTTTGAAGAATAGCCCCGGAATTTGTCGAAGCGCTGGGGACTGAGTCTCTAATATTCCCAGGGTGTGAATTATTCATGAAGTTTATAGACCGACGATCGTCGTCTATTTTTTTCTGCGTCGTACCTTGGAGAATCAGTTGTCGAGGTATAGCGCGGGCAATCGCTCGAATTGCGCTTTTTTATTTTCATGTTGCCTATTACTAAAGTATTTAATTTTTTTCTTTTAGATTTGGAAAGGTTAGATACAACGTTCTATGATTTTTAAGAGTTTCCCGATTTACTGATGCAGTAAATTTCTTTTTTATTGTGGTGCTTTTAAAAGAGCCGTTTAAGTGCACTTTACTTTCTACGTAACCGCTAAGTGCGATTGTAATATTAGCCTATTACCTCGAAGAAAATTTTTAAAATGGAGGCGTTGATCACTTGTTTGTGCTCATAAATTGTAAAATCAAAGGTAGCAATTGAATGCAGTTCGTTTTCGATATAAAAAAGGGCTGGCAAAATGTGTAGAATGTCGTTGTGATACGTGGAAAGCACGTGCAAGACGACATTTTTAGCGGAGCACCGGTATAGGCAAAGTGAATGCGCCTCGATTTCAGCAGTGGTGCTGCTCGAAAAATCGATCATGCCAGAGCAAGCTGGAGTTAGCCACGCCACTTCTACCTAAGCAATAATATACATTTTTGCTTATTTATAATTCTTCAAAAATTATTTAACAATATTTATTATAAAAAAAACCATCTAGTCCACGATACTGCAACAAAAGAAAATTAAATAAATAGTTGGTAAGCTATCTACTATTAAAACGCGTTTTTCTTCTAAATTTATCGCAGAATGCACTGTTTTGTCTTACCGTGTCTTTAGTAGTGTACTCGTTTTACGCGAGGCTGATCAGTGCTGTCTCCCGTCGGCGCGACTATCGACAAATGAGATTAAAGCGGAGCTACCGTCGACTCGCCATCCAGACTCGAATTAATCGTTTACGCGCGAGAAGCCAGGGAGAAGCTTTTTTGTGTTTAAAGGGATCGTTCGAGGTTCGTTTCGCTCGCTCAAACTCCAGCTATTAAAATTCATCGCTCGACATATCCGACTAATACTGAACCGTTCGCGTTATTGAATTTTTTTTACTGCGCGCTTCGTGTATACGCGCAGTTTCTTCTTTTTTTATCAAACAACCCTTTTACGAGGTGCGTGATACGATCCGTTTATTTCAAAAACGATTAGAAAGGAAATATTTTTGATTCCTTTTTCTCATTTTCATTATTTTTTTTATTAAAATTTGTGAAATTAATTGAAACACCAAGGTGTGCAGCGTACATTTTTTTAGGATGCAATTACTTTCTTTTGGTAATTCAGGCGATTCTGCCACAGAATAGAAAAGCAGTTACTGGGCTGGCGTGAGATGTGTTTACGGTCTGAGCGTACTCGGATTTTACTACTTCATTTCTGCCTGTGACATTTTGCATCCGTGCATTGATTTAGTAACAAACTTTTTTCCTATTCTTGTTTACTATTCGATTAAGAAGCTTTTCAATAGTGAGGTCTACAGAAATCTTGTTAGATAGGAAATCGTGAACATTTTTTGAAAAATTAAACAAATGTTTTACTTAAGTTATCAAGCTTTAACGATTTTGATAATCACGACACTTACATTATTCGGTGTAACTGGTTGGTGGGATTTAGATGCTTATCCGGTAATGGGCTTCACGCTCGAGGTAAACGAAAATAAAAGAATTTAATATCGCGATCGATCTAGCCCGAAACTACATTAAAATATAATTCTATTCTCACATACAAAATGATAGCCATAAACAATTTTGTATTGCAATACAAAAAATAATTCAATTTCTAAGCTGCAGTGTAATCGAGACTCCAGTAGGGATAACTAAAGCGAAAAAAACTACGGACGAAATTGATTCAGAAGTTTCTCGGGCGCGCAATACAAAGCTGGGGCGAAGTTGCCCTCGTCCCTTCGGGCGCGTCGCGTCAATTATCAAGATACGCTTCCCCGGCGAAACTTTCCCTCGTATAGTGTAGAGAAAACCGGTGAGCGACGCATACGCCTCGGCGCGCGCCGCCGCCACTTAGCTGATTAGCGAGTGGATGAATGCACCCCGCGCGTCGTTGACTCGCTAATTAAACGTCGGCGGGCGGACAAATCGAACGTTTGTTAGGCGCCACGAAATGCGGGAATTTCACGTCACGTTCTAGGTAATGCAATGACTGCGCATCTTTTTTTGAAAAATTCAATTTTAGTAATTTAATAACAGTGGGTATTAAATACAATTAGTTTCGGGTTAAAGGGATCACCGGGGGAAGTAATTTTTGGTAACAGTGACCGAGACTTTTCTTATCCTCTTAATCCTTGAAAAATTGATACAGGTAGTATATAATTTATATGACGCGCGTAAGACCCCAACGGATAATCCTCCGAAGATTAAGTTCGCAGGCGCGGGGGAAGATTTGTCATCAGTTGCAATCAGGATAGTTTAAATTAGAATCCAACGCCGGCTTCCATTCGCCACAAAATTTATTTCTATTTTTTTTTTCACCAACGCCAGAGCAAACAGTAGCTCTTGATTAAAAAACCAAGAATAATCACTGCTCGTTAGAACAAACCGTAATCTATTGTTCCTGCGTCGCGCGCACAGCCTCGGCAAAACTGAAAAATATGAGTCGGACAGGAGCGAAGCATCCTTAAGCTCATTAAAAAAAGCGAAAAATAAAGGGTTTTAAAAAAGCAAATTAAGAAGTATGAAATAGTATGAAAAAAAGGACAAGAGAGCCGCGGTCGTGCGCGCAAAAAGCGGGTCTAGTTCATCGTCCACGAGCGGCCGCGGGGGGCGATCGCGGCCAGCGTGCGGCCCCCTCTGAAGAATAGGGACAGTTGGTATTGATCCGCGAGTGGCGGCCGCCTAGTAGCGCGCGCCAGAGCGAGACGCAGCCCCCTGCGCGCCTGCCGAGGGAAAGTGAGCGCTCCTCTCTCTCTCTCTCCTTTCCTCCTACCCTCTCGTTCTTCCCCCCCTTTTTCTTTCTCGCTCGCGCCTTGCACACGTACGCGGATCACGAGGACTGAAGCCGACACCTCGAGCCGATCGACCTAGTCGCTCGATACTAATTCATAACTTTTTTTTTCGTCTGTTTTAGACATTTGCTCGTTGTTTCCTTTGACCGACTGACTTTCATCCCCGTGTGTGTTTGCTAAATTTTAGATTTTTCTTCCGTTGCTGCGTCGGAAATGCGAGGCATTTATAACGGTGAAACAATCTTTCCGCGGCGTAATGCTGAATTATGCATCTCGGCGTCTCGGCCGTAAATCTTTGTTTCAGCGCCGCGGCAAAAGTCGCTGGAAATTGATGCATTACGGATGTATAATGTATGATAGATATTTCACCGGATTGTCCACTTAAGTTTTTGCGCGACCGTTCGAACCGCTTTGCGGGGCGAATTACGTCGCAGTAAAAAAGAAGAAAAAAAAGCGCGGAAGGGCGCGCGAAGAGACTCGCGAGAGTCCTCCTCCGAAAACTGCGGCGCTTGTTCCGTCCGCACAAAGAAGCCATCTCGAGCTGTTCTCGCAGATTGCAGCTGGGCGAGAGGCAGGCGCGCCTGTTTACTTTGTCGTCCCCAGGCATTCTCTTCCTCCGCCGAAAGCCAGCGCCGCTGCTGCAATTTTAGCCGGGCTCGCGCTTAATTGAAAAGGTCACCGCGCGATGACGGAAAATAATCTCGATTAAGTGCCGGGTGGATGATACTGCGGCATTTGTAACGAATTAAGATTGAGTGATACAAAAATATTTTTTTCTACATTACTATTTTTATAGTAAATTTCATAAAAATCGTCGAATAAATAAATAGTTTGTTCATTAACGCCCAAAAATTAGCTTATTGTACGCCAATGAAACGCTTTTTCGAATATTACTTGTTCATTTACTAGAATGCGAAGTGTAAAATTGCTTATTTATTAACACACAATACAAACATTAGTCTTTTTTAAAAATTTATTTAACATTCAATGAACTTTGTATTTCTTTTTGTTCTAAATCATTGTTTCTTTTACATATGCTCGTTAAATACAGTTTTTTTATGTTTTTTATTTATTTTTCGCGCGTGAAATGGAATAACAATATTATCTGAAGAAGCATTTCATCACAAGGGAAAAGCTACTCTACTTTTTGTCCATTTACAATTTCACTGGCTATTAACTAGCTAATAAATGAGTTCAATTTCCACCAGGGTAAGAAATGAATAAAAAAAAAAGATGAACCGAACTTTCGAAGCTTTTATCATTGCAAAGTAGCTTTTATTTGCGGTGTAGAGTGTCCCGGCTCCCCGGAGTGCCCGCAGGATTCGGCTTACGGCGCTGTTTTTTTTTTTCCAACGTTTAACCGGAATTGATGGGGCCATCGTTCGAGCGTTGGCCCTTTTAAAGGATTTTCGCGAGCGCCGAGAGGGGGAGGGAGCGACCGCTCCCGCACGTGTCGTCTAATTAGGCCGCGCGCTTTATCGTGGTCCGCGCGCTAGGCGCACGCTCCCGATCGATATTAGGCGCGCAAAGCTTGTCCCTTGACCTTTCAAGGACGATCGGGAGGAGTGAGACGCGAAACGCCCCAGACGTGGGGGGCGCGTCGGGGCAAGGCTTATACACGGGGCTCTCGCACCTTACACGCAGACGCGACGGATACTTTTACTTTTCTTGTTAGTCTTACGAACTGACTGACAACTTTTGATGGGTGTTATCCCTATCTATTGGAGGGATAATCATTTTATCTATAATAATTGACGACGCGTGCAGTGATTTCGTAAATTGTTGATTATTTTTCTTTAAAAAAATTTGATTTTCGTGATTTGTGACTTAATTAACGACACTAGTATAAAGCCTTTAGAATGCAATATTTAATATTTTTATTGTTATTTTTATTTTATAATTCAATTTACTAAAATATAAACAATTACTTTGATAAAAATCTTTTCAATTTGTTACCAAGTTTTAACAGAAACTACGTATTTTTATTTAAAGAAAATACATTTAATTAATACAACA
>JAXIUT010000021.1:6121718-6147623 GCA_035586675.1 Eurytoma californica | reverse complement strand
TCTTTTCAATTTGTTACCAAGTTTTAACAGAAACTACGTATTTTTATTTAAAGAAAATACATTTAATTAATACAACAATTTTGATACCTTGAATATTCGCATTCAAACATAGTAAAGCTTTTGAATCGTGCAGAATTGGCCAAGCTCGCTTCGCAAGTCAGCGAATCGAAAGATCGCGATGCTTTCGATCAGCCCCTGCTCGCACGTCGAATAAACATTAGCAGGCGCATCCTTGCGCAGACCACGGAGGAGGTGCCAAAATCGATAGCACTCTTTTTTTCCTTGCTCGTGTGGCGCATCCCTACCATCCCTGCGGCTCCGACCCAACGGCCGAGGCCGGCCGTAAACACGCCGCTGGAACTTCGGGTCGCCCCGGCTTCTTCGTTATAGACCGAATTTTTTTCTGTCCAAATTTTGTTTCTACCAGCCGTTGAATATGCATGAACGCTTTGTCAATTAGCTTTAAACATTTTTCACAAAAGAATTTAAAAAAAAAAAATTATTTTCAAAGCAATACTCCGCGCTACGAGAATTTTCTTTAATCGAGAAAAAGGTACGAGTGGACTGTGTCTGTCATATAGGATAATTAGTAAAATAAAGTTGAAACTACAGCTTTTTTTTGCTAGCAGTTTCGTTTGTGACCACTCTGAAACGAATTCGTACCCCCTTTGTACATATGTAATTAAAATTAACGAAAAAAAAGTAACGCGCAGCTTCATACCTCGCGAAACACAAAGCACTACTGCTTTGACTCCAATCGCACAGCTGCACTTTTAACATTAACCATACTAACCTTTTTTTTACATGCCTGCGAACATTCGAGCACACAACACGACACACACATACACTAAAGACCAGTCGACGTTGCAGGTGAACAATCAGGTAAATCGATAAGCCGAGCTTCTCTCTCTCTCTCTCTTGCTCGGTGGAGCCTTTCTGCTGCATCACAGACACGCTGCTGGCTATCCTGATAAAAAAATGTCCAGAGTCGGCTTTGTTGCCCGCGTCACCTCGAGGCTGCTTTCTTTCCGCTCGCGTGCCGAGCTCGAGTCCGCGCCGCGTGCTAAGTGCTGAATTGCCCCCGCGATAAAGCAAGTGCTACGCATGTGTGAACCTTTTCACTGCTTTTGCGCCTTTCCTCTTCTCTTTTTGCTTCATTCTTTATTTTTACTCGCTTTATAACCGACTTTTTGCACATTCGTTGGATTTTTTATTGATAGTTTTCTTTCTTTCGTATGTATATATTTTCCCTTAGAGAAGTAGTGAGAAAAGAAAATGATTTACTTCCTAATAACCTACTCTCTATGAATAATTATTAAGTAAATACATTCGATAAATAAAATTAATGAATAAACAGATCAAATATAACCATCTCCGAAACGTGCAAGACTATTATAGCTCGGTAATACTAAAATGTGTGTGATAAAGGCTAATAGATATTTTCTGTTTCAAGAATAAACGAGTATAAAGGAATATTGAGAACACAAATTGCGTAAAGAAAGTAAAGCTGCGAATAACAATACTTTAGATTCCCGCCTTCGGCGGAAAAATTTAATACGCTCGGCGGGCGAGCGCCGCGGCTCATCTGTAAGTACACACATTCGCTCCCCGCCGAAAATAAACTCTCAGCCGCGGTGAAACGTGATAATAAAAGCGCGTGGGAATCTTGGCGCCGGGTGATAACCTCGAAGAGAAATTTTCCCCCGCACGCGCGTGTCTCGCTCCCCTTTATCAAATTCGCGCGACCAGGTGTTTGTTATTCACCGTGCGATCCCGCGCCGATCCCCCGTCTTTCTTCCCGGCGGCCGGTTGTATTTGTCTTGCGGTTTATTCGATCCCGCCGCTGGGGGCTGATAAAAATTCATGATACGGGGATCGCGCCGGCCGCGTAAATAATTCAGATTGCAAAACTTGACCGGGCCGCGTACTCGGGAGATCAGGGCTGACTTAGATGTGGAGCAGGGCACGGCGGAGTTTAGACGCTGCGATGGGGTGGAATTTTCGCGACACGGGGATAAATTTTTCGCCGTGATTTCGCTGTTTATATTATACTCGCGCGTTGACAAGTTTCGGGCCGCGAGCTAATGAGTTTTTATGACGGCTGCTCCTCCCGGCGCGCGCGGGCTGACCTAATTCCCGCCCGCACTACTTGTTTCGGATTTTCGCCGCGAAGACGCGCTCGACTCTTGCCCGTCCCTTAATTTAAATGCTAATTTCGCGATTTCATTGAATTTATTACCGACCGGAGCCCGGATTATTTTTCGCTAGATTTATCGAATTTCTGTATTCCATAGGTAGCCGCAGCGAAGGTCAAATAATGGTAATTCAGTTTCGTACCCCCGGCAGCGACTTTCCTCGCAGTCCGCTGTTTCGTTTTCGCTCCGATAAATCAATAAATAAATACCGGGGTAAATAAATGAGATGAAAAAAGGAGGTAAACGGATTTTTCGAGTTCTATAGGCGAAATGTCAAGGTGACTGGCGCGAGCGTACGATCGGAAAAATCGCGATTCCTTGAGGGGCGCTCGCGCACTTCGCCGGGAGATAGGTCGTAAGCTGCGGAGGAAATCTCGAGCGGATGGGCTGCGCCAGCGCGCGTCAGCTCCATCCAGCGAGATAATAAATATCGCGCTTTCAGCCGCTGGAAAGCTACCGGCGCTCGTAAAGCGCAATAAAATTCGCAACGCCCACAAACTATTCCTTATATCGGCGCCGGCTCTCAATCAAATCCCACGCCGTCGTGGTACATTACTTTTTAATAAAACCTTTGTATCCACTTTTCTTTCATTAAGCTGCGCTCGCATACTCTGGCGGGTTATTTATTCTGCGATTAATGCATTGGCGATCCCTCGTTCAATACGAATAAATATCAGTGACTAGAGATAAAAATCTGATAAAACTGTTTTTTAATCTAGATCCTACAAATCTCAAATTGTAATAAAAAAAATAAATTGTAACCAATTTAGTTAATTACTAAAATTAGTATTCTCTGATGATATAAGTAGACAAATCTGGCGCGATCGGGAAATGTCTGCGAAAACGAAGTCTCGTCTGACGTACTTCCGTGGTTTGGCCGATCTGGCAGCTTCTTCGCAACAAGTGTACTCCAAGTCGAGGCTCTTGCCTCCCTTATCTCGGCTTTTTTCGCTGGTCGCCGCGAGAAATCTACTTCGGCCTCCCGAGAATATCCATTTGGCGGCGAATTATTTAGAAAGATAATTGGGGAGCACCAAGAGTTAACTTCCCGGTGATAGTACCACTCCTGGCGCCTCGCTGATATTTGGCCATATTTTGAGTTATTGTTCTTTGAAGATTCCGGAGTAAGTATTGATTTTCAAACTGCAGCTTATCTTGGAGACGTTTTTATACGTTACTGTAAAGATCACTTTTTTATTCATATCGTATGGGTTTTTGATATTTTTCTATTTCTTTGGGGCGTAAAAAAAGTTTTATGCATTTTTTATGAGAATATTGTGTATGTTTCTGCGATTGAAGAATCCCGCGGGACTCAAATAAACTCAAAGTTTGCTACGATGTAAAGTGAAAAATCTATTCCGAAAGGGCAATTTTTTTCAGTTCTACCGAAATTATGTTTGCACGAGCCTTTTGAGGCCAGTAGAACCGAAATCGACCACCTTTTTTTTCGGAAAAATGAAAAGTTCTGTAAATCAGCATATGCAGATGTACATTGCACGTACATTAGGCACAATGTACATACATCGTGATTTATGTTAAATATTGACACAATTTTTCGAAACAAGTAATAAAAATCACTAAACTCAATTGCACTCTTTATTAAAAAAAACCAACCATGCTAAAAAGAAAAAGAGAAAAAAAAAACATGAAATGCATGCAAGACACTTCGAATAATCAAAGAATCCTGCCGATAAGTCAACGATTCGACTATTCATTCTTCCTTCCATCGAGCCGCTGAATAATCAAACCGACCACTCATCGCGTTCCGTTCGAAAAAAAAATCGGAGCCACTTTGGAAATCACGAAAGCCCCCCCCGCTCACTCGAAAAGAAGAAAAGGAATCGGCGGGGTGGCAGGTACGCAGCGGCGGGGGTGCGCCGTGACGTCACGCGTTTGCACGTGCAGCCGGCGGCGGCAGCGGCGACATGTAGGTCAGGACGACTCTGCGCCGCGGCGCTCGTCTGACCCACATTGACGCGGCGCGGCCTTCCGCGGCTCGCTCGCGCCCAGGATATCCCCCGCGACGATTGGAAAACTCGCGGCTCGCTCCCGCGACGCTCATTTGTCCGGACTTACTTTTAAGCCGGGAATTCCGCGCGCGCGCCTTGTCTATAAGCTCGCTGCGCCAAACTCGTGCCCCGAGACCTGCACCTTTTTACGAAATTCTTACGGAACTCGGATGTTAGTTTCCGACGGTGTACTCTTTCTTTTACTTTTTTTTCGAAACTATTAAGGTTCCGATGTGTACTTTTCATTAAAAAGTTGTCACGTCGTTACTAAAATGTTATTGGTATAAGTTCGGTATGTACATTCCTTTTTGTATGTAAGTAAATATACATCGCGAAATTTGAAAGATGGTGTTTGTTCAAGTTTGAAATGAATGAAATAGATGGCTGTACGCAGATTGTACTAGTCGCTGGTTATTTAAAAATGCAATTGTGAATAAAAATTGAGATAAAAATAGAATGTATATTTGCTGTCGGTTATACAGTAATTTTCTCTAGGTGCACGCAATTCTGTTTCATATAGAGTCATTTCTTTCCCGAGTTAAATTTGCAAGGGATAAATAATGGTAAATTACAATGTGCTTCGAATTGAATACATTGACCTGCAATTTACACCATGAATTATAGACTCGTTTCCTTCGTACATAACTAGAGTACTCCAGACTATATGAATTTAAAAACATAGTTATTTATGTACAGTAGAGAATAATAGTTTCTGATTTTTTACAGTACAATATATCTCTGTATTTTATTTTAAAATATATTCCCTTTCTTAGATAAAACTTTCTTATATCTTTTTTGTATTTTTAAAAGTAAAAGAGCGAAAAGCTTTCGATCCAAGTAACTACTGGCTAGCGTAAGCTGCTTAAAATTAAATCTGAATCATTTTTCCTTCGGATTAATTAATTTATTTTTTCGCCGTTCAAGACTAAATCAAACTTTCAGGAAAAAAGAGATTGTTAAGCGACCCGCGAATGTCGAGAATTTTTAATCACGGTTGCTTTTTAACGAAGCCATTAAACCGTGAAAAGATCGTGTTAGTTCTCCTTTTCTCCCGCGGCGAACAACCGGGCGGATTCATTTCGACGAAATGAAATCAATTTTATTCGACCGTAAAGCAAAATCTTAAGACGTTGCCTTTATCGTCGGATGGAATTACCCCGGCGCCTCCACGCGGACGTACATCCTCGGAATAAATTGAATTCGGGGCCGCGGCTTGGCTTTTATTTTATCCCGCGAAAATAAGCAGCCGGCTTTTGGCGCGCGCAAGCTGAAATTATTGAATCGCGACAGACCTCCCGCGGATTACTCAAGTTTCTCGATCTAATCTGCGATGAGCGAATTTTCCGACGATTTTCGCCCGAGGGGTCGAGATTTCATTGTCTTAATCATCGCGAGAGTCGAGAGTCGTGGGGAGCGATTAGCCTGCTTCAACTTTATTTCAATTAATTTTCGTCGATTCGCGCATTGTAGTGCGAGGAAAAGGGGTAATACTATGTTTTTGCAGCGATGAGTTGATTCCATTTAAATTTGTTCTTGATATATCCAAATTTATATTTGAGTTAAAAATGTGGAAGATTTAAAGCTTCTTACGAGTACTTATCTCTACACAAAGTTTTATCTCAACTTTTTAATCTGAGTTAAGTACTATCTTGAATTAAAAATGTTAGATTGGAATGAAGTTCTTCTTTAATTTTCATGTTATTAAAAAGGAAATTAGTCTAAGAAGAGAACCTGATTGAGGTCTGAACATAATGATGTGCATGCATTCAGTATATGGCTGACTATACCCAGCTACATTCTACTTGCTCAGGGAAAAATGTATTTTCTACTGGCATCTGTTAAATTTAATTAGATTCTGCCATGTCGTAATTTGAATTTTTAATTTTCACCACCTGACTTGTTAAAAATATTTTCATACATTGCTTCTAAATGTTAACATTTTGCATTTATATATGCATTTCATTACAAAATTTTACATTCTGCATAAAATTGTTCATCTTCTAAATTAAAAAAAAAAAAAAATAATACTTACAATAAGCTCTGTTTTCAAAAATATGAAAATTCAACAATGAAGAAAGCTCTGCATAAATGTCACCCCTGTAGATTTTCCAAGAAAGCTTGCAAAAACTAATAAGCGCGTTAAAAAGTAGTCAGCAGCAGCGCTCGCTCGAACAAAAAAAAGACAACCTACGAATTATTAACATCTCGCCGGCGAAGTTTAAAGCAAAACCCCCCGAACTCGTGCTCTCTCGTTTTTCTCCCCTAACCCGAGGGGAGGGACTCGAGACGTCATCCCCGGCCTCTTTCATCAGCATCCAAATGAAATTTCCCGGCGAGCCAGTCCTCAAGGACTCGGCAAAGCCGAAGAATAAAAAAAACGCGCGCGCATACTTGTCGCTGAGCTTCTTTCGCAAAGCTTCGCACGCACCTGTAGTTCGCCCGTCCGGTCGACTGTAATCACGGCGTCTTTTCTATTTTCACGTCTCGCGGCCGACATCCCCAGATGCAGATGGAGGAGGATATACGTCAGGTAAGCAATATTACACCCCGTACTCGGTCGCGGTTTCCTTGCGGCGCCAGCCGACTTGGCATTGCCCGACCCTCCCACTCCGGAGCCGTGCAGACGCTGCAATTATCGAACTGGGTTAAACCGACGCTTTTTCTTACAGCAGCGCGCTTTTCCGCGGATCTCGGTTTACTCCCTATGAGCTTTCGGTTTCACCCATTCATTTTCTCTCTGTCTCTAGTTAGTATTCATGGATTATTTATCATGTAAATAATCACTTATAAATAATAGAGTTTTTTTTTTATTATTTGAAGTATGCTTGATCATCTCTCATGATGTGAAAAAGTGAAAAAAATCCAATCCAGGGAAAAATTACCATATTCAATAAAAAAAGCTCGATTGGTTCAGTTTTCACTCGAATCGCGTGGTTATACACTTTTTCACATAGTAAGAGATTCTTTTATTAGAACATGTATATAAGGTAATCATATAAGTTATAGCCCTAAAATATAATTTATTTTAAATGAATCCTCCTGTATACCTATACAATTTAAAAAAATTATTAAATTCAAACACTTTGGCTACGTATAAGAATCGATTTCAAAATAAACGTTGATTAATGGAGTAACTATCGTCAAGTCCGAACGTTTCCGCTGAAAAATAAGGCAATACGATCGCGGAAAGGTCGAGGGAGAATATAAAAACAAAGTTTTGGAGCTGCACAATTACCCCAATAGCGACCGAAGTACCGAAAGTGCTACGGAACTTTTTATTTAATCGCGTCTCGGCAAATTCCACGTAACCGGGCAACATACGCATTACGTCACCTCGGCGGGCTCGATTCCAGCCGCTCGCTAGAATCAATATGCTCGTATAAAGCCCCGCGGAGGAAATTTCTATTTTTATTGACTCTACCACCCTCCCCGGGCTAGTACGTTGATCCTCCTGGTTATCTAACGAGGAGGACGTATTCATTTTACGGTTAAAGATTTTTTTAAATTGAATTTTATTTTAACCCTTCGGGACATTTGATAGCTGGATATGGAAAACGCGTTCATTTCAATCGCGAGGTATCTCGAGCACAGGAGGGTTGAAAAGTGATTTTTCATTAGAAAATAAGCGCGAGTAAAAAATTTCCAAATGAAATTGCGAAAGAGCGCGGAGGGATGAAAAAAGTTTTAAAAAACATTCGCAACGTGAAGCTTGTTTCATCAGTACGAAATAAAATATTTAATAAAAAACTTTCTATTCAATGGGAAAAATAATTTCGTATGTTAAAAAATTGCATATTTCGAGAGTATACGGCTTACCCAACAAATTGAAATTTTGAATATTAATTTACTTAACTTCGGTATCGCGTTCAATCGGAAAGCATTCAAATTTACTTACATATCCGATATCATACTCAATCAAGAATGAAATTATATATTCATCCCGAATTCAATTACAATGTACTGCAGCTCCTAAAAAGAAATTTGAATATTCAATACCATCGAACTACTTTCCGATACACCGAAATAGACTTTATCCTCTCTTACCGGAGTACACCGGAGCTAATCACTTAACGAAAAATAATATAAAATAGGCGTATTATCCTCCCACGAGGCAATTCACTTAGCCGCGAAAAAAGCGCACAACTTCTGGGTCGGAGTGTGCGCTCCTCTCTCTCTCTTTTTTTCGCCGATGCTGGTTCGAAAAATGAAAATTCGCGGTAAAGGGCAAACTGATGCGTAAACGAGGCCTCAAAATCGTGTTTGCGCTCACGCTTCAATTGAATTTCCGAGTCCTTTGACGATCGGCACGCGCCAGTGTGTGGGCAGCGCTCTTAATTGCGTTAGGCCTCGCGCATCCACCTCCAAGCCATAATAACAATTTTACAACGAGCTCGTCCCGCGCGCGTGCTGAACCGATTGTCTCCGCTGCAATTTCCAATCATTGAGTTTTCTTCTTTTATATAAACTTTTTTCTGAAGTTTTATCGAAACATTTGATTATTTTTCAATGTTATTTCACATAATTGAATATCCACTTAGAATGACTGATCCCTGGTGAATATAAGTATTTGCGTAACTATACAAGTACTTTATTTTTGCTTATCCTGGAAGAGGAATATCTCAAAATTATATAATATTTACGGAGAAAATTTTCTGGTAAAAATTACTATGGTAAAAGTTACTAAGAATCGAAACTTCTGCAATGTTCTCTTAAGTGCGTAATTTGTATCTGATAATTAGTCGCTTGAACTCAGGATTACTATTCACATAGAAAAAAGTAGATAATTTTTACGAAAAATTTCTCTCCACATATTGCAATATTTTCTTACTGAAATTAAAAAGAAATACAAACTCGAGAATAAAATATTGACGAATTTTTTTTATTTCAGAGACTGATAGCGGAACTGAATAAAGAACAAGAGGCATTCATCGCGAGCAAACCGGGAGAGAAGGGCGAGGCGGTGGCACCGTGGGTCGGCGCACCCAACGAGGACGCCTTGCGCGAAGAGATCCTGGCCCTTTCGACTGTAAGTCAAGACCTTTTTCCGTCACTCGGTGTCAATTGCAAATCGGGATTTGCAATTAGAAAGGCTTTTGGTATAGACTGGAATCAAATCGAGGTGGAATATTTTTTTCAACCTCTTGCCTCGAGCTGCGAATGTTTTTTTTTAACTCAAAGGATTTGGGTCAATGATTACGAATTGAATATCGACACTTTGACTATTCAGATCAAATGGATTTTTAGTCCACTAGTCTTGTTTAGGCCACTTATCAAATTGATAGAAAAATGTTAGAAATAATTTCCTGTAATCCATATATGTATAAGATGCGAGAATGTAATGTATATTAATCACGCAATATAAATGCATGAAAATGTATAGGCTGGTATTAGTTGCTAACACGAATTTAACGTTAAAGGATCGACGTAACTTCGTGAGAGCACCACCACCAGGAGTTGACTTTGCGTGGGACTTCGAAGCTGTTCAACCGATGGCACAAGCAACTCTCGCCGCTGATCCCAACCTAGAGACCATGAGGTTCGAATTGGTCCCCAAAGTGTAAGTATCGAGTGTAAAGTAACATCTCCAGCGACTACCGCACCATCGGTGTAAAATGAAACTGTACTTTTCTTTCACATTTGATCAAATTTAATTTTTTTTATTGAAAATATTTATTTACTTTATTCAAATTTGATGGTAGTTTTTCCAAAGATATTTTCTTCCAATTTTTTGTCAATTCAACTTTTTCTACCGTCGCGATTAAATTAAAGAAACAAAGGAAGTAACGATCTTTGGCAACGCCGTTAAAAAGAAGGAAATGGATGCTGTTAAGTGAAGAACCGTTTCGTTTTACTGTACACCGGCGTTAAAATAACAGTTTTATCTACATTACCTTATTTTAAAATTATTTATAATTTTTTTAAAAATACATTTCAATCTTAAATGTAAAACGGTCCAATAAATATTATTGAATTTGTTCAAAATAAAATTCCAAATAAAAAGTTCCATTCATCTGTAGATTAATAAAACTTTATGGGAATCAATCAATTAAGAGATTTATTTCGCCATTTTTATTTTCATTAAAAAAAAACCGATCGCACGGCGAGTTAACGTTTCCCGCAAACTCTCATTTTTATATCTTTCCAATATTTAATTTTTATCTCGCAATATTTAAAATAAACATAATCCCGCCATAAATCTGGAATTTGCATCAGAACAAAAAAAAAACTTTAATCCAAATAAATTCGTGTACTCGAAAAAAAGGATCTTTTTAAAAAATTTACCAGTCGAGATCCTGAAAAAAGTGCGAGTTCCATAAAGTTGAAAAAAAATCGAGATAGATGGTCGAGCGCGAGGTAATCCGAAAAGCATATAATCTGGATTGATTGTTCTTTAACCCGGCAGAATATCCGAGGAGAATTTCTGGCGCAACTACTTCTACCGGGTGTCCCTGCTGCGCCAGAGCCACGAGCTGAACGCGATGGCCAACCAGACAGCGGAGGGCAACAGCGAGGCGCCCGCATCCGCCGACAGCCTCGATCACACTCAAGGTAAAACGCATCCCTCGAGCGCATACACACACTTTATCCTACCCCCGGATGACAAGTGGCAACCGGCTCCGACTCACGACCATGCACTTTGTAGATAATCTCTCATACCTTCTTTATTTTTATCTATTTTTATACCGCATTTATCTGTCGCTCTCTTGATGTCTCCCGGCACATGTGTAGTCACGTTGTACGCCATGTGCAGACCTTGTAGCGTAGCTCTGCCGTCCTTAGCACTGCGGACGTGTTTTCACGGTGTATTTCTTTTTCCTCTCCTTCAGACGCGAGAAACTATCCGACTGTTTGACCAGACGTACAGCCACATACGGACTGAAAAGTGCGCCGAGGAATTTCATAATGTTGATCACGTACGCTCGCGCTACTTCCCTTTATCTATTGAAACGATAGCGCCTTTATTCCTCTTGAAATCGAGGAAATATTTGATTCCTCGTCGCATTGCTTAACAGCGGAAAAACCTTCGAGAATTTAGTGGTTTCTTCTATTTACGTCAATGCGCACTTATAGTGTATTTCAATTTTACTGAAAAAATAATGAATCTAGTCGTTGAAGAAGCATCTTTTTTACGATAGCAATGAAATAAAAACTCATTGAACCATTAAATTCGCTGTACAAAACACTGACAGACCAGACAGAAAGTTAAAAGAAACCTCAACGCTTATGCATGTGCATTAAGATGTATAGGTATATCAATGTCTCGTATTTTCGAGCTCGACTGAATAACTGCATACATATACCCGCTATAAAAAAAAAAAGTGAGCCAGCTAAGCCTTGGCCTTCCACGAGACTCGAGCCAAAAGTGCAGAGCTCCACGATACGTACACGGACGGCGACAAGTAGGTAGCACGCCCCAGCGAAGTAGCTTAGTATAGACGTATCGTTGTTGTGTTTTCTCACGGACGAAAGCAGCAGTCGGCGGGAAGGGAGCGGAAGCCGCCAAGAAGAAGCCGGCCAGCGCGTCCGCCCCGAGGACCAACCAGACGGATCTGCAGGAGGTCAAGGAGGGCGTGAAGAAGCTCGACGTGCAGTCCAACAAAGGTCAGTATGTCGACCGATAGGCATCCGAGCGCCTCTGGCTCGCTCTCTCTCTCTCTCTCTCTCTCTGCCTCCTCCGGGATTCCCCGCTTTAGTGAAGCTTTAAAAGATTGGACGAGAGATTGAGATAACAGCTTTTTAAGATTCGATTGGGCGAACTAAGAGAGAGGAGAGCGAGGTAGAGGTGAGTAAAACTACCAAAAAATGGGAGTACGGAAGCCGAATGAAGAAAGTCGGTCCACAATCTCTGACGAGTAAGTACCGAAATTTGAAACAAATGCTCGATGCCGTAATTATGATATACAAACCACCCCACACACATACACTCACCCATGCTGTCCTGTTGATGATCGAGTGATACCTCTATATCTATAAGAACACAGTAATAAACTGTTTTGTAACACACAAGTAATTTATATTGGTGAACCCGAGTGTCGATGTCTTGTTTTCCCTTTTTGAATTTTGATTATTGTTTTTTTATTTAGTTGGACGAACAATTTGAAAAAAGATTCTTTTGTATATTGAATATTCATCGACGTTATCTTGCTTTGTGAGTCTATCTGCCTAGACGCTTTTTCATCCATTGCACCTTAGCGAAAATGTATTTGATTAGCTCTTTCATACACGCGACTTCCTATCGTTCTATACTCTTTAAAAAAAAACGCTAAAAGAAATATAGCTTGTCTCTTTTGTAAAAGTGGGAATCTTTTGTGAAATCCACATGCTTTGTAAAATCACATGTATGACACTTAAGTATGTGGATTCGTATAGTTTTCGCTATTAAATTAAAATTTGTTTAAAAAAAAAGAAATAATGAATTTCAATTTTAGAGAAATAATTAATAAAAAAAGTTTTTAATTTAAAGATACATTAAATTACCCGCTGTTGCAATATTTGATAAATTAAAAAAAAATTTACACTTCATCAAATCTTCTGATAAATATTCTAAACGAGCGATTTTTGTTCATTCTATTTTGTCAACAGCCTAAAAGAAGAGGAGAATTCATTCCCCATGTTACCATTTACCGAGAGAACTAGCACAGTCCCCCGTTCTTATATCTTTCTGTTGAACTACTATGAATATATTCCCCCGGACCTAGGAAATAACAGCTGTAACGAAAATTAAATGAGGTCACGAGCGAAAGAATCGGCGTGTAAACAAAAGCAATTGAGAGCGACATGCGAAACGCAAAGAAACGGAGAGAGCAAAAGAAAGGAAAGATTAGCATAACAGAGGACGTTATGAGTATATTAAACTTAAAAAATTGAAAACCAAACATATACGATAAAAATGAAAAAAAAAAACTTAACAACAGCTATTGAAAGCTGACAGTGTCTCTTCAGCTGACGTTCGCACCGAACATCTTATTTTTCTTTTCCGTTCTTCATGATCGCTCATCGCCTCGTTCAACTGACGCTTATCTCGGTACACTGTAGCTCGTTGATATTCACACTCATTTCCACACATCAATCGCAATTTTGGGCTTTGGAAACACGATGAATTCAGATTTTCGGGGAAAATGCGCGAACAGAGTCTAATCGGCCGCAGGCGCGTGACTGTACTGTTCGCAAATAAAAATTTTGAAAGTCTAGGAGTATTTAAAAAAAAGCGAGTGTTTTCTGCGATTGTGGAAAGTTCGATTTTTTACCGACTGAATCGTCTAGATTACTTGTGCAGGTACAACTTAACTCGTTATCTTCTATTCGTCAATTAATGTTCGTGCCATGAATATATCAGTAGAATTTGATGAAAAAGTTTATTGATTAAAACAAAAATTATGCAAACGCCCGAAAATTTGTCATAATTTTAGTGTAAAAATAAATTTTAAATGTCGGTAGAGTAGAAGTGCAGTCGGTAAAAAAGTTCATTTCCATATTGTAGCACTTAAAAAACAATGAAAGAATCGCGAGTTAGGGTCGGTACTACCGAAAGCAAAGAGGATAGCGGATGAAAGGAACGAAAAATGCAATCAGTAATCGGATGAGAAAAATAAATCGTTCGGAAAATCGTCGTTTCGCGCTCAACGTACGAGAAATCAGTGATCTTAGCGCTAAAAAAATGTATATACACGTATTTACTCGAAAAAATTGTACTCATTCTAAAATTTCACGCATCCTTGTATAGCACTGCCGACTCTTAAGTAAACAAAAAAGGAGAGAGAGAGAGAAGAGGGAACGATGAAAAAAAGAGCAGCGATATGATTATAGTTTGAAAGTTAATTTTTTCGCGCTAATGTACATAACCGAAAAGGAAAAAATCGAAGAAAGGAGACTTCTCGTTTATTATTTTAGCTCGAGCGCGATTCTCTCGATCCTCCGTACGATTTAACGATAAGAAAATCACTATTTCGTGTCAAATACAAGGGATTAGGAGTAATTAAAAATGATCGAAGAGCGGAGTAAGATTGAAAAAAATTATGTCGATGATATATTTCACCCGATATCTAACTAATGTCTGTTCGTCTGTCTGTCGTCTGTCTGTCTTCGTTATTTATTAAAAAAAAGATACATATAAAATTAAAGTATTATGAAAAAAAATACTTAACAAATCTTATACTTCGTCGCTCTATTTAAAAAAAATATATATATTCTCTTCGTGTTGTAAAAGATGTAAATTACATCGTGAAAAGCGGTTACGAACTTGCCGATAAATTCGAGCCGTGTATGGTTTAAAAAAAAAGGTGTAAACAAAGTAAATCAAGCAAATTAATAAAAACTAAGTACTTAAAAAGATAAAGCAGAACTAATAATGAAATAATAATACGTAAAAGAATAAAAACAAAAAAATAATGATTACGACTAAAAGAATCGTATGTCTAAGTATATAAGTAAAATAATAAAAACAAAAAAAAAAAAAATAAATACAATGAAGAAAAAAAATTCGTTGAATGACAATACGTGTGCTATGCGGGAAAAAATATGTTGCTGAAAAATCACGAGTTCTTCGACAGTGGAGAGATTTTTTTCAATTGACGCGATACTTAGGTGTTGAAGGTTTCCATGAGGATTTTAAAGCTGAAGAAAGAATCTCCGCGGAAGTTTAATTTTATATGAAATTTTGTCTTTACTCAGATTTTATTTCCTTTAATTGTTGAAATTTATAGATAGACAATTTGATTCCTTAAATTCGATTCTTTAAATTAATTTAAAAAATTAACGCCTTCATCATTTGATAAATTGTTACTCTGTTCATTCATTCAGAAAAATATTCGAAAGAGAATACAAAAAGCGAATTCCGCGGTGTCAAACGAAGCTCCGCTATTTATTGTACCGCGAACGCGAGTTTCAGTCAAAGGAATCTCGTAGGATCCGTCGGAAAAGCCGCGTTAGTCGAGAAAAGGCGCGCGATCGTAGCACCCATTGTGCGCGTCAAATCAACCGGTAGGAATCGGAACTTAACTCTCAAGCTTCCTTTTGTTAAAATTCAAAGCCATCCGCGAACGAACGCATAAAACCAACTATAAAAGACTCGACACAACATTTTGTTCGTCAATCAAAAACAAAAAAAAAAAAGGGACAAGAAATACTCAAACACTATTGTAGTTCACAGCAGGCGATTTAAATAAAAACACAAAGGAAAACGCTCTGAAAAGTTCGTCTTAAAAGTGACAGTAAAAGTAGCGCGAGCTCCAAGGTACCGCGCGAAAGGAGAGGATCTTCGAGGCAAGGAGCAGCCGAGTATAATGAAAGAGCCGCGCTAAACGTTTTCTACAGATATACTTTGAACGAGTCAATTATTAAGGAGCAGATGTATCCTCGCCATCGACTTTCGAAGGGCGCAGAGAAGGGAAAGGCGCGAGCCGACGTGCAACGCGTCGAGCGGCTTATGTACTTGCTCTTCGCGAAGTGTCTCGCGCGCGCGACCTAAATATAAAACTTCGTAGAAAGAAAACAGAATCTTACGTTTCGCGAGAGGCGCAATGATGGAAAATCGCTGGATAGAGGATTAGCCTATTTTTTTTTTTGTTTCTTTGCTCAGCTCACATAGAAAGCCAAAAAGGAAAGCTGTCACATGTCTCATTTCATTTCCATCCCTTTGATTTTATTTTCCGACTTCTCACTTCTCCCACGAGGTACGCCAACAAGACACCAACACTTACATGATATACTAATGTATAAAAAAGATGTACTTATATGTATAAAAAAAAAATTGTACTTTACCCGCATCGACATACTGGACACACACCCACGCCTTGTGTATATATTTACATTTGCGACGAGAGATAAGAAAGAAGAGCTCGGATGCTGCAAAACATAGTCATGCGAGATGATGCGCGTGCCCACACATACACTAATCTTATAACACTGTCGGGTAATAAAATGAATAAAGTAAATTAAATCGATTGGAGGTATAAACCTACAATAATAGCTTGTACCAAAGCGTACTATGACGTAGCGATGCATTAAAACGAGGCGTGATCGCCTTCAAAAGATGCAGAAAAATATGTTTTGAAAGAAAATGTGTTCTTTAAAGAAAAAGCATTCCATATAAACAATGTGCATTTTAAATTGTTTAAAAAGAGATTAAAATAATGCAGTAATGTAAAATATATATAAAATTAGCTAAATATAATGCAATTACAAACTGTCGGGTACTTGTACACATCTAATACGTATACAAATACACATATAATACTCATTAAGCTTAGAAATACTTTGCCAATAATTATTTATAAAGTACTTATGTCTGACAACTAACAAGTTTTTGTAATAACAAATTATTTACTCTGAAAAGTTAAATTTAATGAATTAATTGCGCGTTAAAACTTGATTAAATACGAGTGTTATTACTTATTCGTAAATTTTAAAGATTGTTGCAAATTTGTTAATTAGCGGTTAGAAAATTATTTACACTTTGATGTAACATGATATTTTAAATGATTGATTAACCAGCTATTAAAATTATCCGATGAAACCTTTAAAAACTATCATTCAAAAAATGCAAATTTCATTTAGCACACTTAACAACATAAAGATAATCCAGCAAATAAATATATCCTTCGAAAATAATATAAAAAGTATACTTAATGAATACAAAATTTGCATTAAATGCTAAAAAATAAAGCTGTATGCATCAGCGAGCGCGCGCCACCGGAACCGGTATAACTCAAAAAAACTCCACCGACAAAAAAGAAAGCCGTTAGAGTAAAATAAAAAGCCGCGCATTAAATATACCAAAACAAATAAAAAAGAAAACTCCAAGTAACCTGAAAAGCAATCCGCGAAGCACAGTGCAGCCCTCCCCCCGGCGAGCAGCCGAGAATGAGAGTGAAAGAGAGAGAGAGAGAGAGAAAGAGAGAGAGAAAGAAAAGAGAAAGGTGTTCGTGAACTGGTCTCATTCCCCGCAGAAGAAGATTGGGAGCGCGAGCTGGAGGCCGAGCTGAAGGACTACGAGGTGGTGCCGGGCCAGGAGGGCAGGCCGGGCGCCGCCGGCAAGGACGACTGGGACGAGGGCCAGATCGACGAGCTTCTCGGCGAGGACCTCAAGTGAAGCCCCGGCGTTGCTCGCTTTCATCCGCTTCGCGCCGCACTACACCCATAAGCTTTTGCGAACATTTCTATACTTTGCTCGCCTCCTCCTCTATCCCCCCTTTCACCTGCGAGCGTATCCCCCTCGGCAAAAATAAATCATCTTCTGCGCCTTTTCGATCCTCGCTTTTCTCAGCTGACGCGAGGGAGAATGAGAAAGAGAGAGAGAGAGTGAGAAAGAGAGTTCGATCGCGATTGTACACACCTAGAGAATCGATGTATGTAAATTATACGAGGCGGATGCTAAGATTAATTTCGGCCCGCGCGAGGATGGACTACGGGAGGAGAGCGAGAGCTGGAGCCGACTTTGAAAATAAATAAATAAAATAAAAAAAAAAAAAAAAACACTCGAATGTGAAATCGACGTTACGTAATCGCACAAGTTTCAACGGGCCTTTTTTTTAATAAGAGAAGAAGTGTGGTTGGGTAATGAAAAGCAAATATAAGCAAAACAAAAGCAAACGCGCGCTTCATTCTGTCCTTCAATATTAAAATAAACGCTATATAAATGAAAAAGGAGTGCGATGAGCGAAGAGACGCCGCGAGCTAACGCGCACCCTCGCGAACTGTTCATATCGGTCGTCGCTAGTTGTGCGATTTGTTTCCGGCATTTCTTTTTCATTTCGATCGATGCTATTCTTTCGACGTGGGCGACGTGCGTTGGTGTGTACGGGTCGCGTTACACCAAGCGGCAAGCTTAATTTGACGTTCACCGGACACCGACGATTTTTCTATTATTCGCGATCAATTTTAACGCTGTTTGACGTGTAAAGCGCGCTGTAATTTTTTTGTTATTGGAATAAAAGAAGCGACAGTTCCAAAAGAAAGGGGCAATTTTAATCGGTGCTTTGTGGTAATTGCTGCATAGGTTCTTTTGTCAAACGAGCCATCGCGACAGCGTGTAATTAATTTACTTTATATTATTATTGTTGGAGTAATTATCGTATACTTAAGCCGTTTCAATTAATTCTATAGCTTCCTCATTTAAAAATGCTTCACATTCAGATACCCATATTTTTACTTTTTTTATAATGCTCAGAATTTAATTTTTATGTCGGTACATAAAAATGTATAGTTTTAAGTATTTACTATGAATGTAATGAATCTTAATTTAAAAGTCATCTTGTTTACTGCGAAATGCAAAATACAGTTGTGAAGATGAAATTAAATGGTACTTACAAATCGATACTTTTCTTTCTGAAACATTGATTATTTTAAACATGTATACTTTCACGAATTTAAAATGTGACCAAAGAATAGTGCGCAATAAATTATTTTATTATTGTAAACCGATAAACATAGTTTTCTTCCTCGTCAAGCGTCGCATAAAATCAATTAAATTAATTTTCAATTCATGATTCATTCAGAGCGATGATCCGACGTAAAAGAATAAAATGTAAGCTAATGAACAAACGAGTGGGGGGAATTTTAAAGCAGGAGAGCAGTGAAAACATGCAAGCGCATGCATGCGAACCTGTGTATGTATGCATGTGTGTGTGAGAGAGAGTGAGACAAAAGAGGCATAAATATTAAAAGTAATTATACGTAAGTAGGTACGGAGTATAACTGTCTTGTCATCGTTTTATTATTTTACCTCTCAAGCTGCGATTCGCCGCCGCTCGCTGCAGTTGTTTGATATAATCTCGTTTATTTTGTATAGTTAAGGACTCAAATAAAGAAGAAAAAAAACCTGAAAAAAAAAGAAGCTTCTCTAGGACAAAATTTAGCGATTTCATGTAGAGCGCATAAACTTGCCAATTGTATGTATATCGTTTCTTTTTTTATTACCTTGTTCATAGAGAAACATGTAGTAGATAGTTTACGAAAACAAAAAGGCGATTTTTCAGTTGCGACGACGACGGAGACGAAACGCTCGAGTTCGCGCGTCCAACTTCTTTTTAAAACGTATAACAACTCAACTAACGACATTCGTGTTATTCAATGGTCCGTAGTTCCTCACTGTCGATTCTACAATGAAAAATAATTTAAACAAAAGATAAATAAATGTCCAATTATAAGAAATATAATCGCGCGTCTCGAGCTCGTTTCTCCCCTCGTCCTCGACGCAATGGCATACTCGCGGCGTAGAAAGACCTGCGCGCTTGTCGAAGCGGAGATGCGACGAAAAAGGATAAACATAGAGATGACGATGTGAGCATTTGTACATTATATTGTTGTTCGTTAGAATTGTCATGTATACATAAACGGAGAATTAAATAAAAAAAAGTGAACTAAAGTGAAGGAGGATGACGAACGCAGTGAACGATGTTTCAAAACACTTCGAGAGCTCTTTATAAAGAAAAAAAAAATGTTTTTATTCGATTTTAAGTCCAGCATACACATGTAGACACGCGCGACGGGATATGACGCGGAGGAAGGGCTTAGTCCTGCACTGAGAGGGCGAGAGGGAAAACTTATAGAAACACGTAGAATTTTCATTAGAAACCTCGTAGAGGCGGCAAAGGAAGCGTCTTATAAACTGTGGCGAAAATAAATAAAAAAAAATAGTAAAGAAGCACTCGTGACGTCTATCGTTTTGTATTAAAACGCATGCGGTCCTTCGTTTCGAATTTCGTGTTTCTATGGGGATTTCTTATATAAGATGAATATCAATTAAAAAAGATACTTTTTAGGCTTTCGTCATTTTTGAGGAATTATATCGCATTAAAAAGCAAATTGTTCAACGGGGGAAGAAATAAAAGGTGAACCCTCACGTCGTAAAAACTTTTCTCGGGCCTAATTCCCTCGGAAAAAAAAGAAACTAGTCACCGAGAATTAGCGAATGATTTTTTGATCATTATGTAAAAGATTCCTTATTAATAGATGCCGAAACGATATGACGATTGAAATTTGCGAAATTATCATTGGCGAAAGCGAAGAGATTCGTAAAAGAAAAAATTTACGAATGTTGTACGAAGCAAAATCTATTAATAAGGAGGTAATTTAAACAAAAATTATGATTATTATTAATTATTATGTATAAGGTAAACAAATGCAATGCATTAACTTGCGTAAAAGAAAAGATGAGGGAGGCAGTGGTGAACATTACATGATACTTATGTATACATATATTATCAAATAAATATATATATATGTTGTTGACTCCATTGAAAGTATGATAATTCATATACATATGTACCTAACGATGAAAAAAAGAAATTAACAGTATGTGCGATAAAAACAGTTTTAAATTAAAACAAATTAAAAGCAAAGCGAAGAGGGTGAAAACTACGGCTGCAGTGATTGAAAGCTATTTGATGAATTAAGTATTAAATAAAAACGATATTGTAAACAATGCCAGGTCGAGTACCTTCTCAAAAATAAAATCGGATACACCTATCAACGCTTTGATATAATGTATACATATTAACGTACATATTAAACCTTTTTTTCTAATTTTTATTTTGTACGTACAGTGAATTATTTCGTATTTAGTTGGAGAAATATATTATTTGCTTAATGTTCATGAATCGTTACAATAAAAACTATGTACCTACTGGACCATTAATTGTTATATTTCCACACTCTTTCATTTTTTTACTCATTTTATTTATCAATTTTCAAACTAAACAAAGAAACATCTAGATGCTTAGAATGAACCACTAAAGGATTATTGCAGAATTAATGATAAGCAGAAGTTTTTTTGCCGTCTATGGAAATATATTATTATTTCCCTATTATTATATTTTATCACTCGTTCTAAATCTGGATTATGTTTCTGTTCTTTGTCAACCTATAATTCTTCACAATGACTTTCATGTCAATGTGTACCTCCGATAAAAGTAATCGGTTTAGTTGAATCGCGAACAATATTATTAATTAACTACGATTAAAGTAATTTGAGGTACTTTTCTAGAAATCTAAAATTTTATTAATAAATAAATTTTACACTTTTAATTCGACTCTTCCGACAAAATGCAAAAACATGCTCGACGGTGAGTATTAAGACGGAAACAAGGAAGCCGACAACAATTATCCCCAAGAGTGGCAGTATGCCATGGAATCCGATTGGCGTACGCTGGTCGGCAATTTCGCTGGTCTCTTCAAAGTACCACTTGTAGAGCTTCTTCAGCAAGCCGCAGTCCGATAACTTTCGAAGGCTGTTTACGATAATAATCCTTTTCAATTATTCAAAATTAAATCGTACAATAACAGTATCAAAAAAGGAAAGTGAGCGATTCTTTTCTTTTTAATTTTTAAATTGATCAAAGGTTTGAGAGATTTGTAAGTACACTTGCTTGTAATTTATCGAGTTAACGTAAGGACTTCCTTTGGGCAATGCAATGGCTAGGGATTCGACTTGGCCGGTTTCGATGTAATCCAGCGGACACGGAATGTAAGCACTCACTCCCTTCAAAACGGCGTCGCTCGCATAGAATCCTACTCTTTCATTGCAAACCTAAAAAACGACCAGTTTATAAATTAATATTTATCTTATGAACTTGAATGTGCCTTGACCACTATCACCTGTTGGAATCCTTCGAACGGATTTTGAGGTAGTTCATCGATGTTTTTCAAAAAAGGTCGAAGAGTCGTCAGAACCGGATCTCTTCCTGACTAATTTGTAAAAATTATTTTAAAAAATCCTTTTGAATCGCTGTGAATGGCCCAATTCGCTCACCAAAATAATATCCTGATCGCTGCTGTTCTGTAGGACAATGAGCTTGTAGGTGCCGTCTTTGACGAAACCCGCAGTGTCCGAAAAAGGCAGACTGGGCAACGAAACAGTGAGGTAGCTCGTTATATTTGCTGAGAATATTGCCCAATTGATTACCGTTAACAGCAACATAATAAAGTACGCCAAACGCAGCGAGGTCGCTTTAGGAAATTCTGCGTTTCCACAAATGATTTTATTTTAGTAATTTATTTAATCGATAAATGGACGACTTATAGTATAAAATAAGTGCCGGTGGATAAATAAAACTTATTCAAATTGGCAAAATAGTTTTATATGCACAGATTGATTGAATTATAGAATTGTAACCTGGAACTCCTTGCTGACAGTATATTCCCCAAATGCCAACGCAGTGTTCCAAAATGTCGTTGATCGAAAAGCTTGAAAAAGACTTGAATTCCCTTACCACAATCCTTATGAACGTAGATGCCAACGACGAGGTGGTCAGCGTGGTAACGAGGGTAATCCAGGCCTGGGCACTAATCGCCTTATATAATACACCAGGCGAGAAAAGCATTATAGAACTCAGTTACCTGCAAAATTAAAATTATCTTCTTGGATGTAAAATTACTTCACTTACCCGAAATGGGACTCGCGCATTGGTGGGCAGTTTCATATAAATCCGGTTGGGAGAGATTCTGAGTGGCCTGGTGTACTCAATGTAGTCGAGCCTGAACTTGGACATGGTGACAGGAGCAAGGACAAAGTCAACCTCGCGCTCCGTCAGGTAACCGATCAGACCCGACCATTTTTCCGTCTCGTTGTCCCACTTGCCAAATGCGTCCGACTCCCTTACCCGCGCCACAGTGAAGTTCATGAAGCTTTGCAGCTCCCTCAGTATCCCCTCTAAGTACCCGCTCATCTTTCCATTCATTGTGCTTGACACATTTGTATGCTGCATTTAAATTACTCTTTTTAAAGGCTATTCCCCTACTAAAAAAGCTCAGGTGAGATCTCAGGTGAGTCCTCAGGTAACTTTTAAAGTGACGCTGCTTATATCTCGGCTGAAAATATTTCACTTAAATCTCAGGTGAGATGTCAGGTGAGATCTCACCTGAGATTTAAATCAAATATTTTCAGCCAATATATAAGCGTCGCCACTTTAAAAGTCACCTGAGATTTTGGCCGGAGGACTCACCTGAGTTCTCACCTGAGCTTTTCCATTAGGGTCCTAATTAAACCTCCCCTAGCAGAAAGAAATTATAATCGGCGCGAAATGATTATAGTTTGATTATAGTAGGGACGAAAAAATTATAGGATTCCTATAAGGATTGACTATGATTATAGTTTTTTTCTGTAAGGGTCGTACAAAAGATCCTCGATCGTTACCGTGGCTATTCGCAGTGTCTTCCCAGAAAGATTGTACCTCCTGTCGTAATAGTTATAATCGCGCTGATAAACGAATCCTAACCGGGCGGACCAAGCACCGATAGTCAAAACTTCGGTGCGGTCATCGTAGAGCGAGTACCACTTGTAGATTCTCGCGTCGTCGTGACACTTGACCATCACGCGAGAATCGAAGTTGAGGTGGAACGGATTGCCCTCGGGTGATCGGCAGAGCGCGTCGGCCTCCTCGCTGATGCTCACCACGAAGATGATCAGCCACGTGTGGAACGACATGTCGTGATCAGCCGTTGCAGCGATGAAGTTCTCCAAGTTAGAGCGCGAGGTTAAAAAAACGACGAACAGGGACTGCACGTTTTGCGCGAGGTAGAAGTCCGACTTCTCCTTCAGCTTAGAGTAGCGCATCGTCTGTGACATTATGTCGCGGGACGAGAATTGTTTTAGAAAATCTACTATGTTGGGTAGAGTGTTGGATCCTGTTCAGTTAACCAGATAATTAATTCAGATAGGTTTTATTGTAACCCGAGGTTACACTCTTATTTTAATATTGATTGTAATTGACTCTGATGGAATGCTATAGTTATACATCTTACCCTCGAAGTTATCATCAAGCAAGAGAAATATTCCTGAAGTCTTGTAGTAGTCCCTTACGTCTGTCAAAAAAGGCAAAACAACATCGGGTTCGATGCGTAAAGCTCCGTTTCCTATAGAAAATATCAGTGTAAGGGTAATCTGCTGACGGAGAATACTCAACATATTGCTAGCAACATTTTCCGATCATTCTCAACGGAGAATTTTTACAAAACTATATAAACTACGTACTCTTTACAGCTTCAAAATGATAGTTTAATAAATATACTTTCAAAAGATAATAAATAGGACAACTCAATGCACTCCTGTATTTTAAATTATCATAAAATCTTCAAAATTATATATGCAATAATGCGCTCGGAATTGAGAAAAACGACCGCTGCTACATGACGCATCAGATCCATTATTAATTATCTTGGCACCCAATCGGGATGAGTAATAAGTTGCATTTTTTATTCAGCATGGAAAAAATTTACAGCGTGTAACGAGAAATTAACAAAATAAGAGCATTATCTGCAGACTCCAAACTCGTTGATCTTGATGATGGAGAGCTTGCGGGGCTGCTTTGTCACTTTATGGCGATGTTTCACTAACTCCACGATAAGTATAACCAGACTGAGTATAGCTCCGCTACACAGAATCACTAGGACCGACATAATACCCTCAAAACTCACCGGGATGTACTTATTTTCCACGGGGTTCACCTTTACGTACACCTTCGATTTCACACGTGTCAGAATTCCCATGTCTCGAAATTTTTGCAAACTGAAATTTGACGATTATTAGTTAGGTAATGTTGAAATCGCGATAGTTGAAATGACGATAGGTACGTTTATACTTACTGAAAGTTAATTAGTTTTGTGTACGGGCTGTTTTTCTTCAGTATCATTCCCAAACTGTCTATTTTTCCTGTTTCCACGTAAACCAATTCGCAAGGTATTTTCGCACTTATTTGAGATTTGATTGCTTCAGTTGCAATAAATGCTGCATCACCCTTGCATGCCTGCGAATAAAACGATTTTTATAAAAACTGCGATGCTTATTCATTATTTTAAAACGCCATTTAATCGACCCTACCTCTCTGAATCCATATAGCATAGACCATGGTAAAGATTCCGGTTTGACCATAAGCTTCATCATTTTTTTCAAAAATTTATTAGACGACGTCTGGAGCAACGAAAACAGCACACAAGTGTAAATAAACATATATATAGGTATTATAATGACAAACGATTTATTCACTTACAGCGAAAAAATTATAATCCGCGCTTTCTCGAAAGGTCATTAGCTTATAGGACCCATCCTCGACGAATCCTTCAACATCAGAAAATGGTAGTCTCGGATTGTTCAGCGTAAGATAACTAATCAGACAGGCCGAGTAGATCGCCATTAAAATGATACTCGAGAGGAGAGTCGAGAAATAAGCTATCCTCATAGATGTGGCAGTAGGAAAACCTAACAGAAAATTGCAATACCATAAATTAAATTGTCAAACGCATAAAAATCAAATCGAGCGCTCGTCATACTTGGTATGCCTTGTTGGCAGCAGATGCCCCAGACGCACAGATAATTTTCTGAGATATGATCAGGCGGAAGAGACTTCTCGTTCACTTTGATCCTTATGAAAGTAATCAATAAGCAGCTGATTTGGTAGAGCGTGTGCATGACCACCCAAACGTTCATTCCGTACACCTAATGAGACTGTCCGTTAACGATATCATTTTTTTCTCTCAAAAAATAATCCTACACCGAAAAAAATTTGGAATAAATAGAGTCCCATAATTTATGGCCTTCTTATATGAACAAATGTGGAGCTATTTCTCCTTCATTTTGGTAATATATTAGTTCAAAAATGGGACTGTATAAGTTCAAATACTTCTCGGATAAAAATAATCCTACAGTAGATTTTATATATCACCAACTTGGAGCGCATTAAGCTCGAAGAAACGTTGAACTACTAGAG
>JAXIUT010000021.1:6106518-6121618 GCA_035586675.1 Eurytoma californica | reverse complement strand
ATAAACTTTTTTTAAAAATTATAAAAAACTATATACTTTTATTAACAATTATTTGACAAAGATTATTTCCGCCTGGGTCCTTCGTTAAAGCCGAGCTCTTCCGCGTTGCCGCGCTTATTTTTAGAGTTTCATCCAGGTCTTTTTGCGAAAGGCTGCGTGCGTGACTTCCACTTTGCAGCTATTCTTTTACCGTTTCTTTATTTGTAATTTTGATTTATTTTTATTGATCGCTTGTTGAGATGTTCGCGGTGGCGATTGCGAGCGGGGGCGTGGGGTATACTTTTTTTAATAGTTTTACGTAGAGTTGATGATACTTCGCCTTTTTAGTGGCGATTTTAAGAGCTTTTATGACTCGCAGATTTACGACGCGCGGTATAACTGTTGCGAAAATATAGGCAACTATAAAGTCGTAATTCCACGGCTCGTTCGACAACAACCGTAATTCAAGCTACAATGATACTTTTGAATACTAATGAATTGATAAATCGCTTGTAAGAGTATAAGTAAAATTTGTCGCAGCTGCGGCATTTGTCTCTACTTTCGCGGAAAATCTAAATAATTTAAAAAATTTGATATTAGAAATAATTCTACTTTTTTCAAAGCGGAGAATAACATGAGCTTAATTTATTCGCAGTGAAACTAATGCCGGTGCCCATGTATGGTTCGCTACCTAATTCGGACCAGCTGAAGGTCTTCTGGAGAACGCCTAATGACACCAGGAAAATCGTCGTGGCTACGAACATTGCGGAAACGTCAATAACAATACCAAACATAACTTACGGTACGGAAGTTTACTATCCTGCGCGACGCTTTTACAAAAATTGATCAATAACAAAAATCCATTTCTCTCTCCTCGGCAGTTATCGACTGCGGCTTCGTCAAGTTACCCTGGTTCGACGTAGAAACGCAAACAAACAGTTTGATAGTGGCGCCGGTATCTAAAGCCTCGGCGGATCAGCGCGCAGGTAGAGCCGGTCGCAGCCGATCCGGTAAAGCTTACAGGTACTAAAAGAATAAAAGTCTCATTCAGCCTAATATTTACAGAGTTGATAAATAAATGAATGTTTCTTAGGCTTTACACAGAGGAGGCGTTCGATGAATTAATCGCCGCGACGCCGCCGGAGATCCAGCGGGCCGACCTGGCTCCAGCTGTACTGCAGCTGAAAGCCCTGGGTATCGACAACATAGTGCGCTTCAATTTTCCCTCGTCGCCGCCGAGTAAGAGTTTGTTATCAGCCGTGGAGCTGTTGTACGCGCTAGGCGCTATCGACGACCGCGGCGAGCTCACCGATCCTCTTGGTCTCACCATCGCCGAGGTTCCTCTCGAGCCTGTCCTTGCCAAATGCCTCATCGCCTCCGGTAGGTCTTCATCTCTAGTGGCAATGTTGAAATTGATAAAAAATTCTTAAATAAAGTAATCCATTTTAACAGGCGATATCGGCTGCTCGGACGAGATAACGACGATCCTGGCGATGCTGCAGGTGCAGAATGTGTTCGTGAAGCCTACGAGCGGCCAAATGGCAATAAAGGCGCGAGTGGCTCACCGTCTGTTCGAGGTGGAGGAGGGCGACCTACTGACATTGTTGAACGTCTACACCGCTTACGAGAAGAATAAGAACAACAGCTGGTGTCAGAAGTACTTCATCAACAGCAAGGCACTCAAGCGCGCCACGGAGATTCGCGCGCAGATGCGCAAACTCATTAAGAAACTCGGCATTCCGCTCTCCTCTTGCCTCGGTTAGTCTCTCCGCGCGATACAATTCCCCGGCCGCGTTTAAATTTGATAAGTCGTAAATTAATCAATCGAAAGAGGAGAGAAATTTTCACGCGCTTCGTTCGTTGTTCGCAGGCAACACCCAGCTGATCCTGAGAGCCGTAACCTCGGGATTATTCCCACACGCGGCTTACTTGCACTACAGCGGCGCTTACAAGACGGTGAGAGGCGACAGAGATCTGCACATTCATCCCAATAGCTGTCTCTACACTCTGGAGCAGCCCCAGTGGTGCGTATCTGAAATTCAATTTTAGTCCACGCGAGAGAGCGACCGGCTGACGCGCTCACTGTTTTGTTCGCAGGGTATTGTTCGGAGAAATAGTGCAAACTAACAAGACTTTCATGAGGGAACTGACTGTGATCAAACCCGAGTGGCTGGTGGAGCTCGCGCCGCACTTCTACCAAAGAACAGCCATTGATCAAACATGAGTTTTTTTAAGGAGTGTCTTTCGCAGATATTACAATAAATTATTTTTACTTCTTTTTTAAACAACTGCAGTTTTATTTGCGAGGTCAAAAATCATTTTTCATTCGATTTTTATTGTCATATAATATTTTAATTTTTTTAATAGATTAAAATCTTGATTGATAGGAAAAGAGAACTGGAAACGAATTTATTCATACATAATTCTATTTTCATTTTTGTCTTTGAATAATAATTTAAAGCGCTTTAAATGTTATATGACAAATTCTCTACGAGTTTAGTAGCGATTAATAATTGATCCTTTGAATAAATTTTTATTGCCGCTATTACATAGTCGTGCGGTGCGTTCAAACGTTTGATATCTATACCCAGCCCTATAAACCCCACCTCAATGACTTACGATGCGTGCGCGATTATATATATTTATACGCACGCTAGCACGTGTCGCTTTTTTATAATGCTCAATGGAGAAATAAAGCAACCGAAGGCGCAGCATTGACACTGTACTGCAGGGCACTGGTTACCATCAAACACATCGATGTCAAACGGCTCTGTAATAGCTATAAAGCTATAATGCTAAATTGAAGTCGTGACTCGTGTGCATATACCTATATGCGGGCACTACACTACTTACACATATACTGCAGCCTGCAGAGGCGCGACGCGCGACAGTGTCTAGCGTGTCTACTCGACACACGGTGGTGCAACTCTCGTCAAATATTTCCATTTATGACTTTTCACATCAGCTGCCGCCTTTTCAAAAAGCAATTAGATCACTGCGTAAGTATACGACTACAGGCGCAGGCTACTAACGAATACGCGACTCCCGACCGCTTATCTGATGGTTGTTTAAAAGATTTTGGAGCTGTTTGAGGTTAGGTCGCTCTACCGCTTCGAATTGTTTAAACTTGTTTATTTGTGTTTACAAAATGTCGGGATCTTTTTTGTACGCAGTTGTTACTCTATTAAAGTTCTGAATATTTTATTTTTATTTTTACTGTTTTGAAAATGAGATAAGCGTATTTACTTTCGGCAAATTAGTTTTCGTTTTAAAAGTTAAAGTTAGTTTAATTTTATTTATTGATTAACTGTTGTCAATAATGTTTTCATTTAGATGAATTTTGATAAATAAGCTATTTTTTTATTTATTTGCAGTGATACAATGTTTTCTCTTCTTATTTAAAATCGGGAAATTTTTATTGATTTTTACTTATTTTTTAAAGAATGGTAGAAGATAGAAACTGCATTGGTTGCCGAGTTGCCTGTGAAGGTCACATAGGAACCGTAAAGTATGTTGGAATGGTGGGTAATGCAAATGGACAATGGTTAGGCATTGACTGGGATGATCCAACCAGAGGAAAGCACAATGGTACATATGAGGGTATAAAATTCTATGAAACATGGTAAATATTGTGTATTCTTGGTGAATTTAATATAACAGAATTTTAATAACTTTGAAAATCAATAAACTATATATATATATATATTTCTTTTAGGCATCCTACCTCAGGTTCGTTTATTCGTCCTGCAAAGGCAAATTTTGGAATATCATGTCCAGAAGCCATAAAAATTCGCTATGGTTTTGTAGATGATGAGTTGGCTGGAATTGATAGAGCTTCAATAGCAAGTATACAGAAATCACTAAATGCGCCATTTGTAGAAATGGTTGGTTTTTCTAAAGTTAACAAAAAGCAAAGTAATTTTGAACAATTGAAAATAGTTTGTGTGCAAGATCAATTTATCAGCAATGCTGGCTACCCTGGTGAATTAGCTGAATTGTGCCCAAATATTGAAGAATTAGATTTATCGCATAATTTATTTAACTCTTGGAAAGTAATAGCAGACATTTGTATACAATTGCACAAATTACAACAATTAAATATCAGGTAAATATGTACCATTTTTATTGGGTTAAAAATTATTTAATATTACTATTTAAATGTAAGAAAATTGCTTCCTAGCAAGTACAAACCCAGTAAATTTTTAGTAACAACCATTTACCAGTTGACGATATGGAAGTGCGTACAGAGGCCTTTCTGTCATTAAGGCATTTAACAATAGGAAGGATGAAATACGATTGGACTGCGATAACAAAATGTCTTACAGTTTTTCCCTCAATTCAAACACTTATAATATCATTCAATCTTGTGGAAACTATTCAAGTCGAAGACAAATCAAATATTAAGAAATTAGTGGAATTATCTTTAGAAAGTAATCTTATTTCAGATTGGAACGAAGTTTTGAAATTGGGAAAACTTTCTTGGTGAGTATGTTTTTATTTTTCTCAACTTGTCATTAAATTGTAAATTTAAATATTTTCATTTTATAGCCTAGAAAATCTCAATTTAAATTCAAATAAAATAGATATTATAAGGTTTCCTACAAAAGAACCAACCGACAAAACTGATCTTTTTCCTAGCTTAAAACAACTGAACATATCTCACAATAATATAGGCGATGTAAGTCATTAATAAGTTAAAAAAGAATTTCAAAACAATAAATTACATATAAATTTTATTTTCAGTGGCGATCTATCAGTGAATTGCAAAAACTTAAACAGTTAGAAGATTTGAAATTTCGAGATAATCCACTTTTAAAAGAACAAAATTTACAAACAGGAATACAATTAATAATAGCCAGAATATCTAATTTGAAGTATTTTAATGGGGCCGAAATTGAACGTTCTGAAAGGCGAGGAGCGGAATACGATTATTTAAAACTATTTTCTAAAGAATGGAGAACTGGCGAGCAAGATGTTTCAAAAAGAAGAGAATTTATCGTAAATCATCCACGTTTTCCGGGATTAGTAGAAAGTAAGCAAATAAAAATACTCAATTTTAAATTAAATTAATAAGTGCAAACTGTTTTAATTTTTTATATTTCATAGTTATGGGAGTGCCGGACATTTCCGATAATGAAAAAAATAAACCACTGTCAGCGAACGTCATTACAGTAGAATTTGTATGCCCGGATGATCCGAATATTAAAAGTATAAAGAAAAAGTTACTGAAAAATATGGATGTACAGAAGCTGATGGGTGTTACTCAAAGACTGTTTAGGTGTAACGGAAAAATTCCGAAACTCTGTTTCGTCCGGCCTAACGTGAGTGATTAATACTACATAAATCATCTTAAAAATAAAAACACAAATTAAGTATAAAAAAGAATTTCTTTTTTAATAACTGAAAATTTTTTACAGGTTTCCAAAGACGAAATACCGCTGGACAAGCCACTACAAGAATTAAGCTATTACCTCATCGATGAAGGTGATTTAATCCTCGTGCGCTGGTGATATTAAATTAAAATAGTATTTATAGATATAACTGTATTTTTTACACTGTTAATGTTAATATTCCGCTGCCGTACTTTGTTATTAAACTTTTTTCAACGCACAGCAATGTTTGTTTTTTCACCTATTGCTTATCATGCCACCCTTTCTTATTAGATTAAAAAAAGACACATTTGGAACTCTTTAAAAGCTATGTCCCATTAATTCTGTTGAGCCTGTTCCTCAATGTTTGCCTGTTCTCGATTCTGCAACTGTTCTAAAGTAAGTAAAGACAGTCCAAGTTGGTCTTCTCTTGAAAATGGTTGCGCCATTTGCCGCAACCATCTTTTACATATCTGCAAATAAAAATTATTATTTTGAAAATTTTCTTCTCAAATTTATTTTTAAGGCATTATTTTAATTTTATCGTTACCTGAATAGCTTCTTCTGTAGATAAATTACAAAGATTATCAGTAAGGTATTCTTGAATCCATTTCGGCAATTTGCTTCTTTTATCCGCTCGAGAAAACCTCTGTATAATAGATAAATATAAAAATGAGTTTGGCAAGTTTAAAAAATTAGTTTTCTAAACAAATGATTACCTTATCCGCAAACACCATAATTCCGTAATCTGTTTTCCCTCTAATCGCGCGACCTACACACTGAGCCGCGTGTCGCATCGCGTCAAACGTCAGAAAATCGTTTTCCTTAATCTAGAAATAAATACTCATTTAAATTGAAACTTTTTTGCTTTTACATTCAAATACTCTCAGTCGACTTACTTGAAATTGATCTCGAAGATATTCTAGGCGAGCCTTGAGTATACGTGACTGCGTGTACACGTAAGGTATGCCGAACATAAGAACGGCCCTGCCGAGATGATGATCAAAATCTACGCCCTCGGATACCTTACCCCTGGCTACTGATAGCAAAACGGCGCCCCGACCATTGTCGCAAGCCTTGTTATAGTAGTAAAGGGCAAGGCTCGTCTCTGCTGCATCAGGCGTCTCGATGAATATCAGCTTGTATCTCTGGATCTGATCCAGAATTCCCTGGTCATACCTGTAGAAATTCATATCAAATTTAAATGAAAATGTAGTAATATCACACGACGAAAAAACCAGGCATACCAGGCAGCGACGACTGACTCCATGTATAAATACGAAGTGAAGAAACAGACTATACCGTCAGGCACGTTCGCCGCAAATTCCACCAGCAATTGACCGTAATTTCTTATCACAGCTACATCCTCCCGAGTTTCATATTTTGAGGATATGGCCACTTGATCGTTGCCTTTTGAGACAATCTAAATACCGTTTTAAAAAATTTCAAGTTTTATAAAAAATTTAGATATAGGAATTGAAAATTAATTATGAAATTGCGAATTACCATAGGAAGAAGACAAGGCCTCGCGAGGGTCATCGTAAACGACGACATTATCACCGGATGAAAATTGAGTATCTTAGGATACATATCGAGAGGCGAAAGCGTTCCAGATGTGATAATCACCGACTGGAATCTGTCAAATATGGGTTTCATGGCGATGGAGCAGTCAAGGCAGGAAAAGTAAAGTATGGGATTGTGTACAGTCGGCGCCTTGTCGTCGAACGGCTCGATGATGATGGTGAATCCCTTGGTGTAGGTGGCGACGAGGGTCGCTAGATGCGTGACGAGGACGAGAGGTGAAAAGTCTGTAAGATCGGTGATTTCCATCGTGCGGAGCAGTGACGCCAGACGCTCGGCGCAAAAGCGCAGAGGCTTGCGCTCGATGCAGACCTTCGTCTGGACGTCGCGCAGAAAAGTCACCGGCGACTCCTGCACGACGTGCTGGATGCGCAGTCGCATTTTCAGGTACTCCACGAAGCGCTTCAGGAAACTTACAAAGTGCTCGGCCTTGCGAATATTGCCTGGCACCACCTCTGCCAAAAAATAATTCTTTAAGATACTTTTCTAAGTTTTTTTGTCACCTAGTTGGAATTATTATTTTTTTAAGAAAATATTCTAAGTTTTATAAATGATTATTTAAATAATTTACCTTCCAAAACTTCATTTGGTAAAACTGGATTGGCTAAAACTACATCAGTCTCTCTGGCAACTTGTGCATCTTTTAAACCTTCTACAAGTTTGTTGTATTCCTCTTTTAGCTTATTTGCATCATCTTCCTTCATCCTAAAATAATCAACTGTCGATTAAATTTTGTTCAGCATAAAAACTAATGTCACTTAACGCAAGATTTTAACTCAACCTACTCTGCTACAGTCTTTTCGAGTAAAGTTAGATTAGAACTACACTTCTCCATTATCCTGCGATTGACTTTTACGCTCATAGAATCTATACATACATTATCTGTAAAATAAATATTATGGAGATTAAAAAGATCTTAAATATTATAGATGAATTTGTATTTTAATTTCCTGAAATTTAAATCCATAAAAATTACAAACCAATATTGTGAGCTTCGTCAAAAACTACAACTGAACTTTTAGCCAGTTCTTTTGACACTGCCTCTGCGATTTTTGGATCAAGTAAATAATGATAACTGTATACAACTATTTGTGCATGCATTAGCTATAAAATATAAATTCATTGCAATATACATTTTTATCATTATTCAAATTAGCACATTAAATTTCAATTTCTTACAGTATATCGAGCAAGAAAATAGGGACACCAATTTCTATCTCTACCGTACTCCTTCATATCATCTATAGAATATATGCCAGGCGGCATAATCATTTCTCGACCTTCTATATCAAAAGTTTCATAAAATCCACAAACTGGAGTTGAGTCATCATAATTATGCCTTTCACGTACATAAGATGCTGTTAAAGCATGACACCGACTATCTACAATTTTCCCTTCTCTTTCTTTGCTGACCTATAAAAATGATTTAAGTTATTAGTTATGCATTTTGATGAAAAATTATTTTTACATTCAAAAGATATTAAATTTCACCTCTGGATGAATACACATATTTTTTCTTGAACTGAGGACCAGTCCAATAATTTTTGGCAATTCCTTAGTTTCCTGTTCATAGTAATCTATCAATTTCTTTAACTCTTCTATAACTTTTTCTATTTCTGGTACTGTACGTGAACAATATATCAACTTTGTCACATCATGAGGATATTCAAGCATGTATGCTACAATCAGAGATAACAGTGTGATTGTTTTACCCGTACCCGAGGGCATTTCCAGAAGGCAGTGACCCTACAAAAAATAGAGCGTTCGATTACCAGTTTCATGAAAATTAAAAATATTTAATACCTTTGCATCGAGTCCTCTTTTAAGATCCAGCATGTATGCATATTGCTCGGGATATATGTAATCATATGGAAAATAAACTAGTAGACCATCAACACTTATCCTATAATAAGTTAATTAAAATTTAATTTTATGTAAAGTAAACAATTACAGTTTTTTGTCATTACACAATTTTCAAGTTTTTTGTAATAGCATCTTAATATTACTAACATATATTTATCGTCAACAATTAAAAAAAAGTTAACATCTATAAAAAAATCAAACCATAAATCATTGTCATTTTCAAATAAAAATTTGAAAACAATGTTTAATTGAGGATAATTTTGTAAATAATAAAAGTTAAATATTAGTTTTTTTAAACTAGTAAAAAAAGCGCAATTATTTGTTAATTCCTTAAATGTTTGTTTTTGTTTGCAATTCAAAATAATAACCTAAAAAGATAATCGAGACGATGTAAACACCGGCACTCCAGTTTTCCAAAACATAGATATTGAACCACTTACTTCATATTAAATCATTAGTGGCAACAAGTGCTTGCCTGCCTAACAATTATTTACTTTTTTCCGGCAAAATTATCAGATGAAATGGATGCAACTGCAGCTATCGTTTCCGAATTTCGGATTTTGGACCTTCAAAACTTCCAACAAGTGCGATATTTGTTAGCCTTCGAGTATTATCGAAATGCCGTTATTTCCGCCTTAGATACGATTACTTGACTTCAGTTCGTACGAGAAAACAAGCTTTATTCAGCTCTTTCAAGTTATGATAAAAAAATTAGTATTTTTTTAATGTCTTATACAAAAGAAACAAGATAAATAAATATCAATATTAATAAATATTTTCAGTTATCAGTAATTAAAATGGCAAAATTGAATGTCGAGAAGAATCGAACGGTATCAGTTGTAGAGGCGCTGGAGTTCTCGGCGGAAGTGGCTGAATCCTTGGACGGCGACGCTTGGACATCATGGTTTTTCTCTACTCAACGCGGTCGCGCACGTGTTCCTCGTGAATGTTTTTCGCGAGGAAAACTCAGTGAAAAATAAATTAAGTCGTTAAGGAAACCGCAATTAGCCATGGGTAAACCAGGTAAGATTCTCTCAAAATTTTTCTATACACTTACAAATCTCGCGAAACGTGATAAATAGTGCTTCGGAGTAGCAACGTACAACTGGACCATGCCGCGTTGCATTCTAACCTCGTCGGTTTCACTCCTTTATTCATTTTTACGATGAAAGTGTTGTATAAAAAGGAGAAATTTTGTACTCTGTGGAAAATTTCTTTCCCTTACTTTGTATTACAAGAATGTAAACAAACATTTATGTCAACTCCAGAGTGAATCGGCACATACGCGTATACACGTAGAAGCCGCTCACGTGGGTTTCTGTTTAAACATATATATATTATTAATTTATAATTTTATTTAAAGCTTATTTCGTGAAAATTGTATTATCTAATTAAATGTGAAAAATGCAAGCTATTAGAGCCAAAGTGATGTGCTTTATCAGTTTGGTGTCAAAGTCTTGCAAAATTAATTTTGCTAGTTCTTAAGTTGTACACTTTCATGTAAAGTTTACATTCAATTCCTAGCATACATTACTAAATTATTTTTACTACATCTGATATATTATACATATAATACATGCCATATTATTTATCCTTAAAATTATACAATTTGTTTTTAGGATTTTCACCTCGAGGAGGTGGTGGTGGATTTGGTGGAGGAGGTAGAGGAGGTGGAGAAGGTGGAGGATTTGGCGGAGGTCGAGGTAGAGGAGGAGGTCGTGGTGGATTCGGCGGAGGAGGTAGAGGAGGTGGACGTGGAGGTGGTGGTGGCAGAGGAGGCTTTGGCGGAGGTGGCCGAGGTGGTGGTACCCCAAGAGGTCGTGGAGGTCCTGGTCGCGGAGGAAGAGGAGGAAGAGGAGGTGGTGGTTTCAAAGGTGGCAAAACTGTTGTCATTGAACCACATCGTCACGAGGGAGTGTTTATTGCCAGAGGAAAAGAAGATGCTTTGGTCACTCTTAATTTAGTTCCTGGATCTGAAGTTTACGGAGAAAAGAGGATCAGTGTTGAGGTATTATATATTCTAGTACTATTATTGTTTTATTGAATTGTTTTTATAATAAATGCATACAGTAGAGCTGGGTTGAACAAATACGTTCAGCTCAGTGGAACAGTTATGCAAAATAAACATGTAGTGAAAATGTATAATTTTGCAAATGTTTTTGCAAATTGAAATTCATTACAAACAATTTTTAAAAATAATTATTAAGTTTATTAGTAGATTAAAAATTATTAAAAATTATTAATATTTATTAATCTGTGTTTTGCAGGGAGACAATAATGAAAAAGTTGAATACAGAGTCTGGAATCCATTCAGATCGAAATTAGCTGCAGCTATTCTTGGTGGTGTCGATCAAATTCACATGCCTCCTGGTAGCAAAGTGTTGTACCTTGGAGCAGCTTCTGGTACTACTGTATCTCATGTAGCGGATATTGTTGGTCCTGTAAGTTATACTTGTTTTTAGCATATTATACAATTATGTGCAGACATTAGAGCCAAGTTGGTGCATTTTGTTAATTTGGTGTCGAAGTACTGCTAAATGAATTTGCTAATTATTATTTTTGTATGTCACAAAATTTCTATTTTTCATACTCCTATAATTAGCATACAATATTTTTTTAAAAAACTTCAATTTTATTGAAATATTTTTAAGCATACTAATTTTTTTTTTTCTTTTCTTACAGGAGGGTCTTGTATATGCTGTAGAATTTTCACATAGATCTGGAAGAGATCTAATAAATGTAGCTAAGAAACGAACGAATATAATTCCTATTATTGAAGATGCTAGACATCCTCACAAATATAGAATGTTGGTTGGTATGGTAGACACAGTTTTCGCAGATGTCGCTCAGCCAGATCAAGCTAGAATCGTCGCACTGAATTCTCAGTACTTCCTTAAAAACGGAGGACACTTCGTCATCTCCATTAAGGTATTAAGATAGTAGTTCTTATTTTTTTTTCTTAAAAATGCATACAGTAGAGCTGGGTTGAACAAATACGTTCAGCTCAGTGGAACAGTTATGCAAAATAATTGTTCACAATTAATTTATTGCCGCAAAATTTTGGTTAAATTTTGCATATTACCTTAATTGTGCACATTTCAAACAATAGCTAAAAATTTGCTTTATTATATACAATTTCATGTGACAGTTGTTAACGCAAAACATAATTTTATTTACAGGCAAGTTGCATAGATTCAACAGCTCAACCCGAGGCTGTGTTCGCTGCAGAAGTTAAGAAACTCGTTGCTGACAAACTTAAACCTCAAGAACAGATAACCTTAGAGCCTTACGAAAGAGATCACGCGGTGGTCGTTGGATCTTTTAGGCCGCCGGTGAAAAAGGCGTAACACTTTTTGAAAGCACAAATTTTTGTAAAAAAAGCGCTTCATCTTTGTTCGCCGCTATTCCAGAAAAAAATATTCTTTATTTTTTGCGAGTATGACGACGAGGTGACCTTATGTGTAGTTTTTTAAGTCAAGAAGCGAATAGGAGGTCAGCATTGTAATTATAGTGATTCTTTTTTAGATTTTGTAAGGAAAAAAATCATACATAATGTACAAGGCGAAGTAGTAGTTGCAACATATTTTTTATGAAGCGTTGAATTCCACTTATCTGCTACTGTATACATGTGTAATCTAATTTTATAAAAAACAGACTTTTACGATTGTTATGTTGTTCGAATGTAATTGAAATATTTTCATATAAGCGAACGATTTATCATCGACCGTGCAGATGCGAGTGCGTTTTTGTCATTTGCAATTCGCATGGATAATTTTTTTCGCATTAAGGTTTCATTTATATTACAAAATTTCTTATATATTCTTCCACGAAATAAAATACCAAATGAAAGTATTTTCATTAGAAAAAAAACGTGCGTTCTGTATCTATTATATTTATTACTTTTGTTCCAACACGAAAAAGAAAAAAATGAAACAATTGCTTCAGCCATTTCACATTTCTTTGACTAATTTCATTTGAAATAACTTCACAATGACAGTTGCACCGACAATAACTGAGATGGTAACTCCAGCTTTTCAAAATTAGCAAGTAATAAACTTTTAAAACTCTAATTTTCGTAAAAAATGTTATTAAAAAGACAGTATAGTTATTTTGTATTTGGATAAACGTCAATTCAAAAAGAAACCTGTTCAAAAAGCTAGAGAAAGATGATTCACAACTCTGACGAGGCAGAAAAGGGTTAGTTTTGGAAAAAAATGCAAATATTGTATTAGAAAAATCCAAACTAATTTGCATAGTAGCCAGTACCAGTGATACATCCAGCAGCGCGAAGACTACTAAATCGGAAGTACTGCCTAGCCGAGGAAAGGACCGATGGAAAGGCGCGAGGAAGAAGAAAGCCCGGTAACTCAAAATTGCTTAAAAATAACAGCAACAAAATTAAAGGGAAAGCAGTGGTTCATTAAAATAAATGTGAAACAGATCGGCGACGAACTCTGCAGGTAGCAAGCGTCGCCTGGGCGGAGGAGCGGACGCGGAGGTCGCCGAAGAGCAAGTGATAAACAGCCACGATGACTACAAGTCACCCCGCGACTCGTCCCCGGAGGGCCGCTGCGTCGACATGGCCCTGGAGAGCCACTCGAGTCCCAAGAATTTCCACCGGGAGCCGCTAGCCCCTACCGGGTACTTTAAAAAGAAAAAAAAGTCATCGAATAAACCAAGTTCTCAAAATCGACGCCGCTGAACGATAACCGCTGATTTCAGGGACCCGCGAGTGGACGAGATGCTCGAGTGCGCCCTGCAGAACCTGGACGAGGCGGGCAAGGCGCTGGCGAGCCTCGGCGAGAACCTCGAGCACGAGCTTAAGGTGCAGCCGCCGCGGCACGAGGCGAAGGCCGGCCGCGGTCAGCCGCACCACCACCGCGCCGGCCGTCGGCCCCGCAAGCACGACTGAGCGCGAACAAGTGTGGCGAATCTGGGCCCCCGATTAAATTTCGCATTAACTTTCTTGGCATCTGCACTCTGTTAATCCCCCTTTGGCTGACCAAATAAATGTACATGTTTTTACCGGGATAAATAATTGTCTCCTCCTGCGAACTTTTTTTTTCGAGTCTTCGCAAATATGGGCCAATCTGCCTTTTTTACGCTACCCTCTCTAAAGTGTAAAAGAGACGAAAAATAAGCACTGACATATTTTAGGATTTTTTAAGTAGGACGTATTTTGGATCTCGAGCGATTTTTCACTCTTTTTCATAATTAGAGAGTCGACCAGTGGCCCATATTTACATGGCTGTTTAATTAAAATTTCCAAAGTGGCCCATATTTGCTGCACTTGTTCTTTAAGCTAGAGAAGTTCTCTTAAGTTAAAACGTAAAAGTAGTGAAATTTGAGAATGAAAAAAAAAGAGAAATAAAACACAAAGTAAGTATCGGAATGTTTGACGAGCCGATTCCCACGCCCGGTGCAGTTGTTCCTGGTGGAACTGATGGGCCGGACGCGCAAGTGGATGGGCCAGGTGGAGGGTAAGATCGAGTGGACGCGCCGCGACGTCGGCGAGCTGCACAAGGAGCTGACCAGCCGAATCACCGCCATCGAGGAGATGCGCACCGAGGCCGCCGAGCTCAAAAATGAACTTGTGGCCGCGGAGACTGCCGCCCAGACCGCTGCAGCAGCAGCTTATAATAAGGCACCGTCAACGTCAATAACTGATGTAATACACTCCCGATGCTTATATTGCATTCTAATTACGAATTAGTGAAAAAAGTATCGTACAGCTGGTTAAAGTTGTAAATTGTTCACTGTAATGGTAAAAGAACGATTTGTAACTTTCAGTGGGTATCCATGTTAGAAACGTCGTTTTAAAATGGATTAATAAGGATTAAAATGTAATCAATGTAATTAAAATGTATTCAAATTTAGGATTGAAGATTACATTTTAATCCTTATTAATCTACTTTAATACTCAATTTCTAGCAGGGATATCAATGGTGGAAAAATATGTATCATTTTACTCTGTAGAAAGGCGACAAAAAAGGTCATATTTTCATGAAATTCGTTAGAAATTTTTCGGTTAAATCAAATTTAACTAAAAGAAATTGATTTCTTTTATTAAATTGTCATAGTTTAAGACAAAATCTTTCTGCACAAACAAATCGTGTACATCTAAAATTTAATTTTAATTTTTGGAGATGAAAGTTAAAGAATAAATTATAGAGTAAATGTATCTTCATTAAAAAAGTGTAGCAAACACTTCTGAGTACACGATAAAGTATCATCCCTGCTCAGAAGAATCAATTCAATCCTATTTACAAATAGGAAATAAGGCAATATGATTAAATCAGAAATAATCG
>JAXIUT010000021.1:6093159-6106418 GCA_035586675.1 Eurytoma californica | reverse complement strand
TTCAAATAGGAATAATTAGTAGAACCACTGATGTAAATTTCCGATTTAAACATATTGCCTATTTGTAAATAGGATTTAATCGATTCTTCTGAGTAGGGATGAAAACCAGTATAATCTGAAAAGTCACAATCATTATAATATATTTCCCAAACCATCGACATATCCAAAATGATCATCACTAAATCACAGAGTAAAAAAAAATGAAAAAACAAAAAATCTCGACATTGAAAAAAATCCTCCTGTGCAATTAGCAACAAAAGAAGGCGACGCTGGAAGCGTCCAGCGTCCAGGACCTGTCGTCGCAGAAGACCGGCGCGCCGTGCGCGGGCAAGAGCCTGGTGTCGTGCTGCAGCAAGAGCCAGAGCGTGATACGCGGCGACGACCCCGCGTCGTTCCGCGCCGAGGAGGAGCGGCTGCGCAACTGCTGCGAGGAGCTCGAGTGCGAGCTGCAGGAGCTGCGCAAGGAGAACGAGCGCATCGTGAAGGAGCGCGCCGAGTACGAGAGCGCGATCCAGCGGGCCCTCCTCAAGGGCGTCTCCTCCCTCAACGTGGAGGCCCTCAAGGTGCTGCGCTGCACGCCCATACCCAACTGCTGCCCGCCCTGCCCGCCCACCACCACCATGTGAGTCGCCTTTACTCGGCGAGAGTGTCCGAGGCTACTTCCCTGCTGGAAATGGTCGATTTAAAACGATAGAACATTTAATCGATTTGAATAGTGAATCTTAATGCCAAGTTTCACATTTGGTTTCGATTAAAAATGATTGAAAATGATAGAAGTCAATTAAAAACGATAGAAGTCTAAAGTCGATAATATACTTCTATCGTTTAAAATTGTATTCGCTTCTGTCATTTCTAAAGTTTTTCATCGTTTTTAATCGAAAACGAATGTAAAAGTTGGTATTAAGATTCACTATTCAAATCGATTAAATTTTCAATCGCTTTCAATCGATTTCAGTTTGCCATTTCCAGTAGGGTTGGGACTGGAATTTCGATGGGGCCGGCGTGAGTTCAGCTCTCGGTGTGAATTTTTTGGGGGAATATTAGACGATTTTCATGTTTTTGCCGAATTCTGGGGGATAGATTGAATACGATTTGTAGAGAAAGAAGACGTTTTGTTTTTTAAATAATGGCATTTGAACTCTTGCACTTAAGAATTTTCTCAAAATATATTACTACCCTAGCGGAAATTTAAAATGTAGAAAAATGTAACAAAGTGTTGAACCAGCATAAGAGTTAGTACGAATTTGTAAAATATCGTAACTTTATGTTGGATTTCGAACGTCTTTTACATTTTATTATTTTTTTTTTATATCTTTATACTTTTTTTTACCTTTTTTTTGCCTTTTATTACAGTTACCTACATTTACCAAATTATTGGATTTTTAATTATTTGTAAAAAAAAGTAAGAAAGTGTAATAAAAAGCAACAATTATGTAAAAATCTATAACATTCTGTAAAATCTTTAAAATTCAGCAATGATTTACAATTTTCTACATTTATTTATATTTTGATACGTAATTTTATATTTTATTACTTATTTCTCATTTTTTTGCATTAATTGCATTACATAAAATATTTTTAAAAAACTTTTCATATAAAGAATTTTTTTTAAAAAGTAATAAAACATAAATAAATGTAAAATAACATAAAAAATTGTAATAAAATACTATTAATCGTAATAAAATGTAAAAATCGGTGTGAGAAAACGTAAAAATGTTCACTTGTTTATGATATTTTACGAATTCCTACTTTTTATTAAATTTTTTTACATTTAATAATTTCTGCTAGGGTAATCGGGTAGAATTTGAAAAGTACGTAGAAACATTGACAAACAAAGCGGTAACTCTTATTGGCCCCATCGAATTATTTGGAGGATCGTTTAATCATGGGGAAATAGTGAGGTCATGAATGAACGCAGGGAGTGCAACGGCGGACAGTCGGCCGGATCGAAAAGGGACTCGTGCAAAAACGGAAACGGAAACGGAAACGGAGGCTCAAGAGATGGTATGAACGGCGGAGGCATTCGAAAGATGTGCCCCAGTGCCGGACAATCCGAGCGCAAGTCCAGAAAGTCAAAGGACAACAATATGTTGCTGCTGCTGCACCAGAAGGACGCCGAGAACTTCGGCATTCAGACCAATTCGAATTATTGCGGTTTGTATCACTTTCCCATTATTTTTTTTTTCTTCTTTTTTTTTTGCGCAATACATTTCGTATCGAGAAACTTGTTTCCTAAGGAAATAAAAATAGAAAGAAAATTGGACTGCAGAAAAAGATTGCTCGGGTCTGCGCAATCGCAATCACTTTAAAAATAAATGAAGACAAATAAGTGCAATCGTTTCGATCGCTTCGTACATTTCCATTCCCGCGCGTTTTACACAGCTGCTGTTTTACATAACGCATTTATTTTATAATAGCGTGTAAAATTTATATTAAATAATTATTGTTTTCTTTAACCAGATAATGCATCGAAGAAAGCCAACATTTGCAGCGGCGGCAATTGCGGCGGTGGCAAGAACAACAATAGATCGAGTACCTGTTAATGAAAATCTCATATTCGCACCTTAATACTGGAATTGTCTTTAACATCTAGCTTAATATACCTTTTCGGCTTACAAACGAACACATTATAGATCTTTGTGCAACCATAAAAAATAAAAGAAAAGCTCGTGATTGGGAACCAAAATAAGGTAGTCCATTATTTTGTTGATTTTTTTTTCAAAATATAATAAAACTTTATATAATATCAGAAAAATATTTTTAACATTGGAATGTTACATTCTCGCCGTTCTGACAAAAGAATGAATGATATAGAAAGCAGGTGTCAACAGCAATTCGTTATAAGTTTTTCGTAAAAAAGAAGGCGTTTCCGATTTTTTATCACATTACAATGCACTTTCACATATATTCTCCTCGTTGTAAAAATGTTAAAAATTCGAAGAAGAAAAGGTCCAAAAAAAAGATGGCAGAATATACTTTACGGCGATATCCCCTACCTCCTCTTCAGTCTCTTTCTCATTTTTTAGGAGGAGAGCAGAGAGCAAGTAGTTGATCAATCGTCCCGTTAACAAGATTAAAAATACAAGAAAAATATTAATAAAAAATAAAACAAAATGTCTACTGAACAATAATGGTATATAAATTTGTTCACTATTTACAATAAACAGTAGTGTTAGCTTAAAAAAGATCAACGCTTTCGGTGAAGCCGTCGATGGTTAGCTGAACTGAACTGAACTGACATATTGCAACATCATGGCTAGCTGCTGCAATATGCAGTTAAAAACTACGTCAAGCATAAAAGTACAACTAACCCATTGCTAGAAAGAACACAATTGTACGAGACTTTTTCTAATGTTAAAATAACATTCTTCTTACTTTTAACCAAAAATGTAACGATGCATGATCATTCGTGTAAAAATAATTTATTATACAATAATTTTCCTTTAAATTTCTCTCACGAAATTCAAATGACATAAAATAATATCAGTTACCTCGGTACAAAATTGATAAATCAAATCGAATTTACGAAAGAATTTTAAAAGACAATATAAAAAATGATCTTTCGCATTGAAAGATAGAAAATTTTTCGATTTAAAAAGAACAACATATATTTATATTGAAGTTCAAATTCGTTATAAAAATATCTCGAGAAATCGAGCGCCAATATCGAGCCTTCTTTTTAAAACGTTTTTGCTTTCGAATTTCGAAAAAGTACTCGACGTTGGAAACGCTCTTCTCATCTCCACGTGTACAATGACACACGTGTGTACGCACATTTGGCAAGGCACAGTAAATGGCTGTATTACTGTGCGTTTCGCCGCACTTTTACCATATATTGATTCGCACTATATTTCGCTACACATTTTTTTGTCTCCTCGATGAATTTGAATTTTATAGAAACATTTATTTATTATGTTTTTTGTAATCGAGCGACGATCTTTCCGCGGGTGATGGCTGGTGCGCCACACGAAAAATCGTCCCTCCTCCCTTTTCTTTTTACAAATATATATTATTACAAGAATCTTTTTTTTAAATGAAGAATATACTTTGAAGCGCCTGGAGGGTAAATATGTAAGCCGTTGAAACAAATTTTTCCGCGGAACTATGTGATACACGAGTCTCATCGTGTAGTTGCGCCGGCGCCACTTTTGTCGTCTTTCGTTGCGAGACTCCTCTCGAGTGTCGAACGCGACGTGTCCAACTAATGTAGAGAATTTGAGGGAATTTCATGGGTGAAAAGGACACTCGGTCATGGATTCGGCAGTATATTGTCTCGTGTCGATCAGCAGCCAGGGATCGCGCGACTCACTTCGCTCCGATTTTTGCTTCCGTCTGGCTCTCCCTAAGACATCTCCGACGCACTTCTTTCATTTACTTCGATCTTACGAGGTTGAGGAACTCCTCGCGAGTCTTCGGGTCGTCGCGGAAGACTCCCAGCATCGTCGACGTGATCGTCTTGCTGTTGATCTTCTGCACGCCTCGCATCACCATGCACATGTGTCTGTAATAAAAAAAGTCAGAAATATAGGATATTCTATGATTTTTAAATAAAAACTATTTAATATTTATTTTTAATCAATCGTGAATATTTTTTAATAATTTTTAAAATTTTTATTAAATATCGTTATGTTGATTAGTTTAAGATTTATCCTGATATCAATTTCGCTTTAAGAACAATAGATTCCATGCCTTAAAGTAAAATCAAAGTGATGAATAAACAAATAGTGATTGATCGTAGATCAATTTCAGATCCGCTTGCTATGAAAAAATACATTACAGAATCTGCTAAATCTTTTGTTGAATCACACTACTTAAATATTACCGTAATTCAAATGAGAAAAATGCAATTTTTCAGACGAAAAAAATATGAATTTGAATTTCAGTGATGCGATAGCCATTGATTAATGACATTTTTTGTTTACGTAATGTAATAAAAAAATTGATTACAATCGCTTTGTTTGTTAACGGCGGTAAAAATCCTGCGAATCCTGTTGATCGCAGTAAATCAACGCGCGTTTATAGCTCTACTCGATTTCCATAAATAAGATTTGCTAATGACCATTTATGCAACGATACTAATGAATCGCGATCGGTAGCGCGAGACGGTCATTTTTATATTTCCCCCCCCGTTCCCGCGCATAAATTAATCGATATTCAAAGCGCCTTTGAAAAAAAACGGAAATTTTTCACGTCTCTGAATTTCCAGGGGAAAAAGCTGCCGGCAGTGTGTCGTAACGGTAATTGTAATGAATTTCAAGTTTTTTTTTCACTTGCGCCCGTTTTTTTTTTGTTGCCCCTTCGTTGTGTGCGCCGCCGATCATTTTTTAAGGGTTTTTTTTATCGATTCGATTAAATGAGATTTCACTTTTAGATTTTGAACGGTACACGCATGGAACTTTCTAAAAAGTGTATCGCGAAGGACTGATTCGACGGAATTACTTTCGGTTTTCTGAACTTGTGATAGTTGATTTGATAAAGCAATAGTCTATGAATTAAAATTCGAATCTCTTTTTTTTTGTAATGTAAAATGAGATTCGGTTTAAACGCGAAAGTAAAATGATTGGATTTTAAAGCTTTTAATCAAATTTTTACTTATATTGATTTTTTGCGATGTTGTAGATTATTAAAGTTATTTTAATTATTACCTTATTAATTCACTTAACTTCGACTAGTGAACAAAAGCTTAATTTAGATCCCTGTTAAAACCGAATATTTTCGACTTATACGAAACTTTTCTTCGCTTTTAACAAATTTAAAAGCTTGTTATTTTTGCCATTTTACTTTACTACCACTTTATGAATAAAAATACCGTTTTACTTTTGAGTTTGATTATATCGTTTTTCATGTTACTCATGGCGAGTAAAGAAACTTTTAATTGGGATATTCTGCTTTCGGTGTATAAAAAAATACAATTTATGCCTTTTATCCTGGAGAAAATCCTATCACTTTAAGCGAGATAAAAGCAAACGCATTTGTATTAATCCTCGAATTCTCTATATTTTTCTCGGAATTTTGAACCGAAATTTTATACCAGTTATATACTGAATTTGTTAAAAAGACATCTTCTTTGTTTAGAAAGAGGGGCTTTAGTAGATTTTTATCGAAGTCAGAAAATAACGAAAAGGTTCATTTTTCTATTTATAATTTTGAAAGTACTTACACTCCTTCAACGATGACGGCCACTCCGGCCGGCTGGATAGCTTTTGTGACGGCCTCGGCGATCTGCTTGGTCAGTCGCTCCTGCACCTGAACTCGTCTGCTGTAGATTTCGACGATTCTAGGTCGAAATGAAAAAAAGTTTATGAGTCCAAAAGCCGGTTCTTTTTTTATTTTATTTTACGAACTTACCTCGCCAGCTTGCTAAGACCCAGGATCTTCTTGCAGGGCAAGTAGCCGATGGAGACTTTGCCGTAAAACGGGACGAGGTGGTGCTCGCACATTGAGAACATCTCGATGTCCTTCACCACCACCATCTCGTCGTGGTCTTCGTCGAAGATGGCGTCATTAAGTACATCTGCGAAATTTCAGAAATTAAGTTAAGAACTTATCTATTAACTTAATTAATTTTTTCTCTATTCTTTATTTTGAAAAAATAAAAAAATAAAGGACTTCTAGCTGCTTTGAAAGATGTTTTACGTGAAAAGTCTTATTTCTTATAAAGTTTAAATATTCACAATTCCCATCGAAGTTTGAGTAACTTCGTCGAAAGCTCCTAGTGCTATTGTCGAGGGTCGAGATAAAGGATACAAATTTATTTCAGCGAACTAACTTTCTCCTCTTTTATCACATTATATCTCGAAAATGAATCATTTTTATTACAGAAACTCTCACTCAGAATTGCATATCACTAGAAATGACATTAGCATCCTCAAAAAGGCCATCGCATCCAAGCCCTCAAAAGGTCAAATGCATATAACATGCAGTGCAGCGCCTCGCACACTCGCCTTGGTAATCCTAATTGTCATTTCAAAGGAGGAACAGAGGAACTGGCGAGCCGGAGGATTGCGCAAGAGCGCGGAGGCGGAATGGAATCGTGGAAAAAGCGGAGCTGCGCGTGGGCGCGACTCCCCCGTGATTTAGCCGATATTGACCTACTTAGTCGGCGAGGGGGCGGAGGGGGGCACAGCTCTCGCGTTGCCAGGGTAACCTTAACAAGAGCCACCTTCGCGCGGCGACGGTGACCGGGCGGACGCGAGCTTTTCGACCAGCTTCCCTTCGCCCGCGACCGTGACGCCAGCAGCCACAGGTGTTTTTCCTCCCTTGCGACCAATTTAAGTTCTTTTTATTTACACATGTCGGTGACGGAACGAAAAAGATTTTGTTGGATTTGTCCAAGGTGTGCATATGAAAGCATGCGAAGTAAAGACTCTATCGTTCGTGTTGGAGGTAGTTGAGAAGGTTTGAAAAAATTTGATCGAGACGAACCAAATTAGTAGTTTTCGATACTAGTGCGGCGAGGGTGATCAAAATCACTTCTGACACGAGTATCGAACACTACTTTATGCAACGATGGCGTAAAGTTCTGATTTAGCTCAGTCAAAATTGCGCACTAGTGCGTGAAGTAGTGCTTTACGCACAGAGTTGCATAATAATGATTAAGTATATGCCGACATTTGGACGTTTTTAATTAACGTCCTCATCGTTTTTATTTAACGTTTTTATTTAACGTCCTCATCAGGGCTTGATTTAACTTAACTATGGAATTTGACGAAAGACACACCAATATACTAATTAAGTTAAATCAACCCCTGATGAGGACGTTAAATAAAAACGTCGAAACGTCGGCATATACTTAATCATTATTTGATTCGTCTCGATCAAATTTTTTCAAACCTTCTCATATGAAAGCATGTAAATCATCATCTCTTTGTAAAATCCGTGTGGACTTTTCATTGTCGTTAGTATACTTATTATATTGCGAATATTTGAGCAACAGCTGTCTTTTATTCGAATATATTTTTTCAATTTTCTTAAAAAAATAAACTTGCGCTGTCGTAAAAAAGGAAAAAGATTTTTAAGAGTTGCGTCGAAGACTTTAGGAGGCGTAAAGTGATTGAAATTAACCGTAGGGCATCTCTTTATTCATTTTCTTCTGTTAATAGCCGGACAATTTATTTATGCACTCGAAAGATTTTACGAGCGGAGGAGAATGCGAAACACTTCTGCAGTCGCTTTCAGAGAATTTCATTGGAATTCAGAGGGGGCAGTGAATATACTCAAGAGGCGAGAGCTTGAATAAGGGATGAAACTCATTCTCGAGGAGCACTCGGTTAGCACGATAAAACACGACGCAGGCATCTTGCGGATTTTCCCCGCAAAGTGACGGAATGAATGACTGCTGGAACTTTTAAAGACTCGAAAATTTTCGTGTCAAGGACAAGTACACTTATCGGAATCTGATCAAGGAAAATTGGTCTTTATCCGCTCGAGTACACCATTTATTCGTTTCGCAAGTATTTTAACAGGATGTATTTCTGGAGTACTTTGGAAAAATCATCAAGCAGTGTTTTAAAAACAAAACCCTTATTTCACCAATAAAGAGAGTTACATTTCTCATTTATTTGTATAGGTGAACAAACAAAATATTTATTTAAAAATAAGACTGACCTTCGAGACTTTGGTCGTAGCCCTTTGTAAAGAAGAGCATGGCCTTGGCAGCCCTCTCGGGTGTCTTGAGCAGGCCTTCCCTCTCGGTGTTCTCTCCGAGGGCTTGGAGCAGCAGCCTGTAGCTGTGGGACATTTGCGGCAGCAGCGCCTCCCTCGTCGGCGGCTTGTGGTCCAGCTCCATATCATGGTGGAACGGGCACTTCTCGTGACCTGCCGAAACCACCCAAAAATCATAAAAACCTCCTTTCGACGTCATCTCCCGGCAAAACCATTAAATCCATTATTTTATTCAAATTCACGCGGAATATCTCAAGTGGCTTGATAATACGACTCACGTGAAGCAGTGACTTCGTCGGACGCATCCGCTTAACCCGTGATGCATTTTTTTACGATCATTTATATAAGCCTTTAAAAAAAGCCTCGTAAAAAAAAACTCGAATGCATTATCGAGACCCCACGTAGCGTGTGAACGGGTGTCGCTGAACGAGTGTCAATTTGCACTCCATTGATCGCGCGAATTAATCGACGAATTAGTCGGCGGGTCGTGTCAAGCCGGTTTTGATCGACTGCACGAGACAAGTTCATTAGTCACGTTCAAACATTATGCCTTTTAGTTTTCATTCCGATTGGAAAACTGGTATCGTTTTAATTATCTGAGGGTCATTACTATTCTGACTATTAGTATAAGGTATACATTCGTAATTTATTATTATGTATTTATTTATTATTTATATGGTTAAACGGACTTTAGAAAATATTAAATTAGTTTTAAATAATTTAACAAAATGTTAAGTAGAAATTACTAAGAAAAATACAAATAGAAATATTTAATAAAGGTATTAATATTCACGACTCCAATGAATGTTCGAAAGGTATCAAGGTCCTACGGAGAATTTTTAATATTCGATCAAGAAAAATGAAAAATTTTAATGGCTACTATTTTTTCTTTTTTTATGATAGACGTTCAAAGTACAACAGAAAAGGTATTTAATGCTTTATATAAGTTGTCTCTTTCAGAATAATAATGAATTGTTATACAAGAGAATCATTAATCATTAATTAGAAAAGTTTTAATGTCGGATAATTTTTTCAATGAAAAAATGTGTTAAGGTTGCATCGTTATGTTACATGCAAGTTGCGTTGCAGATAATAAGATCGCTAATGTGTACTTTTAATGAATGAAGTGCTATAACAGAAAACAGAACAACAATCGTGATTCACGGTGGTGAAATATATTACGAGGATCGACGTCGATTAAATTTTCAGTTAATTATTCCAGTGACAAATGTGCGTGATGTTGATAGAAAATTGATAAAACTCGGAATTTACATTATGTAGAGCGATTACTTAAATTTTCCGCAAATTTGCGTAGAGCAATATAAATAAATTTTTTTTATAAAGTATGCTGAAATTAAATATATAAAATAATTTATTTTTCATTGGGAAACACTGACATATTGATATCACGATTAAATTATCATAATTAAATATTATTATTAAAAATATTATTATTAAATTGAAACGAACTGCCTATTTGTTAAAAAATGAAAAGAACGACTCAGGCGTCAAAAAAAGCAAGTAATATTTTGCAATTTGAAAATGAAAAAGCGTGGGTGCAGTAGGCAGAGGCGTCATAAGTAAGAGCCTCGCGAGAATGACAGGAAGAAATCTCACACTCTCGTTCTCTCCTCGGCGTTATTATGTACGATCTCAATGCGGCAGCCAGAGCTCGCCATTCTCACGCTTTTTCGACCTGCCTCTTTTCCACTTCCACATTTCTCTCCTTTATTGTTTTTTAACTGCCCCCTTATCACGCATAGATCTTGACCCGTGACGCGATTAACCCCGAAAAACGTGTCCCTCCCGTCCCCGTGCGAAACGTCGCGTTTTCGGGTCTACCGTTAAAAATTAACCGCCCGATAAGCACACTTTGAAAAAAAAAAGAATTTTTAAATGTCCGCAATAAATAAAAACTTATAACATTCAAAAAGTATTCGTAAAGTATTCACAAAGCAGTTTTGTAGTTGTGATACAGGATTCATAAAGTAGTCTTTATGAACAAAAAACGAAAAAAATTTAAAAAAAAGTATACTTTAAATGAAATAAAATGAAAAACGAAATTTTTCTAGAGTAACTTTTTTCAATTTTTTTTTTTTAAATGTCTGTAATAATGAATACTTTATGAATGCTTTAAGAATAATTGTAATAACATAAAGTTATTAAGAATTCATTAAAATCTTTTTATACTTTCACAATGCTGATCAGGCGGCTTCCTTATCGCTCGAAATAAAAAAATATGAATTATCCGACGATTTTAGCCCGTTGCCGTGGAAGCTACCTGGGGTGGTGGAGGTCCGGGGGGTCCTGGGTGTACCGGGTATCTCGATGTCGGATCCGGCGCCCTCGACCCAGGATACCTTGCGCAGCGGGCACGGCTTGCGCGAAGTCGCCGCCTCCGCCGCCACCGCCTCCTCCTCCTCCCGCGCAACTCCGTTCATCCTGCGGACTCTCTGCCGAACGGCGCTCGAATCAAGCTCGGCTCTCACGAGTGCCGCTTGCCGGTGCTCACGGAATTTACACCGCCTTCTTCTCCTCGAGGGCTACGGCTCGAATCACCGGATCTAGAAATACATAGTGCCCGCTGCTGTCGTCTATCGATTTTTTTCCAAAATTTTTTATGTATAGGAAAAAACAGCATTACTGTTTTACTGCACTCTTACGATTTATAAAGTTGTAATTACGTCAAGTTTTCGTCCCATATGTAAAATTTTTTTGGAATTATTTATTTGCAAGTAAGAAAATAAAAAAAATGTTTTCTTACTTTAGTAAAGGTTATATAAAAACAGCTGAATTAATTTTTGTGGACCTTCAATATAAATAAAGAATTACTTGAAACGCACAAAATAATCACTTTAGTTCGCGAGTATTTGTTGATAGATAATTCAATTGAATTTATATTCTCGGAATCTTGATCAAGTAATTTAGGAGAGGATCGAAGTTTTCAACGAGACAAAGTTTGAAAACACTGACAGGTACGCGCGAACTTTGTTATCCGCTCTGCCAGCACACGGCTGCACTTGTTATACGAGGACGTATCCCCGGAATAATACTTTCTACCCATTTTTATTTTTTTTTTTTATACGCACACGTTGAATCACTGAAGTGGACTTTAAAAAGTGTGTCGTACAAACTTCACGGTGAAATAAAAAAAAAGAGTGTGATTTACCAAAAGATTAAATTCACGGACTTTTAGAAAATATTTTCAGTACAACGTGAACCCTGTTTCATTTCACTTTCAAAAACAAATAGTAACAGAATTTTAGACGCGACGAGCTGTTACTACTGAAGAGCGGCCGCACGTACAATATTATCTTTCATCAAAACGACATTCTTATTCTTGTGGATTCATTGCACGCATCTAAAAAAATGTTTTCCCCAAGACTGTCAGTTAGAAATATAACTTACAAAAAAAGTGTTAAATAAATAGGGAATAATAATTCGAATAATTGAGGGCTCAGTCGATTGGAAAAATTCATTGAAAATTCATCTCGTGAGAAAAGCGAACAAGCATCTGAGATACACTTTGTTCGTTAGATCGGAGCGACCTGTTGCAATCTTAACGATTCGTTGCCTCGGACCTCGGCCTTGGACGACATTACTGGTCAAGTGCTGAGCGCGTGCGTATGTAATTACTGACTTTCCAAAGGAAAATAGAAGAAAACGCCGCGGCGCCGAGACTATCCTTGCTCGGCGTATAAAACTAAGCGCGTCACGCCGCAGAATCAACCTCCTCTCCCGTCGTCGCACAACGAACCCCGATCCTCCCTATTCGATCGTAGGCACAAGATCGCGCCTGATTAAAAAAAATTGATCACTCTCCTAAAGGACGACACTGTCCAAGTGTCCGAAAGAAAAAAAAAGCGAAGGTTACAAAAAAAAAAGAAGTTGAAGGGATAAAGAGGCTCACGCTTGTCCGACTCTGTCGGGTGTACTCCGTCCTCGGATCTACGGGAAGAGAGGAGGCGCCCAGTGCGTGTGTGTGTCCTGGTGCGATGGCGGATGGATGGGGAGCGCGCGATGTCGCTCGGCGGATCGACGCGCAGCGACTGAGCGCCGGCTAGAGCTGGCGCGTCTAGGTGAGCGCCGCCTCTCCCGCATGCGCGCCGCGAGGCAGGAGGAGAGGGCCGCGAGCGCGCGCCAGCGAAAAATCCATGCCGACGACTCAAAGGCTGCGCGCAGGTGAGCGGGGGTGCGCGCGCTCCTTCTCACCCTTTCCAGGCTTCTCTCTTTTTTTTTTTCAATCCGATTATTGCACTTTTCGCGCCGATGAGTTGCAGGATTTTTGGAGCAATGCTTTCGATTCGGTAACGAGTGACCCACATAACGTGAATGGTATTATTGTGACAATATTGTTGTATAAGCTCGTGAAGGATCATTAATGTACAGCCGTAGGATTATTAATTTTTATTAAACTTGACCTAATTTAGACAGAAAGTTTTTTATTTTTCTAAATTTCATTTGCTTTATCTAATAATTCTATAGTGGTTCTTAAAAAATAATATAGTTAGAGTATTCAGTAAAGATTGCTTCATACCCTAACAGCACAAGGTTGTTGTTAAAGTTGTAACGACGTTCTAACAACATTGTAATAA
>JAXIUT010000021.1:6039026-6089353 GCA_035586675.1 Eurytoma californica | reverse complement strand
AAGATTCGCGTCTGGGAAACGGACCAGGACATGAGCACCGCCGTCGACACGATTGTACCCGTCGGCGCGATCGAGGCGATCATCAACAACTTGGGTGTCGGCAAGGAATATTACCTTCGAGTACTCGCTTACAGTAACGGTGGAGATGGTAGAATGTCCAGTCCTGCGCACAGATTTAGAATGGGCGACGCGACCGATTACGGCAACGCAGCCTCTCAGCGAATGGCAAATTCAGCTCTTCTGGTTGTATTATTGCTATTCTTCAGAGTGTATGGATATGTGTAACGTATGAACCATACACTCTAACATTATTTTTTAGCACAAAACGATGGTTGCGAATAAGAAAATGTCTTTCTGCCAGTGGCTGGATAAAAGTGGTATTTTAGCCGAGTTTAAAATACACGTTTTACACGTAACAAAGTATATATAAATATGAAAAAAGGTTTATTAGTAATAATTACTAAATCTACAAATCTTTTATTTTTAAGTTGCAGAAGAATGAAGTAGTTTTAAGCAGTCACAGGCCAAGTAATGTATATTAGTCACCATCGAAATAATGTACAATTTACTCTACTATTGACGTGAGATAATAGTAGAGGCAATGTAAAATTCTCACTAACAGCTCCGTCCAAGTCTAATTTTCACTGTCTAATGATAGAGTATTTTTAGATAATAGAATTCTACAATGAATAAGGAAATTTTATATCTTTTCTTTTTAAGAATATTGTAAACATTTTACGTACCGTCCAATCGGAAATTTATTAGTTAAATAGCTAACAAACATTTTTTTTTACACATAAGAATCTCATATTTGTAAAAGATCTGCCCTGATTTGTAACATTATTTTATATTGCAGGGTACATTATACAAAAACTAACATTTTTTACGTATAAGAATCTCATATTTGTAAAAGATCTGCCCAGCTTTGTACAATTATTTTATATTGTACGGCACAATTATTGTCATTTTTATTGTTATATAGTGTAAAAAATTAACTTTTTACTATAAATAAATTTTTTACCTTTGAACAACTACTCATTTGTCAAGTCAACGGTCATTTCCATTGGTTAACAGATGCGATATTGTTCTTCAATTTATTAATTTCTCATGGATTTAGTCTTAATCTTTTCAGTTTTACAAATTTATCTGCGTCGGAAAAAACGAAATAAACGAAACAACGGAAATGTTACAAAAGGTAATTAATCAAAAGCTTTGGGATTACTTTATCACTGCTACCTGTTGAGCGCCTGTACTATCAATCAAATGTCGCATCACTGTCAAGATATATCTAAGTCATCATTTAAAATGAAATATCGGTAAACTAAAACAACGTTATTTTTTTAAGTTTTAAGTACGATTTCACATTTTTTACAAATTATACTTTATTTAAACTTATTTTAGTTAATGTAAATCATTAATGTAATCAAATCAAATAATTTTTTAACGGATTAATAGGAAAAGAAGAAAATAAATAATACTGTTCATTTCGAAATTCCTTTAGCTTTACGCAAACGATATTAATACCATACGCAAACAGCTTAAATCTTGGTAATAAAAGGAATCCATTTCAAAACAATTATAAATTTAAATGGCAAAACATATAAAGTCGTATCATCAGCAATCAAATATTAATGTATTCTAAGAAAATCAATTTTTAATAATAAATAACGATTACTCATCGCGGAAAAAGACATAGAATTTGTAAAAAAAAAAAGAAATAAGAGAATAAAGAAACTCCAATGAGAGTAATTTTCGATGAAAGAGAACTGCGCGCGAGCAACCCCCGTACGGATTTTTTTTCAATATCCCTCGTAAAAATCGGTGAGTCGAGAGGGGGGGAGGCCCCCCTCGTCATCATCGAGGGTCCCCCTCGGCGCGCGCGATCGTCGTCACGCAGCGCGCGTCGGTGATACATTTTCCGGCGCGGCGGGCGGAGTCGCTCCATTGTGTCCGACGACAAGGACCGCGATACTCCGGGTACGTGTCGCCCCCTCCTCTGCCCCCAGCAGCGAACGACGCCCGATCTCTCCGCTCGCCTGCGAGCCTTCCTGACCGTCATTGTACGGCCTATCCCCGTGGCGTTCGCGTATATTCTATTGATGCATACCTTTTTAAAGGATAATTCTTTCATTCGCGATTTAATTTTTCTTCGAAACGTAAGTAGCAGCTCGAATGTGGGTTGCAATTCGAATTAGTTAATAATGTCTAAACGGTTGCTTTTCAGTGTTTACGTTAGTTAAAAGGATTGAAAAAAATTTAAAAGATATAATAAGTTATTAATAATACATATGTGATCAACCTCGCACCTAAAGTGCAGTAGTAAGGATTCGACTGTAGTCAGCCGCAAGTAGTAAACACTCGTTCCACGAGTCGTACTTCAACGTAAGATGCTCGCAACGCGAACGGCATAAGCAGCATTCGTTTTTTAAGTCGTAGCCTCGCTCATCCGCGTCCCCTTCACGCCTCTCCGCTCCGTCGCCGCAATTTTCAAAACAATTCGCTTTCGGAGCACCGCGCGGAGGCAGTCTGCTTTCGGAGCAGCCGTGGCGAGCGCGTCGACGGTCACTAAACCGTAACCACAGCGGTAATCGGCGAAAGGCGAGAGAAAGGACTACACTCTGCAACTTGGCGACAAGCGCGCGCGCGGAGAGAAACAAAAAGCGCGAGGGAGACGCAGCTAGGGACGAGCAGGAGAGAGAGACAGTCGCCGCGGTGAAAAGGGGAGGCTTCCCGTTTCCGGCTCCGGCTGTCAGATAATATCTCGTACGCTTACATACACACACGACACACCTAAGTGCCGCCCGCCTGCAGCCCGCGGTAGTGTATATCTCTTGTTTTGTTTTCCGTGCAGTCGTCGCGCAAGACACGCACAGACCCACACGTACGCGCGCCCGAGAGTGCAGCATTAATACACACCTCGTCGTCGGTGCTCCTGCAGTAGGTGAGTCTTACCCGCGGCGCGGCTTATTTCTCTGCGGGGGTTGTGTCTAAGCGCGCGCGGACCTCTCCTATACGCGCGCATATTGCCCCCGCGGCACCCCCGGCGTTAGTCACGTAAGCGCCGAGATTTTCCGCGCGCACGGCTTCGCCGAGCTAATGGTATAAAGGCTCCTGCAGTGGCCCGCGTCCCTTTTATGTAAGCGGCTGATTCCCTTTAAATGCCCCTGCAGCGGTGACGAGGACTCGCGCTTCGTTTTTTTTTGCTCGCCGCAGCGTTTTATTCTCGAACAGTGCGTGTCTCAAATTGCGAGGCTTGGAGTTTTTTGAGAGTGCATACATACCAAACCTTCTTATTTTTCTCTTGCTGTTTGTTTAATCGAATTCGAGGTGGATTAACAATGGGCAGCCGATTATTGCTGTTTCATTTGGTGATATTGTTTAAATAAATTGCTTACTACTGCAGGGGAAATAATTGAAAGTGCATTACTTGGTGACAGTAAAGTGCATAGATTACTTACTCGTATATTGATTAAAGTGGAGTCAGTGAAAGGTGCTTTTTGAATTTTTATCGTTAACTGTGTGAAGTTTTTATTTCAACTTTTTAAGATATAAAAATGTTTTCATGTTATAATTATATTTAATAGTTATACAAATAAAGTTTAATTATTTTATAACAACTGTAATATTAAATTAGTAATAAACGTGTTATTTTTTTTAAATCTTATAAAATTTGATTGCAAAACAATTCTACTTTAAACATGAGTAAATAGATTAGTCAAAAATATATGGATCTTGAAAAAGGAAGGATTTCAAGATTTTTGATGTAACCAAACAATGGCAAGTTTGACAATGGACAATTTGTTTTGACAGTTCCTTTTATTTTGTTTCAGATTACATGATTCACTAGCACAAAAGCTAACAAGGAAACAAAAGCAGTAAAAGGCAACATCATGGCGTGGAGATTCAAGGCATCAAAGTATAAAAATGCTACGCCAATTGTGCCCAAGCCTGAAGCATGCATCCGTGACATTTGTGTTGGATCATATCAAACTTATGGGAACAATATTGCAGCATCTGCTGCCTTTATGGCATTTAATGTTGACCACAATGGTAAAAAATAATACCTATGCTCTACTTTGAAAAAGTTTTCTTGAAAGTTTTAAATATAGAATGTGTCGTGAAAGAAAATCAATATTTTATAAATATCAGGGACATTGCGTGGATATAAAACACTTGCCTCTAAATTATTTATTGTTTTTTATTAAAGAAAATAAATATTGAATTTTGTTTAGTTTGTTATGGTAATTTATTTTTATTTGTACAGGTTCTAGTCTGGCAGTTTTACCATTGGAAGACTGTGGTAGAAAAAGTAAAACAATGCCTTTACTCCATGCTCATGGAGATACTGTAACTGATATGGAATTTTCTCCATTCCACGATGGTCTTCTTGCCACTGGATCTCAGGATTGTTTGGTACAATTTTTTAAATTTACTATTACTACTGGATATATTCAGGAAAACACTAAATATTGTTTTAACATTTTTAGGTAAAATTATGGCATATACCAGAAGCTGGATTAGAAGAACCTCTCTGCAATCCAGAGTGTACTTTCTCACATCGCCAGAGGAGAGTTGAAGTTGTTCGCTGGCATCCTTGTGCAGAGCATCTATTAACAACTGTTTCTTATACAAATTTATCTCTTTGGGATGTTCTAGCTCAAAAAGAATTATTTTGTAAGTTAATGTATACACAAATATTCAATGTAATTATATTATAAATTTAACATTTCTTTTAACAGCTAATAACGAGCATAAGGATGTTATACAATCGGTAAGTTGGAAACAAGATGGTACATTACTTGCCACTTCTTGCAAGGATAAGCAAGTTAGGATCATTGATCCTCGAGCTGCAAAAAATATTGTGCAATCTACTCCTAGTCATCAAAGTATCAAGGATTCAAGAATCGTTTGGTTGGGAAATGGTGACCGGCTATTGACGACGGGTTTTGACGCTGCTAGACTTCGACAAGTGTACATTCGCGATTTAAGAAATTTAAACGACCCTGTCAAAACGTTAGAACTTGATTGCAGCACAGGGTATATACTATTTTAACATTATTTTAAACAATATCAAAAACCTTTTACTCTTAAGACCAATTTTAATGATACATTTTCAGAATTTTGATGCCATTATTCGATCCTGATACAAACATGCTTTTCCTTGCTGGTAAAGGAGACACTACAATTCTGTACATGGAGGTCATGGACAAGGATCCTTATTTAGTCGAAGGAATACGTCACAGCGGTGAACAAACTAAAGGAGTTTGTTTGGTTCCAAAACGAGCATTAAACGTGATGCAAGCAGAAGTTAATAGAGTTCTTCAACTGACATCAACCATGGTCATTCCTATTATGTATCAAGTTCCAAGAAAGGTAATATAAACTTAAATAGAATAAAATGAATCATGAAAAGGCAACAAACTTATCGTAAAATTGGTAAATTCTAGACATACAGAGATTTCCACGCGGATATTTATCCCGAAACAGCTGGTTGCATAGCTCAAAACACAGCAGCAGCTTGGATACAGGGACATGATCTGCCTGTACCCAAGATTTCGTTAGACCCGGCAAAACGTAGCAAAGGAGAGGAACCAATTACGGTAAGATTTTATGCTATGCTTGATCCTTTTAATTTTATACTTTTTCACCTTTTTCATTCTTTATTTTTTATATAACATTTGTTCTTACAAGAATGTGTGTGAGTATGTGTGTATTTAGTTGTTACTACTGTATTTCATTTTTTGTTTAATTTTTACTTTTATATATTATCATTACTCGTTTGCACTATTTTTATTTTAAGTATTTTGCAGTTAGCTTTGAACGATGCTTGTACATTATCGTGAAGAAGTTCCAATCGCTAAATCGAATTTCGCCTGTCTTTCGGTTGCTGTGGACTTTTGGAGCATTTTATTTTTTTGCACATAGATTTTCGTACATGTTATTTATTTATTTCTTTCACTTTTCAGATATCCGTTATAATTTTTGTAGTTTACTTGTATTTTCCTCAGTTGAGATACCTGGCACTGATGATCAGTAGCTTTAAATTCCTTGTGTAAGTAAAATAGAAACCATTAGACTATATCCTCATTTTATTTTATTTTTTACTGTGTCACTTATACACGCTTTTTTGACAAACAAAAATTACTCGTTTACTAAGATTTTAATTAATTGCTTTAAACAACTTAGTTATTAAAAAAAAACGAATAATTTTCAGTATAACAAATATTCAACACTGGCATTGTTGATGTGCTTGAGGCAGTTAAATAATACGCACAAATGATCGTGCTTCAACTTCGTCTTTAAATTAAATATAAAATCATCTCTAGGTGCACCGTGGAAATCTGATCAGTCTGAAGAATAGTCAGCAAGAAGTAAAATTGGAAGTCCGCCAGCAGAAAGCCATAGCAATGTCAACGCCAAAGGGTTACAGCAAAGCGCAAGCTTATATAATCCCGGAGAAGGACGACGCGCTGCCTGAGAAAAACGATATCAACGAAGAGCGCGATGACTACCGGAAGGCGGAGATTGACAAGCTAGAGGACGAGAAGTCGAAGATACAAAACGGAGGCTCGCAGACGGTGCCACCGAAGCCGCTACCACGCTCTTCCAGGGCCAATAGCCTATCCGACGAGGGCGCCAAGGAGGAGCCAAAACCGGTCGCTCGGCCCAGGACCACCCCAAGCCCTGGCTCTGTCGTCACGCCGGTCAATCCAAACGTCATCGGCGGATACAAGGTTTACAATCGAATTATACCTCTTCTAGGTCTTAATTAATTATCGCGATTCTTTTAGGATAATTGTGTGTATGTGTGAGTGTACGTGCTGTTTCATTTAGCCACCTCTCGCGGTTAGCCTTCCCTTTTTTATTAGATTTTCATTTTTTCAGAAAGAGAATGCTTTATTTCTCTCGATGAGTTTCTTATGCTTGGTCTTTTGTTTTGCAGCCCCGTCTGGGACCGAAGCCCTTCCAGGCTAAGTCGACGAGCCAGGAGTTTTCGTTTGATAAGGTGTTTTCGGTGCCGCAGGCGCCGAGTAGCGATAGCAACGGCCACGTCAACAACGACGGCTACGACGCGAAGGATGCGAACAACGACGTCGACAAGTCACCCACCTACGATGCTGATCGCAGCAAAGATTCCGAGGCTGCCAAGAGTGACTCCAGTTCTATCGAGGAGGATCCTAACTCCAGCGATTCAGGCTACAAGCCTAAGACACCTAGTACTGCTGAGAGACGTCGCTTATTTGAAGTTAAAGTGCGTATTAATTATAAATTTAAACTATGTAAATTTATTTAGAATTTAGAAAATGGCCATGAAAAGCAAATGATTGATTTAACATTGCAGGTGAAAGATGAATCCCCAGAAAACGAAGATTCTGGTAACTTTGAAAGAGGAAATTCTAATAGAAATTCTATTGCCGAGAGGCGTAAACTCTACGAGAACAGATCGACGTCGGTGACCGATGGAAATTTAGCAGAAAAGGCGATGGGTTCACCAACATCTATGAGACGCAGAGATTCGTTTAAAACGAAAAGCGACATTATTAAAGAGGATGAGGTGAAGAAGGTCATTCCCATGCTGCGCCAACAAAGCATGGATCCGCGACTAGAAAAACCGGAGCCCATTGCTACACCGACTCCTAAAAGAACTTCTACAGTCTTTGGTAATTATTAAAGTTTTGCTAAACTATTATTACTATTTCACAACTATTAACTTTCTTACATTTTCTTTGCTTGTAGGTAGAGTATCCAAATTCAGACATCTCAAGGGTACTCCAGGGCACAAATCGACGCATATAGAAAACATCCGCAATATTAGTCGTCAAATATCTGGAGAATGTGATGGATTTCATGGTAGGTGTAAAAGAAATTATAATTCATTAAGAAAAAAGGATCTTTTAAATAACAAATGTAATCAAACATTTATTTGTTACCATATTTCAGCTAATTCTGATAGAGTGGCAGTACCTTTAAGTGGGCCTGGTGGGAAGATTGCCGTACTGGAGCTAAAGAAAACGGGAAGACTACCCGATGGTGTTATGCCAGCGTTGGTGCATGGAGCGACGGTCATGGACTTCCAGTGGGATCCGTTCGACAACCAACGCCTCGCAGTTGGTTAGTTTGGTTATTGTACAAATAACAATAATATTAATTACAACATAATTGGTTACAATATGTGATTCATTACAGCTTGCGATGATGGTATGATTAGACTGTGGGAAATACCAAATAGTGGTCTAACCGAACCGACTAACGAGCCCAATTACACAATCGAGGCTCACACCGACAAGATCTATCTCATCAAGTTTCATCCACTCGCTGCAGACGTTCTCGCGTCAGCCTCGTATGACATGACCGTTAAAATTTGGGATTTGGAGCCGCTAAAATCCGGTGAATCGATCAAGAGCCAGATCATCTTGCAAGGACACACCGACCAGATATTCAGCCTGGCATGGTCGCCGTGCGGTCAGTATCTCGCCACCGCTTGCAAGGCCGGAAAGCTGCGAATTTACAAACCGAGAAGCAGCGATACACCGATTAGGGAGGGCAAGGGGCCTGTTGGTACGAGAGGAGCAAGAGTCGTCTGGGCTTTAGATGGACGCTACCTCGTTGTCATGGGATTCGACAAGTGAGTTGCCAAAAGTTTATGATTCAAATAGCCATTTGTAATTTACTAAATAATTATTAAATTAATACGATATCGATTCTTTTCAGGGTGTCAGAAAGACAAATCATGGTGTTCAAAGCAGATAATTTAAACGCTCCATTAAACACTGTTGGACTGGATGTTTCGCCCGCAATTCTGATGCCATATTACGATGAGGATAGTTCTACACTATTCCTTACTGGACGTGTAAGTTAGCAATGCTGATTATGGATTTGTGTTTTTTATACAGGGCTGTATCATTTATAAAATTGCAATTGTTTTAGGGTGACTCGACAATTTACGCTTTTGAAGTGACAGAAGAAGCTCCTCACATTTGTCCGTTGAGTCATCATCGCTGCGCCTCTTTGCATCAAGGATTATCGTTTTTACCAAAAAATAAGTGCGATGTTGCAAGCGTTGAATTTGCTTCAGCATTGAGATTGACAAACAATACTATAGAGCCCTTAAGCTTTACAGTGCCCAGAATCAAAGTAAGTTGGAAGGTTGTTTCTAAAATATTTTTGATCTTGTTGTTATTTTGTTGATCTTGACGCGTAAGAAATTAATAAAATTTTTTAATATTTTTTTCAGAGTGAACTTTTCCAAGATGATTTATTCCCACCAACAAAAGTAACATGGAAATCTTCAATGTCGTCAAGAGAATGGTTTGGTGGAGCTAATAAGCCAGCACAACGAGTCAGTCTTAAACCACCAGGAATGGATAACTGTAAGTGTTTTTATCGTAATTTATCAGTAGTTATTGTCATCTGTTTAATTAAATGGTTTTGTTTCAGTGACTGAAAGTCAAGGACAGGCAGTGGTGACTGCACCGGTTTCAGCAAAGCAAAATTCAGAAAAAATACCTGCATCTCAGCCTTACAACAGACTATCTGGATATCATTCAGATCTCAGAGCAAAACAGCTTGATGTAAGTTTTTTTCCAAGAATTTAATTACATGCACGTTATGTTTTATATTTAAATATAAAAAATTTTTTATAATTTTTATTAAATATCTAAATTAATTTATTAACTTTTTTAAATATCTAAAGAATGTACAATTCTGGTACATTTAGCAATATACCATTTTACAATATAAATAATTTTTATTTTTAATGCATGACATTGTTGTATTGTCGTTGATTGTGATTTTTGATGTTGTATGTATTAGATACAAAATAAATTGAGCAACCTTGTGGGGGACGTAATTACATGTCCACTGGAACAAGATTATATGGAGGGTGTGGAAGAGCACGAATGGGTAATGCTCTCACTAAACAAAAATCATTGCAAATGAAGTGAAGATTAATAATTATTTCTTTTGAACATTTCATTGCAATGATAATTTTATCTGTCACTTATTATGTTATTTACTTTGCAGATTAATAACATTCATTTATGTTTTTGCAGGATGATTAAATGTTTTACGAGACAACTTTAAATGAGATTTTTAACAGAAGACGATTTTTGTAAGAAAAGACATTTTTTATGTCCAGGGGATATTTGTGCAAAGGTATGGAATTGTCCAAAGTTACGTGAATATTTGCTCGTTATACCGTAAGCATATTTCCTATTTATATTAATTTAATATATATAAATAATTTAGTCGATCTTTATTCTTGTAACGTTTTTTGCGCTCCGTTCGCAATTTTTGCGAATACGACTAATTAAGCAGAACAGACGTATTTGTATTTGTATGTTGAGTGATAAGAATTCGTTTTTTCTTTGCGCGAATTTTATTGAACTAAAAAGCATCAGTTTTTTAATTGTGCTTGAGAACAGAAAAAAACGGACAGTGCAGAAGCGACTGATAAGTAAATATCTTAGAGTCGAAGGAAGCAAACGTGATGATAGTTCTAGTCTGGAAATGTTTCTTATAGGATCCTTCTATTAATGCCTAATCTGATACTAACAGCATAGTATTACGTGTCATGGGCTAAAAGACATTTTAGCGATTAGTTGACAAAAAAAAAATAAGAGAAAAATGAAATGGAGGACCGAGTGAATCTATATATTGTTCGGTTGTCAAAGAGACAGATGCGCTATCGATGAAGTTGAACAAGTCTTTTTCTATATGGATAAATAATTTTAATTAAACACCGAATATCGTATGACAGCGAAGAGAAGATTAAAAAAAGTAAACTCCACCTAAGATTTATATCGAAACTTTAGTAGAGAAAAGTTATATCAAGCGTGGGAAATATTATAACAAACACAAGTACTGGCGTTACGAGAGAGATTTGAAAGAAAGGGTTATTTAGGATTTACTTTACTTTTTTGTTTCGGGTCTAAACGCACATTTTAGGCTAAAGTTAAGTGAAGTATTATTGTAAGTGTTAGAAATAACGAATGAGTATGCATAGGATCAAACTTTATGACTAAAGGAAAATATGTTTGCGAGTCAGAGGAGGTATTAGGCATTTTTCGTTATCAAATGATTTATAATTTTTGTTGTCTTAAAGTTTCTGAGAAAACGAGTAAAATGTTAAGTTGCCCTAGCCGAAAAATTTTGAAGACTTTTCACTCTTTAAAACTCAACTGAATTAAACGGAAAGTAATAACAATTTTACAGTAGCGAAAGATGCTGACGTTTAGTAAAATTCTATTTTACACTCGCTGTACTGACATTTTTGCTACGACGTATTTTGCTATGAACATGATAAAAATTATATACCTTTTTACACTCAGATAATTGTAAGATCGAAAAAATGGTTACCGTTATAACAGTGCCATGTTCAACTCTTAAAGTGCTCCAAACATTCCCGTTATTTCCAAGTCTTTGATATACATTTCTACCCGTACTTTTAACGTTTAACTTTTTGAAGTAGTAGAATTTTTATTAGAAAAAATCCATAATTAATCAACCACCATACCAAGAAGGTGCCAAAAAAGGAAACCTTTTGATTATGCAATCCATGACTGAGGCAGCTCTACTTTACAGGCATTCCACTTTGGAGTGACTATTAGATTTTACATAATTATACATAAATGAGATTATGAAAAACAAATGCGAAGCGTTACTTTGTATCTAAATTACAACATTTTTTTTTATTCGGCATTGTTTTATACTCAAAAAAATGGAAAATTCATACTTTTGTAGCGCAAGTGCTTTTATAAAAAATGGTAAAAATGCGGTTTTTTATCATTAACTGCAGATGAGATCATATTAATGAGATTATGATGTAGTTAGGTCTTTGTATCTTATACCTTATATGTAATTCACTTATAAAAAATATTTCTACTCCAATTGCGTGTTTTTATTGTTTTCCCATATTTTCACAGAAAAAAGTCGTTTTGGAATGCCAAATCAAAGCATTATTATTATTATTTTGATATTCATACAAATGATGATTATAAATGAAATTTTTTTTCAAAAAAAGAACATTAATAAAAACATAAAAAATTGATAAAATGTAAATATAATTATATTATTTTTAAACAATATTCTTTTAACATTTATCACAAGTCAACTATTTTGTCCAACCCTATCTCTTGGTATTAACCTTAGTTCTGAGCCATGTTTCAGGAATACATTGCCTGTAAAAATAAAATTTTATTTATGATAATACCTTTTCAATTTTAATATAATATTTTTAAAAAAGAAACTAGATATAGAGCAAATTATTTTTCTAAAGTAAATAAAAATTAATACCAGCAGTTTGTTGTGGGTTAATTCCTACTCCATCATCAGTTATTATGGCCGAAGTTGCTGGAGCAACTTTAAATTCTTCAGCTGCAAACTTTAATACAGCTGTAAATGGTGTATTATCTGGTACACTTAGTCTGAAATAATTCAAAGAAATTAAGAAAGAAAGAAAGAATAGCTTTAAAAAATATTTTCAAAACCTTTATGTCAAGACATGCAATAAAAACTAGTAATTTTTTAATCACTTTTTAAATATTTATTTTTGCATACACAAATCAGTGTTGTATTTTACATTAGTTATTGTCTTAATTAGTCTTAATAAATAATTAGTTTTTTAAACATTATAAAATGCAGTCATTTTCAATGTCCTCCCAAACGAAATCTAATTCTTTGGCCAACTTTATTCTGTCAATTATTGTATTATAGAGGTCATCTGAACCGTCCAACAAAATTTTAATCACACTTTTCAGTTGCTTGTAAGTAAATCCTGCATCTGAAATCCATTGTTTTTCATCATCTCTTTCCATGTTTCTTCCCACATAAAATGTTGCATCTATGTAACTAGTTTTAAATCTCTCATTGTCTTCCAATACTTTTAATATGAATTTTTTTCTCGAACGTTTTATTGCTTTGTACACTTTCATATCATATTTTTCTAATTTTTCTGCAAGGAAATTTAATATCAATGGGTTGAAACCATATTCAACTTGTGATCTGAAAGCTAAGTAAATCAGAGTCTCTACTTCATCTTTATCATAGAGTGCTTTTATTTTATCAACAACTGATTTTTCTTTATTATTTTTTAAATCTTCTTGACAAACCTTAATGGTTATTTCTTGAGATATTATTGGAACACAGTCTGGTATACTTTTCAAGATTGTGAATATAGCATTTCCTTGCAGTATTTCCTGATTCATTTTAAGCATTATGGCCTCCAATCTGTCATTTCCCAAAATTTGGACATACTGTTTTATATATTCATCTATAATTTCAGCAGGAACAATATTTGTTCTAAATAAAAAAGACAACATTTTATCACAGGTCTTCTCTAAATCTGAACATTTATACATTATCATTCTTTTATTTTCTTGCAATCTTGCATTCAAATGAGATTCAAATTCTGCTTCTTTCTTTTCCTCTTGAACTTTTTGTATAATTTTTTCTATAGTTACAGAAATTTCAAATATCTTAGTTACATCTTCGGATTCCATATTTTTAAATGACTCTGGATTTTCTTGAAGTTCACAGTAAATGTCAATAGTTTTTAATACCTCATTAATTTGTATGTCCATGTTTGATATAATTGAATTTTAAAAAATTCAATTTTATCTAAAATGTTTGCAAAAATTTCCTAACTATTAACAAAAAAACACTAATTAAGCATGCCTTGACACTAGATTCTTTGTAAAAAAACTTAAATAAACAAAACCTACACTTTGAATGGCAATTTTGGATCAGACGTCAGTGTGATCTTGAATGTAACTTTTGACCTGTAAATAAAAATTTTAAACATTAAGGAACTGTAAATAAACTAACTTTAAAAATGCTTATTAAATGATGTCAAGATTTGTTACTCCAAAATTATTTCTGATTTTTACAGTCAACTATCCATTACTTTAAAACAAGAATTAAATTGGAAACACTTTAAATCATCGAACTTAATTCATTTTTTTAAAAAAAGGATAATTAGTCTAACATATGTCGCGAGTTTGTGATAAAGGAACCAACTCGAACTGTTCGTTATAACGCCATCAAACAATAACTTTTATAATTCATTACAAAAGAAAAAAATTAAATACATAAAATATATATATTACTTACGCCATAATGGAAAATCAAAAAGTTTTAGAGATTAAATGTTGCAAAACTGTGCAGGACTTCTGGGCGCGTAGCGTTAACCTTAAAAAGCCTTGTTTACAACTCTACACGTATGTACAGCAATCACGATTTTTCGGAGCAGGAGTCTCCTTCCCCGCTCTGTGGCCGTAGGCGATTAAATTAAGGGCTATATATCTATATAGTGAGAATGCTCGCGACTAATCCAGCTTCGGAACTTTTCGGTCAATCTATCCTACAGTGTTCGGTCGTGGCCTCTCACCAGAACAGTCACTGAAAGCAAACTGAAAGCTGAAATAATTAATCTGCTTTTTCTCAGACTGCGGAGTTGAGTGCATGTATGCATTCGTCGGTATTTGAGGATTTAAGTTGCGCTATAGATAAGATGCAAAATGGCTCCTCTATTTCTATAGAAGCTCTAACGAGGAATTTATAATAATATTATAAATTATTTTATATAAGAACATATATAAAATCGGCGATGAGAAGGTGATCCCGCCGCCCACTCAGAGTACAATACAACCTGTTAACCTTAACCTCACATTTTCTGTTGTTAAGAAGTGTCTACAGCGCAATGCAGTTCCTTCTTGTAGACGGACCCTTTGTGTAGTAACAACTACTTATACATACATATATACCTGATAATATAGTATAGCATATATTAAGTTTACTTAATTTGATTTTAGGAAGACAAAAAAGTAAAAGTAACTCATTTTTTAAAATACGACAACCCCAATCTTCAGATTTCCAGGGAATAAAATCTCTGCTAAAGGAAATATTTCCTAGTGCTTGTTGCGACAGAGATTATCGCTATGAAATAATTTATAATATCATCATTGGGCCGCTTAGCCCTGCCAATACGGTAATATAGGCAATTATGGAGTCAAGAACTGTTCTGCTTACCCAGCTTACCCCTATATTTTGCTGCGTGCGCGAACTATATAAGCAAATGGACACTACACGCGTGCAGATATGCATAGCTGTGAGAAAGGGAGAGCAGATAAAAAAAGGATAAAGAATATATCCAGGACGGCGCGAGCATGTGCGAGGGGAAAAACCCAGGGAGGTCGACTGTCGAGCCTCGTTCTCTTCGGAGCAGCAGCATTGTTTCGGCCTTACAGCCCGCAGAGCTGATCGCGCGAGGTGTCGTGCCGTGCGTAATACCGAAGTCATCGTAGTCGTGCGCCTTGTTTATCTTATACACGAATACAAATTGCACAGACCGCGGCTGATATCTTGCGGCGGCAGGTGGTCATTGGTGCGCTAAGGGTACTCCGCCTTGTTGATACGACTCTTACAAAAGACGACACCGTCTGCGCTGTATCAGCAGCACTAACTTCCGTCGCTGTAGTATTGGGGAATCTGCCTCGTGCAGTAGTTAAGTAAGCATAAATCGTAAACATAATTCTTAGCAACCCTTGGATCTGCGAGGCAGAAGAGGAGAGCAACTTTCGTTTGTTGACACTCGCGCGCGCACACCTGTTCTTGCAATCATCTGCTCGGACTTTGGGACTTTAAAAGTTTGTGAGTATATAAGTACCTGACGTATTGGGCTTGTCGATTGGTTGGAGTTCTTATCAGCAAGACACATTTGTTAAGTATAGATTTTGAATCATTGAAATGAGTTAGTGAGTAATTGTTAATGATTGTGAAAAGAACACGGCGTATACTTTAATAGAATTTATGGAAAGCTTTTCTTTCGAGTCGCGGAAATGATAAACAACATCTGATGTTATTTTAATATTTAATAAGAGCATACAAAGACCTGCTGTATTTTTAGGTAGTAAAAATCTGAAAAGATGAATCATGAAGAAAATAGACTGCAGACATTCCAAGATTGGCCAGCGAATGCTGCTGTGAGCGCGGAAAGAGCAGCTAAAGCTGGATTTTTCTATACAGGGCAAGCACAGGCAGTACAATGCTTTCTGTGCGGTACAATAGTGTCTGTGTGGAATTACGGTGATCAAGCTATGACAAAACATAGACTTGCAAATCCAGAATGTCCATTTGTACTGGATCCCCTTACTACTTGCAACGTCGCCTTAATTGCTTCTTCAAACGACGAGATAATTTCGACCAACAGAGAAATCGATGCTAGTCAAATTAATGGTTTTGTAAGACCAAATTTTGGATCGACAGATCTTACAGTGTACATTAATAGGCTAAATACATTTGAAAATTGGCCCGTTCCTGCTATTGTTTCACCTGAGAGATTGGCAAGATCTGGATTCTATTATCTCCAGCAAGAAGATATGGTAAATATTTAAAAATAAGTTTGAAAGTCACTTAGTTGAATAATTAAGTTTTGTTTTCATTTTTTTTTATATTATCTTTTTTGCGTAGGTTGAGTGTGCTTACTGTCAAGGTATTGTATTAATGTGGGAACCTGGTGATGATCCTGATAGAGAACATAGAGCACATTTTCCTAACTGTGATTTTTATTTAAGAGAAGAAGATGGTGGTAAGTTTATTATTATTTTAATATCTATATATGCTGGAAATTTTTGTTTTATTATTTTTGCTAAAACATAATCTAAAGGCTCTTAACTTAGCAGGGTTAAAGTTTTTATGTTACCTTAACCTTGCAAAGAGCAAAGACAATAAATGAGCATGTGTACATCTAAGCCAACTTTATTGACATTTAGCCAACCACATTTACGCACTCTAAATATAATTATTTTGGCAATGTCAATGTGCAAGGCGAGCTTTAGGTGCATGCATCTGTAAAATTGCTCAAATCATCAATAGTTTTCCTTTTGCTTGTTTAAAGTCACTATCACTGAATACTGAATGGGTTCAGGTATTCCTAGTACAGATTGTAAGATTTTTTTTAAATTTTTTATGTAAATTTAGCTTTTTTGAAATTGTATATAGTTTAACGAACAAAATTTCTTTAGTGCTTCTTTTATACTTTAGTAAATATATGAAATGTTAATCATTTTTTTCATTTTTTTTTAGACCGCTTTTGAATGTTTAATATTAATGTAAATTTAAGATCAAAATAATGTGATTTGCAAAATAATCTGCAGATTTGTCAGCTGAAAAAGTGGAATTAGGCAATGTCCAATTAATGCCTGGTACGACCTCTAACTTCACAGAATTAGGCATACAGCACCATTCCGCACCAAGGCAGCCAAAACATGCTACCTACGAAAGCAGATTACGCTCATTTGAAGGATGGCCCACCAATTTGAGACAAACACCAGAAATGTTAGCCGATGCTGGATTTTACTATGTTGGTAAGAATTGCATGTCAAACAAATCAAGTGATGCTGAAAAAAATTCACTATAGTCCCTAACAATACAGACCATTAATAAATTATAACAAATGTTATAAATCAGATTTAGTATTGCAAATTTAGGCCAGTATTTGTTTAGCTAAGATATTGAAAAGCTTCCATTACATTGCATTATTTATTAAAAAAGTCATTATCATTAAATTTTACAATGAAAATCCAAAAAGTGTAGGCTGTTCCTTTTCACTCTCGCCATACAAATGTTTATATCCGTTTACCGAGGAAAGACAAAGAGCCAACTTTAGGAGTAACGAACGAGCTATACATTGACCCTTGTTAATAAATAATTCTAAATCTTTTCTGTGACGTGTGATATGTGATAGTGTGTGAATAATATTCTGAAATAAACTATATAGGTCTTTGCACCGGAACAGGTACACAAGATCAAGTCAGATGTTTTCATTGCGATGGGGGATTGAGGAATTGGGAAGAAACTGATGATGCTTGGATAGAACACGCTAAATGGTTTCCAAAATGTGGATATGTTACTTTAGTTCGAGGTCAAGACTTCATTAAGGAGTGCGTTGAAAGCAGACCTCCTATAGATCCTGCAGTTAGTACAATTTGTTAAAATATTAAATTGTATTTAAATAATCTTCATATTTATAATTATTTATTTTATATTACAGATGGTGGGGAATGTTCCTGATGATAATCCCGACGTTGCAGTAACACCACCAGTATCTCCTGCAATTGCACCTACTCAGCAACTTCCTCGGCGAGTGACAGATGCCGAATTAGAAAGATTACTTGGCACACCACCAGCTATGGTTAGTTGCTATTAGCTGTATATAAAAATCTGTTTAAAAATCTATATAAAAATTTGTACATTATAAATTAATTTTAAAACATGGTCTTATTGCAGATGGCTCTAGAAATTGGTTTACACGTAGGTCGAATTAAAATGGCATTGAAAAGAAGAATGGAGCAAACAGGTGTACCTTATGCAAATGCTGATGAACTTATCGAAGATGCTACACACATACAACTTTCAGAAGAGGATAACATGTAGGCTTAAAAATTAAACTTTAATTAAATTAACATAAAATGTATTAGCAAATTAATTTTATTTGAGTTTTAATCTTATTTATCTTTTATTCTAGATTAAACCGACAAACGCCTGAATCCCCATCGAACGAACTTACTCGTCTTTTAAATCAAATCATTAATGCTGAGGCAAGCAGCAGTAGTTCTAGTTCTCAAACAGAAAATAGTTCAAATAATGAAGAACCGAAAAAAGATTGTCAAACAAATACTGCTTCATCATCAGAGTCGTCGGAATCCGACAGTGAAGCTGAAGCAGAAAAAAAGACCGAAAATAAAGATGACAGAACTGGTAAGTTGAACAAATCAATTCTTTTAACAATAAATATGTCATCAAACATAATTAATTATAATTGCATTTTTCTATTAAAAATAAAAATTATTGAAACAACAGCCTCCTTGGAGGAGGAAAACCGAAGACTAAGAGAAGCTCATCTGTGCAAGATTTGCTTGGACAGGGAAATCGCGGTCGTCTTTCTTCCTTGCGGTCACTTATCAACTTGCGTCTTTTGCGCACCCTCGCTTACTCATTGCCCAATGTGCAGGCAAATGATTCGCGCCACGGTTCGCACGTTTTTAGTCTAAATCATTTGAAATTAAACTTTCAGGACAGTCATTCTTTATCAATACGAAATGTCAAACACTTTTAATAATGCTGATTTAGCTCTTCTAGTTTAAAGAACAAGATGAAAATGTGGAAAATGATCACTCTTAATCATAAACTCATAAACTATAGCGATTCCTTCTAGGTCAGTGAATTGTACTCTTCAGTAAAGCTAAGTTTTTAATATCTTGTTCTTGAAACTCGAGGAAATTTATGAAAGTGTATAAGATCAAGATCTTTTTGATACATAAATTTATTAATCCATAAATGTTACGAGTCTTTATTCGTGAACCGTCACTCAATTTGATTTCAATTACTGTATAAGTGCTATATAAGAATAATGATATTGAAATTTAACTATTTGGCATGACAGTTTTAGAAAGTAATTGTAAAATTAGTAGTCTCAATAATTTAGAATTTAGCATTAAAATGTTAAAAATAGAATAATTAATGGAAAATGTTTATTATGAAAATGTCTAAAAAGTGACGTAAAAAACTTAATGATACATAGTTAATAATTGAAATATTGTATATCGAAGTTATTTGTCATGTTTATCCGTTGTAATTAAAACTAAATGCCTGGATGTGTAAATGATTTTATGTTGAGGAGAAATGTTTAAAATGCTATTTCAGATAATTAATTTTGTAAATAAATGATATAGTTTGTAACAATTTTCTTTTGAAAGAAAATATTTTCTAAATTCAAACCAAAAAGAAAATCTTACTTGTATGTCTGAAATTGTTAAAGATTAAATTTTCTAATATACAAACAAAGTGGATTAAGATAAAACTCACTTTCCTATTGTGTATCTTATCTATCAATTGTTGCTATATGTAATTAATGAATTCGAGTGCGAGCTTATGCCAATATTGACGAATTCATCCGACAATATGTTTGAAGTATTGAATGTTTAAAAAAAAATAAATAAAAAAAATTACATGATTTTACATTGTATACATGTAGGTATAATATTCTAACGTATTTGCAGACGTGGAAGTAAAATATTGTTATTGTCACACACATATGGATATCAATAGTGAGATGAAAAATATGTGTTGTCAGAGCCAAACGCGAGTTAGACTGAATCCACAATATCAAATAGAACTTACAAGTGCTTTAATATTGGAATTCTCTATACTAGCATATAATAGTATAAAATTTTAATATTTTTTAATAAAAAGAAGTACAAATAAAACATATGATAATTTTCGTATGCCGCGCACGAAACAACGATTTAGTAATCCTGATGATATTAGTACATCACGGCTCTTTTTACCTATTAAATTACATACATTTATATTGAAAAATAGCAATTGCTTTGCTCGTAAAGATGATAAATAATTACTCCAGCTTCAATATTATTTTTTTTACTTTTAATTTAGTGGTTCCGGATAAGAAGGGCAAAAGAAAATGTTAATGCTTGAATGTTCCTAGAATTCGTTAAAACGCTCCCGAATTTTCGAAGTTTGTGTTGTGCTTTCACAAGCTTAAATAATCGTGATACAAAATGTGACTTTACAACGCTTAATTATATTTCTATGAATAGATAACGTAATCCACGTGATAAGATATTTCCTGTTGGAATAGGGCGTAGCTGTAAAAAACGAAATTGTAGAAAAAAAAATTAGCTCATTCGATTATATTTATATAGGAAGTACAGTAAAATGTAAAGTTGAGAATAACTAAATGTCATTGTTTCTATTATGAGGAAGATATTAACTATTGAGTAACCTCTTAACTATTGAGAATCTTATCTAAAATAAAAATGTCAAGATTTACTTGTATATTTATACGTTTTTCAAACTTTGTGAGATTCTCACTTTTTTCAAGAAATCTTTTTGGTTTGCAAATTATCGAGCTAAGACGAGATCTCGTGGACATTTTTCAAGGCGAATCTAATCTCAATTCGACTGTATCTCGTACAGGCTTAAGGTATAATGAAATTTAGCAAATGTTTTTGTATAAATGCGATATTACACCTTTTACAAAGTACTCTCGATTTTACGAGGTTTTATTTTCGTGAAATATTATCCACTAATTTAGTCGACTGTAAACGTATAAAATAAACATAAGATTATTTAATAAATACGTTGTTATTAAAAACTGCAATCTAAGCCAATTTTTTTTTATTAGTCACCTCTCCACAATTACTTTTTAATGTCCTTTTATTTACATTTTTTGGCCACAATTTATTTTTTTAAATTAGTCATGCTATTATTATTTAGCATTTATTTCATGTAGAATAAACATTGTACTTATTATTTATAAAGAATTTAAATTTTAATTCCTTTTTAAAGAAAAAAACGTTATGCGTAAAAAGACTGAGGTATGCACCTGTTAAAATACGCGTCAAGTGTCAGGCACGGCAGCTTGGTCGAGCGATTAAACATTCCGAAGGGCTAAGCGAGGTGCATAGCAGGTGTTTTTTTCTTGTGAGAATTCATGAGTTGTAAAGTTTACAGTCTACGCGCCTTTTTACGTGTGTGAACTGAATTTGAATTCTGCAAAATTTTTAGTAATTACGTTTTTTCCACAATTTCTATGCACATATTGTAAATCTTTGAATTAAATTAATGTTTTGAGAAAAAACGATAAATGATAAAAAAATACGCAAAATCTTGAATTAGCAATTTATTATCACAAGTTATTTCAATAAATATTTAAATAACTTATGGCGAGTATTTTTTTTTACAATTTTTATGTTTAATTTTTATTTTATTATTTTTTTAAAATTATTTTTTTAGCTTACATATATGAAGGACCAGTTGTAATTTTTATGAGAGAAATTCTGATAAAATACATGCATGTAATCCACGAGCTTTTTGATAATCCATATCGCTCTGAGACAGACGGAATTCAAGATCGCATTCTTAGTATCCGTTGCTGAGTCAAGGCGATACTATAACGAATGACACATTGCAGAAACGTTTCTTTTTTTATTCTCTTGTAAAATGACGGATGGCTGAAACATTAGTATCCCAAGACTACTTAGATGCCGATAATGCAAAGGCAGTTTTTTGAAATAGAGCAGCATATAGAATCACGATTCAACCAAGATCACCCTATATTACAAGTATGAAATATGAATGTTATCAATATCATATTTCAATAATATTTATTAAAATATATTTAATTATAGTATTAAATTTAAATATTAGTTATAAATTTAGAAAATTTACAGCATATATAAAGAGCTTTGTATAAGATTATTAAAAATTGTTATATACTTCTTTAATATCTTTCAATGTTAACAAATTTTTTTTAAATTTTACATACCAGATTTCGCATATCGAAATTAAAATTACATATTGAATACTATATTTTGTTCTCACTGTAAGTCTTTTTATACTGCCCTTATAACTATTTTGTATATTTAAATTAAAACACATTTAATCATGTACATAGAGTATTTAAACAATTAAAAAATAAATAACATGAGGCCAGCTCATAAAAAATCGCTAAGTTTAAAAACTTTTTCTAAGATTTTTCTAGTCATACACACTATACTTATTTTCATTCATTTCGTTCGACTTTACAATGATTCTGCTTCGTAAATTGTAAGCAATCTGAAAACAATTATTTTAAAATATCTTAAAAACGTTTTTTTTTTTAAATGCAAAAAAAATGTATAAACACTTACAGATGAAACATCAATATCCTTGTTCTTTTTCGTCGATTTTCTAAAACAAAATAGATAAAATTAGTCATGCAAATACTGCAGCAATCGCGCGTTTACAGTGCATTCGATTGTCTTACTTTTTTACAACGATAGTTTTCGAAGAATCGATTTTCAGTGGAGATGATTCTCCCTTCAAATTCAATACAGTACGGTGGTTATCTGGCGACGTTGAATATTCACACTCTGTATTGTTTTGGGTCGCTATAACTATATGTTCTACATTTTGAATCGGTACTTTTTTCAAAGTTTCGATCTAGAAGCAAAACGAAGAAGAAATTATTATTTTGATCCTAATTATTTTCGTAATCATTGCGCAATAAAACAAGAAAAGTACCTGATTTTTCAAAGACTCTATTTCCTCGTTCTTTTCCTTTAGCATCCGTGTGTTTAACTTTTTTAACACATTTATTTCAGAATGAGCATTGACAAGATCTAAAAGTAGTTACGAATATGAAATTTTTACACTTAGTGTTCAATGGTAATTAACAAAATTACCTATGGTTGTTTTGCCTCTTAGCAAAAATAAATAAATAAATAAATAAATAAATAAATAAATAAATAAATAAATAAATTATAAATTACTTCTCAAGAGTCTTGATATTATCTTGTCTTTTTCTAATAGTTCGAGTCTATGTACAATATCGTAGCTACCACCCAGTATTGTTTCTGAAATCATTAACAGGACTAAATTAAAAAAAAAGATTCTAATGTATCACGTAATGAAATATACTTCAGACCTTTTCCGAAACCTAGTTCATTCGAAAAATCCATAATTGTTCTCACTTAATGTTTTGCAATGATCCTTGATAATTTGAAAAAGCAGCACACTTAAATAAAGACAGACGCCTGAGCAAATGAGATTTCTTAATTCACTCTAAACTATTGTACTTCATTTTAATAAAACAAAACTTTAATTATTAGGTAGATACGTAAAAGACAAATTAAAACGGAAATTCGATTTTTGAGTGTAAATAATCCAGAGACAAGCTGCGCCTTATAGGTACACGCGAATTTAGTAAACAGCGGGTATAAAGCGGGCTCAAATCAACGTCGTTGACCTGCGCGTCGAGTCGAACACTGCTCGCGTATAATGCCCATACGCGACGAAAATTAGAGAACTCTGGCGTTATTCCCCTCTCACACCTTCCGATTTCGGACGTAAATATTGAAAAAGTGTCTCGCGTGTTAACGTAAATTGACGAGTCAAAATCCTCAAAGCGTAGAAGTATTATAGGAACTACAAATTAATAGGAAAAGCGTAAATTATAAATAATTTTAGATATCATGTGTAATCGAAATTTAAAATCGATTAAAATGAAATGTACAAATAATACAACTGATTCAATAATTATCAAACTTTTTGTAAAACTGAACAACTTGTACTTGTAGAGCGAAGAAGTAGAATAAAATACAAGACGAACTCGGAAAAAACGTAATTCGTTTTCTTAATTGTTTTTATAGCTTAATTCTTTTGTCGTTGATCAAAACGATAAGTTTATCGATTTAGGGTTTTTGTATTAAAAATATATGTTTCGGTAAATATTCTATTTTAATGTGGAAAAGAGAAAACGAACAAAATATGATTTTGAGGAAAATATTAGTAAGTAAGACGAAGTATGGGCGCGTATGTAGTCCAGATGTACGTAAGATGCGTACACAGGAGGTTCTTTATGATAACATCTATAGTTAGCTCTGGGATGTTGGTATTTCCGGTCTCACCCTCTTTGATCAGCTAGTCTGAAGTCTGAGTGCTCGTCAACTCGCCCCGACTTGTGCAACAGTCGACCTGATGGCGTCAAGGCCCAATTAAAACTAAAAATAAAATCGAAATTTCAATTTCTTTGTGGAATTTCTTTTTCGACAGAAACAGTCTTTATAACGCCAGAATGTTTAATTTCAATTTTTTTATTTAAATTTAAGTTTTGCCGTACACTTTTATTAAATTTATTTATCTTATACACTCAAATGGGATCAAGCAGCTTTGTTTCAATGGTATAAAAAATTGAATACGAAAGTTTTTTTATCTGTGTGACCTCTTTTTTACTAGAATACTTTTAAATTTTTCGTCTAAAATTTAAATATAATTGTTTTATATTATTAGAAATTTAGAGCGGTGTTTGAATAATTATGTTTTACGTTTTTCGCTATTAATTTTGATATCAATTTTTTAATGAATTGATTAATCTATTTATACTTCCCTAGTAAGAGTAAGCATTTTTAAACAAATACTTAAAAATTTGCCATTTTTTATCACAGTTATCGCAAGTTGAATAAACAAATTTATAATTAAAAAAGTAGTAAAATAAAATCAAAATAATAAATATTTCCTTCATTTTAGAAAAATGTACTTTTTAACTCGTACATTGGCATACGTATCAACAAATAAACTATTATAGATAATAAAAATCGCGTAAAAATCATCTCAATTTTTTTTTAAACATTTCGCACGCGAGTACGTATAAGCTACCCCACGAATGTACAAAGGACCCACAACAAAGCGAGCGGTAACGACCACGGGAATCGCCGTGAAATCACCGCCGAATTATCCGCCGCGGAAAAGCTCCTCGACGCGTCGATTCGTCAAAGCATGACTGAAATATTCCCGTTCGTAAATTCGCCCTGGATCACAACAGTGGCGCATTAAGCGCGACGATTTGCGAAAACAATGAGCGTCCACGTGAAAATCGAATGAGCCACGGGCTTTTCCCGCAGCTCGTCAAAAAAAAGGGAGCCATTCGCCGAAGAAAAACACATTCGCGCGCTGCCCTTAATGGAAATCCGGCGGCCCATAAATCCTGACAAAATGGCGAGCGGCGTCACCGGGCACAAAAAGCGGGCGCGCACTCGCACACCCGAGGGGAGGGGGTCGTGGAAAAATACGCGCGTCGCGCCCTTGGTACACTTGGGCGAGAATAAAGAAATTCCCGAAAATCCGTGTGCGCGCGCGAGGAAATTGGGTGGTGTGAGTGCGCGAGCGTGCGAATGTGGGGTGCAGCGCGCATCCCAGCCAGCATGTCGCCGTATCGACACCGCGAAGCTTTTCCCTTCCCTTTCTTCGATCCAAATGCAGTTTAACGGGAGTTGGTCCAGTTTTGCAATATCTAGCGTTTTTTCGCACTTTTATTTAGTTAGGTAGAAAAGTGAAATATAAGTTAAGTTATATCAGAGAAGTGCAAATAAAAACTATATACCTATTACATCAGTAATCGTAAGATAAAGGGGGAGGAAAATTTAATTTTTCTAAAGAAACTTAAGAATCATGAATTCGCATTGACAAATTTAAAGCCATTACGAATTTTGAGTGCAGAGGGGATTCGATCAATTTCGCGCCGGCCCCTTAAGCTCCTAGACACCCCTTCAATCGCCGCCTAGTAATTTTCCAAAATCCAATTTTGACTCCAATCACCGAGGTAATTACAAAATCTCCCACCTCCCCGTGTAATTAGAAGGCAGCCGCGCGGAAAATTTGCAATAACCCTGGTGGATAAACTAACATTCCTCGACTGTAACAAACTATTCCCATTTTTCTTTTGGTAGACTCAGCGACCGCTGACCGATGCCAACGCGTAAAAAAAGCGATGCATGAAAAATGGATCGGGGGAAGGTGATATATATGCGTGGCGGGGTTGGCAGGGTGCATTGCAGGGCGCAAGACTCGTTTCTCGATCGATCGGCCGCTCGCGGAAGTTCGCCACACCGTCTGCCTACCCTTGGGAGAAAATCCCGCCCTTCCACGGCTCCTCCTTCCTCGCGCGCAGCTCCCCGCGTGTAACCTCCTCCGTCCCTCACCTTCGGCCGAGACGCGAGGTGTAACGATCCGCGGCTCGCGCCGCCCCGCGCGCTCCCTGCACCTTGCGCTGCAACCCTCCCTACCCCGATTTTGCTGGTAGTTACATTTTCACACTTTTTTTATTTTAATTTTTGGCGACCTGCCCGTTTTTTTTACGCTTATTTAGTTTTTTAATGTTTTTTTTTATAGTTCATTTATTTTACGCCGTTAAAACAAATTTTCGCGGTTTTATTTTTCAATTTATTGGAGAGGGTTTTGGAAGTCATTGAAATGATTACTCGTTTCGGAAAAAAATGAAATCGAATTCGATCGTTTGAAGATGCGATGCACATGTGCACAGATAGCACATTCGCAAGTGCGAGCGCAAGTCCATTTAAAATTAAGTAAAATGAGTTTTTACCCTGAGAAGTCGACGATAAAATATAATTGAATGTCATTTGATATGAGCTAGATCGAACTGCACGTGCCAAATGCAATATAAGATCGGATTTACTGATTTAAAGATAGGAGTACAGTACACGACAGATAATCATATATTTCTCCTTTTTTATATTTGAAATGCGATTTACGAAAGATAATTCAATAGCGATTGATAAATTAAATTACTCACTTAATTATTGACAATTTCATACTGATAAATACATCTACTCAGTAAATACCGCATTTCATAATAAAAAAGAATTTAAAAATAACAACCGAAAGTAAATAACAATTATTTGAATTATTTGTACGTGATGTCAACCTCTAAAGATTTCAAATTTATACATGTAATTCATAAAATAATAATCGCTGCTAATATAAAAAATCGTAATAAGAGTTTAAAAAAGAATTTAAAAATAACAACCTTTTGGTACTTAACAACAATAACAAATAACATATTTTTGTACTAAACAAGAATTCTTTGTCTTACATCAATCTCTAAAGTTTTTTAATTTACATGAAATACATAAAATAACCGCTGCTAATAAAAAAATAGTAATAAAAGTTTAAAAATGATGAAAAAATCGTATTTTCGCAAAAATTCGAAAAAAATGTGAATCCCCGGCGCTGTAACTGGTGCGCAAGGTCGACTTCCATCATCGGCTGGGTCTCTCACGGCTGGGGTGGGAGCGGAGTCATAAGTACGCCGCGGAGAGTGCGCCGGAGCTAAACGCGAGCCCGGGGGTCGCGTTGCACTTTCTCTCCCTCTCCGCGCATCATCCCTTCGGCGCGCGTACGCATCCCTACCCCTGCGCTCGGCGGGCTCCCTTCGCTCCCCCCTCCTCCCTGCGCCGGTCCGAGCCCCTTTTTGCGCGCCCTACGGGCAGCCCTCTCCCCGCGATATTCCAGGGCTCGCGAGAGCGAGACGGAGCTAGGGCAGACCCGCACCCCTGGGCGCCCAGCCGCAGCTCTCTCCCTTCGAAGGACGAGGCAGGACCGGCCCCGCTAGTTCCTCACCGGCGGCTGACGCAGAGCCGTGCCCCGCGAGCGTCATCCGTGCGCTACGCAAATCTCCAAGTGTATATTACAATCGAAAACACCCCCGCGACGTTTCGCCGATCCGCCGGATCGTGTATCAATATCTGTACATTTAATCACTTTTACTTCGCGAGCTTTTTGTAGCTAGGAGATCAAATTTCGCTCAAGTTCCTGACTTACTCGTACGTTTGATTAGGCGATACATACAGTGTGCTTGTAACAATTAAAAGAGCGCGATCGAGGATATAGATCGTCGCGTACCACCCACCGCGCGGGCCAAGCCCTCGAACGTAAACAAAAACAAAGGCCGGCTGACGGTCCCGGTTACGGTACAGCGACCCGTCTCCCGGCGCTTTCCCCGCCGTCGCGGCTTTCCGCGGCGCAAAACACGACGCTCCGCCATCGCTGCCGGAGCCGTCCGCGCGCTTCTCTCCTCTTTTTTTCCGTCTCCGAGCCCTGCATTCGGCGCAGACGCCGCGCGTCACCGGCGTGAAATGTGAAATTCGCCCTCCCCACCCTCCGGTGCAGCGCGTTTATTAAGGGACGCGGCGGCGGTGTGACCTCGTCGTCGTCGCTTTTCGGCGCGCGCGGGCCTCTTCCGCGCGGCGGCGGGCTCTTTGTGCGTCGCGCGCGCTAAATTTGAGTGCCAGCCAGACGCGGGGAACCTGGAAATTTATTTCGGAGCGCAGCCAGGAGGGACGCACACGGATAGACGCCGGAAAAGCGAGGAGTCCAGTGCCCGCCAGACGCATTAACCCTGCGGCGGCCCTCTTCGCCTTTTTTCCATGCCGCTTTCGTAACAAGAGCACGAGGGCCGAATAAAGCCGGCGATTATTGATCAACCGTCGACGAGTCGGGGATTCACACGTACGAGTCTTACTTCTTCTTTTTTATCTTTTGTTTATGTGCGTTGTTATTTTTAGTGAGTTCCTTTTTTTGGGATAAATCGATCGTTAGTTCACAGAGTGCATGAACATTTACGCTTTTTTTGGTTGCTATGCACGTGCGGTTCTCGCGAGCGCATGATCGCCAATTTTGGAGCAGCGCTCCTTTTTGGGTTGCTAAGTAGTTGCGTACTTCGATTTTACATCCATGAATATTCAATCGTTACTGTGCATCTACGCAGATTTTACTTTTTTAGACAGTGCCAGTACTAAAGTTTCTTTAAATAGTGCATCGTTATAATGATTCAAATATAGCTCATGCATCGATTTTAGTTTCCAACAAACTTTTATGTCTGCTTTAATCGAGTAAATAATTAGTGCAACTTTGAGTTCAATAACACGAAACATTTAATAATTTACTGCGAGTTGACGTGGACTTAGATTCAAAATCAATGTGCGACTGTGTTACATAACGTTATCGGTCAGTGTCTGTTGCTAAGTTGTGGTCGTCGCTCGCTGCAAAGGAAATAAGGGCAATCAACGAGCACACTGACTCATTGAAAATATTCATTTACAATCATTTCAAATGATGATTTTATTGATTAATACTTAATTGTAAAATTGCTGTCATTTTCCTGTGCAGACGAGCCTATTTAGTGTTGTTAATTTAATTCTTAAAGTAATAATTTTTAGTATCGAACTACGAAGCCCTATCGATTCGTTTAACTTTTCACCATATGGTATCCTCTTCACTTAAGTCTATTTAAAGCTGAAGTAAGTCTATTCAATTGACTTAAACGTAAAGAAAAGACTTAAATCATTAATAAATAAATACAATCAATAGCTTTCGCTTTCTCGTAAACAATTAATTTGCTATAATGTAAATGCTGAATAAAAAAATTATTATTTACTTCAATTTTTAATTTACATTATCACATCTCCTATAAAAATTTATCAATAATTTATTAACGAAGCGATTAAAATTTACAAAAAAATTAGAACGCAATTACACGAAACTAAAGTACTCTTAAGTGTAGTAATTCGAAACTGCCTTTAAAAAAAATAAGAGAAAAAAAACGTTTACTGGGAGAAAAGAGTTGGAGAAAATTGATAGATAAAAGAGGCCGAAATTACAATTTATTTTTATCCGAAAGGCAAACAGAGTCCAGTAGCGGAGGGTCGAACAAGGGACTTCCGGCAACATCACCCGTATAAGGCCTGAATGAAAATTCTCATACTCTCAAACGAATACGTTTTTTCCCTCTCGTAGGTGTGTGCGTGCGTGCGCGGCCGTCAAAGGCCGCCGCGCGCGCTCGCGAGGGCACGGAAAAGGGGGGGACCTTCTATCCGGCCGGGAGGAAGTCGTTCTCCCGTCTACACACTCACACGGGCGCGCGCGTTTCCTCGGCAGACGCGTAAACGGATCAGTCGCTGCGCCTGGGACGCAGCGCGATGAGCAAAGGAGGCGGCATCGGCCTTTTAATGCCGATAAGGCCTTATCTGCGGTCAATATCTCGTTTGTTTTTTTTTCCTCGCTTGAATGAATGGGACTTTAATTAATCCGCTGGGCGCCACGTCGAGTGTGTAAGTGTGTAGAAGGAGCGAGGTCCGTGCCCTCGACTCCCCGCTCGAGTGGTTCTGTGTAGGTCGATTTCTGCCGCGGCTTGAATTTTCCCACCGGTTCGTGAGGGGGGTTCCATTGGCTATGCATTTATGCAAAGAGACACGTCGATTGGCGGGCGCCGGCACGGCGCCAACTTTAAAATTTAATCTTGATATCTCATTCTTCTTTTGCATTATTTTCATTTTAACTAACCTATTGAATTTAAATTTTACCGTTCGCGAGTTAGGAGATCGTTTAAAAGATCTTTGCATATTTTTCAATGATATATAAATGTACCGTTTTCCCTTATGTATTCCAATTTTCAAATTCAAAAAATATTTAACTATGTGGCGAATAATTTGTTTAATCGTAAATTTTGTATCTATTCAACTTTTAGAGTTCATCTCAGAAATTAAAATTATGCATATAAAACATAAATGCTATATTACTGAAACAGTACTACATCTAAAAAGTACTATACAAACATGAAATTGTCCCTTTTTGGATAGGAACCATTTATTGTGCACGAAAATTAAGATTATTCCTGATTATTTCTTAAAATAAGGTATATCTTAAATAATGTTATAAATATAGCTCATTATATTCCTTATTAATAAATATAGCTCACTTATTTTCTTAAATTTAAAAAAATTCAAAAGTTAATCATATTTAAGTTTTTCTGAAATATTGTAAATAATACAAATATTCTTAAATATCTCTCTTATGTTGCACTCACTTTTATTAATATTGATGCACTATAAGAGCAGTTTTTTCCTATTTCAGTAAATAAAAAAGTAAATTAGCGCAGCTTAAGAATTAATTCAACACATCTCTTGCACCCATTATGTACCTCGCGAATTGAACTCTCACCACGACTTCAGTAGGAGAAATCGGAGCGTTTCGCGCTGGTGGGCCCACCCGCGTATAAGTTACGCAGCGCCCGCGCAAAAGTCCCTTACGAGTCGCGCACGCGCCTCTAAAATACAATGAAATAAAAAAAAAGAAACGCAGACCATGGTGGAGGGGAGAACAATCGTTGCATGACGTAGGCTCACTTCCTGTCCCACCTAACAGCGCGTATATACAAAGAGCGAGCGAACACGCCTTTGTGCCCGCTCCGCTTCATGTTTCTCTCTCTCTCTCTCTTTCTCTCTCTCTCTCTCGCTCTCTCTCTCTCTCTCTCTCTCACTCTTTCTCTCTTACTCTCTCTGCACGTCTCGCGGACCCTTACTCCCATACATAGCCGCCCTCACTTCCTCACGCGATACAATATGCTATATATGTGAGACGCGCGCGGCTATCGCAGGAACGGGGCCCGCGGACCCACGCACGGTACATCCTTTGCCAAACGGCCCACATGCTGCCAGCTGTAAAATCGATTTTTCTACACGCTGGGGCTGGCCGCGACTTCCATACTTGGAGCAGTCAGCACCTCGATGACTGGCTCGCATTATCATATAATTTAAAGATAATTAAATAAGTGTCTCCTACTTAAAAACGTTTAGCTGATGGTATATACGGTCGAGGCACGTTTTAGTTTTAGGTGCGTCTGCACTGGAGACCCGGCACAGCGCGTAATGGATACTTCGAGTAAGGAGAAGCCCCTCCAGGCGTGCCTGCCGTCTTTTTCGTGCCAGGCTCGCGTCACTCGTGCTTCTCGCTAACGGCTTACATCCGATGTTTCTGCTACGTAGCAACTTTTGCGCTCCTTTCGTCGCAGTATCTTGGTCGCTTGATGACGGTTCCACCGCCAAAATTCTGCCGTAATTCGATGCTAGGGGAGAGGCCAACGTTGAAATTCGTCAATAAATCTGTCGGTTACAGAGCTCGCTATTGATCTTTTTTTGTCGCTGACATTAATTTTTGAATTTTATGATGCTTACCAAGGTTCTACAGTAGTTTCGTTCATATATTTCTTCAAACTGGAAACCGGAATACTTCGGGCTGCAAAAAGGAATAGGCATTTTAAACATTCTTCTGGTATTCGTTAGATTACGTTGGTGAAAAAAGAGAGTGCTTAGTAAGCTGGAAAAACCAGGCGCTGTTTGAAAAGCGTTATCCACCTCGTGTTTAGTTGTTTGCGATAAAACAAATTTATCATTGCAAATTTATCTTTCGCTTTGAAACTACGCTTCTTTGAAACGTTACCAGACGATTGTGATATTTTGCAGAACTGAGAGCTAATCTATTCTTTACAATTAGTACGTAAAATAAACAAAAACGTTATTTTTACTTTGAAAAAAGCGGAAAAGACTAATTAAGTACAGTTGAAAAAGTTTTATGCAAAAGAACTTTGAATATTTTAAAAACTTTTAAGCAAATAAATGAATGAAAATCTAAATTAATAATGGATCATAAATATTTCATAAATTCCATGATATTGTTTACGAAAAATTCTGAAGAAACCTGCAAGGTAATTAAAATTCCTCCTCGAGCGTCTGTGAAAAATCGCTTGGCACATCTAAACCCTCCAGAAACGATTCAACGGCAGGAAGGCCAAAGAAGTCCATTTTACACCGCAAGGATGACGATTCCACCGCGATTTTTTTTAACAATCTTAAAGCGTTTTTCGGCTTGGCGTGAGCTCATCTCTTTCTCCTTCTCGCGTATAGCAACAGTGAAACTGGTGTTGTAAGCGGCGCGGCCTCTGTCTCATTCCCTCACGTACTTACATGTCTCTCTTTCTCCACGGCTGGCCGGCGGCTCCGCGTTGGTATGAGCACTGTTGCCAGCTCGCGAGGAGCCAGCCGAGCCTGTCCGTTGTAATGTAAAAAAAGCAATTGTGAAAGTTAAAAGCGAGAGAAAGACAAGACCATTAGACGCCGCCGGCTCGAGGCGCGCAGACGTTGTAGAATTTTCCGCGCAACCAAGGCGGCACCCACGGTACCGATCCTCATTATACCCCTCGCAGAGGATGAGAACTCCAGATGACAGGGATCTTGAAAAAATCTGGGAAAAGATTTCTGGTGTAAATATTTCTTATTTTACAGCGTGTTTTATTCTTCGCTGTTTACCTGCGGTTGATGAGCTTTAGAGCGGCGAAGTTCCTTTAGGAGCGAGGGAGAGCCCCGTGCTCCGATTCGCCGTTCTGCAAAATATGGCGGAGAATCGCTGGCGGAAGAAGCGAAGCCCGAGTGCTCGGTCGACCGCGTTTCTCGCGTCGCCTCCTTTGTGAAGCAGTCGGCTCCGTTTCGGGAGGAAATTCCCGCTCGACTCGGATATTTTTTTCTGCCCCGTGCGTTTTTTGTGCAACGCTAAGTACCAGCCGCGGGGTGCGATTGAATTGGCAATTGAAGATATTCCTGGGAAGGAGCGATCGTGCGGTCCACACATGTGCTGTCGTGGGAATTTTCCCTCCTTGGGTTTTCCAGTCGCACGGTATCGGAATTCCAGAGTGGATTAGACGCCGCTCGAGGAGAGAGAGGGCGGATCGGAATTCCTGAAATCGTAGGACCTCCGGGGGTAGTCACAATGATGGGCCTGAAAGTATACAGGAAGAATGTAATCATGATGCTAAAGTTTACGTTAGCAGCGGAAAATTTGTTTAGGCATTGGATATAATTATGTAACTCCTTCGGGGATAGTTACTTTTATAAAGATTCACAGGTTTTAAATTAATTTTATATTTCACATTCGTATTTGATTCAGTTCAAGAATAAGTAATGTTCTTTATTAGCCTTCAGAATGATCGCATATTTTCTTGACAAGTAGTCGTGAATAGATTGGCAAGTGAAAATTTAGAATTTTTAATCAGTCAATTCTTTATTTTTCGGTCAATGTTAAAAGTCGTTTAAACTTCCTTCGTTAACGTTGCGGTAGTTATTGTATGTTTGATAATAAAATTGGAGGAAGTGTGCTGGTTTTTAGCCGAGAATTTGATAAGTACATCCTTTGAATAGCAACTACAACGATTTCTACACAAATTTTTAATCACTTTATAGAGTTTTATAGAATTAAACAGAAAATTACGTTTTAAATGATTTTTGTTCTTCAAAAATATTTAAATAATAATCGAGTAATAACAAAACTTTACATAATTAAATTTTATAAATAAAGTTTGAATAAAATGTGATTAAGACCGACTAAATAAATGATATCTCGTAATGTAACCTTGAGAATAAAATATGGATCTGATATTAGGCAGATGAAACATTTAGGAAAGTGAGTTTTTTATATACTTATATACACCTAGATCCTAGAGGCCCCGTTACGATCCATTCAAGGTCCATTTTCACATTCCTTTGCTCTATCAGACCCTTTGAAAGTAAAACAGTTGAATTAGTGTTAATATTAGCTCTATATATACAGATTTTATATATTAAATATTTAAAGTTACTTTTAAAAAACGGGGATATCAATATTTTTCTCATTGTTTATTTACAATGTGTCACGGGAAGTGGTTGTGCTGTTAAAGTACTTTTGTTAACTTAGCCAATGAATAATCATTGTGATTCACATTACTCTTTTAAATTTTAAAGACGTTTTATATTTCTATTTATTTACTTTTATTTTATAAAGTATATTTAACGCCAACTAATCACCGATGAGCGCGAATTTGATCAGCTTTTCAAATTATTCATTGTGTTAAAAAAAAGTAGCGCTAATACCGGTTTCTGGTCATCATCAGATATATTTACATCCTACTAACCGAAATGACTTCATAGTTTAGCCACACGAATTTTATTCGAATTCTAGCTAAAATTTATCAAAGAATAAATTGTTCGAAATATAATAATAAGGGGATTGCCATACCTAGACGAGACATGGAGAAAACATGGGATTCAGAGTACGAAGGATGAAGTTTGATCATTTCGGAGCGCAGGCTTTAAAAAGTTATACCGCCAGCGCCGCGTTCTTTCACATTTTTCCCTTGTTTGTACATCAATTGAGACTCGGCAGCCTCGATCCTAGGTTTGCCTTCTCTCTTAGCTGTCGGTGTTACATCAAGAGAATTCATTCTCCGACGTCGGCCCAGCTCCCCACGATGTGTACTCGACGATCCGCTCTCCCGCGCGAGATATCCAGGCGAGCTCTCTCGCGGCCTCTCGAAAAAAAGAAGAGAGAAAAGCGAGTACTCGCAGCTCGCGTACCTACTCGTGGGGCAATGAAACAGCCGCGCGAAAGAGAAAGAGCAGAGGCAGCCTCGGCTGCTCGTGAACGGAGCTCCGATCCGTGCCAGACTCCCGGCTCTCTCTCTCCTCTCTCTTTGCGGCCGTCTCTCTCGCGCTCGCCTCGTGTAAAAGTATGCATTCCGGAAAGAGAGGAGAAGAATGGAATCCCATCGAGAGGAGAGAGGGAGAGAGGCCAAGACCGTCGCCGCGGTGTAAAAACCATGGGTTGCTCTCCCTGCTGTGGCTGCGCCTTCCCGGTGCATACGGCAACCAGTTCGCGTCCTGCAAAATAAAACGCCACGACGTCAGCGCATTCCGCTCGCATCCGCGCGGCCTGAACTTATGCAATGTAACCTAAAAGACCGGAGTGGCCGATTTTTACTGAAAATATCCTCGATCGAACCTGAGCGGAGAGGAGGGTTGCGGTGCGAGCGTGAGGTTTCATTCTGGATTCTGAGAAAAGCGCTTGGGCTTGAAATTTCATTCATGTGGGTCTGGGAAAATTTACTCGCCCGTTAAGTTTATGATGGATTCCTTGCTTTATAACCCGTTTTATGGTTGCTATTTTTTTATCTGTAATAGGGAAAATAGATTACCTTACAGTTTTATAGAAAATAATTAACATCACTTATTATAGAAAGCCGCAGTTGGCTTTACCTTCATAACAGATGGCAACTTTCTAAAAGCTTCACATGTGACCTGGGTGAAAACCACTACTGCTACTATATTCATTTAAACAATCCGGGTATAAACTTGCTGAAAATAGATATGTACTTTTAAAAAATGTTTTCATTGTTCGACATGATCTTAAAATTGCACACCGTAGCGTGGTAATATTCATAGTTTTTATCCTCAAAAAAGCATGAACTCCCTTAAAGTAAGAAGGGGTACGAAGGGGTACATAAGTATATCAAAATCGACTACCACCAAAGTAGATCGAGTCAAACTTACTTGCAACTCAGAGAAGATTCCTATATCAAAGAACTGGTTTTCCATCCAGCAGATAACGATAAAGCAGTCAGGACATACATTTATCTGTAGAATTCGTCAACGCTTTTTGAATGGCAATGGTGACTGGCGTGATGTGGGGGCCAAGAGTGCGATAGGGCTACAGCCGCGGGCAACAAGGACGGCGGGACTTGGAGCAGCTCGCCGACTCGCTCCGATATTACACATCGCACGGCCGCCGCATTTCCCACGAAAAGAACCGACGGCAACGCAGCGTATAGTTTTGGACTTGGCAACCGCGCGCCTCAGCGCCGCCGCCGCTCTCTCTCCGCTCTGTCTCTCTCTAGCCCGCAGCTGCCGCTTGGCACGGCGCGGCGCGAGGCGCCAGCACAACTCCGCCAGAGTCGAAGTGTTCCTTCACTCGCCAGCGTATACAGCGCGAAGCCACTCCGTCCGCTCTCGTGTGCGATACCCGTGTCGCGCTTTCGATAAAAGCCCAGTGACCAGCCGTCTGGTTATGTGCGCGTGAGTCCCCGATCGCTTTCGGGCTGAATGAGAGGACCTTCAGCGCGGCTATGAAAAAGTGCGACGGCAAAGCGTGACCTCTACTCTCGCGGGTGTGAACGCGTGTTTCGTCTTTTTTTTTTCCTTTTAAGTTCGGCTTTCGTTTACAACGAGTTCAAGCTCCACGCAACTCCGCACGCAAAAATTCAACGTGGAAGCGCACAAGTAACCTCGCAATACGGATACACGCACGACTATATAAGCAACTTCACTCTTTCTCGGAACGACCGGAAGGGAGCGGAAATTTACCTAATTCCATTACTTTTTTTTGCCGAACACGCCAGTAGCACCCCACAATGCTGGATATGATTGTCGTACGTATACGTGTTATACAAATTATTTTGGCGTGTGTGTGCATGTGTGAACGTGTGCGGGCTCTGCTTTCGTAGTATGTGTGCGAGTTCGCGTTTGCGCTTTGCAGATGTGTAAGTTACGTCGGTGGGCATTGATTTACAACGATGTTGCTCTCTGATGTCAGCGTATCCGAACCCCACCACATTTGGTTTTTCTTCTCGCTCGCTCTCTTTCTCTAAATATCGCTATGACTTTTCCAACTGCCGGGAGGTCACATTGCTTTTGAATGATCTTATCTTCCCGCTCGCCCCTCTTTTTTTTCATTAACGTGGGAGGTCAATTTCAAGCGGGACAACTTTAATTTTAGTATGGCTTCCTTTTATGCTTTACAGTTGTATATATGTTTATACAGGCGCAAGTATGAACTTGTTGATAAAATGCAATTGTTTTATTAACGTATTTATTGTGATTATGTGGAAGTTTCTTTATGTAGCAGAATAATTTTTAGAGAAGACAGAAATTAAATTTGCATTTTTATTGATTTTGTGATAGTTTTTACTTTTTAAAATGTTTGCGAAAAGAATAATTTATACGCGGTTCTGCGGAGGAGCCGCCCACAGCGGATGTTACGCGCATTATACCTATATATACGCGCCGCAGTGTCCGGAACGAAATAAACAGAGCGTGCAGCTGTACTTTTAACTTTGTGTAAAGGACATTTGCGTTGTGTCTGGGATATCGCATTAAAATTTTAAAATAATACGAATGTAATTGAATTTTCTACTGTTTCGGCACATTCGACAAACTTTACACAAAGCAAATGTACATAAATAATTGCAATTTAAAAACGCCGGTACGCAAGCCTTTCGAATTTTATATACAAAGCGCTAATTACGGCGCAATCAGCTCCATTTAAAATCATAACAGACGGTTAATTTAAAACTAATATCGACAGCGCCGTTCTCCTCGGCAGCGCGCAATTGTGTGCTCGATATCGGGTTTATAAATTATGCTTTCACGACGTGGGGATTACGGTCGGCCTCCACCAATCGTACGTACATACGGCCGCTTAGTAACCGAGCGGCCGGCCAGTGTCCGCTCAAATTTCGAGAGGCAGGCAGCGCCACAGGCATAGGCGCTTGCTTGGCATCAGGCTCGATCCGTTCGTCCTTGCCGTTTTCGAGCGCGCTCCGCGTATACACTTTGTATTCGCGCGCGAATGACTGCGCGCGCGGCCTCGCGAGGCCGAAGCTCGCTCCTTTTTTTTCCTTTTATTTTCCTTTTTCCAGCGCGCGTGATACGCGGGAAAAATGCCGCGGGTTCAACGTTCATCGTCGAGGATATAATTATCTCTTTCCTCGTTTAATGGGAACGCTGGAAAAGGCTGCGCGTCGATTATCGCGCTCCGTATTTGCTAGACACCGTATATATGTATATACATTTTTTTCGGTTGATAAGTTGGACAAGGCGCCGGTGTGGCATGCTTAGATACTGCAAAGTGCTTATAAGTATCTATATCTCCAGGGATATCTTGGGGCTAATAAATATTTGAAATCTGATAAGGGGAGATAAGCAGAAGCGCACAGGCTATAGATATGAAACTGGGGATTATATAAATTTAATTTTTTCGTGCAGCGATATAAAGCACTTTTTGTGTGCTGATATGTGACTTTAAAACTCTTCCCTCCAAAACTTTTTTAATCACAATGATTAAAGTTCCGCTCTCGTGCGCATTCACTGCGCCCCTCATTCCCAGGGCAGAGGCCGAGAGCGAGTGGGAAAACCCGAGTGGCAAACGATAAATATAAATGAATGCATGAATTATATGTGCGTGCGTAGGAAACTTTTATTTATTGTGTCAATTGAAATAGATTGTCGTGTGCTTGTGGGTGATTGAAATTTTTTTGCGCAATTTTCTGCAGTCGTAGTTTTGCCGCAGCTTCTTTTATGTATTTACACAGCATGTGCATGATGTAGTTAATTTTTAAGAATTTTTAGAATATACGTTATTTTAATGAATAACAATGTAATAATTCACTATAATACTATAATACACTTATTTTTGAACCAAAGAAACAATTGTACAAATTTAAAAAGGTTAATAAAAGTCAGATGAATAAAAGCAGTCCCCTCAGTCTCTTGAAATTTCTTCAGATTTTCCCGGAATAATTTCGTTAAGCTTAGATTAACGAAGATTAGCTATTTTTGCAAGCGCAGACTTTGTCTTACTTGTAAACAATGATAGAGAATTAATTGTCGAACAATGGCGAAACGGAGCGCAGAGTTTATGCACCCCGCTTGTCAGTGGCATGCACAATCGAACTTTGTACGTTGGAATTACTCAGCCAGCCGTTGCTGATACCAGTCCGATATTTAGCTTTCGCGCGCACGTTCTCGAAACAACGCTCTTTGCGCTCGGGCAGCGCGCACAAAGGCAAAAAAAAAAAAAATTCCCGCTCTCGCTCAAAGCGCGTTGCTCTCGGCGCCGCGCGCCTGCGATCGAGTTCAGTTTGATCTCCATTCGATTTACTTTTGAGCCGCTAATTGATTATTGACAGAAAATTTTTTCTCGGTATCGGGTATATTAATAAGCGCGAGGGAATTTTCGACGGGAAAAAGATATTTACAGATTCTTTTTGAAAAATGTTGAAAATTTTCTTTCGAATTGCGCGGTATTTCATTCATTTCTTGTTTACGCGAACAAAAAATGCGATTGTTACGACAGCTTAAATGCTGTTTTCGTCGAAAACAAAGGTATGCAGATAATGCTATTGATGAACGATAATGGCTTTTAAATGGAAATTTCAAATATTTATTATTGATCCATTTTATCGAAACATGACGGCAAAGTATTTCCCGCCGGAAAATTACAGAAATGGCCGTCGTAATTACTCATGCTATCAGAACATTACTATCAGTTTCTTGAAAAAACAGCGCATTCGTAAGATATTGTCATTTATCTTATTCACAAAACTGACTTTTTAACGTACGTTCAGTAGTAAAACTAGCAGCCACGGACAACTAGCTTAGTTCTATAAAAGTTTAACTGTATAACAGTGAAATAATTAAAAAGAAAAATTGAAAAGGAAGATTCCTGTTTTGGCAGTATCCAGGATATTGTTTTTATCAACCCGCATAATTCCTGCCTTATCGGCGTTTACGGTAAACTGCATAATCTATTTACTCATCCACTTCGTATAGAAAATAATACCGCGAAAGGAAGCGAGATATCAGTAAAAATGAGTTCATTAGTTTTCATCAAATTAAACCAATCCGAATGTTGATAAAGCAGAAACCTACACAGCGCGCGCTCCGATTTCGCGCTCTCTGAACAATTCAAATTACACCTCGCTACGCACTGTGCACATACGAAACTATAGCGTATACCATGGTAATGCGCCATCACGGCGAGCTCAGCTAAATTTTTCCAATGTCAACAAAAAAGGCACACGCGCGCACGTGACTCACTCTCCACAAGGCGCCGAAAACAAAGTGGCGGATAAACCCGAGAGCGATTGCGACGATAAGCAGACGTTCTCGGAATAAGGAAAACAATCAAATCGAAGTGACTCGTATAACTACGACCCTAAAGGACTCGCGTTTTATTTCGGGAATCACCCGGCTCCAAAAAAAAAACGCAATGCGGTAGGCGACAGAACGTTTTCGGAGCAGATGCGGCGCTCGGGGGCGTAGCAGGAGGGACTGGCCTGCAAGAAAAAAAACGAGCTTTCTCTCTCTCTCTTTCTCCGTCGGAATCGACAGAGACGGAGAACAGACGCGTGTGGGCCTCGACCGCTGTAAAAGGACACGGCGACGAGGAGGCGGCGCGCCCCGCGACTGTAATCCCTTTTCGCGAATGCAAATTCCGCGGCGCGTCGCGCGCGCGCCAATGGAGGATACTCGTAATGGGTGTTTCGTTTTTAATTTCAAATGGAAAATGACGAAAGCCGCTTTTGCAACGGCGGATGCTAACGACCGGCCGTGCTCAATTTCGTTCGGCTTATCGTTACTGCGCTGATAAGGTGGAGCTTTTCGAAACCGAATTTTAAATAGTAAATTAGAATATTACGTTTTAGAACGATGTTTCCTTTTTTAAAGTCAGAGGTACGCTACAGTAAGAATAAACCTCAATGTCAATAGTGTAATTGTCGTAAAATGTATTATTAAGGAAGTGTCTTATTAAACTGTTAATAAATTGCAAAGTAGATTTCACTACGTAGTATACTACAATTTTCCTGTTTTACTCCCTTAAAAAAACTTTAACTACACTACTCTGCTTGATTTCAAGGTAATCTTTATATTAAAAAAGATATAATAAATTCCTTTTGTTTCATTCAAGTACACGTCGATCTAATATAATTACGTAAAATAATCCTTTATGTAACATCTCATTTCATGCGAAGAAAAAATGTATTATATAACTCGCTTTCTGTAAAAGCAGTTGGCAACGAACGGTATTTTTAAATTGAATTTATTCAGCCGAATAACGAACAAAAATTTAATTGAGAAAAGGTAATTAAGCGCAGTATAATGTCGCGCACAAAAAAACAAAAATTCCACAATAATTGCGTCAACGTCGCGTTCGAAGCAATAATAAAATTCTCGAGATGACAAAGCCGCGGCTCCGCCCGTCAGATCCAGGCGAGCCTGTAAAAGGACACGCGTAGACGCTGCAATATACATCCGCTTTCATTTTTTTTTTTCAATTCGCTTTACAATATTATTTCGCTTTTTCATCCTCCGGTTACGTGAATAGCGCGCAAAAGAGCCGCGATGATATCACTACGTGGGCGCGCATTTCAAAACGCGCGCCGCGCGGGCGCCGGCTGCGCCTCGCATCCCTCGCCAAACAAGGGATGTGTGGGACTGCCGGCTCGGGAGTCTTATCAGTCTTATTAAAGCGAATCGTTGCGCAACGTTTCACGGCCTTTACTGATCATTCGAATTTCGTTAATCATTGAGATTAAAATGGGTTCGTAAAATTTTATATACATATTTATTTTTAGTATATTTTTTGTTGGTCACGATGATACGCTTAAGTTTGTTTAATCAATTGAGAAACGGACTGAGATAACTTTAGAGTTTACCGAGTGCAATATAAAATTGAAGAATTAATTCCGCAAGGGATGCACTCGGTGCACCGGGGGATCTCCGGATTATGCAACTAGAAAATCCAGGAACACTTAGGTGACGCAAGTACGCTATAAAAAAAAAACAGTCGCGACTAGAAACAAAAAGTTCAGAGAAGTTGCACATCATGTTTATTTATGAAAAAGTATCGACTGGAACGCGCAGGAGCCCGCCCCACCGCCGAACGTCGGCGAGCCCCACCCTCCGGTGCGCCACCGCCTTTATAGCCTACAGTACCGCGCGCCGCGCGTGCAGATGTGCACCGCGTAGATTTAGACCACGCGGAGGTTGGTTTCACCGCTCAGTAGTCGTCCGTCGCTTTACGTAAGCGTATCAGCTCAGAGCAGACCTCGGTGAAACATGCTGCTCTCATGTTTTGGAGCCTCGCGAAGCCTTGACACCCATTCGCAGCGCGACGCACACGTATGGTTTGTTTACACCTAGCTTACTTAGGTTAGGGTTACGCCGGGGGTTGAGTTTCATGCGGGGATCTAGGATCGCAGTTTCTATCGCGGGGATAATTAGAATACGTCTGTGACTATTGCGGCGGAATACGCAACGCAGGACGTGACTACTACTGCCATTCGCCATAATAGCTCAAGTGTCGTTTGTTTTGGTGTGGGGAGGTGGGGACAAGTTCTTTTTATTGTGCTTAATTTTTACGGCCCGTTTTTTTTGGCGTGGACTTTTTTTCCTTAATTAAGTAATTGATTCCTTAATTGATCGATTGTGACCCTCATTAGGAATTTTTGGGTTTGCGGTGCGTTACGTATGCATCATGTTAATTGATGATTCATTCTGGTTTGCCTAGACCTAGTAATCCATAGCGAAATATCTAATGTCTGTAATTGGAGTGAAATGACATAATCATGCTTGCTTTTATTTTTCACGTAGAAATCGTTGAGATACATTAAAATTATTTTTTTCTTAATTTACATGTAGTTCGCAATGTAAGTCAAGGTTGGACAATTTTTATTTAAGTTTTGATCTATAGATTTGAAGTATTAACTTAATTGTTGTAAAAGTAAATAATTTATTTGAAATAAAAGAGGCTAATGACGTAGTTAATATTTAATTATCATTCAGAACTGCTTTTTACTTTTGTTAAAATATATTTTAAACAACATTTTTTTTACCTATTTCAAAAACATTCTACGCTATTATCTTATCTCAAGTATTGAATTTAAAATTTTATTAACTGACTTATCAACCTTTTAATGGGCAACGCAAAAAGCGCCTTTTATCATTTTAATGATTTTTGCACGCAAAGTAAATTATAAATTATCGAACAAGTTCTATCCGGTTGACAATTAGTAGAACTATGAATTCAAGTGAAAAAACTTAGACGTCGCACTCAAAAAATTCTTTTTTCCTTCTGATTACAGCCGAACAAACTCCAGGAGCTGCACAAGCCCGAGAATAAAATGACTGATCTGATAGACCATCGAGACAGCAGTATATCCTCGTTCAAATTAAAACTAACACCGCACAGAGCTCCGACTCCGCCTCAGACCGACGATAATGAGGTGGATGAAGGCGGCAGCATGGATTACCGGTAAGCAATTAACCCATTCCCGAGGATATCCTTCACTCGAGGAAACTCTCAATGTAAAAAAAAAAAGAAAAAAATGAAGGATGATCTTAACCGTCAATTTTTCCCTTTCCTCGAAATGACCAGGTTCGAACAAGCGAGACTGGAAAGCTTCGAGAACTGGCCGAGCCCGTACGTGAGGCCCGCGGATTTGGCCGCGGCGGGCTTCTACTACACCGGCGAGACCGACAAGGTGCGCTGCTTCGAATGCAAAATGGAGATCTGCCGCTGGGAGGAGGGCGACGATCCCATGGTCGAGCACCAGCGCTGGACCAGCCGTTGTCGCTTCATCTGCAAACGACCCTGCGGCAACGTACCCATCGGCGCCGATCCCAGTACGATACCGCTGCCGCGACCCCGCAGTCGCGACGTGTGCGGCCGCTACCACGTGGAGTACCGACTGGACGCGGAAGCCGACACCCACGCCTCGTCCAGCGGCGTGAGGCGCGAGGCCCCGCTGCCCTCAGCGGCGCGTCTGGGCAGCGTCAACCTGTGCATCAACAGGAAGCCCGATTTCCCGGACTACATGAGCTACGAGGCCAGGCTGCGGACCTTCGCCGAGTGGCCCAAGTCTCTGAAGCAGACGAAGGAACAGCTGGCTAATGCTGGCTTCTTCTACACGGGCGTCGGCGATAAGACCACCTGTTATCATTGCGGCGGTGGGCTGGATACTTGGGAGCCCGAGGACGATCCTTGGGTGCAACACGCGAAGTGGTTCCCCACGTGCACGTACGTTAGGATGAACAAGGGACAGGAGTTCATTAATAATATTACCGGCAAACATGCGCCACCGCTAACCGTAGAGGTAAGATTCGTTTATTTTTGCTCGTTTTTGAATATGTATTTTCATATACTGAAGAAATAGTTTATATAGTTTTGATTATTCAATGACGTCTCATTATATGGAAATAAATCTTTGATGCGAAAGATGATATAGAAAAGTAAGGATCTCAGAATCGAAACCACCTAATATGTCAGAAACCTCGTGTGTTACAGGAAACTCTGAGAATTAACCTTCCGCGCTTCACAGTCAACACGCCGTTGGCGCAGAAACTCGAGGTGAACGGATCGCCACAGCAGCAGGTACAGCCGGAGACGACTGAAAACGCGCCAGGACCAAGCGGCAGTATTCGCCCGACTCCGATGCCTCGCGCCAACGCGAACGTCGAATTGCAGAAGGAGCCGATGCCGTTCCCTTCGGCAAACAGCAACAGCAGCGTAAGTGCGACCGAGGATCAGCAGCCGCAAGTCGCTCAGGAGCAGCAGCAGCAGCAACAGCAGCAGGCGAAGAAGGCGAGCGAGGATTTAGGTGTTTGTAAAATCTGCTACATCGAGGAGCTCGGCGTGGTATTCATGCCATGCGGCCATATGGCCTGCGTGAAATGCGCGCCGGGCATAATGACCTGCGCGATGTGCCGCTCGCCCGTCACCATGACCATGCGCGCCTTCCTGTCTTAATGCGGCACGACGCGCTCGCGCTTCTCGCCACGCGCCGCCGCCTCGTCAGGGCGGTCGGTCGGAGTAGCCGACGTCGCGCACGGCGCCCGCGCCCCTCGTCGCCAGCCGCTGAATACCGCGGAGCCGGCGCACGCCACCACAGGGACTTTCATTTAACCTGGGCGCGGCGAACGAAGTATTTTTCAGCGCGCGACGTGGCTGATAAATGACATGACATGACTCATGCGCCTCATCTCGTGGAAACTATAAACACGAAAGTGACGGACAATTTAGTCTGTTTCTTCTTTTTCTTTACCAATTTTGTTTTCGCGAACCTTTAGTTTTTTTTCTTACCGATCCCTGAGTTCACACCTGCGATGGGTTCCGCTCGAGCCAGTCGCCGAGTTCAAGCGAGGCAGCGGAGCTAGTACACGGCTCTGTTGCGAGAAATTAGACAGTTGGAGTATTAGCGCGAAGTGAGTTTAGGAGCTTGTGACGTGACTGTTATATCGGCTGATTTTAAAGTTTTGAACTCGGTAAAATTTCGCGCGGAACGAGCTTCATTGCGTGCTTTAATGAACTAAAGAAAAGCGACTATTTTTCTTTACTTAGTCTTGATTCTAAAAAAAAAGATTATGCAGGTTTTTTGTTTCTGTGACAACAAAAGAATCGAGATTACAAGCGAAATTTTTTAAAAGGTTTTAATTTGTACTTTGCGTTTGTGTTTATAGTTTTCAATGGTTGTTTAAGATAAAGAATATGGATGAAGTGTACCTTGCGATCGACGCATGAAGTCTAGTCATTTTCAGTATTAATTTAAGATTAATATACATGCGAAAAATTTCTAATGAAAAAATAAAATACGTAAAATTTTTAACTGAAAAATGCAATTATCAATATTGAATTAAATTCTCAAATCAGAGAAGTAATTTATCGAAAGACGGTTAAACCAATGCAATTATTTTGATACTATATATCAATATACAGAACAAAAATAAAATTGATGTTCGACGTTTGATGGAAATCATCCTCTCTACTTACAGAGAAAAACAGTCTTTCATAGCAACCCTATTACTACATAAATGGAACACTAATTTAGTTCACTATTCCTAGTTTTTGCATTAAAAAGTCCCAAGCTTTTGCTTTAAATGGATTTATTTAGATAAGGGTAAAATGAAGATATATTAGTTTTAGTATTAGCTTTTAATAGGAGATCATTAAAAAAAAATTTTCCTTTGGTGTATAATATTGTTTTTTTTTTCTTTTAAAACGCCTCACTGTCGTGTTTATCATCGTGACATTGTAATAATCATTTTCATACCATTTTCTGTTGTTTATAAACAATCTGCTTAAAAGTTTCACGAAAAAAATTATTGAAATAACTGGCCGAGTTATTTACTTTTTAAGTCATTATCTTTTTAAATTCATGTGGCGAAGTGTTATATTATGATCCAAATTTCGTGCTATTCCAGTTGTTCAATTAAATTTTAATGTTTTTTCAATTAAAAAACAACGCTCTGTAGGATAATAGTTTTTAAAATAAAATATAAAATTACAACAGTAAATATTGCATGTACTATAGCTATGATATATTAAACAAATTTTTTTTACAAATTTTAAATTAATATTGAAAAACTGCGATTAATCCTCGGTATAAAATTCAGTCTGTAATAGAGCAGTTTTGCAATATATAGTACTCTTGAATATATGAATCGTAGCTTGTATTCAAAGGAATTTAAAATTGATAAAAAACGCTCGTCAAACTGTACAAATTTAGCGGAAGTCATAGAAATGCGCTCTGTAAGGATTTATTTATATAAATATATACATAAAAAAATGTTTTTGTTATTTTTCAATTTATTTTTATATTTGATTTTCGAATCTCTTGCGTTCCTTATTGAGAGTGTATCTCTATGGTTTTCTTTAACTAACATTTTCTATGTAATTAAACAAAATAAAACTATTTAAAAATTAATTATTTTAGCGTTCAATTGTATGCTATTTTCTACCTTAAACTTCCAAATGACTCCTGTTTCCTTCATTACCCTAAACGATGCAATTTTATTTACCAAATATAAATTTTTATCTTTAAAAAATTTTAGAATTATGAAACTACAATTAATATTCTTGCTTAATAATTCACTTAACACTGTAAAAAGTACTTTTCACTAATTCTCTAATTCTTCTTTCAAAAATCTCCTTAACAAATGCGTCGCACATCGACAGTTCCTCTACTGCGTATTCTACAGAACCTATAATGCAAGCGACATCGCAAAGAAAGGTTCCTTCGGAATAAGAATAAGGCGAGACCCGTAAAAACGATCTCCCCTCGATAATCTTCGCAGGGCAATCATCATACCCTACAGAAGACGCGCGCCAGCCGTCCGCATTAAAATCACGCCAGGTGCAAGGGCGGAGCCTGGCGCGCGCGCGCGGCACGCGCGAAACGCGTGCTGCCCGCCGAACGGAACGAGCCAAGGCGACTGGCGCGCGCGCGAGTGGTAAGAAAGGCTCTTTGTTGAGGGATCGGGCAGCTGGCGACCCGGCCAGGTGATGCCCGGAGCTCCGGGTGCACTTGCGGCTGGAATGCAGCCGGCGGAGATGCAACCGGACGCGCGGAGGATGTACGACCTGTTTTTCTTTCTCATCTTCTTTTTTATTGGGCACGGCTCACCGGCTCGATTTGGATGCAGCTGGTTCTCGGGCGCGCTCGCTTTTTGACGCTCGACTTGGAGCGGTTGTGCCCTTTTGCGGACGGGTCGGGTATTTAAATTCATTTTTTTTGGAGTTTTGTTGTTTTTCTTTTTGGAGGGATGAAGGGGTTGATCAGGATGGAGGATGGCTTTTAAAGTAAGTGATGTTATAAGAGTAGCCAGATGTCTGATGTTTAGAAGTAAGGAGGAAGACTGGGTTGGTTTGCCACACTAGTTTTTTTATCTAAGTTATTTATATAATTAATTTAATTTTTAGACATTTCTAAACGGTTCGAAATAATCATTTAAAAAAATTAACGATAAATTGGTCAATATATTTTCTTGCCAATTTAGGGTTCATTTTTTTGCAGGGTAGATTCAACCCAGATAGCAAAGAAACGTTGAAGAAACGTCGTTCTGGAAACCAGGAAAGCATTGCATTAAAATATTTTATTTTATTGCATTGAAAATAAATTTGTTAGGGCACGTTTCAGAAATGTTTCAGAACAGTTTTCTAAAAAGTTTCAGAAACGTTTCAGAAACGTTAGTTTTGAAACTTCAGCGGACATTTTAACGTTTCAGAAACGTTTCTAAAACGTAATCGAAACTAACCAAGCAACGTTTCCTGGTTTCCAGGACGACGTTTATTCAACGTTTCTTCAACGTTTCTTGCTATTTGGGAATGGTTATTATCACCAAATTTCTTTTTACGAATTTTTACCTATTTGTGCTATAATTATAACGTTAGGTACGCATTTTATAGAAGGTATCCGTCTCCTTCATCAAACTAAATATACTACTGGATAATTTTAGAAAATTGTGGTGTAGATCATTTGTAAAAACTACGCGAAAAAACATAATCTTTTTATCTGGGAATTCTAGTGGCTCATGAAAAACTCCGTTATTTTTAAAGGTGAAGCTCAGCTGTAATTATTACGGGATAATCTCCCCGTAATCTTTACTGGTTTTTTTATATAGTCCAACACAATCGACAAACGTTACCATTTTCGCAAAATTTTTAATCTTTACCGTAATATTTGCGAAAATGTTTTTGAGTGTATACTCCACTTTGCCCCACATAAGAGAATAGAGATTGAAGCAGATAAAATCTACCATTGTAACTATAACTAAAAATTACTTTACAATTTCAAGCAATTATTTGTAAAAATACACCGCAATAAATCTTAAACACTGCCGTAAATCGTAAAGCTCTATTCTCAGGCATAAATATCTCGGAAAATTTTAAAGAACCTGTGCCGTCAGCCGTGGGACTCGACGGCCGCGCGCAACCCATTGAATGAAAAATAGTAAAATTGAACAAGGGGCCTCATTAGTCAGCAACTCAGCGCCCGGTACTCGTGCGCCACGAGTCGCGAGAAAATCTCCTCGCCGCGGCTTTTCCTCGGCCTCCCGGCGACCTCTCACTCGGCGGCACTTCTGATTTTTTTTTTCGAGCCGCATTCCATCGTGGAATTACCCGCGGCGCCGCGAGGCCCCCTCATCTCGGGCCGCAGCCTCCCATTCATGCGGAGCGCGCACGGATTCTTTGAGAATGACGGCGGCGCGAAGCCAGGCCGCGCTCCCCCCCTCGTCTCCTCTTTCTTTCTTCCCTTTTTTTTTTACTCTACTCGCTGGTGTACGCGCCCGGCTCGACGACGTCGTCGCGCGCGAAGTACATACTTGACGGTTGTACGCGCGGGGGAAAATCCGGCGACGGGAGCGGGAAGTGCGCTCGGGGAGGAGTTTCGCGAGACGGGATATTGCGCAATTTCCGCTGGTTTCTGCGCGCCAGCGTGGTATGAGTAATTTCATTGATAGTCGGATGTGAGAGGTCGGTTGACGGGTAGAAGTGAAAGAGGCGATTGTATACTGACTTGTACGAACCTGAGCCTGAGCTATTTGAATATGCGGTGATTAAACATTTTTATCATTTTTCGAGAATTTTCTTGTTTTTGATTATCTTGAGGGACTATGGGACATATAACTGATTTTCTTAGTTTTTACCTGAGAAAAAAAGAGTTTCAGATTAAAAATTATATTTATGTTATATATTAATAGTATATAACATTTTTTACT
>JAXIUT010000021.1:6010224-6038926 GCA_035586675.1 Eurytoma californica | reverse complement strand
ATATCGAAGAGATAAATTTAAGCAATTTTCCCTTTCTGGCTTCTGGTATTAAAGCTTTAGCCAAAAATTGTACTAAGATTAAACGCCTTACTATTGGAAAGCCAAGTCATGAAAGCTGTAATAATATGAAATATGATAAAGAATTATCGGCTTTATTTTCAAAAAATCGTAATTTACAGTATTTGCAATTCAATGGTCGTATAATTTATGGTTATGGTTCATGTTTAAAACATTTGTCAACTAAATATATTACCCACATATCATTAAAAGGCCTGAGCTGTTCATTATTTATTGCAGTAAGTATCTAATTGTAATTTTTATTGCAAAAGACTTCATTAATTCAAAAAATTATTTATTAACAGATAATTTCAAAGATTCAAAATTTATTTACACTGGAAATATTTTCATGTTCCGATGTTGATATTTTTTTGCAAAGGTACATGCAACCTTACAAAGATTGTAAATTGAATGCAGAATATATTGAAAAATTAACAATTTCTGGAATAGGTGTTGGAATACGTGTTGAAGAGTGTAAAATTAATAATTTTTTTAAATCTTGTAATTTAAAAAATTTAAAGTATTTAAATTTAGCATATTATTTATTGAGTTGTATCACGGATGAGCTTTTACTTACTTTAGCAGAGAATTTTAACCATCAACTTACATATATTAATATAAGTGGTGAGAAAAAGAATTTTTTCACAAAATTTTCTTTATACATGCATTTTATATATAGTGTTTCACATATTCACTTATTTAATTTTAGGTGCTAAAGGGCTAACAAATAGTGGTTTAATTTACATTATAACTTCGTTATCAAAACTTGAGCATTTACATATGGCAGAGATGCCTCCGGAAGTAACAGATGAAATTTTTCTTTGTGGGATGCCTAGCTTAAAAACTTTAAACTGCAGTGACTGCTCAGGAATAGGAGACGAAGGACTCATTAAATTTATAAACAATTCTGACAAGCTAGAAAAACTTGTTGTAAAAGGCTGTAAATTAATTACAAATAAATTAATTTTAGGTGCTATGGAATATACCAAACATAGAAAAGATAAAATTGTATTAACAATTGATGCAATGGGCACAAAAGTAAATATAAATGTAAGTGACTTAAAAGAAAATTCACTTTTTCTGCATCTTTGATGATAGTATATTATATATTTAAACTTTTATAAATTATATATTAAATTGCTTTTACTTTATTGTACACGAACAATGACAACCGTTCTGAACTTTACAAAATAACTGAAAAATATATTTAATAGAGAAGTAAAAGTAAGCAGAAACATTTTCTTTTTGATGCTGCGTTATTGTTTAAAGTATCAATTAAGATATTAATATAGTTAATAAATAAAAATATAATTATTTATAGTTAAGACAAATCATTTTTCAGAAAACAATACAATTCCTGCTGTTCACTAAAAGATATAATAAAATTTATCTTCACAGATATAATTTTGTGCGTTATTGCCATTACTCCAACATCTGCCAGGGTTTATTCCAGTAGGTGGTGTAATTTTGGTCGTAAGAACCTTGTACATTTTAGATTTTATATAAAATTATTTTAATACTTTAATAATTAACTATTAAGTTATTAAATTGGTTACTGCAATTTATTATGCACTTAAAAAGTATGTGATACACTCATACCGAAAACATTTGATTTTTTTCAAAACTTTACCACCATATATGTATATTTGTAGACAAAAAATGTAAATAAAGGACTTTAAAATGTCTACTAAATTAGTGGATTATATTTTTCGAAAATAAAACTAAGTATAGTAAAATCAAGGAGTTCATGACCTCCTCAAAATTCCTTTTTTTGTGATTATTGAAATTTTTTTACTGCAGCAACAATTTTTTGTTTTCTTTATTCAATTTTTTTTTTTACTGTCGTCATCATATTTTGTCTAAGGAAATAAGTCCTTTATTTATAATTTGAATATTATAAAGCTTTAAAATGTTAAAAGTTTTAATATTTACATATAGATATGTTGATAAACAAAACAATATATTTTCAAAAGATTTCTTCAGAGCGCAAGTGCACTTTCCAAATTCTCTCGCGAAGTTTCCCTCCAAAAAGCTCGCTTCAAGCTCGACATGATCCATGGGACCCTTCTATAAGCGATAAAACGGCTCCTGTTATCTTTGTCTAACTCGCATATTTGATATCTTTTGAGCCCGTTTATCACTCGAGAGAAGGCCCCTGCGCGTGTCCGGCTCCTGAGTCCGATGCGGCGGTGTCCCTTATAATACGTGCCACAAATTGACTGGGGAAACGACCGTGTGGAGGAGACAGACACCACCGAGGCCACTCTAGGCGCGCTCGGCACGGTGTGGCATAATGCGTCTCTCAGCCAACATGGCCACCGGCAAGGGTCTCGCTGCGATGCTGCGACCGCGGAATCTGAGCCTGATCGGCCGGGCAAAGGCCCGCGCGGCCCAGGAGTCGAGCTGGCCAAGGTCTGGGGACTGCCGGCGTCACCTGGCCACGGCGCCGCTGCCTGTCGCGCCCTGGATCGGCCGCCTGCGCGCCCAGAAGCGTGAGTACCCCTCGGCCCCGCACCGTATTACATCATTTCGCGTTTCTCTCCCCGGTTGATTCCACCCGAGAGTTTGCGATCTCGTCGCCAGAGAATTCGACGGGAGCGTCGGAGTCGGTACGCGGAGGTGCGCTCCTTTTGCGGGGACTCGTTCGATTTTGCGAGACCGGCGGCAGGCCGACATAACCTACAAACCGTACATGTGATTTTGAAGGGTATTCTTATCGCGTTTGTGATGCAACGATTGTCGATGTTTTAAAAACTTCGCGAGTTTTCTATGGTAATGCTATGTTGTATTTGGCAGGGTTTCAGTTTAATCGCTTTTAATTTTAATTTGTTTTTTTTTTTTTCAATGAAAACGTAGATTTATTTGATTTTTTTGTTAAAAAAAGAAATATTTTTTCACTATGAATATTTCATGTATTTTATTGCATTGTATTTTAGTGACGGCAACAGGAACGCTACAAAGCCATCGAAAGTTTCATGTATCCAGTGGAGTACTTGCAAAACGTAATTATTATGAAGTTCTTGGAGTATCCAGAAACTCTGCTGCAAAAGATATCAAAAAAGCATACTATCAGTTAGCTAAAAAATATCATCCAGATACAAATAAAGATGATCCTAATGCAAGCAAAAAGTTTCAAGAAGTTTCGGAGGCATATGAAGTACTTAGTGACGAAACAAAAAGGAAAGAATATGACACCTGGGGTGCAACTTCGGAGCAAATGGGTATGGGATCAAGTGGTCAGGCCAGAAGTAATCAGGATACAAGGGATTTTAATTGGCAATTCAAATCAACAATTAATCCGGAGGAATTGTTTAGAAAAATTTTTGGTGAAGCTGGCTTCAAAAGTGGAGGTTTTCCAGATTTTGAAGATTTTGCAGAATCTAAATATGGTTTTGGTGCTGCCCAAGAGGTAATTTATCAACTAATTTTTGTACAATTTACACAATTTCTATGTTACCAAAAGGAATTATTTTAGGTGATTATGAATTTGACATTTTCTCAAGCAGCAAGAGGTGTTAATAAAGATATTAACATAAATGTAGTCGACACATGCCCTAAATGCCAAGGTTCTCGTTGTGAATTGGGATTCAAACCTATAAAATGTCATTACTGTAATGGAACTGGAATGGAAACAATCAGTACTGGACCTTTTGTTATGCGCTCAACGTGCAGGCAATGTCATGGAACTAGAGTGTACATAAAGCATCCATGTGTTGAATGTGAAGGAAAAGGACAGAGTGTAAGTTAAATTAAATTTTTCAATTTAAATTTTAGCAACTTTAATATTTATAAAAAATTACATAAGTTTAAAAAAAAATTTTAAGTTTTGTCACATTTAGTAATAAGTGCAAGTCATAGTACAAATAAAAATTTTATTATTATACAGAGCATAGAAAGTTTTATTCTAAAAATATACTTGTGCAATCTGTTTTTCACATGTTGAAGTTTTAGTAACTATTTATTGTAACAATTAATAGCTACAAGTATATTACTTTGTTTGTCTACTAAGCTTAGACCTATATTGGCTTAGAATAAGTATATATTTCTTATAAAATTTAAATTTTAAGTAAAACAAATATTAGAATGTTTTATCTTGAGTTATTCTAATCTTTGTTTGAAACAGAATAAATCATGCATTTTTTTCTATAATTTTTTTTCCATTTACAGGTACAACATAAAAAAGTAACAGTGCCAGTGCCAGCGGGAGTGGAGGATGGCCAAACAGTTCGTATGGCTGTGGGCAATAAGGAGATTTTCATAACATTCCGCGTGGAAAAGTCGAAATACTTCAAACGCGACGGACCGGACATCCACACAGATGCCGATGTATCAATCTCACAGGCAGTCCTGGGCGGTACCCTGCGTATCGAGGGTGTCTACGAAACTCTGACCGTGCAAATACGACCATGCACCTCGTCGCACACTCTCATCCGACTGAATGGAAAAGGCCTGAAGAAGGTGAACACGGTCGGCTACGGCGACCATTACGTTCAGATAAAGATCCGGACGCCGACGTCGCTTAGCGACAAACAGCGAGCTCTGATACAGGCGTATGCCGAGCTCGAGGAAGACACTCCCGGCTCGATACACGGCATCACCACGAAAAAGGATGGTAAGGAAAAATCGCGGAACACCTGATTCCTTTCGCTCTCCGCGTAAAGCGCTAATTTGAGAGAGAAGCGAGATTGACGATTGCCGACGAGCGTCGCTTGAGTTTCCCCGTGTGTAAACGGACTGGCTTTGTAAACAAAGCACCTGAGATGCATTCGATGCCTTACTGTTCTACTTCATTTATGAGAATTTTTCTAGTGTAGATATTTAATTTAGTATACATTTCTTGTTTCGTTGTATGTAATTAGAATTTTTGACCAATAAATAAACGGTTTTTTATTATATCTTGTAGTTGTTGGTTTTAAAATCTTTGAAAACTTTTTCTTTGAAAACGTGAACTTTGTTAATCTCCAGTAAGAAGCATCGAAGCTTTGAGGTATGTATAATTAAATGTTAAATAATTTTCCAATTGTACACTGTTGTTAAACCTTAATTTGTTTTACCCTAGAAAAATTCTCTCGAACGATATTTCAAAATTTATAGCACGATACTGTCAAACTTTAAGTTCTTAATTGATACTGTGGCTAACGCTTCTTTCAAGTTTTTGTATTTATTTTTTTATGTTTGAGTTCAATTGATTTTTCTAGGCACGACGGAGAAAACTCAAGCGAGTCAATCGAATCAAGGCGAAGGTTTGCTTAATAGGGTGAAGAAGGCAATTTTCGGATAGAGTATTGTTTTTAGGTGAGTTAATTCACCTTCGTGAGTTTTGAAAAATATTTGTTTTCCTTTGCGCGACTAGAACTTTAAATCAATGTTTATTTCCTTTTGTGCCACGTAATTTAAAAAAATACATAAAAATAAAAATAAACATTCAATTTTAAATAGTTTTGAAATTAAGTGATTTCCGTTAATTCATTAATACAATATTTTTTAGTTACTCCGAATCTGCATGATACTAAAGGATTTCATTAAAAGCTAGTTATTAATTTATTATTAGCTAATTAAACAATCAATGTGTGTATTTAGGTACGAAACAGTGTTACGAACAGCCCCATGAGCTGATGAATCAGATTCGAGATGCTCTGAACGGTCCCAAAGAGACAAAAGCGAAATCCACGATTCCGAGCGGCCCAGCCGACAAACCGCAGGACTCAGAAGACGACGACGATGAAAGCGAACGCCGAAAAATGCCGTAATCACGCTAACATAAAATGCACGTCACTTCCCAGGACAGGAGGTCATTGACTCTCGATCGCAACGGTCGAATGGATTCACACGCATCGAGAAGCCTCCAAAACCACTAGTTGTTATTCATTGTAAATGTTTTTATTACAAATGCGTCGGAGAAGATCAATTTTACTGAACTTGCGGAGAACAGTCTGCCGATTATCTTGGTTCTTTGTTAGAAAATGTATAATACAAGGACTAGAAAGCTGAAACTAGATGAAAATGAATTTTTTTTATCTTTCAATGCGCATCACTTATACAAAAGCTTGAATTAATAATAATATTTACAGTACAAGTTTATCTAACTGTTGTAATTATAAACATTAAATGGGCCTTTAAAAGATAAAAAGAAGTGTTTCTTTCTATCGACATAATTTATGATAAAAAATTCATTTTTGTTAATTTTGTTTTATATTCAATAAACTAGATGTTATATTTTGACCAAATAAGTATCGCGTGGAGATACTTGCCTGTTGAGTCACGTTATTCTACTATCGACTAGAAGTCTTTAAGAATTCGAAATAATAAAGAATAATAAAGAAGATAAAGAGATATAAAATTTTACTTCTTTCTCCTTAGTTCAATAGTCTAAACACAATAGTCTGTTTTTTTACACAGTCTAAAAAAGTGTCATTAATTTTTTAATTGCTTTACAATAATTTATTCAATAGCGGAATGTATTATTAGACAAGAAATTAATGTAGCGAAATGTTCTTACATCTAATTATTATTTTTCTTTATACAAAAATGGTTCAATTTTTAATTTACTTAATTTTAAATGATCAATTCCAAGAGAAGGTATATTAAAATTTTAAAATGTTATTTTTACAGAAATAATTATTATTTAACAAAAATACTAGCAATATCACAGTGTTTTATATTTGAAAAAAGACTTATATTTGAGGTAAATCAAATAATATTTTATCTTTAAATTAAATGAAACAATAGGTAATAACTATTTGCGTATATTATATTAGATTTGCAGGTAACGATGTATATTTATACATTTGCTTTACAATATTTTGATAAAGGTTTGACGTAACAAAAACAGTGAAAGATCGTTTTGGAATTAAAAAATAATGTATTTATAACGAATAATCTTTACAAAATTGTTCACAACCTATACAAGTTGTCAATATGACAACTTACTAATGTTAAACTTTTGGAAAGTTGTCGGAATTCATGTACATTCTTTGTAACAATCGCTATGTCGTAATTTCAACTAAAGGTGCGATAATTTCCTTATTAACATTACAGCAATTGATTGTTTAATTAATCTACACAACAGAGTTCGAATAATGAACTTTATTCTTCAACGAAGCAAAGACACTTCGTAGATACCCATCCATATTTACAACAACCAAAGATCTTTCTACGGATATCTTACATTTACAAGTATCTCTTGGAATCGAACCATTTTACACTTTCACTTATCATAGTAAGAATAATTACACATGACAATGAGAAACTTTCTTAATTTTGTACTCTAGCGTACCGAAACTAATTTTGTCTTTCATCGTCACTCGAGGCTCTAACTAAAGAGTTCCTTGTGCTAAGGCTCGATAAGGAGTCCTGGGTCCGTTACGCGGGCACGAGGAGGCCGTACTTGAGGCCGATGTTGGTGAGGCTCTGAGTAGCGGAGACCTTGAGGACGGCGACGGCGACGGCGGCGAGGGTCACCGCGCCCTCGAGGAACAGACCGTACAGGATACGCACGTAGCCGGCTATCGTCGAGAGGCCGCCCGCCGCCGTGAAGTCTAGCGGGAACAGCAGGCTGTCCGAGAACGGGCGCAGTCGGCCGACTCCGAAGCACAGAATGCCCAGTACGTAGTACACACCTGTTGGCCATAATTTGTTTTCCTAATTATTGTTAATGTATATTATTTTTACAGAGATAAATTAGTAAAGTACAGTACTATTCAGGGATGTATTAGCGAAGTAAAGAAGGTGAAAAAGTGCATTTGTAAAATAGATCGACATGATGTAAGTAGATGCAGACGTGAACGATCAGACGTAATAATTCAAGCTATTTTTTACTTTTATGAAAAGAAGTTGAATTGTTGTATATAAATCTAAATGGAATTTTTAGATTTTGTACGTCGTGCATTGCAAAGCAAGAACAAAAAAGCAGGATAAGGAACTCACCGATTGCAGCGAAAGGAACGATCTTGACCCATATGGGCATGGGCATGGAGTCGAGGGTCTCTTGGTCTCTGCACTCATTGGGATATCTCCTGGCGATGCCGTACCTTTTGAGCTTTACTGCAAGTAGGAGTCCTAAGTTTAACATCAGTACGAAGTGCGCTGGAATGCCTATCGCGGCGAACACCACCGCTACCGTGCGTCCGGCGTTTGTCCGCGGCACCGGAGCACCAAAACCTGGAGAAAGTTAAGAAATACGTAAATATTTACCTTTTTATATTTTATTGTGATTTAATTAATTAATTGCTTTACAAATATAGGGTAAATATTTCCATGATATTCTAAAAGTATATATATGTTTCATTGGCAACACTGGATTTCCGTAAGTAGATAATGTCCGAGTACCGCAAGACGATAAATTTTTTTAAAACGAAATAAAATTAATTAATTTTCAGATTACGTTTACATTTTATAAGCCTAAGCTTTGAGGTTCTTTCTTTTAAAAAATGAGTAACAAAATAAAAAACAAGTATTCAAATTAATAACCGTTAAATACACGTTAAGGTGACTTCGGTGAATAATTTCGCTACAACTAATATAAATAATTTACACAAATCAAATAATGTCCTGTAAATTTAAATAACATTTCTCATTTTATTATAAGTAAATTTCATTGTAAAAACCCTTCATATTAAAATTTTGCCTAAGCCATCTTAAAAGATTTCGAAAAATTTAAATTAAAAGTTTTCGTCCGGTCTCTGTTTAAAAGAAAGTCTCCTTCGCCGCAGGCACTCCGAATGCACCCACCGAGAGTCGTGAGGACTGATATGGCGAAGAGCACGCAGCCGGGTAACGTCCAGAGCTGCCCGTTGTCGCCGCCCTCGCCGTATCCGGAGCTGACGGCGACCAGCAGGAGCTTCTCGTGCCGCGCCACGTACTGCCTGACCTTGCTGCTCCAGAGGGGCTCCATCTCCTTGTCGTCGGAGCGCAGCTGGCGCAGCTCCGTCGCCAGGCCCACGGCCAGGTCGCGCTGCATGTCCTTCAGCTCCACCACCTGCTCGCGCTCCCGCGGGCCCTCCGTCACGTAGAACGCGCCCGCGCCCAGCACTGCCCACAGCGTGAGTAGCCACGCTAGTCCTGCAATTATTACCGGTTTGAGGGTTTTTTTTTTTCGTTCTAGGGTGATGAGTTGATTTTTTTAATGCTGGTAATTGAGTATTGAAAAAATGTGGCTTACACGGGGTTTTGTTTTTGCAACGGATCTTTAAACACATTTTTATATTGTTTTACAAAGTTTTTTTATTCATACCTAAAGTTATTTTGGGTGTGAAAAATAGATCCGTAGGGACGACATTTGACCGATTTATAAATTTGCTTTTATTTTTTTATTACGGCTTCTAGATATTTATTAATTTTTTCAAACCATAAAATTGATAAACATATACTACATTCAGCATTAGACGGTAAAGTAATATTATTGATCGAGGATAATGGAGGAAAATTGTGATTGAATAGAAACTTAACATTATAAGTTTAGTACCAAATTGAGCATTTAAATTGAATTTGCAAAACATTTATTATCGTTAATTGTCAATAAATATTCATATTTAATTTAAAAAATATTTTGTTCAACTTGCGTAAAGGGAATTTTAAAAGAGATTTCGTCAAATATAGCGTCTGCTCATACTGGAATATTTCTACTTACACATAAAATTTTGTTTAATTAAATGTCTTTCATCATTTATGCTGCAATTGTAATCACGGGTTGTTGCTAACATCGTTGGTTAACTAACAAAATAACTATTTTAATAATTTGATTAAGGAATTAAATTAAAGACACCTGAATTTAACTTTAGTTTAAAATTACCTTACACATTTTAAATACATTCAAAAATATCCTCAAAAATCAATGTCAAAATCAAAGAAATCTCGTTCCAATAAGTAATGATAATAAACCCGGGTCTTTTAAAATATCCTCTCTTCTATAATTAAACTACTGAAAGCGGCTGTTCTCAGAAAGGACCAGGGAGTTATAATAAGCTACGGAAAAAAGTCTCCCCCTTAATAAACAGCGCTATCGACAAAATAAATGGCTCGTTTGCAGCTTCCAGCGAACCGCCGTGTAAAAATAACGAGCGTGTATACACGGCGATTCTCGTCGGAGAGCGCGCGCACGTAGGTTCCCGAGAGCAAGGTGCATAAATAAGTGGCGCTCTACTGCATTATTTAAATAACTCGCGCGAGGCTCCAAAATCGCTCGACTCGTGCGATTAATTTTAGAACGACGCTTACACTATAAGGAGAATCAAGGATTCCGATAACGGCGTGGGGCGTCTGCTTAATGAAAATTTTCTCTGGCGGAAGCGAAGGGTGCTGGATCTTTTTTTAGTTGAGTGATTTTTTTTTTCGAAATTGAAATTCTTATATCGATTCGACGGGGGATGGTTATAAATAATGGAGCGCCGATGGAGCGACGGGGTTTCGCGCTGCTGGCGAGTAATTACGTCGGAATGGGTTTGAATGTGTGTCAGATCGACGATAAAGGGGCCTAGGGGATGTTGCTTTTTTTCTCTCGTATTCTTGCTAGTCAGCGGTATACGTTTGTACGCGCAATGTGGAGTCATCGAAAATACAGTGGGCTAGTAAATGGGACAAGTAAAATAAACTCATCGATATTCGATTCGCACAATTATCTAAATTTCACTGAAATGTAGATTAAAATTTTTTCAAAAAATTCATTTAATTATCTTCTAAATCATGTTTTATTTGCAAATGCATCCTGCAGAGTATCTTCTACAGTTTCTATAATTTGATAGAACAATTTAATAAATTAATATTGACGTTTCTGTAATTATATTCAAACTGGCGTGCAAGTCTCAACACATGAATATTAAACATAATCATGAATTAAATATTACTAATTACAAAAAGAAACAAGTTCAGAACTACAAAAATTGATAATTACAAAACTGATAACGATCACAATTTTCCTTGCCTTTAAATTACCCTAGAATAACCCCTCCCCCGCTAATTCCCCATAAAAAAAATACTCTCCAATTAAAAAGAACCCCCGTGGGTATGCGACCTTCACCTTGTTCCGTCGCCGTAAATCAAGCGCTATCACTCGGCGATAGCTGCACCCTGTCCTCGTGAACGATAACGTTTGAAAAGCAGATTGCACTCACCGAACTGACACAGAGCGACGCGTCCGAGGAATCGGAAGTAGCGAAAGAGACGCGAGGACTTCTTGGGGTCGGGCGGCTTGTTCTCCTCGTCGACGATGTCCTTGAGGGTGGGGAAGACCCGCAGCCGGTAGAGGATGCGGTCGGCGGTCTGAGAGCCCGTGGTCTTGAGGGATCGGCGCGGCGTCACCGACACCTGCGGCTGTTGCTGCTGCTCTGGCTGCTCCGATCGACCTGGGGACAGGCGCTCCAGCGTCGTCGACGCCGTCGTCGTCGCCGTCGCGGGCGTCGACAGCTCCGGTACTGATGATTTCTGCCACTCGTTGTTCGCTGCGACGGGTTATTTTCTTTTTAATGTCAACGCCTTTTTTTGGGCTGTTCATACGCTATGTACTGTATAAGCCGTTTTTTTTTCGAGTGAGCGTGCGATTTCTAGGACACTTTTATGCTCCGAGGAAATTTTTTTCATAAAATTTTACGGTAAAGCTCAGCGAAAAAATTACGTGGCACGATGTAATTTATGGAACGGTTTGCGATACTAGAAATTTCTGTAATATTTTTAATTGAATCTTGGAAGGTTGACCACAATTGAAAATTTTATACAAAAAGCTTCACAATTATTGCAGGAAATACTTCGTAAGCTTTACAGAAAAGCTTTCGTAAGTTTTATAGAAAAGTTTTTCATAAGTTTTACAAGAAAACATCCTAAGTTTTATAAGTTTTACAGGAAAATTTCCGCAATTTTTACGCTTTTCATTTTTCAAAAATGACGGTGATTTTCTCGTAAAAGTTTACAGGATCCTAAACCATTTCATGATTTCCTTCCTTCACATAATTTTTTACGCGCAGCTTAACTGTAAATTATACGAAAAATTTCTCTCAGTTTATATTTTTTACAAAACTTTTCTTAATATGTCCCAGAAATTTATACGGCGTCGTTAATTTTCGAAAGAAAATTGCAGATTGGATTTGAGTCCGACAAGTGCAAGTGTTTAAGGTGATTTAGGTCCGAGATCGACGTAGCGTGTTTTTTTTTCGCTTTCTCCGAGCAAAGCTGCCGGCGCACGCAAGGTCGGCACATCGACGCGCTCGATCGATCGCAAGTGGCCGCTCCACGCGTGTACAGCCCGGCTAGGTGTACTGTTTCCGATCGATGGACTGACCAATTCTTTTTCTCCGCTTTAGCTGACCGGAAGATCGACTTTCCGCCAATGCTACGCTGTCTATTTAATCATCACGAATAATGCGTTAGTTTCTCGAGAATATGTAACTATATTTAATGTAAAATTCAATGATAAAATCGAGGAAATGTTTATCTAATATAGTTAGATTTTTATGTATTTATTTAAAATAAATTTTGACCTCTAAGTTTATTCGTGGTATTCTAATATTTGTTAACTTAATTTTTCGAGTTGAAAAACCAGGTGTTAGCAGACGTGAAGTCAGTTAGATATTTTCATATTTTATTAAGTAAAGTTTTCACAGTTTCACTGTTTGCGCCGAGGACGCACTTGCGACAGAAATCTCATTCCGCACGAAATTTAAAAAGAAACGCGTAATACGGACGCAACGATTAGCTCCCGTGCGATCGGCCTTACAGACTTAAGGTAACGATCGCATGTAACAAAACCCTGCGGTTCTCACGCGAGGACCTCAGCTCCGAATCCAAGAGGTGACGCCTCGAACCCGCGTGCCGAGCGCGCATATTTTCATTCCCGAGGCGCGAGAATTCGAGCGATTCTGACACGCTTCGAGCGTTCACGCTCCGGCGGAAATGTGTGCTGCAGTTAGTTTTTTTTCTTCATTGTCGGCTCGTTTTTTTTTCCTCTCCTTTTTTGCGACGCGCGCGCGTAGCCTTGCACGGCGAAATTTTACGTCCTCGTACGCGCCGGATATTTTCGCGCCCATTCATCGCTTTCTCACGGCGAGGCGGAGGTGGCGAAGCGGCAGGTGGATAAAAAAAAGAAGGAGAGTCTCGAGATGTTTGCGGAGGAGAGCCTCCGACGAGTGTCGCGGGTAATTGCGAGGCGCGCGCGTGCAACAGGTGCTTACCCTCGCTGTTGGCGCAGCAGATGACGTCCGACTCGTCGACCTGGTCCTCCTTGATCGGCCTCGGCGATCTCTCCTCCCTTAAACAAATTTTTTTTTCATTTACGTTAGTACGAGGAAATATATATTTTTTGAAATTATAATAGACTATTAAGTATTGAACTCGCGTAGTTTCTTATTTATTATGATGTGTTTCGATCACAGAATTATTCTTATCATGCACTGTTTTTATGTTATAATCATTAATATTTTATTACCATTTTTAGGTATTGAAAATTGTCTGCACCGACTACGGACTACACCATAAAAACTGCATGATAAGGGTAATAACTTATTATCGAAACGCATCACAATATAAAATATGAAACTACGTGTACTCAAGATTTGATGAAAATTAATCCTGATTTCGTACATCGAAAGAAGCGATAGAATCAACGCTGATCTTGGATTCGTGTTCAATATTCGTCTCGTTCGACGAGGATACAGCGTTGCGAGCAGGACTTTTACGTAAGTCGGCGGAGAAGAATTTTCGTATAGGTTTTGACAGAAGCAATTAGATACACACGTGTTTATCTCCCTGCGCCGATCTGCTCACGTAATATCGGAGTGCGCACGCGACGAATTGCCGCGACTGGCTTATCGAAAAGTTTGATTATCGCATTTATTTTTGCGCGGAAGCGCTCCGCACTCGTTACGGTTGCATTTAAAAGAAGCGGCTACGCGGAGCGCCCGAGGTACAGTATAACCGTCGATGATGTAAAATTTATATCACTTTTTTGTGGCACGCGATCGCGGCTTACGTCGATATGTAAGAATTGTTTGCCGGCAATTGTGTGTCATCGAAACTGTTCAAACAGATCGGGGAGCCCCGTGCGCCCTACATTATTTAAATTGAGTGTGATTTATTGCGGGAAGATTAAAATGCTAAATGGGACATCGAGTGTGCGTTGCTACGACTGTTATTGTTGTTATTTCGGAGTTTTATTCAAGTGTGTTTTGGTTGGGTGGATTAAGGAAGTCCACTATTATTAAACTTTTGAGAAATTAATTTACGGAAATGACTGTAATACATTAGTAATTAGAGACTATTTCGTTCTCTACCTGATAATATTATGTGGATAAAATCTACCTGTCTACGTTTTTATAGACCGCCCTTTAAAATTTAACTAGCGAAATTGGTTTTTACGAGAAAATTTTATCATTGCAATAAAAATTTAGTTTCTGCAATTTACTAATGACATTTATTATTCTCTTTGTTATCTTTTTTCTTGCTCGTGTATCATTCATCTATGAGAGACAGTAATTGCATTCATAGTTGACGTTTGCCGCGTTTCGGGCACAATAAAATTGATTTTACGATCAATAAAATGGCAAGCAATTGAACTCCGTAACTTCTCATTACAATTAACAAGTCCTCCCTCGTCGGCGGTGTCTCTAAATTATTTCTGTGATTCAATACCGCATGCTTTCTTTGAATTACATTTCATGAAAAAAAGTCAATTACTTACGGCCTGATAAGTGAGTTTTTCAATAAATTAAGAAAGCACGAAAACCGTCGGATTAAACTTTTCCAAAGTGACTAAGATCTGAGTTCGTACCTACACAGTTTCTTAAGTAGAGTCAAATGTGTCTAGGCGTGTCTTACCATACCCACCCTATATCTACTTACGACTACAATCATTTTAAACGTTTTACACTCTGTTGGAGCTTTATCTTTGTGCAATCACAAATTTGACGTATCCTTTTACATTTTCTCTGTTTCTAGATACAATTCAAAAAATTTCATCTTCCATTTAATAAAATTTAAGAAAACCTTAATTTCCTGGATAAGATTAACAAAATTTCATGTTTCTTTCCTGCAGCTTTTTGTGGAAATTTGTTTTCTTTTGTAAAAAAATCCATACCACAGAAACATAAAATAATTCTACGTACAGTAAAGTAATTCTTGTAATACGGAGAAAAAATATTTTAACCGCAAACGCAAGAAAAAGATCAGGTTTTACTTAACTTACAAACGCCAATGTGAATTAGTACATTTATTCTAACCAAATTTATTTTATCTGGATATCTGGATCATTTCAGTAAAACAATCACAAAACTACATGCTTTCTAAATTTCTTTTAGTGAAAATTTCATTAATCTCCGAACAGTTCAATATTCACTTATTTGCAGTGATAAGTGCGCAACTGTTTTGAAATTAATGCGCTCTAAATTTGAATAAGCGAACGACTATGCACATTAAATAAGTATATATAGATGAATTTCACTTATTCAAATTTAGTGTGAGGAATTTTAATCAGAAGAAATTTAGATAAGTACTACAAACAAAAGAAACTAAAAAATAAACAATTCAATACTAAAATAAAATTTCATTCAAACTTGACCATCAGCGTTATAGTCACTACACCAGCCACTAACAAACATTAAAATCTCCTTCCAGTCCAAACAACGAAATTCCAGCCGCACACGTCGCTCCAGAAAAGAAAAGAGAAGAGCGAAAGTAACCTGGCTCGCTGAAGAACGTCGCCGTCGGGCTCGGCCTTGGTCTCGGCGCGGTGCTCGTCGCAGGGCGCGTGGGCGGTCTCGGTCATGGTGAGGGTGAGCTCAGCGGTGGCGGCGAGGTGTCGGCGGGCCGGCCTCGCCGCGGCGACTAGCGGCTGCACGTGATTGCTGCGCCGGGTGCGCCGCGGGCGCCTGCGCGCCACCAGCCAGCTGGCCGAGCGGGGCCTGCGCCGGAGGCGCGAGCCCGCCTGCGGCGTAGCCGGCGGCCCGTCCAGCGAGACAGAGCGGGAGACCGGCGCCGGCGGCGCCGGGAAACGCGGCACCTCCATGCGCCGCCGCGGGCACTCCCTCAGGCTGCGGTACGCATCCTCCGCCGCGACTCTCGGGTGGTACTGTGGACAATTTTTTTTTTTATTTCTTGTTATTTTTTGATTGGTTAATTGGTTAATAAATTTTGGTAGTAGCGGGATTTTAAAAGAAAATTAAGAAAATTAAGTAAAAATTGATAAAAAATAAACTTTTGTTGGATTAACATTCTTTTTTTTTCAAGTTAGTTCTTTTTTATTTTCGATATATTTAAAGAAAAGTCAGGAGACAATAATTATTATCTTGTTTATAATAAACAACATATCTTTTTAAAAAGTACAGGCATGTATATTGACATAGCACGTATTTCCAATGATCGGGAAGGAGGAGTATTTTTTCTCAGGCAATTTCTTTATTCTTTTAAAGGCTCAAATTTATAGGTTTTTAATTTTCTAAATGATGCTATTTTTTGTCGCAATTGATTTGACTCTCGTTTACTTATGAGTTATTTTCAATAATTTTTTTCTTGAAAACGTCACCAGTGATCTATTTAAAACAAAAATGATAACAAATTATTTGATTCATAAAGTATGTGACTATTTTGTTATTAATGAGTCTCATCTTTCCAAATTTTGAGGAAATATAATCTTAATATTTGTATTGTTTTTAAGATTCGTGCTTGGGGTTATTTATTTTTGAAGGGGTTGAATTTCAATTGAAAATGGGTTTAGTGTCGCAATTTCGATGCCTGAGAATAAAATAATGTGTCTTTGTTTTTGAGATCGATTTAGAGTAGGAAGTAAGTAACGGATGAATTTTTTTAATGTTAATATTATCGATCGATGTAAATTATGGAAATAACGAATGAGGACCTACTTAATTGTTTTACGGATGTACATTCCATGGTCAGTATCAAAATTTAATTTTTAATTAAAAATGCGATATTTTTTAGACATTTGTTTTATAGTGAATCGATTGAAAATATTAAAATGAACAATTTATAAACTTTGCCTTTGACCAAAGTTAAATAAATAGGAAAAAAGAGTTACTTTATTAAACACATATTAAGCTGAGAAATGTCAAAAGTCAAGTTTGATCGGTATTACAAATGTAAATTAAAAAAACTTTAATTTTTTCAAATCGAATAGCGGGAGCAACTTTCCCGTGTAAAGTGACAGAATATAAAACAATAAAACTTTACATCATTTTTCGCCGCCAAGGACTTTAAATAATAGATTCGAAATCGATAAAACCCAAGCGGGCAAATCATTCCACTCGTGTCTTTGTGTACGTGTATTTTTTTTATTATTCCGATGACTCCGGACAACAAGTGAATTAATCAAGCACATCGATCCGTTCATTAATTTAAACGCGCCTATTAGTGCTTGCAGTTATTCTTACGCAACAATTTTTCTTCCGCGATCGAGTTGCCGCACTTGCGGTGCGCAACACTCCACTTGGAAACGTCGACCGTCCAATTCATTTAAAAAAATCGAGCTCGTCGAACAATGAGCTTTGTATTGCAAAAAAAAGAAGAATAACAGCTAGTCGCGCCCACGCTACGGGGAAAATTGCGCGCTCCGACGAATATTTATATTTAAAAGACAGGCCAATTTCTCGGAATGTCAACGTTCCGTTAGCGTCGTGTGACGAGTGCTAAAGAAAAAGCTACTTCCGGGGAAGTCGAGCGCGGGTATTAATAACGCGTTACCTCAATGGCCAGCATTGCGATCTTGTTTTTTCTTTTTCACCGCCTCACTTGCGACGTAGCTCACATCGTATTTTTAAACACCGCGAATCCCTCCGCACCCTCGCCATTCACTTCTCCCAGCCTGGCGAACGCTAGATACTTATGTCACAGCCGTTTTCTTTTTTTGGTCGCGGCACTTTTTACTCGCGACTTGGCGATTTCTCGAGGGGGTGTCGCAAAAGCCGAAAACTCGAGCGGCGTTGCGGATCGAAGGCGGCCACGGGCGGCCGGACACTCCGGAGGCGCGGAGTCGCGACCGAGACTGCCAGTGGCAATGACACTGACACGCGACTTTACGCGCGCGCCTTTCCCCCGCGGCGCGGCGGATTTATCGCCGCGCGGCTTCGCCTTCGATCGGAGACCCTCGTGATTTTTTTTTTATCTTTAGGAATTTTTCGATTCTTTTTTTAGAGCTTTTAACGGACGCGTGGACGTTCTATTTTTGTACGATTATAATTACGATATTTTTACTGTTTCACAGCGAAGCGGAAATTTTTATTGGACCGATCTGACAGCAGCTGATCGAGTTACGCACTATTTTGTCGAGGATTAGAGAGGTTTACTTCGAGAAAAGACGTAAGAACCGAGGTGCTAAGTGATACGAATACATGATTCATTAGAAATGTTTCAAAATTTCAACGTATATTTATTTACTTTTCATTTACATTATGTTTTTACTTTTTTAGGAGTGCAGTAAAATGTGTGCGAATTATTTATTGCGTATAGATTACTTCCACTAGGCAGTGCAGATATCAACCTGCTGTAACGAATTTTAACGAAGAGATGCATAAGAGTGATAAGGAAGGAAAACGATAAAAATAATTAAGTTCTTTGTTTGGGACTTCGGAAGGTATAGATGTTTTATTAGTGGTTCTCTGTAATGTTATGCCTTCGAAATAAGTTAATGTGAAAAAGTGGCTTTTATTTTGAAATTTTTTATTCAGTCGTAAAGCAGAGTAGTAAATCAAACGTAATCTAGTGGAATGATAAGGGTGACGCGACTCATTTACTTTATTACGAATAAAAAAAATTTATACTTTTAAATTTCTACGTCATCTTCAAACATTTAGATTAAATTTAATTTACATAAATTAACGGTGTGTAAGAAGATATTTGTAACACTTGTATTGCTAAAATATTTGTTATTATTCATTACTTTTAAAAATACACTCGAATTGATATCAGACACTTTATTAACATACTTCAAAATTTTATTTACTGTGGAAATTAAGAGATAGTTTACTCCTTATATTGAAACTCTAGTCGATTATCACACAAAAATTGGGAGGGATTATGAAAATCATTCTTTAGATTACAGTATACCGGCCTGAAATACAATGATGAAATATAATTGGGGCATTCACGTTTTCTTTTTTCAAAGTCAATGTTTATTAATAAAGTTACTGCAAGTTGAAATTACTCGTGACGATTTTGCACCATATACGTCAGTGTCTATACTACTCTATGGTGACGTCACGATCGTTATAAATTTTAACTCGCAATATCTTTTTTTAATCATTAAATTAAAAAAAAAAAATAATACGTTTCGATTATTCTTTAATTATTCTATCAGTCGGATATAGTGGCATATTTCATGAGTTAAACTCAATTCTCTCATATACCAACAATTTCACCAATAAAAAAAGGGAAAGAATTCCGAGCAAACAAAAGATAACTAATAAAAGTCAGACGCACGTGGCGACCGCATGATCCGAAAATCGCGCCAAATGAAACGAGTAAAAAGTGTCGAAACTGGATCGTCAACATATGGCGAGCTGCTCGCGTATGCCTACCTGACGCGCACCGCGTGGCCCGTCATCGCCGAAACACGCGTGCGGCGTTTCCAGTGAGAGGCGTACTATTTTGGTCGTGCGTTAATTAGCGACGAGCTATGTCGGCAACGCGTGTCAGCACCGCCGCGGAAGCGTTTAGGGACTCGTGCCAGAATCTCTTCCCTCCCACCCGCAATTCCGGTTGTTCACGCTGAATGCTTTTCGCGGGAGAAACTCGAACTCTGGCGCTGCGTGCGCTCGGAGAGAATTTTCTGATTGCAATTGCTATGTGACTGGTAATCTTGGGATCGAGTGATTTCTTTCGCGAACATTATGAGAAAAAGTCGTAGATTTTACAATGTTTGTGGTAATTTTAAAATTTTGATTAATTTTTAATGACTAGGTCGTTTGATTCTCAGATTACTAATCACGTAGTAATTTCTGTAAAAAACGGAGAGTAATTTGTATCGAAAAAATTCGTACGCGAAGATTAACTAATTTCACGTGATCACGCACAGATTTGCTCAAATGCTTTTTTGCGTGGAGCTTTCGAGGTAAAATAAACAATTTTACGAGTACAAATAACTTGTTCTATTTAAGGATGGAAAGTCAGTCGTTTGATAGTAAGTTGACTGGGTGATTCGATTGTCGTAATTATTCATTGACCAGAATTTTATACGTAAATGTTTGTCCAGCGGAATTCTTCAAACACTTTATTATCGATTATCGAATCATCGAAAATAGCATTTTTATTAAGAAGCTGCAGTTTCATAAGTGTTTGAGCGTCAACTTATCTTCTTTAATCACACGGCACGTGAAATATTAATCAAAGCATAAGAAACAGCGCGGGCGTTAAACGCGCGCAAAACACGCATAGCGGGTGATTTACAAAAGCCGCTAATTCATAAAGAAATTCATGAACCGCGATGAACTTCGTACACGAATTGTACTAAAGAGAAACAATAATTTGTACTTTCACGCAGCTCATTTGGACGTATTATTTTCAACAATGAACGACAAGCCGCGCGCACGCGGCTGTCGCAATCGAGTAGTTTCGTACCCCTGAATAAATCAGCAACCCCGGCGCTTGGAGCAAATATTTTGGCACGAAATTCAGCCTCGACTGACGTCCCCAAACAAATGTAAAAAAAGGACGATTATCACTCACGCTCTCACTCCTCGCTGCCTCCCATCTCCTTATCTCTCTTCTCTTCTTATCTCGTCGCAATTTCTTCTTAAGTATCAGTTTCAAGTGACGCGCGTGTCTCAATTCCTTATCACGCGAATCTCAAGGCCGCTACGGGCCGGTCCATTCGCGGAAGAATCGCGCGCTTATCACCTGCGACGCCGAAGCGCGACGGCCAGTTTTCCGCGTTACACGGCGGGAGAGAGGAAGAGCGACTCCCGCGTGTGCACATTCGGCGCGGCATGTACGGGGGGGCGAGCTGCCGCCGTCGCCGCGCCGCCGCAGCTCGAGCCCCACTATAATTAGCCCTGGCCTTATAATCGATGATGAACCTCGGCGGGGCGTATCGCGGCCCGCGATCTCTCCTCACGTGCCGCGCTACTCTCCCCCTGTAACGTGCGCCCGCGGCCACTTTAAAAATAGACGGCCGACGAATTTGCATCGGTGTGCCGAGGGCTCGCTCTTTTTCTTCGGGCAGCGCGCGCGCGGTGGCTGATCCGGCTCAGGGCTGCCGGGGGCGCGATCGCTGGATTTCTATTTTGGACGGGCACAATGGAGGGATTTACGCTGGTTTGAATCCGGAATTAGGAGACTTTCTGTAGTTCATTTGGGTTGGCTTTATTGTACTGTAAATTCAAGTTTTTTTATTTAGTTTTTTAAGAATGGAGACTACTCGAGATTTTTTTTTATTTTTTTTTTTATTTTTGTAGTAGTCCTCGAGAAAAATATTTTATCAAAAAAGTAGTAGAAAAACGAAGAAAATTAGCCTAAATACAGCTTTCAAGACCATTTATAACCAGAGAAAATCCACTTAGAACTGTAAAATTGATTTATTTTCAAAATAGTCTTGCTAATGAAATATTTAGTTTTGTACTTAAGATGGAATATATAATTTCTAATGTATTTAGTACAAAGATTTGTTGATCCTTAAACAATTTTAGAAATTGAAGTTTGTTGCAAAGAAATTTATTTTATTATTTTCGTTTTGAGATGTTTTATACACTAATTGTAAAGAGACTTTTTTAGAAGTACAAAGTTACTATATGATTGAAACGCAGATAACTTTATAATGAATATTCCAAAACTTCGTCAAAGTCTTAAATCTTTTTTAATTAACCCCCTTGAGTATTAGTGACTTAAAAATCAGGATCAGTATGACTGATTTATAAGTCAAAGGGTTAATTGATCTTGCGGTTAAAGTAAACGTAAATTCGATCTTTTAATTATTTCTTATTAATAGATAAATTGTAAATTAATTCAAAATAATTTGTTTGACAAAAATTACCATGCAGTGTTGCAATAATTACGTATACAGAATAATAGAATTTTTTTCAATTTTTACTAAAAAGATTCAAGATACTTTGCATTTAGTAACTGCTGATCTAAATTGTGAATAATTATTGTATCAACGGTTATTTCCTATAAATTTTTATTAAATCCTAATGATTTGTAAAATTGATTGAATCATTTGGTCACTTTGAATGTTCTTATACGTTCCATTGCACAAACAGTGGATAATTGCAATTGAATGAGCTTTAGAGCGCTGTTTACACAATTATTGAAGCCTTCGTTAATTGCATCACCGATAGTCATCAATCGCTGAGCTCTAGAATTAAAACTATAGCCGCCATTTAGCCGTTCATAGCGATTACCCGATTAATCCGCACGAAAATTATTAAAAAAAAAAAAACAATATCGCAAAATTATTAAATAAATAGGACGACATTATGAACAAAAATTATTATTTTAATAATCGTAACTCGAACAGCGTAAATAAATTCAAGCTTCTTAACGCCGTAAACGCAGGTGGCCTATGAATTCCTCCGAAAATTTATTTCCCACGGTCTATTTACAACTGACGGCTTGACGTCTTAATGGATCGGGCTCGAGCGACTGCCGCAGGATAGATTCGTCCGCAGGATAACCCTCGAAATTTACGCAACCCTCCCCCGTCGACGATGACGTAACGCGAGTCGCGCCAGGGCGACGTCACGCGCGGGAGTCGCGCTTAAAGCCCAATGACGTTACGAGAAGCAACAGATGTAGAATTCATGCATAATACAGGCGGCGTCGCAACTTATCTTATCTACCAAGGGTGGAGAAAAGTCGCTGCACGCTTTTTTCGTTCGAGCGCTAAAGCCGCAGCCTTCAGATTTTCTTTTTCCTCATCCCCCTCCGCGTCTTTCTTTTTTTTTTATTGTGTCTAGTAATGTTTTTTCTCTTTTGCCGAGGCGTCACGACGACGGCCTTCGAACTCCGACGGACCGAAGGTTAGATTTCCCTTCGAAATATAAAATCGCAGGGTATTTTTCACACGGTGTTTATTTGTAGAGGTAATCGTCGAACAGTAAAGTGTCGAACTATTATTACTTGCATTAGCACGTAATGTACATCCGGAAATAATGCAGTTTTCAATGAAACTTTCTATTTTTGCTTTGATTTTTATTTATTTATCAGCGTCGAGCGGTTCTGCTTTATTTAATAAAAAGTTTTGGTATAATTACTTTGGGTCAGCAAAGAATTATTAATTTTTGTACCGCCTGTAGTGTACAAGTTCGACCTCTGAATTAAATAAGTGAGCATAAACTAATGTATTTTTTATCGCCCCGATTCCATTGCGCTCCAGATATGCAAAAGCGCGCGAATGCGCCTTTCTTTTCGAGGGAGGGCCGACACTCCGGCTAACCGGACATCAATCTAACGGCCGCTTCTCAGGCGATAACAAAAGTTTCGCCGCGCCGTCACGTTTGTAATTTTCAGCGCGGGGGTGGGATCGATCAAGCGGGCCAAAGACCGGTAGTCCCCCCCCCCACTTACCCTCCCCCTTCCATCGATCTCGCGCGAAATTGAGCTTTATATGACTTTGACTACGCGCGAGGCGCCTTTTTTCGCGCGATGATGAATCGGCCGTGATTTTTCACCGGCGGTGATCCGATCCTTCGACGGGGGGAATTTACTTGGAGCCGGGGATACGCGTAGTCGATCAATCGATCGGAGGATAGAACGTTTTATTCGAGAATGTCGGAGAGAATGACTGTTCCATTTGAGTACTATTGATGGAGCGCAATGACAGCGAGGGACCTTTTTTATATTTTTTGCATTAAGAAAGTAATTTTACGAAATGTAGTAACAAAATGATTTGATGAAAAATTTTAATTAATTTTTCAAATTTATGTGTCTGTGCAATAACATTTAAAAAAACTTTTGCGTTATCAAAATTCAACTCATAAAAGTCCCAAAGCATGTAGATAAAATTCAAATTCGATGTGTTTTTTTTTAAATTCTAATATAGAATAATCAACAACAATAAAATCTTGTGCACTATATAGTTTTATTTTATAGCTATTGTTTTTGAATTTTTACAAGCTCAACTTTAGTTGTTTTTTTGTTAATTCAAATTCTTTCTAAAAAAAATTAATCATTATCCACCTCAAAATTAATCGTCCAAAAAGGCAAATAATAAATTTCTTCAAGAAACAAAAAGCAAATAAACGAACGTATTTACTTGTTTACCGTGAAACAAGTATTTCAGTCGCGGACGGCAGGACGGGCGGAACAATGGGCCGGCGAAGTCGCAGCTATAGGCATCGGGCACAAAAGAAGCTCGTCTCCGGCCAACAAAAGGGTTGAGAGCGTGCGGAAGGAAGGAGGCGGCCGGGGGGCGGGGTGGGCGGGCGCCCAGGCAGTGGCGCGTTACATCGCGCGGAGCGGGGCCATCGATCCAACGGTACCGCGCGCGATAAGCCCATCGCGCCAGCCGCCGTCGTTGGGGCTCGCTCGCGAATCGATGTCACGTGCTGCTAGTAGCGACGCTCGATTTTGCCGAAGACTGGATCGGTTGTAGTTTCTACGGTTTCGATGAATCTTGCTTCGCTTCTGTTGTCGTTACGGTTTTTGGCGATGAGTTTTAGGTCGCTATTGATCAATTAAATATTGCAGATTTAATTTATTGTTTGTTATGAAGTTTTTTCTGTGTATATGTATATGCTTGAAGATTTATTCGATATTTTACTTTCTTGCATTTTTTAAAAATATTTTATCATATTTGTAACAGATTCAGTGATACTTTGGCATTTATGATATGAAACGAATAGAAATTACGAAAATGTCAGTCTTTAGCACACTCAATTAAAGCTGACATCACTTTAATTCTACGTTATTAGTTCAACTGATGTGTAATTTGACTTACAGAGCTATAATTTTAGTACATTTTAAATAACAAGTAGTAACTGTCAGGAAACGATCAGACTATAAAGAACCGGTTTTATTTGCAAAACAAATACGTACAATTTCGTACTTACATCTCATTTTAAAAGTTAAAAGAAATATGAAATTTATAGTATTCACAATTTTAAATAAATTTATAAGTTTTCAAGTACGGAATGCGATAAAGCAGACAAATGCATATCGTTAAAATTGTATCCAATCCACCTTTCCGCGTTCGTGCAAGTTTCGCATTATCGAAGTTTCGCCACAACAACAGAAATCCCCTCGGGGATGTAGCCTTTCACATTTGCCGTTCGCTAGGCATCTTCGGAATTCCGTCGATGCATAGTATAGCTTTAAAGTTGCAGTAACTTGCCTTCGCGACTCTACCCCACGGCACGCCGCGCTGTATATACTTGTGGAATGTCGATTTCCATAAGATTCAAGTTTTTAGTGTTCAACATTAAATTCGCAAGATTAATGAGCATTTGAAAATAATAATGATGAAGAAGTGAAAAATTTATTTCAAATATTAACGTAGATTAAAGAAAAGCTTTTTATAAATGTACTAGAGAGTGAGTCTTACTGGAACCGTACCGTTTCTACTTGAAACAATTTTAAATATAAATTTAAACGCGGATATATCTCAATGAAATAAATAAACTGATCTTAATATGTATTTTTATGTAAATGAATTTAAGAAAAATTAAAATCAATAATTGACTAAAGTAATCGCAGTAAGAAAGAGCTTTACATAAAAAATCAGACAAAGTGGTACCTATACCCGAAAAAATCATTTATTTTTAAAAGCGGTAAAAGTAACTTTAAATAAAACTTACGCAGACTATTTAATTTTTTAATACTATAATATAATTTTAATAACACTCAAAAATAACTATAGCTCCACTTTGAAACAAATTTTTTCATCATTTACATTAGTGTTTTACTTTTTTCTCTTTTCCTCCATGTCTCAGCATTTAATTTTCCACTGATCTAATTAATTTTCGCGTATTATGCACCTTTCTTCTCTCTAAATCTCATTCAGTGAAATTTCAGTAATTTTCAGTTCAGATCAGGGCAAACCAGTGAAAGTGAAATTTCACTGAATAAGATTTAAAGAGTTCCTTATCTCGAAATCGTGAAAGAGAAAGAATACAAGTATACAAAGTTGAAAGCAACCCTTTCTCACCGCGAAGAATCACGATCGCCCCCTCCAGCCCCCATCCGCAGTCATTCAAAATAAATAGCGCGCCTGCCGTTCGCACGGAAAAACAAAGGGAACCCCCGCGCCGCCTCGCGACGCGCGCCGCCCCTCGCTCTTGGAGGCTGCCGCCTCGCGGCGCTGCGCTCGCGGGGTTGTGTAACAGTGCGGCACGGCCAGGGCAGCTCAGCGGCCGTACACGGGGATGCGCGCCCGCTGGCGCAGGTTGGCGGGCCTCGCGCTCTGCGCCTGCTGCCTGCCGCTCGCGCTGCGCCTCCTGCTGCTGGGTCGGGAGGCGCCGGCCCCCCGGGAGCCGCCGCCGCCGCCGCCGTCGCCGGAGCCGACCGGCCGACGCGGCCGCGCCTACGTCGGGGCCTACATGGCCGGGCGGCCCGCCGGCAACGTGTCCTACTGCAGGTGCGCGTAACACCCGCGAGCCGCGCACGTCGCGTTAGGTTCGATTCGAGCGCGCGCGAGCCTGTTTTGGGGGGGTTCGAGAGTGTGAGATCGAGTGGATGGGTTGCTTGACGAGGTGCTTGTGGACGGATGGTACGGAGGGGGTTTTTCATTTTTAATAGACCGTGAAGGTACAGTGGGGTACATTTTTTTTGAAAGCTGTGACGTGAGTTTTTGTTTATATTTTTGTATTTATTTTCGCTGTATGGATTAGTATCAGTTTAATGGATAACATGGAAGTATGTTGATTGAATTTAATTTTTTAAATAAATTATTTTTAATTTATGTTTTGATTAATTAATTCCAATATTTTTAATAATAAAAGAAATTAAATTCTAAAAATAACAGCGGCCTTACGATAATAATAGTTTGTATAAAATCGATCATATTGTCCTATAAAGTTTTATTGAATTATCCTACAATTTCTAATATTATAATGTTAATCCAATTACTTCACTCAGGCCGTATTAAAGAGATCAATAATTCAAGTATAATTATGAAATTCAGTGTAAATTTTGGTATAAATGATATTCGAATTAAAATATCATGTATAAATGTAAATGCTAAGAGTAGCAAAGCTTCGTGACTTAATCCGGGATAAAATCAACACTATTTAGTGCATTGATTATACATTTCCTGGTTTAATTTTAGTATGCCTTATTTGCACATCGTATGTGAAACACGCTATTTACAAATCCCATTTCAATCCTTGTCCATATTTGACAATTAGAAAAGATTAATTGTTCACTTAGCGTTAACCGATTCTTTTTATTTAAAACACTTAAAATCATATTATCCAATCGAGATAGATTAAAAACACAACAATATTAACATTTTCATGTTAACTTAATTTTATTTCACTAAATGAGCACTTAAAATTAAATAAACAAAACAAGGTAGATTAAAGTATTTTCACGTTATCGTTCTTGTATTTAATTTTAATAAAACAATAAAAAAAATTAAAAATTTAAAAAACTTGTTTCTTTTTTAAAATTTTAACACGTTAAATAATCATTTCTCCATAAATCAAAACACAAAATAGTACAAAAACTACTACTTCCAAAAAATTTTTTTGTGTAAAACACGGTTATCCTCCATGAATTCCAAAAAATCGCTACGCCCAATACTCCCTCCATATTTCACATTTCACCGGACCTCTATATATAACCGGCTGTGACTCTCATTTCGACAGGTGGCAGTATGGGCTACCGGCGCGGCTGGACTACGTGGAGCAGCAGGTGATAAGCAGCCCGGGGGCGACGGGGCCGGGCGGCCGGCACCAGGTGCTGCCGTTCGTCGCGCGCGGCGAGGCCGACTCCCTGCCCCCGGTGACGCTTTGCAGCCACGCGACCGCCGACCAGGTCTACGCGGTGGTCGAGCTGGCCCGTCGCTGGGAGGGACCACTGGCCATCGCCGTGTTCGCCCCCGGCAGCGACGCCGGTATCGCTGTGAACCTCCTAGATCGCGCCTGCCACTGCGAGCCCGCTATGGCTAGAGTGAGTTTTCTTATCGTTTTATTATTTTAATTGTTAACCGTTGGTTTGTTTTTTCAGGGATTTTGTTTAGCTTTGAGCGAAATGCATATTTTATTAAAAACACGTTTCAGTTACAAGGAAAATTAACACGATTCGAATATATCACGAAGAAAAGCATTTTTGGAAATGAAATAGGGTGAACTTTACCTTTTTTTTAGATAGATATGTAGATAATTTATTAGATCGTGGCTATCCAAATAATTTATTTGAAGAAATTTATAGATACATAAATTAATAACAAAACATAAGAATTTTACTCGTTAATGTTTGTAGAGTTAACATGAAGATTATTCAACTTTGTTTGATTAATTATTTTAAACATTTACAGGTCTCCGTCCACCTAATTTTTCCTCGAGATAGACCGATGAGTCTCGGATCGACCACTCCCTTCAAGCCACTTCGTGCCGATTGCTCGGCAATAGATTTACAATATTTAAGTGGTAAGAAATTTTTATCATTCAAAATCAACATTTTTCGAAACTTTGGGTATTGTTTTATCAAGAAGGTTTGAAAAAATTTGATCGAGACGAACCATATAATGATTAAGTATATGCCGACGTTTCGACGTTTTTATTTA
>JAXIUT010000021.1:5998587-6010124 GCA_035586675.1 Eurytoma californica | reverse complement strand
TATGGTTCGTCTCGATCAAATTTTTTCAAACCTTCTCAATCTACCTCCAACACGAACGATAGAGTCTTTACTTCACATTGTTTTATCAAACCAAAATATGAAGAAAGTCAATTTTGTCAGGATAAAAGAATGACGTAAAATGACAACCCAAAGTTCTGGTAAAGCATCCGTGATCCAATAGTGGAGGCACTAAAATCTATCTAAAAATTGTAATATGTAAATTAACGTTAAATCTTCGAAAATGTAGGAAACGCAACGGAGCGCTGGCGGGCGGGTCTCTCGTACCCGATCAACGTGGCGCGCAACGTCGCGCGCGCCTTGGCGGCGACGCAGCGGGTCCTCGTGTCGGACGTGGAGCTGCTGCCGAGCGAGCAGCTGGCCTCGAGGTTCGTCGCGATGCTGAAAGGCCGGGCGCCGAGGCGCGCCGTCGCCTTCGTTCTGCCGGTCTTCGAGGTCGAAGCCGGCGAACCCCCGCCCACTAACAAGCGGGAGCTCCTCGCGGCACTGCGCGCCGGCGTCGCCGTTTACTTTCATAGGCGAGTTTTTACCCAAATTATTTTTATTAAAAACACTCAAATTTATGGTACGGTAGTTTATTTATTTTGTTGGATTTGGAAATTCTTATCTAATTTGTTAGTAAATTAATTAATTGTCAATTGTCAATTAATTAATTTATTAACGGATTAGATAAGCATTTTCAAATTCAACAAAATAAAGCTTTTTTTGACCAAATTGATTGTGTATAATAATTGAGCGATGTTGCGCAGGTTTTCGTGTCCGCACTGCCAAAGGTTTCCAGGCCTGACTCGATGGATATTGAGACCGGATCCGGGCAGAGTGAGGCCGTTGATTATCACTAAGAGAGAGTATCCTCACAACAGGTGGGAGCCTATTTTTATTGGAACAAAAAGCGACCCCCTCTATACGGAAGAAATGACCTGGGAGGGTCGTCAGGATAAAATGACCCAGGTGAAACAATTTTGCTGGAACCATTCATTATATTAATATCCGCATTATTCATAAATGAATTATTCTTGTAAAAAATGATGCGATGTGTAGCTCGATATATTACATTTAAATCAGAAATTTCTTTACGGCTATCTTTCAAAAAAATGTATGGTAATTTTGTACCACATTCGTATGTCTTTTATTTTACTCTTAAAAGAATTATTTCCAGTTGAATCGTAATAAATGTAATAATCTAATTGAAATAAATATCGATAAATCAATTAAACAAATTAAATTCAAGAGAAACACACTACTCTAAGTAATGAAAAAGGTTTTTCATAAATTGTCTGTCTTACCGTGCCCGGCTGTATCTACTTATATTCTAAGCAATTCGTCAGCTCATGCTGAGCCAAGATAAGAAAGTAATAACTATTACATTACGTTTATTAAGTAAAACGTAAGTATTTTCTCTTTCGTTTTTCGATAATTTATTTAATAAATTAATTAATATTTATTTAACAAATAAATTATTATTTAAATAATAAAAAATTTCAAAAATACTACAAGAAACGGTGATAATTCGCAACGAATAGTTTTGAACTCATAAAAGTTAATTTCAGATGTTCGAGATGTGCCTATTGAATTACCGGCTGATAGTCCTGGACGGCGCGTTCCTGGTGCACACGCCCGGGATAAAGCGTAGGCCGGACGAGCCGCGGCAGGGTCGCGCCTCGGAGCGTCAGCGCGCCCACGAGCGTCAGAACGCCCGGATCTACCAGCGGGTGACGCGCCGGCTGCTCTCACGGTACCCCGGGAACCGCAGGTGCAGGCCGTGACACTGATACACACCCCCTCCTCACGTCCCACGCAACGCAGACAATACTCCAGGAGCAATTTTCCGAGGAGCCGCCTCCCTCCTTCGCCTCCCCGACTCGCATTTTTTTTTTGCAGCGATCGAGGAATCAGCGAAGGGGTGGCGGGATTACGATTTACGTATTTTTTTTCTTTTTGGAGGAGAGAGACGGAGCAAGGTGTAGGAATGTAATTGGCTTCGATGTTTGATGGATTTAGAAGGCTTGTGAGAGGTAGAAGTGTGAGGGAGGAGAATTTGTTTCATCGAAGGTGTAGGTTTGGTAAAGAAATATTACGCGCGCTTCTTTGTGATAGATTTTTTAATATAAATTTCAGTGAGTACAGCCGCTTTCGATATTTTATACTAGATTCGTACATAAAGTTTTAGACTGACGTAGAGTAATTTTAAGAATAATGCACGGAATGCAAACGAGGATAATAACAATAGTTCCTTACCGAGAAGATAAATAAAAGTCTTTTTTTACCAGAATTTTATCGGTAGCTTTTAGATGCGTCATTTTTAAGTAGCTTTAAAATACCCGAAAAATAGAGCGAAAAAAAGCATTGAATGTATAAAAATCAATTGTGCACGCAATTCGATACTTTACAATTTTTTCTAAACACACAATTAAATTTCTCTATTAAATAAATTATCATAAATTATCGATTAAATAGATTATTATTTTAGATAGCTTACAAGGGAATCGTCTTTTAGAAATGTTGCGACTACTATAAAGTACAATATAAATCATTAGTTTTTAAAGAATTTTTATAGAATAATTTTTAAAACTATTAAGATTTATATAGGAACGCTTTAATAGAAACATATTGTAAATGAATTTGCATAGACTGAAGCACTAATTATTCATATCACTCGAAGCAATTAATTAAGTACAAACTTGCGTTTATAATAGAGGTGCTCGAGTATAAAAGATTAAATAAAAATGCGTGTCGATGAAATCGATACTTGTTTTAAATTGAATTTCGTCACCGTAACTAGATATCAAAGAGAGAAGAGAATGGATGTAAAACGGAGCAACGATTTTAAAAAATATATATAATATATCATACAAGTTCAAATAATCTTTATTGCATCCTTTGATTATACAAGGTCAATTTTTTGATGTAGAAACGATTTTAAGGCTTGCTAAAACTGCGTCACGATTTCATCGCCTGTTTTTATGCGCTAGATGCAGGTTTATGTAGTTTGTAAGTATATATATTGTATTAATAAAATGAAATATTTTGTCCCTTTTATACCCGAGTCTTTTTCTCGCAGTTCCGAAATGTTGTAATAATCATCATTACCTAAAATTTTTACGTACGATATACAATTAATTTACATCGAGCAGAATTAAAGAATACTTAAGATTTTTATAGAATTATTGATTAAATATTGAAAATATTTCTGTTAACAAAACTTTGGATTTGTAAACTAAACATTTTGATCTCGAACTCTTTTAAATGAGATATCCAAATTTGTATTTATATCGATATTTTTTCTCGTTTCTTAATTCAATGATTGGCTCCTTCGGCAACATAAAAAACTGTACCTTTCAATAAACTGAAGATCCCTGTTAATATCAGACTTTTGGGGTGTCTCGCCGGGTGTACACCGACCGTCGAAAGCTCCGCAAGCTCCTGAGCTTTCTCGTCAGATGTCGCGGTAGGTGCGCTTTCCCTGTCCATTCAAACCAACTCACCCCCCGAGAAGCGTGCCCCACGCACGCCGGAAGTGGATATGCGAACGTCCCGGGATTTAGGTGAAAAGATTATGCAAGCGAACGCGCGAGTCGTGGATATTACGCGACGTCGCGGATTCCGCTGTGTAGATGCGTCATCGGCGCTGCGGAAGCCGCGCCGGCCTGGATATAAAGGATCGAGCTTTAAGGCGTACGGAATGGGAACGGATCCGACGGTACTGCTACTCCCCGGCAAGTTTCTACCAGCTTGGAATTGAGTTTCTGGTATTTGCTCTGCACGGGTGATCTCCGAGATCCGACGAGAGACTCGGCAATGCTTTTTGACGGCAAATCCCGGCTGCGATAGCTGAGCATTCGGAAAAAATCCCTTTTATCTTCGTGTTTTATTTTCTCGCTTATCAGGGTATGCAATGGATATTCCACGTTACTTTTTTTACACGGAAAAGCTTGTTTGATGATTGCACGAATGGTAAAATTATTAAAGTATTTTCCGGACCGCAGCTGGTAGGTCTTTAAACACTTGTGCGATGTAAATTAATTTTTTAGTAATTTTTGTTATATAGGTAAATTAATGTTTAAGGTAACGTGTACATTAATGTTTAGAAAAAAAGAATTACGTCTGTTAAACAAAATTAATACTTCATTGATCTTTGTTTCGCATTTATTAAATTGTATACCACAAACAACACCGTCAATTAAGCATTATTTCATAAATATGTACTTAAAAAAATGCAAATAATTACAATTTATTATTATTCCCTTTATCCCTACTTTTGATGCATTCGATGCTGCGTGTACACATTAAACATCAATATATACCTTCGCACTCAAATAATTACGAATCCGTGACGTAAAATCCAAATTTCCAGGAAAACTGGCTTTCATCCCACACCTCGTCAGCTGCCAAAAGCACTGGAGCCACCCTCGATCAGGCAGTCGATCTCCAATTTCGAAGGCAATTATTCCGCGAGTGCACTAGACCGCGCGAGAGTCCATCCCCGCCTCAAGTCGAGTATCGTCGCTGTCGTCGCGCCCCTCATCCACGCGCGTCCACCGGATCCTAAGGGGGGAGGGTAAAAAACACACGGGCGGCGCGTATACGGCGGCGATATCGGCCCTTATCTCCCGTAACTCGTCGCCTCGGATGGCCGCTTCTTCGGGGCTCGTTAGCCTCGGGGTGAGAGACGAACGGCCCCGTGGCCGGCCGTATAAACGCCAATTAGCGCGCGCGCGGCGTCGCATCGAATATCCACGGGAGCGCTCGATCCACCCACGCGTCGCACCGCGACAAAAAGCAGTCCCGCGGGAGGGACGTGACTTTCGCCGCGCGCGTCATGCCGGACTTCTCCCCTAACGATATCCGCGCGGGAAGGATCTCTTCCTATCCTCGTCTCTTCTTGCGTTTCATTCATTTTTTTTTTTTTCGTCGGCTTGTTTTCGTTCGGGGGAGAGAGTAGTATAATGATGTACTGTGCGGTGTACCTACGTTCGTTTTTTTTTTATATATTACGCGGGAACCGAAGTTTGCCGTCTTCGCTTCGAGGAAACTGTGCAGCAGTCCCCTCCGCTCGCTCGCGCTATAAATACTTTATTGGCTGTATAACGCGTCTTCATGGACGCATTAACGAAGGCGTGAAGTAGCCTATGAAAAATAAACGATCGTTATACCCGGGGCTATTCGTTAATTTTAACATTTCATCTTTTTCACCGTTGAATGATTGAACTAACCATGGTTCGCAGTTTCTCGATTTCCTCGCTTCGGGGCATTCGGCTTGCCTCGCTGGGGCTTTATTGAAGTAAGCGATATATCGAATATTCACATTCACCAACCGTTATGTGACCGTCACACGCGATGCATCTGTATTGCATGTGACGGTGACGTAACGGTTGGTGAATGTGAATTTTCGATATATCGCTTACTTCAATAAAGCCCCTGGTGCTCGTAGAATCGATGTTTGGTGGCTTGCAATATTTTTTGGGCGAGGAAAAGGAAGCTCGAATTTCGCGAGGGTCGGCGTTGCACAGCTGTTTCGGACAGGTGTTCTGCGAAGTGTGTGCCAAAAAGCTAATTGTCGCGTCGCGTCGCTCATTATGACGGCTGGATTATTGTGCATTCCACGCTGCTCCCTGTCAGGCACAGGCTTTGTGTAAATACAGTACAATAAATTTATTGTTCATTTTGGTAAGCGGGTGAAATTTCAGTCTCTGATTTTTTATCTTAAAAGTAAGGAAAACTATTCGTAAAAACACGTGAAAATAAAGTATTAGTAAAAAATGTTATATATCTAAGCTTCATAATGTTATAATAACTTTAATAATTATGGTATAATAATAGCTGTTTGAGTATTTTATTAAAGATTTTCTATACAATAGAGAACGATCCTCCCTCGCCGTAGGCACGACGTAATGAGTATAATCCGTTAATTATTATTAAGGCATTTTCAGTGTAGAATTACGCTGTACGTCTAGTTATAAATCCAGTATGAAATATAAAATAATGAAAAATGTAATTAATTAACTTATTCAACTTTGAATCATATATTGCCTTCCTAACAGCCTTTCGATTTTTATTACTATTACCGGAAATACTTTTAAAACTATTTTTGTAAGCATTTAAAAATAACCTTGATTAAATAGACCATAATTAACTTTTCTTTCAAAATCAATCAATCAGCTTATCTAAGGGTATTGTGTATTGAACTTTATCTTCGAAACTTATTTGAAAGCTCAAGATAAATTAAAAGTTTTTAATATTTTTTAAGTACGAACTTAAATTGCAATAATATTTGACTGACAAATTTATGACAGGCAGTTTTTATTATTACAACGTCGAGTTGTTGTGACAGGGGTTAAATACGTGTCTCGTAAACAGGGAACCCCTAAATTATGCATTAGCGTCTTGCATTCTGCGTGACAATTAACTTAAAGCGCGCATTTGCCGTACGATAAATAAGCGTTTAATAATTTCTCGTTAAATACCGCTAAAAATAAACACCTCGCGTTTACCCACTCGTTTATTATCTTTTAATAAAAGTGAGAAAAGGTGCGCGAGAATTTCAGATTACGCGGCCAAACAACGTTTTTTATCGGCCAAATCAAACGGCGCGGTTCGAACATACGGACAAAGCGAGCGCATTTTTGTTTGCCCTCGTTTCCAACGCGAGCAATAATTCCATCGATATACCCTTTGCCATGTTTGCCCACATCTTCGTGTTTCCTGCCCAAAGCGTGTTATATTTACCTTCTTTTCATTCGGAAAAACAATTTTTTGTTTTAAATTCGAAGTATAACACAAAAACGCTCAAACATAAACAAACAAATCGATAAAGTACATAATTAATTATTTTACGCAATTGCGTAAAAAAGTAATGATAATAAGAATAATAAAAGGTAGACCACCCCCCGAGGCGCAGAAAAAAAAAGCCGAGCCGCGAGCTTCCGCCCCTCGCGGCCGATCGAAGCGGCGTGATTTCCGTCGCGGTCGGTGCCGGCGCTGACGTCAAGTAGCAACTTGTTGCTCAATTTCTCGCGCCGCGGGAGCCTCGTATAATGAGACGAAGCCGTCGCCGGGTCCACGCGCGCTCCTCGTTACGCCGGCGAAAACAATCTCGGCGACCTTTTTCTCAAACCCCCCCGCCACCAGGTTTCCGGCCGCGGCTTCGTTAGGGTGGACTTTTCATTTGCCCCGTTGTTTATGCGCCGCACTTACCGGGGAGGGAGAGAGAAAATTGGCGGGTCGGCCGTAATAACTTTATTGACGACGGAGCTTCTTCTTCGGGGGTCCGCCTGGGGTGACGGTGCGCGCTCTCGGCTCAAATGAATTTATTGTGGAATAAGCGCGGTAAGTGACTTTGTTTATTGCGTCGTGCCTTATTGCGATACTGCGGTGTTTGTGAAATTTCAATGTGCTTTTGATATGTTTTTTGTAAACGCGCAAAGAATGGTTCGATAAAAATTACTGGCTTTAGTAGGCTTAAGACCCATATGATGTGATCTGGTTAATAAACTTGAAAATTAATAACCAGACTAGTAGAAATCGCCGAGATAAACTCACCAGTTATTGTTCGGAGACTAAAAGTGGTCAGTTTTTAGGATACATCCAGCCAAAAACTGGTTTTATACAACCAAAAAATGGATGATTTCTATTAGAGCAATATTGTAAAAGATACTTCAGAATAATTTTTACTAAAAAGGTAATTTGAGTCGAATATTATTACATAATAATTTTTATAAAAATATGTACCTAAGAGTAATTTTTATTGAAACATTATCTCCATGCATATTGAATTTTTTATCTTTAGAATTGGCGTTTAATATTAAGTTACGCGAGGATCGGTTTAGAAACATTGGGTCTTCGTTAATTTTTAGAGGATTAACTATTAGAGCTCCATTAACTATTAGAGTAACCATTTGTTGGAAAAATTACAAGTCACTGCTGTAATTATTCTCAGTATAGAGATTAATTTAGGAGGCGAGTAGATTATTGCCTCTGTAGGTCTGAAAATAATTTATTAACCGCTGCCTTTATTGTGAAAGTTTTATCGTTCAAGTTAAGTACCATAGTAACCGACGAAATTTTCATTATGTATTTTCTTCGAGACTGTGATGAATAACGAATATATTTCATTCACAAGATTTTGCTTAGCGAAAAAAAATTTTTTTTCGCTTTCTGCCTCTGGCTTCAGTGAGTACACTCCTTCTCGAGTTTCCGCGAGGTCGAAAATGATATGCTGATGTAATAAAAATACGTCGAAATATATCGAGGGTATAATGTAGGTACATTTGCCCGGACTGTCTGTCCGTGCGCTGACTGTTACTACTTACGATCGAAGTTGAGCGCCTGTCCGTATGCAAAATTCTTTACTGTTTACGGCGAGAAAGGGATAATTTATACTCGACCCGTATGAAATGTTACTATATCCAGCTAGTGTAAATTTCAGTTATTTATAGTATTGAATAAATCTGACTTTTTTGTGTTTTAGCCGCAAAAAAAGGTTTCGTAACGACGCACATTAATCTGCACGTGGAATTCCACATTCTTTCTAATTATATCTATCGATTGTAAGAAAAAAGTAGTTTAGTGTAGTTTTTGAAACTTATAGGAACTAACAACAGAGGATGAAATTTTTTTACATTTTATGGCTGGAATAAATATAATGAAAAAAGGTAAATCAATATTTACTTAAATAGTGCAAACGGGCTATTTAGAAGGGAAAAAATTACACCCTTTGTGATGAGTTTCTTTATTAGACCGAGCGAGAGTATTTTTTCATCTGTGTACGCACTAGAGGATGTGAGCAGATAAATATTTTTAGACCTTTTTTCCTAGAGACTACAGAGAAAGGCACGACCTCGAGACTGATTTTTACTTATAAAAAGTGTTAGGAACACATTAGCGTCAATTTTCTGGCAGTCGAACTCATGTATTCCATTCTCATTTTTTCTTATCAAAGATTATATATGTTACCTGTGAGTGGTAAATAATTAATTAATATTGAATTTATAAAAAATAAGTAAAAATAAAAATTAAAGATATATTTTTTGTGAGTAAATATTATGCATATTTTTAAAATTTATTATTATTCAAATTCTAGGAAAAAAATGAAGGTCAGTATATTTTTATTTTATATTAGTATGCTTTTAATCAAATTTATTTTCTACAGAAAATTAAAATATTAACCATCAATGTTTTATTTCTCGATAAAAATTAATTAAGAATAAAATAAATTATCGCTTTGTATTTTTTTTTCTTGATAAAAGAAATTTGATCGGTGTAATTAAAGCCAATTTCAAGAGGTACTAGTTGTTGCTATCAAATAAGAGTAAATGTTATATTATTAGAACATTTTTCCTCAAACTGACTCTGCAAAGAAAACTTAAGTACACCAACACACTTTAATCAACGGCTAATTGACCAGCCATCGAGCGATCGCTTATCTAATCCAGCCTAACACGAAACTCGAAAAGAGGGTGCTTGTCGCCAACAAAACTCTCGGAATTAATTCGCCGCTTCTCAGAAGCCCCTCGGCGAAAGTATATCGCTGATACATTGAATCCGGCTGAACTGCGGCCATGAGTCACAAGAGGAGAGAGAAAAGCTCGCCAACTGCCCCCGGGAACTTCGTCAAAGCGGCGGCGATAATACATTTTCCTTGATCGTGGCAATCGCACTTTTCACGCGGCGACGCGTCCGGTAAAAGCGTCACGAGCGCGCGATATATCTCCCCCACGCCCGCTCGAACGGCCGTCGCCGGGGAATCGGGCGCAATTATTTTCGAGCGACGCCGGATTCGATGACTCGACGGGGCGCGCGATTTTCGACGAAAAGTCGTCCGTTTATGGATCGCGTGGGCGGAGATTGGCGCTCCTCGCAAAATAACGGGCGGTAAATGCGGAGATTTTTTTGTGGCGGAAGCCTACGCTCTTCTATACCTTTGTTTCGATCGAGTGACTGTCGCTTGAGGGCGAAATTGAAATTCCGCGCGGTGGGTTGTTCGTCGAAATGTTTATTGGTAGTGTAAATGTTTGATTTGGGCGAAAATGTTTGATCTAGGCAAAAATGTTGATTCTTTTTATAGTTAGACATTTAATCTTGAGGGCAGACAAGTGTATCATAGTGTTATATTTAGAAAATTGTACAGCAACGTTAATGTTTATGTGCAAGATATTATAAAGTAAATTTTTAAAATAATCTCTTACTTTTGAAATCATATCTAAAAAACAAATTTTTAATGTTATCTCTTCTTATTTCGTTTTTTACATAATTTTTTCTTTCGTGTTATTTATTAAAATTAAATACTTAACACTTTCTAATAGATAAAGTCTTTGTATTTTTTATTAAATTGAAAAACGATCTAATTTAATTAATTTTCTTACAAAATTTTCTAATTATCTTAACAATCTCTAATCTGACGAGGAAGGCCGCTGGAAACTACAACCAGTTGCACGCGCAAACACGAGAGCAAATAAGTGGGTGGGAAATCTCGAAAATCATAGCCCCGTTAGGTCCATTTGCTTTCTGTGCTGCCGGCGCGCACTTCAGATATTTCATCCCCATCCCTCTTCTCGGAAGATATCTGATCCTCCGTGAACGGCTTCTCGCTGCCCGCTTCCCCTTTGAATAACGAGCCGAAGGGAAATTTAATTTCGAACGAGTCGATGGGATCGAATTATTTCAAGTCAAATTTTGATCTACTAGTGACTAGGCCCGGGAGATATTTGAATTTCGCGCCAAGAAGGAGAGTCGCCCGGCATCCGAGCTTTTAAAGCTCCCCTTTTTTTTTAGTTCTCGGTATATCTTGTGAAATCTCAAAGTATTAAGCAGAGGAGCGGCCGTCTGGTTCCATCATCAAAGCGACGGACCGACTCCACCCGCAGGCAGCGAAGCTTGCGGAAACGTCAGAGATTGACTGTAGGCTGCGTGACGGTCAGAAAGCAAATTTTTTCTTTATAAATTTTATACGGATGAGCGGTATATTGAAAGATAAATAATTATAACAATAATTATAAGTTTGTTAAAGAAAAGAATACTCTTAATTTTTTTAAATTTTGTAACATTAGTAGACAATGTGAACAACATTTGATACGAATTGATGCGATGCGACAAAATAGCAATAACGATGCAATCTCGAAGAAAACAGATGACGAGTATGAATTTTTACATCACGAGAATATTTAGGTTATTACGGAATATTACAATTGTATGCTTTTTTTTTATTTGCATGGTTTTTCTTTTACTCTCTTCGGGGGAAAATGTGAACGGCTTCCTCTCGCCAATTCTCCCTCCAGCGAGGAGGTAAGTTTCGCGACGGGAGATAGGGAGAAGTGGAATATTGTCGGAAGTTCTCGAGCTTACCGCGAGTGAATGCAGATTACTTTTTAACAGTGTTAAACTAATTTGTCTTCTGTTCGTGGGATCAAATTGAATAGAGCTGATGAAAAATGCTTTCAACGCATGGTTACACGGAGAAAAATGGTCAAGTAAAAATTACTATACTGCTTAGGAGCGCAGGGACAGACTCGACCAACCAAAAA